>JAWWES010000081.1:92406947-92436947 GCA_035583135.1 Lophotriccus pileatus | reverse complement strand
CAGTGCATGCTGCAGGAAAATAGCCAAGTAGAATCCCTCTAAGCTAATAGTCACAGTGCTGCTTATCATTGTTTCTCTGTTTTCCTCTGTACAGCAGGGCCAGTTTTGACCACCAAAAGAATTAGTAACTGTGTGAATATCTAGATTTGTAGTAGTAATTTTTTGCTTTTCAAGATAAGCCGCAATTTTAATTATTTTTTTCAATGAAAATTTTTCTGGTTTAAAATACTTGTTTCATACTCAGCTTTTTCTCTCCCCCCCCAAATAACTGTTATTTAAATGTACAAAGTGAAAGGTAGTGAATGAAAAGAATGGATGCTTTCCAGACTGGGCCTGATTCAAAGCCCAAAAGAAGTACACGAAAGAGTATGCCATTGACTTTCATGACGCAGGACTTGGGCCATGATGTCTTATAAAGTGTAGGCATGTAGCAAGATTTTTTTTTTTTGTTACTGTTTTAAAATTGAAAAAGAAACTATCTATTATTTTCAAGTAACTCCTGTTACTAAAATCAAAAGATGGTAATTCAGTGCAAAAGTGTGAATGTGATTTTCAACGTCCAGTTTTCAAGTGTTTACGTTTGGTTTGGTTTTAAGTAAGAATGTCTTTAAATTATTTATAGCTAGGTATTGTTAAGATAATACAACAGACCAAATAGAAGAAGGAACTCTTTGTAAAATGATTAATAGATCTTACTGGCAAATTGTCACTATTGCAAGTGTCATAGTTACAGCTCAGCTTTAAAGTATATGAATTTAAAACCTAACTATTGTGACTAATATTTATTTCAAAGTACAGCATGTGTCACAGTAGTAGGGCATCCTATTATTAATGCAGTAAACTCTTGCTGTAGTAATTTTTGGTTTGAGGTTGCTGTGCTCAGTTCCCAGCTATATAAAAGTAACAGTGAAACATGCCTTTTTTCGGCTGTATCTTGCTGTAACATTTGAAATGACTCGTTCCCAGGAAGAGCCATATGGACAAGTTGTTCCATATTAAACATACTACAGTATAACTTTGAGCTGGCCTTGTATGCTATAAAGTCTCTGGTTAAAAAACCAATTTTAAAGACTGTTTTCAATTCTCCTCTACTTTTAAAATCAAATCAAGTCAAGGCATGGCCTTTCTAAGTAATGTATTCAGGTTACAATTTCTTTATTTGAAAAAGTTCATGAATCCTTACCTGTTCTTTCCTCACTGCAGTGCTGATGCTTTGCAAGGATCATGTCTGGATCTTGCTCTATTTAAAAAATGCTTTGTACTGCATGCAATTGCATACTACGTTACATGATTCTACTATACAGTTTTTTTTTCTCTGATGGAGCCAGCTTATACTCTGGATCTTAATTTCACTGAAGGAATTTGCATAGATCCCACTGACTTCAAATGTAAGAGTAAAAGCTGCAGAGGAGTCATGTTAATGCAGGAAGATTTGTGCAGAATATGATACATAGCCAACATGTTTTCCTCATGTGTCCTTTCTTTTTTGCCCTCAAAGAGGCACCTGCTGCTGTAAAGGGACACTGCAGTAGCTTCCAAATCAGGAAAATTCACTTTTTGTGTTTGCAATAGATTTTTTTTCCTGTACCCTGTAAGTCACTACTGAAAAGCATTTCTGAAATAAAAAAAAAAAATAAACACAAGAACGATATTTCAGGCTAATTTTTTTTTTTGCCTTAGTGTCTGGTAGGTGAAAAGAAAAATGCCTATGCATTGTCAAAATAAAATAAAAAACCCCAAGCTTTTCTGTTAAGTTTTGCATTTTAAATGTCTTTTTTTCAGGGAGAGGGAATTCCCTAGCCTCAGTTTATCTTTACCAGAATATCAGTAGCTCATGTGTAGGCTTGTGTTTTGTCCTTTTTGTTTTGGCAGTGTTTTCCAGTTGAAAAGAAGAGTGAACTCCCAGTACTCTGCCTTTTCCAAACCTCTAGTTTGTAGTTGTACTTATCATCAATATTGCAGGCCCTGACACTCTGCAGCACTGTCACTGTATATACTGTGAAGGCAGTAAAAATGAGCACTAATCAATCTTTCAGGGAGAAGCAATGAGCATTAGAAGGCCACTATCCTGTGACTAAACACACCCCTTTTATGGAGTGTTGGTGCTAATAAAGGACAGCTTATTACTGAGGCAGAGACCAAAGCTTGGGTGAGGTCAACCATGACTGGCAGTCATCAGTCATTCTTAATGATACTTTTTCCCGTGCTTTCTAAGGGATTCTGAGCAGAGTGCAAATCATTCGGGGTCATCCATAGTTCATGTACCCACAGATGGCAAAGGTTTTGAAAGACTTTAGTTTAAACTTGGTTGTCTTTTTTTTTTTAAACGTTACTCAAGTAGGCAAAAAACCTCAAACAAAACAGATTTTTGCTCATTTGGAATGTTGTATTTTCTTTCACTCTAATAGATGTTTTACACACTAGAGTGCTTGTGCATTATAAAGAACTACATAAATTTATTTTTATGACGTCTGTCTTCTTTAATTATTACCTTTGATGTCTATTGGTGACTAAAGAGAGCTTAACAGGATTTCTCTCCCTTCTTAAATTTCGCAAAGTGAAACTCAGCCAGTCCCTGACAGATGTCTGTTCCTCACCTTCAGGATTATTTTATAAATCCCTTTCTGATGAGCGGAAGTGTCAAATCAAGGACAGGTCATAAAGTAAAAGTATAAACCTTTTAAAGGGAGACCTTGGTAATATATAAACATTTTGCACACTATCTGAAATTTTATGGACTTTAAAAATGATATTTTAGCAATAGGGAGGCAAAAGTTTAAAACACCAGGCAGTGTGCACATGTTTTTAAATACACACCATTCCCTTGCTCCTTATCTTTCTTTCTATAGTCATATTTTACATGTTTTGAGAAAATAGCTGTACTCTCTGTAGGGGCTGTCACTAAAGTTTGGGTTTCAAAGGGTCTCCTTATTTCATTTACTTTGAAATTTGTGCTCTTTTCAGTCGTTGTTTTTAAATTCCTCAATTAAGCACTCTCTGCACCACCTTGAAGTTAGTGAGTGGGTATATTGCTGCTGTGATCTAGACAACTGCTGTCATTTTCAGATGGTTGAGATTATCTGAGATTTGACTTGAGCGAAACTGTTGGTTTACTTCTAAAAGCTGAGGGAAACAGGATTTTTTTTTGGGTCTATTGGGAAGTCCACATCACTATGTAAAGAAATATTTTATTTTACAGTAATATATTACTTTATAATGTAAAATCCTGATGACGGCTTGGAGGGCAAGGGAATGTATGTGCTTAAACGTACCTACATACATGCATATGAAAGCAGAGACTTTAAAAATTGAGTATAACTGGTGGTGTAATTTTTACAGTTACAGATGATTTGTGTTTTATTTTCCTCTTTGTACTGTTAAAAAAGCCAAGCATGTACAGCATGTGTAAACTGAAGAATGCACTTTCACTTGATTAACATTAAAAGCTCATTTGTTTCCTGGTGTGTCTGTACAGCACTGAGCAATGTAGGATGCTGTCCCACGTAGAAACATTTAAAAGTTTCAATGTTTTGTAGTAAAGTTGTAACATGCTGAAGGGAAGGGGAACAAGGTAAATATTTTTTTTTAAAAGGTCAGAGGTTTTTTTCTGCAGTGTTTTTGTGGCTAGGAAAATTGTCTGACAAAGTCCTTCATGGTTGATGATGTGAATGTTTACTTTCAACATTGAGTTTTGCGTCTTTTTTGTGTCCTGCTTAAAACTCAAGTCAGTTGTGCAATACACCACTTCCAAAGCTTCAGCGGAGTTAAACAAGTCATTGATGAACCAGTGTGATTGGTACATCACTAGGAATGATACAAAGCATATGGAAATTACTGATAGAGAAACAAACATTTTTACAGCGTTCCAGCTTATAGCAATGCTCATTAAGGCCTGAATCAGGAAGGGGCTGGGGCACTTCTGCGAACCCTCATCCCAGTGATGCTCTCTAGTAATTACTGGTGAAAATACAACCGATGCTAGAAGGCAACTTACCTGGCGCAAAAACCCTGAGCCAGCAGCTGGCTTTGTGCAGTCACAGGGGTGCGCCCATGTACAGCCCATTGCTAGATCAGGACCTGAGGCTACGATTCATCCAAGAAATACTTCCATTCAAGGCTGTATGTATCACATGAAACCTTTAATTTTCAGTTATGCAGAGTTCTGGATGGGGAGGAGGATGTGTGAGAGCATCTACACGGGGAAGAAGATGGTGAAACTCGCATCCTGTCACCGTTGGCTTGAGGGCCTGCAGAAAGCCTAGGCTAGTGTTGTAGGTCAGCTGAACAGGCAGGCGTGATATTGTAGTGCTACGTGGTGCTCCTTCTCTCCCTGGTCAGGGAAGGAAAGTCACCTTTGGATACAGTGTCAGTCATGTTCCCCTGCAGATAGAGTATAAATAAAAAAACAGAGCCATTTGGTGCTTGCATTTCAACAAGGTGATGTGCGAGTTCAGCCCTTCACGCAGACGTAGTGCTAGGGTTTAGATACTGCATCCCTTCTCCCCACCCCGACCTCCTCCCCCTCCCGCCCCATGTTTTTAGATGTTTAGTTTTTTTCTTTCTATCTGAAATCCTTTATTTTGTCTTTACAGTCTGGTTGAATAGGAATCGTTTCGTTTATGCAGCTTTGTGCTTTTTCTCTACAGCTTGTATCTGCATGAATGTGTTGCAGCCTGATGCGAGTTCATTCGATTAAATAAAATGCTTAAATTGTAATCCGTGCAAAACGATCATATTTGAAACACTTGATGTCTCGGTGAGAATCCATTTAATAGTGATCAGATTTAAATGATTTAACACAGTGGTGGTGGTGGGAGGTGGGGGAGGGAAATATAGTTTGGAGACATTCCTGTATATAAAAAAAAGATTAAGCCAAATTCAGATATGTCTCTCTCTCCCCCTTCTCTGTCTCTCTCTCTCTCTCTCACTCTCTCTCTCTTTAAGCAGTCAAAAGATATACTGTATCCCCAGTGAAAGGGTGCTTTCAATCCAGTTATCCACTTTACCCAGTCTCAGTTTCCAGAACCTTCCACACCCCCCCTGGTTAAACCACTAAGCCTTTGATTCCTTCCTGATTACACTATGCAAGACATCTATCAAACACTGTCTTATCTGTTTGTAAGGCAGCTCAGGCCTCAGATTTAAGTCATGGGTTTTGGCTACAAGTTGGAGTGTGATTAATAATTGACTAATGTAGCTTTTATTTATCACAGGCTAGCACATTTCACCATTACCGAGTTAATTTATGTTAAGTGTAAGCTGTCGCTCAATCTGTTTTTCAACTTTTTTTTTTTTTTTTTTTTTTTTTTTTTTTAAATCCTAAGTCTATCTTTCACTTTTTGAGAAACAAAATCCTTACACAGGGCACGGTCTTACTTGGTGCCAAAAAGTTGATTTCCTTTTCAGCGGAGCCATACATCACCGGCCCTCCCAGCTGCAGTGTCAGCCCCTGACAGAATGACATGTGTCATTTATCAAAGGGGCCAGGCCGGGCCTTGGGAAACGCACACGACAAAGCCTGAGAGAGTTCATTTCGCAGTCCCCTCCTACCCTCTGTGAGCCTCTTGCCAGGAAAGCCTGTGATGTTTCTGTCTTCGCAGCATTACAGTAAGTCCTTCAACCTTCACAGAATTAACCCTCGCTGCCACCACTGCTGCCGCCAGCCCTCCCCAGCGCTGCTGGACCTTCCCCCGGGGAGCCGCGATGCCCAGGTGCTGTGCCAGCCGGCCAGTGTGCGGAAATAACATGCATCGGGCTGCTCCCTCATCCATTTCCTCGCCCCTCCTAGAAGGGTGCCTTTTTTTTTTTTTTTTTTTTTTTTCGAATCCCATATATTGTGCGCTGTAAGAATTAAAGTCCTATGTTTTTCTACAGCAGGACAAGGTCAAAGATATAAAGAATAAGGTAATAAAGCATTTCAGTCATGAGAAAAGGGTAGCCACTGTCCTGTGCACAGGTAGAGATTTGTGCTTTGTGTAAGGCAATGAGTGAGACGGTCAGGGAGTCTTCTTCTACCTTCCTGTTTAAATTTTCCTTCTGGTTATTCTGAAACCATGTGCTGAAATAAATACAGCGGGTAGTTTCTCTGCATGCCACTTCATGACATCTGAGCTGCATAGCACCTGCATAGATGAACTGAGCTGGTAGGACTCACCGCACTCCTCCTGAAACTCGTCTATCAGCTAGAGGGGGCAAGGTGAGGAGAAAGAGAAGTTGATAGCATTTAACAGGGAAAGAAAATAATCTCCAAACCTCAAGGTGTCGCTTGCACTGAATAGTTTAATTTCTGTAATGTAGTTGCCTCAGTCCTGCAGCCCAGGAGATGACAAAGGAGTTAAAGCAGAAAATAATCTTTTGTCAAACAAAGATGAGCGTATTTTCAAATATAACAATGTTTACTGGAAAAGAACTTTTCTTTGCATGTGTGTGTGCGAATGTGGCTGAATTTTACATCTTGATCATGTTCAAAGAATGTGAGAAAGTTATTGTCTCCTCCCCTTCCCCCACCAAATCACTCTTTGTACTTTGCATAGTTCGTACCACACTGAAGTTATTTACAGCATCAGATATCATTTAAAGAGATAGCTAAGGAGACTGTAGCCTCAGCTAGGAACTTTCCAGAAAGGAGTCCTATAAATTAGCCATTGCTCAGGAGTGGCTGTTTTCTAGTCAGGGCTGGTCCTTTCATTTGTCTACATAAGGCTAATTTATTTTTGCAGCCAGATGTGGGCTGACAGCCATCACTCAGAGCTTCCTTCCCCCACTGTTAGGAGGTCGGGAAAACAGTCACGTTTCCCATTTTACAGAATCCCCATCAACATTATTGAAGATGGATGTATCTTTAAAGCAAAGATTGATTGTGGATATCGGAGTTATGGTGTCATTTATCATAGTGAATATTATTTAGACTTGGATTGTACAAGGCTGTAACTTGAGACACAGCCAGGGGAGGGACAATCTGGAAACGAGGATCCATGAACTTTAATGGATGGATGCTTTTTCAAAGCTCCACTCACTATAGCATGATTTACTTTTCTTACAGAAAGGAAACAAGCATTTCAGTTTTAAAGGGCCAGCATGCCGTCTTGTCCTCTGTAGTGGGTCCTTCACAGAGGCATCCGAGACTTAAAGCTGAGACAATAAATAGCAATTGTGTCTGAATGCTATTTGTGTATAAGTGCTTTTATGTTAAACTTATCTAGGTGCACTTGAGACTCTTGTTTTTGTGAATCACACTAGTTAGGTTCTCAGTTAAAGGGATACTGTGGCTGAGTAATGCAAAATATTGATTATAGGATGCTGTGATCTGAAATTTCAGAAGATCCAAATACCTTGTATTGCAGCCATCATTGTTACTTTACCATGTTCCTCTCTTTGAGAGAGGCAAAGAGCATGTAAACTACGTATTCAGTTACTGCTTGAGGCATCTTACAGCAGTGGAGCATCTAGTAAATTGTGTATGTACCTGGTAGAGCACCAGCTTTCTTGCTTATTGAGAAATGGAGCAGACCTCAAGAACCTTGTGCATACTGTGCTTACATTCCACTTTTATGTAAAATTAAGAAATGAAGATTGAGATCTTGCAGGTGAACACATACCTCGTATTTTCAGAATATACATTTTGGAAAACTGGTTACAACCTGCTGAAAATATGAACGCTAAGTGCTATTTCTAATTTAGTACCACGAGCATGCCAGTGTGCTTGATAAATTTATTAGAGTGTTTCATGCTTTGGAACATGACTTTTGATTTTTTAGAAATTCAGAATTCAGAAAATGGTCAACTGACTTGAAAAAGGGGAGAAGTTCTTGAAACTGGGAGCGCAGGTTTAGATACAAACTTGTGTCAAGCACACTTCCCCCAGATGTTCTGACACTTCAGTCCCACCTTGAAACATTCTTCCCTGAGCATTGTTTTCCCAATTACTTTGTTCAGGTAACTGCCTGCTCCCCCGGTGAAGTTGCTTATCTTCCATTTCCATCTGATTTCTGATTTTCTGATTTCCACTCATACCTTCCATTGCACACTGTTTCAGTTTTTGGAGTTCTTTTTCATGCTTCTGATCATAACTTGGGGTCCCTTTCGACCCCAAGTTTGGGAATTACTGTGTCATATGAAAAAATCGCATTGGACAGCAGTTTATTCATATGGGCTGACATGGACCTACTAAGAGGAAGGTAGTAGCATTTACCAGAATTGTCCCTGGTGAACTCCTCACATACTAGCATTTAGGGCAGCACTTGCACAAAAATATACTAAAACTTGCATCAAACTGTCTCCTTTTTTTTTTCTTTAAACAAAACTAGAAATCACTTTACTGTCATAAACCAAATTCAGTATGAGAGTTTTCATATGAATAGTCAAGCTCAAGAGTTTTAAAAAAATCCAAACAATGGAAGCAATTATGAACATCTGTTTTTGAATGCCTATGTATTCTGTACATAACAAACACAGAAATCCTATTATCTAGAACAATAAAAGGGAATTTCCCTTTCTGTCTGAATACTCTCTGGGAGGAATATGGCCTTCCATTTAGAATCGTGATTTGGTGGGTTTGGATTTTTTTTTCTTCAATTAATGAAATGAAAATGAGAATTTTTTTTTTCTTTTTCTTCCCTCCCTTCCCCTCTATTTCTTGTAGCCTAGATTTCAATTTCAGGGACACTAGTATAAATTCTGAGTAATCTTGTTTTACACCTGTGCAGCTGAGATCAGAATGCCTCTATGAAGGCCTGCTATATTTACTCATACATAAAAAGTATTTTTCTCTTGCTTGAGAAACATGCAAAATGTCTTCAAAGAGGAAGCAGTTTATCAAATTCATATTAATCACAGCATCAATAATGTTGACCGGGGTCAAGTCATTACACTAAATATATTGTAACCATTATTAATGCATGTAGCCCAGTGCCATAGCTATGATATAAGACTGCTGTTTCCTGATTAAAAGCTGTTTGGTGATGCAGAGATTCAATACAGATTCTCCCTGCCTTGTGGTGACTGACAGTAGCTTCTGGTATTCTGCTTTCTTCTGACAGTGGAGTATATTAACATGAACACACCTTACAGAGGGGGCTACCAGAAGTGCAGAATGCAGAAAAGAAAAGTGTCTAATTTCAACAGCCACAACTGTGCATCCATAAGGCAGCCAAATTTATCATGGCACATTATGGAGTGCAGCAAATGTCATGAAAACCATTGTTTTTTAATTTTTTTTCCCTGAGAGTCTGAATGAGGTGATTTATGGTTGTTATCCATCTTAAGGGTCATCCATCAACTTTTAGTTGCTAGGCAATCAAACCAACAGCTGTTTGCTTTGAATCAAGCTGAAAAGTTGTCAGTCATCACATGCAGGTATGACCTTAGTGGTTAAAAACATTATCATGCATGCAAAATTAAAGAGACAAAGTCCTTGTTTGCTCTTTCCCATAGTTTGGTTCATACTTCCCAAGCGCAACACAGGTAGTTGGCCCCAAAGCTTTTATTTAAGGCAACGTTTGGGAAGATCCTGGTGCTAGAGAAGTTCTTTGTAGAGAAACAATTTGTAGCAGGGCAGTTGCTCAGAGGTGACATCAAGTTAAGCAAAACAGATCTTTTTGAACTCAATCTCATTGGCAGGTTTAGAACCAAGAGTAGATCTTGAGCTGCAAAACTGTTGTAGAAGGCTACAGTTCTGTTGATTTAGGTGCATGTCTCACTGCTGGGGTAGTGGATGGTGCAATATGTAGTATAAACAATGCTGAGAAGCTGTTACCAGATGGAACTTGGAGCAACCTGGTCTAGAGGAAGGTGTCCCTTCTCACGACAGGGGGGATTGGAACTATGTGACTTTTAACTCCCTTCCAACTCAAACCATTATATGATTCTGTGATTGTATGATTCTGCTGCTTTATTGTCTCCCCTTTGAGTGGCTCTAGAGGACACAGTGGTGAAACCTCCTGAATTACGTGCACACTATTCTAGTGTGTTTGTTACTATAAACAGAGCAATAATCACTTGTGATTTGGAGACACTATGTTTGACAGGGTAAGAACAATCTGGATTTAACATGAGGACGTGAATCTGTTTCCATTCCTTGCTTCTGGTCTTCTGTTGAAACTGCTTTCAAGGAGAAGTTCTTCCAATTGTTATTTGGTTCCACTGACTGCTGTTCCCAGTTAAACAGCTTCAAAATGACTGGCAAAGAAGGGGAGCTGGATTCTGCAAGAGATTCTAGAAAATACTGAAGAAGATTGGAGGTAAACTGTTGAGGAGACAACAATGTATGATTTTTCAATAAACCACCCAGTTGCTAACTTGCTGTTAGTTCCTGATACATGGAAATTGCATGCATCTCCAGTGCTGTAATCTTGAGCCGTGGAGATGCTGGCAGATTGACAGAGGTTTAGAAATGGTCAGAAATGCTCTGTGCAAAAGTAGAAAGGGGGAGGGAAGTGAGCCATTTTTGGGAAAGAGATGTCTTTGACCCATTTTTTACCAGTTGTAGCCAGAGGACTACCTTCATCTATTGACAAACTCTTTTAAAAAACTCAAACATGAGCTGCAGCTGTTGAGGTGGAAGTGTTCTGCAGAGAAAATATTTGTTGCCTTGGGTTTTTCTGAGGCCTCGTGTCTTTCTTCAGAAAGGTGTATTTTACCTCTCTGTTAATTCAGACACACTTGCAAACCTGAGTCCAGTCCTGGTGAAGATGACACATGGTAGTTGTCAATAAATCTTACTTTTCCTGAGACAGTATGTCTTACTCTGCTAACCTGTGCGAAACAGTAATTGGCTTGTCTTCTCAGGGATTCTGCTATGTGCTAACTAATCATGGTGAGAAAAGACTCTGTCCTCATTTTGATAAATCTTTTATAATATTTCAGATTTTATTTACATAATTACCCAATTGTCTTTGTCCCCTTAATGTCTTTGACTTTCATTTGTGTATAAATTTTGGCTGTGCACCTATTTAGATGTCAGTGAAGCTAATAGTGAACAATCCAGTGCCCTTGAAACTACCGTGTCATCTGTGCAGGCTCTTGCGTGGGCTTCCAATCACATAACATCTGAGCACCTTCCAAGTGTTAATGTAAAATATGTGTGCAAAATACTCCTTGTAGTGAGTGCACTGATGGGTGATAAGCATTTTCATAACATCCTCGCCGTCGTATTTTCACTTATCATGTAGCTCACACCAGGTGGCTTGTTAGCAGTTGCTAATGAGTTTGTTGTAGTGTGGGAGGTTCCCAGGTTGAGAGCTACACTTGAAGTTTTGCTCCCTCACTTGGGCTGTTTCCAAGACTTGTGTTGTGTGTATTCCTAATGTTATTTCAAAACACCTCTAACACTTAATTTTGTTCTTCACAGAAATATAGATGCAGAAAACCTGTAAACCAAAGCTTATCATGATGTATCTATTTCTGTTTGTCCCTTAAAAGAAACACCCTAATACTCTTTCCTCCAATCACAGTATTATTTTCTATATGTCTTCTCAGTAAAATCGATTAGTAACACTGTGAGTCCTAAATGGATCTCCTGACATCTTTGACTCCCTTCCATTTACAGCAAGCCAAACCTGCTTTTCTACTCTATTTTTTTTTTAAGATAGTAACTACTTTAGCTGTAGAGAGAGAAAGTTGATGTTGGTTTTACAGGAAATTTAAGGAGAAAATGATCACTTTGGGACAGATAGTAGTACCCTGTCAAGTATTATCCCATCTGTAGTAGAGTGGTGAAACTCATAGTGGGAAAAGGTGGCAGAATCAGGCTGTTTGATGAGGTTTAATCTATGAAGTGCCTAACCTAGTCCTCTAACCTTTTGTATAGCTCAGTATGTAATCTACCTGTCCACATCACCAGAGGGACAAAATGAAGAATTTAGACTGCTGTTGAATAGAATGAATTTCCATAGTGGATCAACCTAATGTTACAGTGATGACACATGGTAATTTGATAGTTACCACATAATAATAGGAACAATGCAGCACATACAGTACTGGGAAACTCCATTGGATGCAACGGTAATTACATGGCAACTCACTGACTGTTAACACTTTGTCGTCTGATCACTGTGTGCTTAAACTGTGTCAGTGATGTAGTTTGCACAGGTGTTTGTGCAGTTGGAGTATATCCAATAAACTGTGTACTTTTTTTTTTTTTTTTACTCCTTGGCCTCTATATTTACAGAGTGGTTGTGTCCTGTGTAACATGCAGAATTTTTTATCAACCTTCAGAGACATTCCTCTGGTGTTCTGAATTTTGGTGCTCTCCAGAACTAGTGGGTTGGTTTCCTTTACTGATGCATTTCTAGGAAGATTAAAAAAAAAAGAAAAGAAAAGAAACATAAATTTCTAAAATTAGCCCTGTGCTCATGTATCTCTGGCAGTGCTGCTGGTGTCTGCTACATTTATTTGTACTGAAGTGGAATCTTAGAATAAAGTTAATGCTCAAGTGATAAGAATGTGATTGAGTAATGTAGTGGGAGTGGCTTTGTATTCAAGACAAATGAAGCATCAGATACACTTGAATGGTTGTGCCTGGTTTATGTGAATTAAAGGTAGCGGATCACATGAACGTCTAAATCCTGGATTTCTAAACAGTCTTTGGCTTTCTACATAAGTTTCATTTATATATTTGTAAAATTGCTTTGGTTATTTTTGAATTGAGAAACAAGCATTTTGTTGTCTAAAGACTCAGAGTCAGGATGAGTTAGATGCTGTTTAAAAACACTGAGACTCTACCTCCAAAGTGGACAGTCATGATGAAGGAGCAAAAAGTAAGGAGGGACACTCTAAAGGTGAAGTCTTTTCTGTAGAGCTAGGAGTACAGTCCACAATCCTTGTCAGATTCTTCAGTGCTTTATCCCTTGCCAAATCACATATATCCCTCGAGACTAGGCAACTTCCAGCTAACTTACATTTGCACTGATGAGCTGCTTTTCCTCATCCTCTCTTGTAGAGATTCTCACTTGTAGGTATTCTGTTACAGACAGTAGGTAGCATATGATTTATATCGTATTTTGCTAAGTGACATTATACGTAAAGAGTACTTCTTAATTTGAACTTCTGTTTTGCTCCAGTAGGGATCAGGTAGATGGAATAAAAACTTAGTTGGATGATCAAATAAACATGTCATCTAATCCATTATCTACCTGGGACAGAGCTTAATTTTTATCATTAATCTTCTTTCTTTCTTTTCCCTTAAATAATCAGCAGCATCTGCTTTTAGGAGGTTCCCAATTTCTAGTAGATCCTGATGAAGTATGGTTCACTTCCTCAGGTGAACATCCCAGTTCCTCAGATTAACTGTTCTGTTTACAGGTGGAAAGCACTCCTTCACAGGCTGTACTTCCACCAAAACGTTTACTTAGATCAGATACATCTTTCAAGGTTTGTCCCTTTATGCTGTATTTTCTATATGAAAAGAACACACAGAAAGCATTTCTGTGTAGAGAAGGAACTGAACCAGGAGAATCTCTTTGCACTTTAAAAAAGAATTTAGCATAGACTTTTGCCTCCTCCAAAAGAGGGTTTCTAGACTGGAGAATACTATTTGTAGCAGTTTCAAGGAAAATTCACCGAAATATATGGTGTCTGTAATCCTCTTCCGCTACACAATGCCACCCTCTCATTTCTGCCTTTCTATGCCTTTGTACTTTATACACATCTTGACAAAGAACTGCAAGTTTACAGCACTGTCAATGCTGTGATTCTTTTGCAGGGACCAAACATGTGGCAAACATAACTGTGAAAATCTGTTACTATGACCATTGTTCTGTTGCTGCCCATATGCTGAAGGCCACCACTCCACAGCAGTGGGGACTACCTCTGCCATCATCAGAGAGAACGCATCATCATTTGCCAGCTGCTGCTTTGTTAAGTAAACTTTCTTGTCTGACCATCCGGGATCCACTCTGGTGGTCACAATAGAACCCCTACCTCAGCCGGAACTGAGGTCCCTTTGCAGCTACACACCCCACACTCAGACAGTCAGACCAGGTTTCCTTACCAGCACGACCTAAGGTTTCTTATAGCAGAGTGTCAGATGTCCAGATCCTTAAAATAATTTCTTCTTGGTGCAATAGCTAAATAACAGCTCGAGCTGGGTGCCTCTGAGGAGGGACCCTGGACAAAGGATTTTGGGCTTTTATACCGTGGGCTTTTATACCAATACAGTCTTAGTGTGCAAACATCTTGGATCATCAGCTGCTGCTGTGTCTGAGTGCATGGCACCTGGATGGGCCACAGGTCCCTTTTGTTATGCAGAGGGCAGCCCGTTCATGGCCTCTTTCCAGGAACTTTTGTCACCCAGAGCTCAACCTGCAGCATCTTGCACTGCACCCTGCAAACAGAACTTCCTTCACTGAGTATGTTCTTCAACAACAGTGTAGTCTCAGCTTCATTGTGGAAATCTGCTTTCACTTACAGTCAACATCAAGTGCAGCTAGGCTTGTTTAAGAAATGAGCAGAGTTTTAGGTACCCCTCTTTTTACAAACTAAAAGCAATTCCTTGGAAGTGCTTTGTGCCTGAGCACCAGTGTGTCTGCTATAAAGGCGTACAGTGAAATGTTCTGAAGTAATGCATTTTCTCTAGAAAAGTGCCATTCTGGAATTGGAGACAATGTGTCCTCACCTGCCATGCTAGTATTAAAGTGGTTTAGATGTTTCTTGCCTCAGCAGTTCGTCGTATTGGCCTTCAACTTTGCCCAGCAAGCTAAGCCACTGAGGATAAATCACAGAATCAGAGAATGGGTAAGGTTGGAAGGGATCACAGTAGGTCATCTGGTCCAACATCCCCGCTCAAGCAGGGTCATCCTAAAGCACATTGCATGAACTTGCATCCAGATGGTTCTTGGATAACTGCAGTAAGGGAGACTCCACAACCCCTCTGGACAATTTGTTCCACTGGTCAGCCACCTGCACAGCAAAGTTCTTCCTCATGTGCAGATGGAACTTCTTGTACATCAGTTTCTCCCCGTTGCCTCTTGTCCTACTGCTTGGCACCACTGAGAAGAGCCTGGCTCCATCCTTTTGACACCCTCCCTTCAGATACTTATAGATATTGATGAGGTCCCCTCTCCGTTGTCTCTTCTTGAGACTGAACAGGCCCACTTCCCTCAGCCTTTCCTTATCAGAGAAGTGCTTCTGTCGCTTAATCATCTTTGTTGCCTTCTGCTGGACTTTCTCCAGGAGCTCCATGTCTCTCTTGTACTGAGAAGCCCAGAACTGGACATAGTACTACAAATGCAGCTTCACCTGGGCTGAGTAGAGGGGATCCCCTCCTTTGCTCTGCTGGCAATGCTCTTCCTGATGCATCCCAAGATACCATTTGCCTTCTTGGTCACAAGGGCGCACTTCTGGCTGTGGGCAGCTTGTTGTCCACCAAGACCCCCACGTTCTTCTCTGCAGCGCTGCTTTCCAGCAGATCAGCCCCCAGCCTGTGCTGGTGCAGGGGGTTACTCTTTCCTAGGTGCAGGATTCTGCACTTGCCTTTGCTGAATTTCAGACAGTTCTTCTCTGCCTGTCTCTCTAACCTGTTGAGGTCCTTCTCTAGTGCTGCACTGAAATCTTTTCTTGAAGTCTATTCCTAAGTTTCCCTGCTTCTCAAAGTAAAAATTCTCAAAGATTTTTTTTCTTTTGAAAACAAAATGACTTGGATTTTTCTCTAAATCAACTTTTCTCTCTATGCTCTTGATTCAGTAGC
This sequence comes from Lophotriccus pileatus, assembly GCA_035583135.1. Classification (NCBI taxonomy): domain Eukaryota; kingdom Metazoa; phylum Chordata; class Aves; order Passeriformes; family Tyrannidae; genus Lophotriccus; species Lophotriccus pileatus. The sequence goes on along the minus strand of JAWWES010000081.1, from coordinate 92,421,265 downwards.
GCCAGGGATCTGCTACTTCACTACTCTCTCTGCCACTTACTTTTTTCAGCGAGGTGCTGAGATGTACAACCACAATGTACAGTTTCAAGGATGCAGTAATGGGTGGTAAGCTGCGGAAGGGAAGGGCAGTACAAGTGTGGCTGTGTGGTGAAAAATGGATTGGAGGGCATTCATAGTGTAATCCTGATGTCACCTAAGACTCGATGGCTAAGTTGAGATTTATTTAAGTTTTTCCCATGATATATTCTTGTCACAAATTTCCTGTGTAAGAAAACAACACCTGCTATTCCACTCAGATGTAGCGATTGCATTTTCCAGTGGTTATGATCGTCTTGAAACACCTGAAAAAAAATTCTCAAAAAGCTTAGGTGAAGCTTATGTGATTTTTAGTATATAAAAATTATTTTTTTTCTTGATAATATATTTTCATGAGACCCTTTTTGTTATTTTTACAATGTCTGTAACTTGGTCTTCCATTTTCCTCTTTTAATTGGTCTTTCCTAGCAGTGATTTCAGTTTCTTTATTAGTGTTGCAAATAATGAAGAAGTGGATAAAACAAACAAACAAAAATTATGCTCCAAGAACCACTCCTTGTTGTCTTTTTTTTTTTTAATAATGAAAGTGGTAAAGAAAGAGAGCACTGTTCTTTCATGTTTTTCCATTTTTTGTCTGTGCTTCTGGGGCGTATTATCTAGCCTGAGAAAAGCTTGTGAGTATGTGTGTTTATTTATGTATAAACAAACTTGTGAGTAAAATTGTGTAGGGTGGTAGTAAAACGTCTGCTTAGTTCAGTGTATCATGAAGCACAAGGCCAAAAGCCGAATGATTCTATTCCTTGAGAAAGGTGTGTATACAACCACATGTATCTTAGGGACATTCGATTGCGTTTTGATTTTTATTTTTTTTATGCTTGAGCAGGGTGTAATGGGAAAAAAAATTCCATCATTCTTATACTCTTCTGAAGAGGCTCTGCTGCACAAGCCATGTCGATTTCAGGCCTCCTGCTCAAGTTTGCTGAAACTGCTGGTTGAGACTGAGAAACTCATAACATTTATGAACTTGATTCCTCTTAGTTATGCATATGCAATTTGGGGTACCTCATTTGCAGCCAATGGATTCACAGCTGCATCAGTGTCAAACCGGTGGAAGCGCGAACAGAATCAGATTTACAGGATCTTTGAACTCCTCAGTGATTAATGAAATTCTTAATTCTGAAAGTGTGACAGGAGGATAATCTTGACAATATTTCCCCTGCTTTCTGTGGGTAGAGAGATTTGAAGTCGACAGTGGAAGTCAGGGGTCCTGACCTGTTCCATTATGGTGATTCACTTGTTCAGTCTGGAATCTCCCGTGTAAATCCCTTCTCATTTCCCACATGCACCTGTACCTCGTGCTTCTGTAACTGAAGGAGATCTGTCATGCTTGAGAGTTAAACTGTTCTTCCCCCACTCAGAGTCTGGCCAAGAACCAGAATATTCCCTTATTTTAAGCTAGTCCTAAAGGAACACTGCCAATTCCCAGTGCCTGTAGCATTGCTCTTGAAGGCTGGGAATTAAAAGACCTGAACTCTGTTCCTGTGCCTTAGCTTTTGCACTTGTAAAATTAAGATAGCAGCAGTTGCCTTTCCTTGTTAAAGATTTTGAGATTTACTTACAAAAGAGCATAATATAATTGCCAAGATGACAATCTTGTAGCGTCATGGAATGGCTGATGAACACAGGAAGGTGGTCTCAGTTTTGCTGTTTGATGTTTTTTTCCAATAAACTTCAGTGTAGAAGGAGATAGTGCCTATACAGCAGTTCTCTCTTCCAGGAACTGCTGTAGATACTGGTAGAGATAACATGTAGTTTTTAGACAGATATGCCAAGATTTCTAATTACACGCAAGCTCATCTCCGTGGTTGAGAGTTTAGGTTCGCGACTAAAAGTTAGATCAGTAGTTACCATGATGGGCCTGGCCCTTTGTTGTTAATGGTTGGTAATATGTTAGTTTTTTTTTTTAGGAACTGGTAGCTATGCCTTTTTTTATATGCATTATGACCAGCCATGCAACTGGGACTCTCAGGGCCCTTTGTGATTTGTAGTTAGTGAAAACGAGCGAGTACAAGCTGCAATTAATAAGTTGTGAAGAGACTGATTGTTGCGACTGAAATGGTGAAGTGATGTAGTTACCCAAAAAAGACTGGGAAGCGGTGACCTAACTATCACCCCATGGAGAATGAGGCTGGTCTTAAATTTGTGAAATATCCCTGTTTTACAACACTGACTATAAGGAAGAATTCTGTTAAAAGTTAATGGAGGAGTTCCAATGGAACCCTATTAGATTCTTCCTCCATTAAATGACTGATACAGACTTTTAATGGATGTTTTAACTAGGCATTGTTATCAAAAGGACTATTGCACAAATTAAAACCAGGCCCATAATCAGTGAAGAGAAGCTGGATTTACTCCTCTGCCTTTGTCATGGGGGAGTCTGTGTGTGTTTGTATACGCAAGTGAAGGGATGGAGAAAATGGTGAAGGAGAGGAAGATGGTAGAAATATTAATTTCAGAAACACACTAAAGTTGTCCAGTGAAAATATTATATAGGTAAAGTAGGTGAGATACACTTAAATTTTATCTACTGAGCAAATTTGGGGCAAGTAAAGGGGAAGAGTCTCCTCTCCAGATCCTTCAAGATACTGAGTGTCCTGAACCTCCATTAAATTAAGTGAGAGTTGAGGGGTGAGCTTACTTCTGAGAAAACTTGGACATCATAAACTCATCCAGTGTAACTCTGATCCTGTGCAGGTGGCAGTATCTGTAAATTTTGAATATAGGGCCACATTTTTGGGCTGCTGCAGAAAAGGGTGGTTTATAATAGAATAAATGTAAATTGATTTGGAGCTGTCTCCTGTCTCCTGCTATGATGGCAATATGAAGTGTTTACATGAAGAATAGGGGATTTGACATTCTGTTTCAAACTGAGATGCTGACTTGGTGTGATATTTTAAAGTTTTCTTTTAAAAAGCATCAGGGAAAGAGTTTGCTGTCTCTGAAGTAAAAGCCAGTGAAATTCTGGTTTCTGACTTTCTTTTGCTTTCCCATGCAGAGTGCATGCCTTTTTGTAGCGCCCCTGCAATGGCCTCCTCTCTAACCTGGATAGATTACCCATGAGGGGTCATTTGGTTTTCATCCTTGTGTAGCCATGGCCATCTCATTTAAAGGGACCCTGCCACATACTTCTTTAAGTCCCCTCTGTGGTACAGTGACAGTTATATATGTTTTGTTAGCAGATGTCATCTTTGTTATCTCCCCCATCCTTCCAGTGAGTCGTAGTTGTGTTAAAAAGCCCGAAAACAACTCAAAAGGAAAACAGAGCAAGGTAGATCATTGCTGTCACCCCATGTCCCATGTGCAAACAAACTTTGTGCATGTGTGGGGCGGTTGCCGTGTGTTTGCATAGATGTCTTCGTGCAGGGGATGTAAAACAGTAAGGTCTTTTGCTGTTCAGCCAGAACCACCTAAATTTATATCATAGTGTTGTGCTTTAGAGCAGTCGTGGTGGTATTTGTTTTCTACAAATGAGTTTGCCTTTCCTTTCTTTGCTCTTACAAGGCCCTGGGTGTAAGAGTCCTGTTTTACTTGTCTGAGTATCTCCTGTTGAGACACTTTAGTACCTCACCATGTGCCCTTTCTGGCCTACTTAAACGATCAGTTGTTTGATCCTGCTCTCTGAATCGTTCCAGCGTATTGCCATTTTCTAGCAAACCCTCTGGTGCATGCTGCTGACAAAAGGAAGGTTCAAACCTGATGATGGCCCCCTTGGAGACCTTGGCATCTGGCCTTCTTGAATGTCACAGGCTTCTAGCAAAGACTGTCAGCTATACGCAAATGGCTTGAAACACATTTTATTTTGTGACATGGGTTATTGACCACCAGAATAAGAACAGCTGAGCCTTTTCCTCTCAGTTGTAGTAAAAACTTCAGACTTGGCATAAACTGCAGGTTTTTTGGAGAAGGGCAGGTCTAGATCTTTCCTCTCTAAGGTACTGAACCGGTTTAACTGAAAGAACAGTTTGATTTGCTGCCGTAGCTGCTGCTACAGTAAAATAGGTTGGAACACTAGCAAATTTTTACTTCTCTCACCCAAATCAAGGATTTAATACTGGCAGGTGGACTTCTGAAGGTTGCTATCAAGTATACAGAGACAATAACTGTCTTGGAGGTGGAACTTTGTCAATATTTTTTGCCTTGGGGCAAAAAATGTTCACAATAATGGAGTGCTAAAGCTCTGCTCAGAAATGTTGCAGCTAGGGAAAGAGGAATTTATTCCAAGTTTCAGAGTGCAGTATTTTGGTAGAATGTGTGGTTTCTTAATCATCCTTATGTTGAAGCATCAACCATCAAGACATCTGGGGGGCACTTAAAGGTATGCTTCTTGTTCAGTAAGAGCTACCCTTACATTTGAGGTTATGCAAAGCTGGCTACATTACTGCCCTTAACATGCATGTTGTCATGCATGTTTGAACTAAAATGTCTCTTCCTCTGCTCTGTAACCTGGGCAGAGGATTGATTTCTTTTTTTTTTTTAAATATCTATAGTGGGATAGGGGAGAGAAAATTCCAAATTGCAACACTGAGAAATTGAAGAGATGTTTACAAATCTGCTTTGCCTGTTTCTCTCTGAAATGATTATGAGATGATAATCATAAAATGATTTGGAGAATAGATAATATAAGCCTCTTGGGATTGTTCAGATAACATGAGTATTTTATAGTGTCATAAATAGCAAGCCAACTAAGCTCTTATAAACTTATTTTATTAATGCACATTGATTTATAATTATAATTATTAAGCCCAGGAATGCAGACAAATGTGTGTTGTTTGAAAGCAGGTGAACAATTAAAGAAGCAGCTCTTAGCAGCAATGGGCAAAAGCAGGCAAGAGGGAGGGAACTCTCTGCTCCAGTGTGTGCCAGGGTTGACTTTCTCCTAGTTAATGCTGTGGTAGACTATGCAAATTGCTGTCTCTTCCTCTTTACCTGTACTTGGAATTAAAGATTAACAGTATGAGACCACATCTCTTTTGAAAAAGCTGCTAGGTTCAGGGATCTCAGTTTTTATGGGCACTGGTGGAATTTTTTGCACTGTGCAAGTGCAGGAAGACCTTGATTTGAGAAGCCATACAGGAAAATCTCTCCTTTACTGATCCAAGCTTTGGCAGTCAGCTGAATTCTGGCACTAATGCCAGTATGTGAATGCAGATGTAAACAAAACGGGATGTTAGTTTCATCTGTTTCAAATAATCAGCAAAGAAATATCAGTAGATGGTATTTTCTAAATTAATAAAAACCAACTAAACAAACAAAAAAATTCACTCCAAAACTAAAAATTACTTTCAAAATCTGATCTTTCTTTTCCTTCAGTCTTTTAAGGCAGAGTTAAAATAGTAAGACTGCATTCTCTTAAAGGCAGGAAAAGTTAACGTAAACATTATATGCATTATACATTATTTTTATTGAGTTCCAATACTGAAATTTTTTCAAAAGGAAGCTTATACTCCAGAAGCATCACAAGAACAAGGTATTTGGTTTATTCTGTATTATATTTCAACCAGTTTAGGAAATTCTAGCTTTCTGTAGTGATGTCTAACAATTTGGAGTGTCCAGTCTGCATTTTGTGTGATTTCTAATGTTGTTAGTGAGGCTCAGATCTTCTTTTTGCAATGGTGAACCCATCTGTTTGTGTTCTTCTGAAGTGGGTATGAGTCCTGTTGACAAGTATGTATGCGTGTCAGAAAGATGTTAATTTCATTTCTCTAAGGTTAGGCTTATACCTTTCTTTAAATATATTAGTATTGCTAGTGCATTTTAAATTTGTGCCTAGATTTTAAGTAATGAATTGGCTTGAAATCTGCACCTTTAAATCTCAGCTATGTATTTTTAGGTTGATTACAGGAAAGGAAGATCCTGACCATTAGTGACAGTCAACTTTCTGATACACAGACAAGTTCACTCTAGATGGTGTTTTCCTGTGAATGAAACAGGCATTGTGGTGTAAGGAGCTTGGGTGGGAAATGTTAATCCAGCCTAATTCTGGTGTCTGTTTAATGGTGTATGGAACATCTTGAGGTCTTTTGGCTGTAAATGTAGTCCCATCCAAAGAGTCAAGAAATACATTTTATTAGATATCCAAGGTTTTCTGCTTTAAAGGTATCTGAGTGTGTGCCATGAATCTTTCATAATAGATACAGTATTGTTTGTTATTCCTTAGTAATGGAATATCCAGTATGCAATGTTGTATTTTTCTTCAGGTAGATAAAACTAAGTCACAAAATTTAGGTATTATTTTTTATTACAGCTGCAAGTTAGTGTCATATATATGTATAGTATTTTCTGTAGGCAGGTGTGAGATTTCAATATTTTTTTGCAGGTAATTTGCTTGTTTACTGTTTCCCAGCTAACTAGGAAAATTCTCTGTGGTTTTGTGACCTCTTCTTTTAGTATTCTAACATACTTATGGGGTTCCCTGTTTACATATATTTGAGTTTGGATCAGAAAACACAAACCCTCACGGATTTGCATTTTGCTATCCACACGCTTGATAATTTTTATGAAAAGACCAAACAGCAAAAGGCAAAGCCTCGAGGTCTCCCCTCACATTTTAGCGAAGATTTAGCAGCAGGATGACATGGTGAATAAGGGCCTCCTTCTGTGATTTGCTCAGTACCTTGTATGATTTACCCTTGGTGCCAATAAGGGCAGGCAGTATTTTGCAGAGCATATGCGTCCCATGGTAGAAGCAGGTCCTAAGAGTTTTACAAGGCACACTGTGAAGCAGCAACAGAAGTTGTAATCTAAACATACCCACGCTTATCCAAATAAAAAGAAGAATTGTGTTTTATATTGTGGCCTTTGCCTTTTTGTTTGTTTGTATAGATTTTTTTTTTTAATTACTATAGCTGATGTACGTGCTCCTTAACTGTATTGAACAGTACTGAGTAAGTCCCTCAGCTATCGCTGAAGATCTGGGGGACCCAGCCGAGGACATGCCGCATGTACTCCAGAGAACATTCCTGTTAGTGAAAACATTCCACTGCAGGGCTGGATGAGAACTTCCTGTGCCCCTGCAATAGGAGGGAAAAACACTGTTCGATAACACCTGTCATGCCCCTCTCTTTTACCTGTAACTTCACACATTTTTTTCCCTACATTGTCAGTGCCTGTATTCTGCACTGAGGAGCACATAGATGCCAAGATTGAACTATTAAAATGAAACAGTATTTTAGCTTTTCAAGCACGAAGTAACAAGTGATGAAAACACTTTTTCTGCTCATTTCCTTTAATGCTCACCCACTCAAACTAAAATAATTGTAAAAAAATCTAACATTTCTTTTGGAACAAGGAGGTGATTTTCCTCTTTCTCCTTTCTCCTTTCACACAGATGATTTTAAAGATCTCAGTCTAGACAGCTCCAATGAAAGCTATTTCTCAAATGTTTGTATGGCACTGATTTTGCATTATTGGATCTCTTATCTTCTAACCTTGTATCTTTTTTTTTCCAGCCTGGTTAGGGGAATAGTTGCTGGATCAAAGAGGTGCAATTCCTGGGCCAAATTATTTCCTCTCTTATACCCGTCTTATGTGAGGAGAACCCATGAGTTCGGACCTGTTTTAGTGAACGTAGAATTAGATTTTACCTTTATCTGTTTTACTTTATACACTTACTTTTACCAAAATATATTGTGTTTATGCACAGGTGTCAGTTATCATACCAGTAATTTTTCTTCTTTGTTGGTTTTGGTAGCTCTAGGAGCATTTGCTTGTACATGGACAGCTTGCTGCTGCTGTTTCTCCTGCCCTTTTCCAGATAGTAAGTCACATGAGAAAACAAATCAGAGCAACTTTTCCGTTAGGTATTGATATGCTTTGCACAGGTGTTCTATATGAGTAAAAGTGTGACTAATCTGAAGTATCAGAGGTCATACGGGAGATAATGATGTCTGGTCATAATGCTAACAATAATAATACTTACCTGGGACACAGTAAATTAGAAATAAGTTAGGAGTACTCTATATCTGTTTAGATGTCTGTTCAGGATTGGGATTTGACTCCTTATTAAGACATGACTGCACTACAAAAATGTTCAAGAATTCATGTTCTCCCTGGTATTTGATTATACTGTTCATAAACTTCTGAGAAACATCACCTGCCATAAAGTCAGATGAAAAAAAAGAATTAAAGAAAACCGGAAGCTTTTTCAGCTTGGCTCCAACATTCTGCATGTTGTTTCCCTACAGAAAGGCTCACATATTCATCTATCAAAAAACCCTCTGTGGATAAGTGCATGCATGTGCTATGAGTTTCTTATGTTCAGGCAGAGATGACTGGTTTGATTCAGAAACTTTCACCTGCCTAAGTAAGCTCTGACGACATAATCAATGGGGAAGTGAGACCTTCTTAGACGGAATTAATCTCCAGGTTTATTGTTGCTGATATCGATGAATATTTTGTCATTAATATATAACAGTGTTTAAAGTGAAATAAAATGCATGAAATTGTAGCAAAGACATTTTTGGTAAACATTATAGCATTTAACGTTAATCTGAAGCAATTAAAGGCCAGATCTCAGATGAAAGCACTCTATGTCTCCAGTGTTAGAAGACAAGTTAGTTGAAAATGATTTCTGAAAAAACCACAAGCTATTGATTGTGTTATTTGTGAGCATGGTTATTATGTGCATCTTAAACGCTATTCCGTTTTCCTGTCCTTAAAGCAAACACACAAACAAAACCACAGACAGTATGCAGGAACTTGCTGCTGCTTTCACTTGACAATGGTGTTTCATTGCAGCCTTTTTGTGGTTAGAATAACTGAGTTGAGGGTAATGGCACATAAAAGAAAAGCTATGAAAGGCCATGTCTTTTGAAAAAGAAAACAAAAAGTTGTAAATGGAAGACAGTACTGAAAATTAAAATGATAAATTGTAAAATAATGTGATTGAACTTTTTCTAAAAATGCGGTTAAATTTGCTGCCATTATTTAGACTGCAGCACTATGAACAGTGACTTTATTTGGGAGAAGAAATGCTAGGAATTTTATTCCTCTGTATTACCTATTTGTTTCCTGGCATCTTCTGATGATGTTTTTCTCTATTTTTTTCCATTATTATTTGCTAAATATATTATGACATTTTATTTACCTTGGTCGAGAGCTTTGAGACCTCTGCGTGGCTTCCCCATTCTAGCAATTTCACAAATAAATCACCGATCATTGTGCAGAAATATCACAGTTTATATGAAGACAGAATAATTTTTAGTGTAGAAGAAGCAGGTTTATACTGGATAGTTGGATTACTACATCTGTAGGTATGCGTACAGAATGCACCCGCTTGTATCTTCCTTTTTAATTAGCACTTAGTAGTTTTTATTAAAGCAATGTGGTACAGAGGAATTTTGGAAGTACAGTAGTGGAATCTACATTCTTCAATATGACATTTCATTTTATGGACGTCCGTTATTTCTGCATGTGCAAAATAAGGATACGTTGTTAGTCTTTTGTTAATTTCCAGATAATTAAACATTATTATCTATTTACCAATGAATAGATGTGATCTGTTTACAATATCAGAGATGTATATAAAGCACCCAGATATAGTTGAAGCTCTAATTAAAATACATCATTGTTTGTCATGGTTTTAAGGCGAAAATTAAAAAGCGTTGCCAAATTAATCTTCAATCAAGAGTTCATTAATTAGCTAACCTTCTGTAAATGGGCTGCAGTTTGATGACAGCTCACTAAAGGACCATTTAAATGAATTCCTGATTGTATCAATCAGACAGGGGAAAAGAATTAGATTTGTGGCTCTTTTGCAGTAGCTCCTGCAAACATTTTCCTAACATTTAATGCACACAATGGATGTTAAACTATTTTAAAGTGATGAATCCTTTTTATTACTGTCCCAAACTCTGTTACGTCTTGCTGTATATCAAGAGCAAATGTATAAGGCTGCCAAGGTTTCATGATCCTGAACAGAATATTGCAGAGAACTATGCTTTATAACATAGTAATAAGCAGTTGCTTGAAATAACATCGTAACTTTCCATGAGAAAAATGTTTTGAACAAATTATTGATTATATAATAGTCTTTAGCAAAATTTACTTTGCGTCTGTCATGAATTTTAAAATGCGAGCGCTTAAGTGGTCAGGTACTTCAGGTGCTTTTGTGCTGGCAACATAAAATTTCTGGACTCTAGACTATCTGGAAATGCCTGCCATGAAAGTGACAAATTAAAGATGTTAGTGCTAGATAAGGGTATATTTCTGTGCTACTGTAATGCACACAGTATCTATCTAGACCCATCATGAGGGTTAAAAAAGAAGTTTAGAATGGGTTGTAGAAGTTAATACGTGATTTGGTGACTCCTTTTGTGATATATAGGTAGGATTGGTTTTGACTTTTTGCATATATTTAGTCTGTATGTATGCCTTTTGTAGTTCCATGTGAACATGTGTTTTATGAAAAGTATGGTCAAAATAACAGTCTCTATTTACTCTTGCCACAAGTTCTCCTTCTAAAGTCTGCATAAACACACATTCAGTTAACATTTGGGTTGGTTATCATGTGAGTGAAATAAAATGGTTTAAATTTTTTGTGGAGGGTGGGTGCACTTATTTAGTCATTAGATTCATATACTCAAAGCTCTTTGAAATGAAATCGTTAATTAAGGCCAAGAAAAATAGAGTGTCAAAGCACTCAGTAACATATTGCATTTCATGACATCTTAGTGTTACAGATTGAAAAGCCATGGTGATTTTTTTTTAACCTATAAAAATATTTCAGTTTGTTTTGTATTATATATACTGATATTATTAACCAGTTATCTGTAATTTATATAATATTCTCAGGAATTGTAAAATACCTTCTTGTCTTATTTATGTAAATTATAGAATACAAACTTAAAATACACCTTAAAGTGAATTATTGTTTTTCTGACCGATACAGCATTGTACATTTTTGTTATCATCTGCCATGAGACAATAACCTTGTCCAGCACTACTACATCTGTTAAGTCTATCCTGCCAATTAAATCACAGAGCTGGTGTGGGTTTTTTTCCTTAGTCAAGGTGTTTATATCAAATATTTTATATATTTATAGTAGTCCAGTGTAAAGGAAAATCAGTTGAGTTTTTTTTTCCTCTGTGCTGATTTGCATATGCATGTCAAATTCAGTTATACCACTTTTTTTATGGTATTGAGAAAAACAAAATGACCTTTACTTAAGTTGTTAATAGTGGAAGGTTCTTACGTTCTGAATTTTCAGGTGGTAGAGGGAAGAGCCTGAAAGAGCAAGCATTTGCTGATTACACCACTGATGCTCAGAACAGTCTGATACAGTCTAACACACTAGAACTCTCTATGCCTTCCTGTTATAATTGCATCTCTGCTCAAGGCTACTATAGTTAGGCTACATTAAATCTCATTGTCAGTCAGGCTGCATAAGGCTCAGGAAGCTCACGGGCTGGAGCTGGGCAATGTGATCTTCCTCAAGAGCAACTTCTCTCACTGCTACTTGCTTGTCTTCTCGCAGACTGCTACATTACTGTGTACATAATGGACACCCCTTACATAAATTATGTAACTTGATTTCTCCCCCTGTCTGACATACACGATTTGCTTAAAAATAAATGTGAGCCTGGCAATCTAGGTTGACCATTCTCCTTTTAGCTAGCTGCACATGTTATTTATCATATTGAACAAAAAGAAAACCCAAAAAGTTTCTAGTTCGGCTATCATCCAGCATAGAGCTCACATGTTGAAGGTGGGTCATGTACACTTCACATGTATGATAAAATATAGGAGCTTTCAGCAGGGCTTCTATCAAAATAATTATCTAAGCAATTATCTGTGCTATTCAGCTAACTTTTGCATGCAATGGTGTTTCTGTGCTTTTGTGTTCGTCAACCTTACTGCTTTGAGTTCTCTTAGGAACTATTAGACTGACAGTTTTCAAATTGTGCAGGAAAGACAAAGAGAAAAGAGCTTTTTATAGAAAATTGTGCCTTTATTACAGGTAGTTAATAAGCATTAATATCGTAAAAAAATCAATGGGTTAAACGCAGTTGTATGATTTTAACTGGTGCACAGATTTCGATCCTGTGCGGGTGGCCTGCATTTTCAGGAAATCATCCTTAAGAGTCTCAGCACTGCAGTTCTTTTCCTCCCAACTGCAACACTATGTATGAAACAGGAAAGGACAAGCAAACCCTGATGTGCCATACTCGTTTGAATTTTGCAAACAGATTCCTGATCCTGTAGATTGATACAAGCAGGAACATAAACAAGCTGTCCCTGAAGCATGCACTTCAGGATCATTTTGTCATTCAACTCCATAGTTGTAGTAGTAGTAACAATAATAATTGTTAGTGTTGTGGCTTTTTTGGCTTTTGTATAAGTATGCATAAAACTAGATATGTTTTAATTCTATGGTCTTCAGAAGTCTGTTGATGAGCGTAGGCTTCCGGTAATAGTATCTATTGAATTTTGTGTACAGACAGAAGAGTGCATACTAATGATTGTATACTTTAAAAATGCAAAAACTGATTTATTTTATGTTGTTCTCAGTCTTCTTATATGGAAGTATTCTCATTTTAAGAATGTGGGCTTTGTCTAGGGATAACCTTTGTATTATGGAAAGGAAAACCTTGCAAGAAATAATACAGCCCTTCATCAAAAAGTTTGCTTCTTTGTCATGAGAGTTTTCTTTTACTGCATCATGAGTGGGGAGAGAAGGACAGCCCATAGGTGGGAAACTCTACTAATACATTTATATTTAGTCATTGCATCCTCCTTCCCAGTTACTGGCAAAGCCTTGAGAAAAGTAAACCATGTGCTTTTGTGCTGTCATATTTGATTTGGACTATATTCTCACTGTTGTTTGAAGCTAACATGAAACACAGTGTCTGCATGACCCATTTTAGCAGCCCATTATCATAATTTCACTGTCATATGGCCACTGAGTTAATGTACTTACAAATGACAGAGAAAGTGTGTTACATGACCTTAGGGTTTTCAAAAATTAAATGACGTAGGAGGTCGTATTTCAAAGAATTGTTAAAGATTAGGGTTTTGGGCAGTTGGCTTTTGGCTTTTTTTTTTCTCCTCACCTTAAATTGTTATAGCTTGTAACAAGAAGGTACCTTTATTCCTTGGTGGACAAAAATACTAAAATTTTAACATTTTCCAAGCTCTGGATTTTAGCCATGAGCCTAATAATTTTGAGTAATGCAAAAGTCTGAATGCAGTCTATTTTAATTAATTTTTTTTCATTGTCATTCATCCATCTTCCTGGTATAATATAAGTTAAATTGTTTCATTTATTTATTTTGCCAGGTTTAGATTTTTGTTCGTTTGTTTCTTAGTTTGTTTTGGTGTTTTTTAAAGGAATTATTGTGAATGTAAGAAGCAAACAAGTATGTTTCCTGGATTTGCTACAATGGACCTGTCTTCTGGTTGATCATGTGATTTGATAGTGCTGGGAATAATTTTGGTTTGAAAAATAACCTTTTTAACAAATGGCTTTCTTAATTTGAGTTTAAACCAGATCTGAATGTGGTTCTTTAAATTAAGCAAGCAACATAGGCATTTTATCAGTGCACACGGTCCCCATGCTTCCCAAATTTTATGGTGTCATGAACTTACATTGCTAAAACCCACCATAGTGAGTGATTGATGCTTCTTTCATCACAGAAGGGGTTACATTGAGGGTAAACCACAGTGGCTATGATATATATCCAGTAAATGAGGAAACGGCAGGAGAAACCACAAACATGTAGTCCAAGTGGCATATCCTCACCTTTTCCTCATAAAGTTAGGTATTGAAACCAACTGCCTTATCTTTCCTTTAGCCTTGTGAAGTTGGAAATCCTGTAGGCAGCACTCTGCAGGAAAGGCCAGTCCATGGTTCTCATGCTTGAACTAGAGTTTGTTAAACAAACAAGTATCTTAATTTTTTCCATAGAAATAGACGGAAGTCTGTCTTATTGTAGAAAAAACCCAACCAACCAACCAACCAACCAACCAAAACCCAGCCTTTGTTGTGACTAATATATTCTCTAAAAGTGAAACTATGTGACAAGCAAAGGAATCCCATAATTTTACTTAAGGACTTATCTGGCAATGCCAGAAACATAAAATGGGACAAGGATCTCACAAAGATTTTGGGACAAGGATCTCCCAAAGCTCCTTTACCACCTGCAGGCCAAGTGATTTGTGACTCTTTGAGTTGGGTTTGCTTATCTAGGCTTTCTTAGGTAACCTGTGTTATGTTACACTGGTG
>JAWWES010000081.1:92391947-92401947 GCA_035583135.1 Lophotriccus pileatus | reverse complement strand
ATGCAAATGGAGGCTGAAATCCATGTGCCTGTTGAAGTCACTTCTCTAGGAGCCCCAGGCACCCTGGGCCTACAGTCTTTGTCATCCTGATCTTTGGTGCTCTCAATAATGCAGCAAGCCTTTTCTCCACCAAAGCGTCACCTGTCTAGGTGAGTCGTGCCATCCTCTATCTGAAGTGACAGCCATCTTTGAGTACCAGCATCTTAACTGACTTCTCTTTCATCATCCATGTTAGAGAAATAACATTTTCGACAAGGTGTTGGGTTTTTACCCCCCTTTTCTTTATTCTTTCCCCAGCCCCCCTTCGCCCCTTAGTTAGAGCACCTGATCAAAAAATTATTTCTGACAAAGATTTCCTGCTCCAAATTAAATGAGCTCAAGGAGACGAAGCATTTTCACGCAGAAAGAAAGGGAAACGTTGATGTTGGAAGTTAATGAATCTGGGAGGAGAGAGAACATTATTGAGGCTGGATAATATGATCTAACAGCTTTCCTTCTTCTTATCCTGCCCGTAAAGAATGTATGGAAGTCAGTTATGTGGCATGATTCTAACATCTGTCCTACCCCATAATGGTAATTTGTATAAGTAATGGAAACAGGTTAAATACTTCCATTCTAATGTTGCCAGCAGGGATGAAAATGAACATTTCAATGAAATAATCTCGACAGAGCAGGGAGAGGAGGGGTGGATGGACTGATTCATCTCCAGCTCTCTTTGGTGATCCGAACACTAATGAGAATGCTTGAATGTATAGTTTATCAGATAGAAGGGGAAGAGCAAGTAAATTTCTCAGATTAGAATCACTGTGAAAATATACCCGCATGCAAGCTGCTTCATTCTGCAATTGCCAGCATTGGCTAATAATTTGCAGCATTCATTTTAAGAGGATAGAGGAGAGAAGAGAAAGAGGTGAAGAATCTTTTTGTTGGCTTTTAATGGGATGCCTTTAAGGGTTATCATTCAACCTGCTAGAAGCACGGAGGTTGTTCTTGTTATAGTACCTTATCTACTTTTCAGATCCCTTGCATTAGAATTAGAGGGTAGGCAGTTCTAGTATTTTGCCCCCCATTTTGCTTCAATTAGAAATGAAAGAAACACACCTCTGTAGTAAGGTTGTCTGATAGTCTGTGCTGCTCCTCAGCCATTGTCATAACTAAGCCATATTTTTCCACTGTAGTGACATTGTAATACAGACACAGACACAGACACACAGATTTGTAGCATCTGTGCCAGGATTTTGTATGAACATTTGTATATACTAATACAGAAAATTCACAAATCTTCCAGCAGGCATGTTAACCTCTCACAATGTGAGATTTTGGATTCTTTTGTAAAACTCTCATGACACTGTATTCTGGAAATATGTCTGTCATTTTTTTTTTTCATCTCCCTCTTGTTTTTCTGTAATGAGAGAGATGTGTGGCTATAGATTGTCTTTTCTTTCCATACTTTTTTTTCCCCCAAGATGTGAAATGTGTTTTTGTGTGCAGTGGAAATCACCCCCAGCCTGGATTGCAGTTTGTGCAAGGTGACAGTGTGGGCTGTGAAAACTTCTGCAGCTGCTGTCTCCTGTTGGCTGGGTAAATATTAGAAGCTGTGGAAATACAGCTGTTGAAGAATGGTGAGCACTCACATTGTGCCACTATTGCTTATTTCAGAGAAGGCCCTGATTTAGTGAAGAATTGCAAACCTAAACCTATCCCTATTTGTTGAAAATATGAAATGCTTATTTCAGTGAAAAATATTTCAGTATTTAATTCCTTTAGTGAACTGTGGCCTTCAACACATAGGTGTTTCTTCTGAATAAATTTATTTATTTGGAGGATTTAAAATTGGGTTTTCAAGAGCTTACCACATTTAATTTTATAGACTGTTAAAACAAAATACAATTATTACTTTTGGTCCTTTTCAAAATAATGTATTCAATGCTGAATCCCTTTTTGAATGGAAAACAATATCTCTGTAGAGATAGATTCCTTCAAAAGCACTGGTCCAAGGTTGTGGAGAGGTTTTATGTGAGAATATTTATATTTTTAACCACATCCTTACATTTCAGATCTCTGTCTGCTTTTTCAAACAATGGATGTGTATTTATAGTGTAAATATTCTCACTGAAGCAAACACAATGTGCTGTGCTACTCACATGTACAATATATAGCATCTCATGTCCACTTAGATTAGAATGCACAGCTTTTAACACTGCTCAAAGATGACAGTATATCTATGGGGAAGCATTGGCATCCAGAAGGCACATTTTATAGGCAAAAAATTATAGCAAGACTTAATAAGAAGAAAAGAAATACAAACTGCTTCCCCTAATTTTTAGTTGTCTGGAATTTGAAGCTTTCCCCCCGCTTTTCCACTTTGCATTTGCCTCAGTCTGTCCATGCACAGAGAAGGAAGAGAAAAGCTGATGCTATGTTCTGTAATTTCTTCTGCTTTGGATATTGTTTTTGTTGAGGAGGATCACTGCTTATGTCTCCTTCTGATATTTGTGTGTGGTTTTGGGACATGTGTAAGCCAGCAGCGTCTTTGCAGATGCAGGGGTTTCTGGAGAAGATTGCTGAGAGTTGTTCGGTCACAGAAGGATATGCTGTCTGAAATCTGTCTGTTGATCTACCTATTATAGTTTAGAGGGAGAATCTGAATGTCTCGTGCTTTTATTTAAGGTAGAATAATATTACTTGTCTCTGCAAGTAATTATAATAGGAATACTTTTGCTGTATTTAAAATTCTGAAGTTTACTTGTTTGTCAAATTTCTGTGAGAATTTTAGTAAAACATACATGTTTTTAGAAATTAACATTCTTCATTTTGTTTGCTTCTGTGTTAGCTCTTACAGAAAGCTTTTCAGGTAGGGAATTGCACTGACCTTGCAAAATACCATATGTTGAGTGTACTGCTGTTCATATCATAAGCATTAGTAGTCTTGAATGAACAGGTATTGTCTGTATTCTATGATAACTAAAGGAGTTAAAGAAAGTCTTTTTGATTGCAGTGATAGAAATTAAACATTACAGATAAATTAATCTCTTTTTTGCTAAGAAGCGTTATTTCTTTGTGTGATTTCAGATAACTGTACAGACATGTGGGTGTGCACATCATGCAAATTCAGGTTCTTATTAGAAGCTGGCTTAAATTCTGAAATCATAGAAAATCATAGTTCTGACCAATTGTACATTCTTAGCTCTTATATTGCAGTATATTTTGGTAAGGCAGTGAGCTCAGTTGTGTAGCAGTCTCAGCAAAACCTAACAGCAAGAAAAGTAAGTAAAAGATGGATATTTCACCCTAACAGTTTCTTTTCTTCGACATTTTAACACAGGTATTACATGTAGTTTTAATGTTTTTTGTGTGGTTTAGCTACTTTTTATTTTTTATGGCAAAGTGCAAAAGTATATTGGAGAAAACACACCATCATAAATAAATAAAGGAAAATAAACGATACAGCAATGGATCATGTAGAGTTTCTACTTAAACAGATATTTAAATGGTTATATATAGCAATTATAAAAATATATGTTTTTGCAATTTAGAATTAAGTAAAAAGATGTAAGCAGGTAGTTCACATGGATTCTTACAAAACACTATATCAACTATAGAAGCATCCAGCATCTTACAACAGGTTTTTACGTCTAGTTATTAAAAATATTGGATTGTGAAAATTAGAGAAAATTGGCATGGTTGCACTGAGGTTAGTGAGAGGATAGCTGTTCATAAAATCGCAGAATGCGTGTCTCCTCAGTTTGCAGCTTGTACTTGGTGACTCTGCTGATCATTATTATATTGGGTTTGGGTGTGATTTTTTTTTTTTTTTTATAAATAAAAATACCAGATGGTAACTGCTCGTTGTTATGCATTTTAGGACTCAGAGGGGTTTTTTTTTTCTATTTCAAAGTAATTTCAAAATCAGAAATTGTATTCCTCTATATCTGTTCTTTACTTATCTGAAACTTCAAAACCTATAGTCTTTTGCCTTTAGAAATGACTGCAAATGGGGGTGTTGAATGAGAAGGCTGAGAGATCCTCGACTGTAGCTGTGGGAGTGAATTCTGCTTGCATACCTAGAGTTCAAACTGCGGCGGTACTACCGTGCTCGAATATCTGCAGAGTGCTTTAACAGCAGCATTGCTGCGAGACAGGGAAGCTGACTGCCGCCTTAATTCTTTTACTGTTTCTGCTTTTTATTCTCCAGTTTTTGTCTAAACGCCTGTTTGAGAATATTTTTTTTCTGGTTCTATAATGTTTTTCTGGCATCTTTCTGGCCTTTGGCTCCAGGATTATTTTTGTGGTGACTTTTGTTGTGCTTGGTACTCACCCATCCTTTTAAACATATTAAAAGCACCTGAGTCTGATGTATCTGTAAGGAATTGGGCCCTGCTTAGTACTTTTTTTAAAAACTAAAAGATCAAATTATCTTATGAAAAATTGGACACTTAGAGGACAGATGAAACATGCAGTGGGCATCTTAAGGTTCAGCACGAGCCCAGTATCAGATAGACTACTTTCCTGCTTCATCTTAAAAGACCAGGCTGAAGCAGTTAGGGGCTGCATTAAGACTGAATTACAAAGGTGAATACATAATGCAGTACTGACCGTAATATTGTTACTGCTCCAAAAAAAAGAAGGATGTTTCATATTACAATGGAAGAAGATTCTTTTTTCTTTTTTTCAGAAAAGACATTTCAGAATATATTAGCAACTGTGTACAAAAAGCAGTTCAGCTTGTAGTTATGCTCCCCCCAACTGAAGAAGACCTCAGCTTTGTTAACATGATAATACATATTTTCTTCATATCACATAGGAGCAGAAGAGCCTCTTTTCTGGCTTTCTTTCAGTATTGTACAGTGGAAGGACACAGGACACACTTCAGCATCACTTGCTGCAGAGTTCACCTGACAAGGCAGCACTTTTTTATTCTATTACTGAAAATTGTTCACAATCCGTGTTTTCTACCTTGACATTGTTACAAATGATCTACATTCCATTAGCATTGTGATTTCTTTAAGCTTCTTTTACAAAACTAGAGGGAAATGTGAACAACTATGTTTTCTGCTTTGCAATGAAAGTATACATTTATCACTTAGGTACATGTAAGCCACTTCTGTGAATTGGGCCCTTGGAGTAAATGTGTTTCGATGTAATGGCCATCTGCTCATGAATATCACATTTGCTAGTTTAACAAATAGTTTGATATAGATAAACACATAGTTTGGTGAGATCATATAGTTTCATGGGTAGGAATGCAATAGCAAACTTTTATATTTTCCATATGCCCATAATCAAACTGCGATCAAGGTCTCAGGGTTTTTGTTTGTTGCTTTCAAAAATTAATCTCCAACATTTACTACCACTCCCAGATGGACCTAGTACAGGCAGCTGACGTGACACATTTGCCCCGTATAGCTTCATTAGAGTCAGGTGTCAGTGACACAGAAATGGCCCCTGAAGCTGTAGCTAAAGCCAGCTTGCAAGAAAAGACAGAGCTGACAAGATGGAGTTGGTCAAGCCAGTGATTCTGAATGCCTTGGTCTGAGGGGTGTAGGTCAGCTGCAACGTATTATACATACATACGTAGTACAGTAAATATAGCTCAGTACCAGGTCATTTTTAAAGTTGATAAAAACTAGTTTAGTAGGCTCTTTGTTTGATTTTGGTTTTGATATTATGGTATCTGCTGTGGTCCTGGCACGTACTTTACCACTGAAGTCAAAGTTTATTCTTCGGTATCACTGATATCAAACTATAACCATGACAGAGTATGTGGATTTATAGGAGGAGTGTGTGAGTGATGGTGAGTTTGGTTTCTGGATATATCTTCAGAATTTGTCTTCATGGTTACTGGTTTTAGTACAGAAGACAGCAATGTAAAATGTGCGTATTTGATAACTTTGTCTTGTTTCCCCCCCACTCCCCATCTCCCCTCCTGTATTTTAGCATATGTTCCTGAGGAAGAATTGAAAGCAGCAGAAATAGATGAAGACAGCGTGGAAGATGATGGGCTGTCTCTGGACATCCAGGAGAATGAGTATTTGTGCAATGAAGAAGCGGAGATCAAAGAGGCTCAAAGCTACCAGAACTCCCCAGTCAGCACTGCAACTAATCAGGATGCAGGCTATGGTTCGCCATTTAGTGAAAACAGCGATCAGCTGGCCCATTTCAAAAGCACTTCCTCTAAAGAAGAGAAAGAGGATCCTCAGTGCACAGACAATGTTTCCTATCCACAGGACAGTTTGGCACAAATAAAAGCTGTGTATGCAAATTTGCTTTCAGAGACTTGCTGGTCCAGTTTAGCTTTGGACTTAAAGAAATCCAATCCAACCACCAGCAACAATGGAATCAGCCAGAATGAAAACACCACCAATACCGACACCAATGCCAACTCCCAGAGTACTAGTACTACCAGTACCAACACTAGCACCAGTACAACTACCAGTAATACTAGTAACAGTAATAATAACAGTGGTGGCTCAGGTTATGACTGGCACCAAGCTGCATTAGCTAAAACTTTGCAGCAGACCTCATCGTATGGACTTCTCCCAGAGCCTAGTCTTTTCAGCACAGTACAGCTTTACCGGCAAAACAATAAACTTTATGGGTCTGTGTTCACCGGTGCTAGCAAGTTCCGATGCAAAGACTGCAGTGCAGCCTACGACACACTGGTGGAGCTAACAGTGCACATGAATGAAACTGGACATTACCGCGATGACAACAGAGATAAAGAAGCTGATAAGACCAAACGGTGGTCGAAGCCTAGAAAACGATCACTTATGGAAATGGAAGGCAAAGAGGATGCCCAAAAAGTGCTGAAATGCATGTACTGTGGGCATTCATTTGAGTCTTTGCAAGACCTCAGTGTCCATATGATAAAAACAAAGCATTACCAGAAAGTGCCTCTGAAGGAGCCAGTACCAGCCATCACTAAATTGGTCCCTTCTACCAAAAAGCGAGCACTTCAGGACTTAGCTTCACCTTGTTCACCTGAGCCAACAGGGATCACTTCAGAAGCTTCACTGGGTGAGTCTGCAAAGGATCAGAAAACTGCCAACCCCTATGTGACTCCAAACAACCGCTATGGCTATCAAAATGGTGCTAGCTACACTTGGCAGTTCGAGGCACGGAAAGCCCAAATACTGAAATGCATGGAATGTGGCAGTTCCCATGACACTTTGCAGCAGCTCACTGCTCACATGATGGTCACTGGTCATTTCCTGAAGGTGACCAATTCTGCTTCCAAAAAAGGCAAACAGCTAGTGTTGGACCCTGTGGTGGAGGAGAAGATACAGTCTATACCTCTTCCACCCACCACCCACACAAGGCTACCAGCCTCCAACGTTAAAAAGCAGCCTGATTCCCCAGCGGGCTCCACAAACTCGGAGGAAAAGAAAGACTTAGAGAAGGAAAAGGTGGTAGTCACTGAAACAGAAAAAAAGATTAAAGAAGAGAATGAGGACTCGACAGAGAAATTTGAGCCAACAACTTTGTATCAATACCTCAGAGAGGAGGACCTAGATGATAGTCCGAAAGGTGGAATAGACATACTGAAATCCCTGGAGAACACAGTGACAACAGCTATCAGCAAAGCTCAGAATGGAGCCCCTTCCTGGGGAGGGTATCCCAGTATTCATGCAGCTTACCAGCTCCCAGGAACAGTCAAACCCCTTCAGCCTGCAGTGCAGAGTGTTCAAATGCAGCCGTCTTACGCAAGCAGTGTAAAATCACTGTCATCAGAACACAACGCACTCATCCATTCCCCAGGCAATCTCACACCCCCACCTCACAAGAGCAATGTATCTGCTATGGAAGAACTCGTGGAGAAAGTTACAGGTAAAATCAATGTGAAGAAGGAAGAAAAGCCTTTGGAGAAAGAGAAGAGTTCTCCAGTCAAACCTATGTCACCTGCTGCTAAAGAAAACAAGGACTTCCCAAAAGCAGAAGAAATAAATAACAAACAGCAGCTGAAGAAGAGCTCTGAGTCAGAAGTTCAAAAGGTCAAAAAGGATAGTCCATCAGAAGCACATACGCCAAACGGTACAGAGCCACTTAAAACAAAGGTTGCAAATGGCTGTAACAATTTAGGAATTATCACAGATCATTCACCTGAGCCATCCTTCATTAATCCATTGAGTGCTTTACAGTCCATTATGAATACCCACTTAGGCAAAATTTCTAAGCCAGTAAGCCCCTCTCTGGACCCATTGGCCATGCTGTACAAAATTAGCAACAGCATGTTGGACAAACCCATTTACCCTACCACACCAGTCAAGCAGGCTGATGCTATTGACCGGTATTACTATGAGAACAGCGATCAACCTATTGATTTAACTAAGTCCAAAAACAAGCCTCTTGTTTCCAGTGTGGCTGATTCTGCTTCATCCCCGCTTAGGGAGAGTGCCCTGCTGGATATTTCCGATATGGTGAAGAACCTCACGGGGCGTTTGACACCCAAGTCTTCAACTCCGTCTACCGTGTCAGAGAAGTCTGATGCTGACGGGAGCAGTTTCGAGGAAGCTCTGGATGAACTGTCACCAGTACACAAGAGGAAGGGCAGGCAGTCCAACTGGAACCCTCAGCATCTTCTAATCCTTCAAGCCCAGTTTGCTTCCAGCTTGAGGGAGACCCCAGAAGGCAAATACATTATGTCGGACCTGGGTCCACAAGAGCGGGTACACATCTCTAAGTTTACTGGTCTTTCCATGACCACAATTAGCCACTGGCTGGCCAATGTGAAGTATCAGTTAAGGAGGACAGGTGGAACTAAATTTTTAAAGAACTTGGACACAGGACATCCTGTTTTCTTTTGCAATGATTGTGCCTCTCAGTTCAGGACTGCTTCTACATACGTAAGTCACTTAGAGACACATCTAGGGTTTAGTTTGAAGGATCTGTCAAAGTTGCCACTTAATCAGATTCAAGAACAGCAGAATGTTTCAAAAGTCCTCGCAAACAAGACTTTGGGCTCACTTGGAATTGCCGAGGAGGACTTAGGCTCCACATTCCAATGTAAGCTCTGTAACCGAACTTTTGCAAGCAAGCATGCAGTCAAACTGCACCTTAGTAAAACACATGGCAAGTCCCCAGAGGACCATCTGATCTATGTAACTGAGTTAGAAAAACAATAGCGTCCAGGTAAGCAGCCAGGTATGCAAGTGACCACAGGAACATTGCACTAAACTTCTTCATAGTACTGCACTAGGCCTGACCTGAGCCTCTGAAATCAGTCTTACTTTTGTTGCTGAACTGCCTATCTGGACCTTGGTTTTTCTTACACTTATTTTGTAGTTATATTTATATGCTTTTTTGTCTGTGCATGGTTATTTTTTGTTTCTGTTTTTATTTTTTGTGAGTCAAAGTCTGACCTTTATTTTCAACATCTGTCCTTGATGTTAAGCTATCTTTTGTAGAATATAGTGGGAGACACTATTGAGAGACATTAATTTAGCCGTAAAGAAAGACACAAAGAACAATGATAAAGAGACATCCTAAAATTACAAAGTTGCCATGACAATAAAGGTCACAGAACCTGGTAGTGTCAAGTTTTAACCCTCTGAGAACTGTAATAGCATTTCTGTGCCTTTCCCAGTGACTAAATAAGTAAATAAGGAAAAACAAAACAAAACAAAAGGCTTAAAGGCATTTCATTCAAATAAAAGCTGTGTCGGAAGCAGGACTTTTTTTTTTTTTTAAATGAATGAGCTTCTTTTTTTTTTTTTTTTTTAATGCAGAACTGGTTTGTGAAGATATTGTGCATGCAGTCCTTGGAAGAAGGAGAGCTGTGTAGTACTCAAGGGGTTAGGAAGCCACAACTGTATAAGTTAAACAATTATTACAAAAAAAGCAGACCAAGTTGCCACTATGCCCAAACCCTCTGGATGCTGAGAATTGCCACTTTTTGGCAAAAAAAAAAAAAAAAAGTATGCAAGCTGTTATTTAAAACAAATGTAAAAATGCTTTTTCTTTCCTTTTTTTTTTTTTTTTTTTTTTTTCCTTTAAAATACTG
>JAWWES010000081.1:92298344-92388782 GCA_035583135.1 Lophotriccus pileatus | reverse complement strand
GAAGGCTATAGAATACACAGGTTTGGGTTACACCCATCCAGTGATGAATTGGTCCCAGCTGTTCTAACTAGGACAACAGGTTCAACCTTACATTCCTCCAGCTCTGCGGGAAGGCCATGGTGACCTTCCCATACTCGTACTGCAAAAGGAGCTATGGCAGGGATGTCACATGTTTCCCTGAACATCTGGGTGAGGAATGATTGTGTTCAGATGAGAAGCTGGACTCTACCTTTCTCCCAGTTGCTCAGCGTGGTGTAGTGGATCAGACACTCCACAGCCAGATAATGCAGACTTTATATGGTTGATCCACTTTGTTTCTCCCGTGTGGAAACAAGCAAAGATCAGATGGGGGACTTGTGCCTAGATTACAATAAGTGTTGTGAAGTTGGAGGGTTAGAGATTCACAAAGTTGATCTTCATTTAACTAATTGACACTGCAGAAACATTGATACTGAGACAGCCTGGGCTTGGGTGTGAGCAACAGAAGCCTTGCTGGAAGGCAAGGTACAAGCTCCTATTCCATACTGTACTGCGTGCTCATCATAATTAGATGTAACCTGGCTTTGCCTCTACATGTGGAAATCACATCCTTGATTGTAGTGGAGGTCTGAAGCAACATGGTATATGCTGCATATTGCTCGTGGCTTGTGGCAAAGCCAAAAATGAGTGTCCAGCGATTTCTTTTGGTGAAGTGTCAATACTGGAGCAATGTTTATCTTCCAAATTCTTTAATACATCTGTTCTGAGTTCCTGAAATTGTTTAGACTAACTTAATGACAAATGAGCAAGTATTTAAAAGAGCCTTCATATCTGCAAGAATAACCACAGAGCCAGATGTCAAACTGCTATCAGCCAAAGGCACAATTAAGTGAAACCCACAGATTCTATAGCAGGCACAATTAATTGCAGGCACAAAACTATGACTGCAAATGAGTGGTCATTAAAAAAAAAGAAGATTGAGGCAAGACATTCTGAGCATTCGTGATATTATTTAAATTAACAACAAATAGTAATCTTTTTTGCTTTGCAGGACCTTTCACATTCAATCTTTAAAATCCCTTACAAACCGCAGTGGCCCTGTGTCATAACACACAGTGAAAGGGAAAATGCTAGGATTCACAGTAAAGTTTAAAATCAAATTAACTTGTTTAGCCCTGATATCACACATTCTGCTCAGGACAGATTTTTTCTCAGTGAGGAGAGCAGTCTTCTGACAAAATTAGAAGAGGGTATTTATTTTACTAATTCTTTACTACTAATGATATTCATATTTCCTGGCTTTTGTGATTTGGATTCAAGGTACTGCCATAAAAGTGATCCACGGTGCATAGGTTTTCTAGGTGTCCCTTTACTAGTGTGGCAGGTTTACAATGGTGCTGAGGAAGGCCTGCAGGACCACATTTTCCTGAAGGAGCTGTGTCCTGGCTGGGCCCTCCAGTATGCCTTTCCAAAAGCAATTTCCTGTGTCCCCTGCAAACGGTGACCAGAAATTGTCTTTCTCAAAGGCGAAATGTTAAGGTCTGTGCACACAAGAAACAGACGGTCTTTGTGCAGCCAGAAATGGAGGGATGGAAGGGGCTTTGCTTTTTTTTTCTGTGACTTATGAAAATGTTTCACCAGCCATAGCTCCACCTCTGCATGGAAAATATTATACCATGGGATTGTGCTGGCCAGATTTCTCTGCCTGTCAGGCTTCAGGATCAGAAGCACAGTGGCAGAAACCCAAGAAACGCTTACAGCAGAACATACCTGCCTTCTTCTGGTCTCTCTACAGGCTGTCCTCTCACCTCATGAATATCCTGCTGGGGGGATGGGGAAAGGGTAGATGGAGAGGGTGAGGGAGCAGGAGATGCTGGGGATCAAACAAAGTGCAGGAGGGAGCGGGGAGCTCTTGCCCGCTACATGACAGGCAGATGCAGGCAAGTGAGCCGCTTTATCCACTGACAGCAACCTGGCTGCATTCTCTGCCTGAAACCGGCACGCTTCCTCTGTGAAGCGACATAGAATTACGGCTGTACGTTTTATCCCCATCCTCATTTTCTGTAGGCTCAGGCGTGCCAGATCCCTGCCAGTGCGATCTGGAGCCGGTGCACCCAGGGCTGCAAGTTGAGCTGTGTGGAGGGGTACCATGACTGCTCCGGGCAGGTGAACGCCTGCGGCACTCCCACAGCCTGTGCTGCTGCTCAGCTTCATGTGTGCATCCAGCGACCAGTTTTTCCCCCTCTTCAATCTGTTTCATTGTGGTGCTTGGGTAGGAAAAGCTTCTCAGGGTCCCACTTCTCTGTGGTTAAAGTGGGACGTCAGCCCAAAATGGGATGGTTTTCAAAAAACCTTAATTAAAAAAAAATCAAATCCATGCAATATTCCTTATTTTGTTCATGACATCATCAGCCCCATCTGTTTTAGTGTTTCATGGGGTTGCACTGGAATTGATATTGTGGGGCAGAAACTGGTGATCACCCATCTTTGCTAATGAATCAACAGAAGGAAGGAGTAAGCTGAAATAGCCCTTTCTTTTTGTGGGACTGCTGCAAATTCTAGGCATGAGTGTTTGTGCTGAGCATCTTCAGCTCATGTCAAACACTGGTGTGGTGAAGGATGTATCCAGCTGAAACCTTATGACTCTTAATATCAAAAGGCTTTAGATACTACTCTTAGACCACACCTGAGACAAGGTCTTGCCATGGCCCACATGCCATTACACTGCATTTCTTTCATACTGAGATGCAAAAATTACATTGCCAAGTTATAAGTAGTTTACATAATCCCAGAATGCAACATGGGAAAGCTTTCAAAATAAAAATGAATAATAAGATCAGCATTTATTGGTTTTTTTTTTCCTTCTACACTGCCAGTGAAAATTCTCATTGGTGTGGCTTTACATGAATTGTTCTCCAGAAGTAAATTATGAGCAAAATTCAAAGCCATCATAAATTAAATGTGCTTTTTTCCTGCTTTGGTGTACAAGACTTTCCATTAAGCTAGCCCCATATAATATACCTTGGATGTGTTCAAGAAAGCCCTGTAAATTATAGTAAGTATTTAAAATGGTAAGTAGACATTGAAAAAGGCCACATTAGGATTAATGAATGAAAGGGTTGATACTGAAAATGCACTTGTAAATAAATAACACAAAAAGTAAAGATGACACACTGTTAGGTTAGAGTTACAAGTGGGAGTATGATGATAAATCACACGACTGTTTGTCAGAGCTTCACATGTGGGTGCACATACTCCTTAGTTCCTTTTTTCCCTTCCCCCCATGTAAAACCTCTCCCTTCCTTTGCCCCACTCACTGTGCCTTCAGGAGAATGATGGAACTTGTCTGCTTTCAGCACTGACTTTTGTTGCTGGAGATGTGCTGGGCTGCTGAGTTCTCCACCTGTTAGGAGCAAGGTATGCTTCTCAGGGCTTTGGTTGGGCAAGGGCAGTGCTTCAGGCCTGCTCCATCTATCCTGGTGACAAAAAGCACATTGCTGATAGCGGGTGTCTGCTAGGTTGGGGCTGAGCCTGGATTCACTGCTGCTGTTCACAGGTGTGTTGGGTGCTTAGGTATTTCACTCCCCTAGCAGCTCTTGCTGGCAGCAGTCTTGGGATGGGAGCTGGTAGCAAGAGGCAAGAAGGGGAGAGCTGAGGATGATGTGCAGAGCAGTGCACAGGATGCACGACTTTCAGTAGGTGGAACAGAAAGCATCTTCTCCTCTCCCACCCCTCCACTAGTCTTGTACTTAATTTCTGCCTGGTTGTGACATAGTGCAGCTGGGATTGTAGCAGCATGCATCATGGTCTGAGCTCTGGTCACAGTGGAAAGTTTAATTGAAGCTCTCTGCCTTGGGTTGAACAAGTTCTCAGAATATGTACCATAATCCCAAAACCCAGAGAGGAAAAAATTTTCCTCATAGGCAAGATTTTTCCATGTTTTCATTGTGCCAGCCATAAAGGCCATATATACTGATACAGATACTGGCGTCATCACATCTTGTATCTCATATCGTGTCATCATCTGTGGGAGCAGTTCTGTGCAGCCTGTTCTGGCTCACCACTGAAATAGCTCACAGACTGCGATCCAAAAGCATGGAGCAGAAACGAAATGGGGGGTGGGGAAGGCTGTGAGACCAGAAAACATGTTCATCAGTACTTGCAGATCACCTGGGTGAAGGAAAGCATCTGCCTAAATTACATTAGGGTTTGCACGTCTGAAAGAACATGTGTAAGGTAAGTAGGTCCTATGTAGCTGGGATTGGAAAGTCCATGTTAAGATTTCCTCTGCTTAGAAACTATATGATGTGGCTGCACGCAGTCAAGTTCTGCCTTCTAATACCATGGGACAAGTCCAAAATATGATGGCCGTAATGGAACTACTCTGGATGCAGAGTGGCGCAAGACAGGATCAGGCTGTGGCATGTATGCTACATGAAGTGATGGGTGGGTACGTTTTTATAACCTGATTTTACTTCCCTCCATAGTATTCAATTTTATCCAGATAGGCCCATTGAGAAAACAAGGTTCTGCTCTCAGTGAAGTGTTTATGGGCCCATACAGCCAAAGGAATACCTTTTATGTGCCTGTGGCACTTTGAATATCTTTGAATGGGAAGGAATCTTTGTGGGCAAGAATAAATCCACGTACTTTTTGGTCTGCCATGTGAGGAAGGGCAGAGCGGCAGTCAGTGCCACCTAAATCTTTGCTGGACCCCAGGGAAGGATTTAAGTTCAGGTTCCCTATTTGAGTAAGCACTAGGAACAAATGGTAACATAAAGGTTAGTAGAAGATTATAAATAGGATAATAAATGGAGAAGGAAGGATTATACTACCACATTAGAAATCATTTGAAGGGAAGGTAGAAACTCTCATGCTTTGCAGTAATTTTTGAGTGCCCAGATTGATGGTAATCTATCTGTGTTATTTATTATAGAGATATATAGTTTGAAATAATTTTTTAAAAGAGCTTTTTTAAATTATTAGAGCTACAAATAGAGTAGAGCACCAAAACTCTAACAGGCTGAGTAGAATGTTAATGGTGTAGATATAAATATTTGCTGTGGAGATGTGTCTGAGTATACCCAATCATATGAGAGAGGAAAAGAAGATATTTCTCATGTGGCCAGTATTATCTAAGTAATTTGGTTTATATTTTTGAATAATCCTGATTAACTGTTTTATGAAAAACTCTCTTTTAGTTAAACTCAGATAATTGGTAAAGAGGAAGAAACCACAGTCCATCCATAGAGTGACTGTGAGCAGAAAGAGGTAAATTAGCCCATCTGCTTTGAACTCTTCATTCAGCTCAATGCAGTTCATAAAACTGTAAAGTCAAATAGTGTGTAGTAAAAGGAGGGCTTAGGAGTTAAGATGGTGGAAAGCGAGTAACAGTCTCTGCTCTTTATTGAGCTGTGTAACCAGAACCTGCAAGTCCCTCTCAGCCTTCAGTTCTGCACTCTGCAGCAGAGGTACTGTGGCATCTAACTAGCAGATTCAAGAGGAAAATTATCAACATCCTCCCCAGCTGAGTAGCACCACTCAGCATTGGCCTGATTGGAGCCACTTCCCATGTAGTATTTTTTGCGACCATGCCACATTAACTCAACTGCTCAGGGCCAGCTTGGCAGTCTGCACATGCCACTGCAGTTGACTTACACAGAGATAGTCTGTCAAGTGCCCAACCCCACATCATTTTATAAACAAGAATCTGAGGAGCTATGTGACTTCCATGCGTTTGTAAGTCAAACCTGTGATGGAGCAAGGAATATCTCCCCTGCCCCTGGATCTCTATCCTTCCTCTTTAGATATATGTAGCTAGAAACTTGAGGGTGCAAGGTCTCTGTGAGTTAGTACAGGCATGTCATTGCCTTCTAGGTGATAAAAATGTCTACCATCAAGGAAAGCATAACAGCAAAGGTTCCAATGTGGTTTTCATAGACAAACTAATGGGAGGTTGGAACTGCAGCTTCACTGCCAATTTTCAGCCACCCAAGGATAATGTGAATGACCACAACTGTGCTGTGATTTCAATCCTTCCCCCTGCTGTGCAGGTGTATGTGTGGCAAGGCAAACTTACAAATGAGATGTCAGTGAGTGTTGTGGCATTGGCAAAGTTGACATTGGGTGGGGAATCAACAGCAGCAAATGAGAACAAGAAGAATTTAGATAATGAGCAAAATGCTCATGAGACAGTTCAGAAAGGAGAGCGTCAAGCCATGATCATGATTCAGCCACTGATCATGATCATGAACAAAACAGGAAAGGGCAGAAGTGCTGATGCCCTGAAGCTAAAGGAAGATGTGGACAACAGAAGCCCATGTTTTCATTAATAAACACGTCATAATGTCCCTGCCTGAGAATGGATTGGAGCAGAAACCAAATGAGAAGGAAAGCACAGGCAGCAGTAGGAAGAGCTACCACTGCGGTACAGAGGACATTGAAGAGTTCCAAAGAACAATTTTCATTAGGTAGACTTCCACACTCCTTTTTCCCTTAAGCTTGTTGAGAAATCCCACAAGGAAAATTTCATTACAACCTGTCACATGTTTGGTTTGGGCATCTAGACTTCTTGCTACATTCCAAACACACCCAAAATGCTGGGCAGCCCTGGGGAGATGCTGGATTGTGCTCATGAGAAAGGAGCCTGAAGAGCAGCCTTGGCTCTTGGGTCTCAGGGTATGGGTACCTTATGGTGGTGAGCGTGGCCACCTTCTGCTGCCCCACTGACTATAGTGGTTTTGGCAAGGATACTGTCAACCTTGGTTATGCTGGTAACACTTCAGTGCTTTTGTAAGTCACTAAGCAAATCTTCATGAAGCTGAGCTCAGCTCTGTATCTGTGCTTTAGAAAAGTTTCATTATATTTTAGGGACACTTTTTCTTTTTGTAAACCTGAAAGCTTTTTCCCTATTTCTGCCACTCTCAGATTTCAGACTATGAGATTAGTTTAACAATCAGGAAATTACTAGCATCATGCTAATTTTAGTATTGTTCATGCATTGCAAAGCGACTTGCTACACAAGAAAAAACAACACACATTTGAGCAATATTGGTGCAATATGTCAGACATGTAGCAATATTCTCTGTGATTATCACCCCATACAATTTTCAAAGCAGTGATGAATTGTGACAGATCCTCCTCTGAAATAACCCATCATAGTTTATGAAATCAGTGGAAGTATATCAGCTTACATCAGCTGAAGATCTGGTCTAGGTTTCCAGCTTTCTGCTAATACTTTTTTATGATGGAAGCGAGTACCTGAGATGAACTGAGAGTTAAACGCTCTAGCTGCACTTGATATTCTTCTCGTGAGAAACACTAGATATGTTTCAAATTCACTTAAACAAAGATTCAGTCACTGAATATTGAAAATGAATAACATCTCTGACAAAGTCTGGCAAAAATATGGTAGAAACTTCCCCCAGTCGTAGCAAGGATTAGGGAATCCAGGGGAAATTGCTGAATGTCCGAACTGTCAAGCAAAGAAACTTTTAGAAATTATGACAGCAGAAAACAGACTGTACTTTTTTTTATTTTTTTTTTTTTTTAATATCGGAAATTTGGTTTTACCTATGCACAAAACCTTTTTAAAATATTTATAGTTGCAGTGAAATTGTAGTAACATGGGATCTATTACAATACCATCAGTGCAGTTTTAAGCTTTACCATGAAAGAACACTATTTTCTGTGTGCAAGTAGTGGAGCAGGGGAATTAGCAAATTGTGATTTAGTACAGTTCTGCTGACTGGCTCAAAAGATACATATCCCTTTTTCTTGTCATTTAGAGGTGAAGAGGAGTTAATTCAGAAAAGGCCAAGTTACTGACACTTTTAATAATAAAGTAACACTTCAGAATGGTGGTGTGAGATGAACGACTTGTAATGACCAGTATAACAATGTGAGAGAGACATGTCATGAGTTTCTCCCTCTGTTAAACATGCCTGAGACTGCTCGGTAGTTACCATCCTTTAGGAGCTTTCCTAGTAATTTCTTTTTATTTATATATGTGTCTTTTTTTCCAAATCTGCCAAAAATGCTATTTAAAAAGACCACACAAAGAACTGATCTACCTTACACAAATGTCTGGTGGGACATAGTCATGTAAATTTTGATTTACTGAATGCACGAAAGGAGGAGGCCACCACCTAAGAAATGGATGACAGCATCTGAAAGTGGTTCCAGCATTTTAAAAGCAATTATGGGGGTAGATTTATGCATGAAATCTGCTCTGTACATTAACTAAATTTGTGGGTTTAATCACTGGAAGGAGAAAACCAGCTATGAAATACTCAAAGTAACAGGTCATTGTAGATATTCCCTTGAGGACATAATTTGTGTCGGTGTGTGTAGACAGGACTGTGCATATGTGTTGCAGAAGTGACAAAGGAAAAAGTCAGTGAACATCTTCAAAAAACAAATACAGGAGAATGCTGGAATATATGGCTTCCTGAATAAAGAAAATAAAGCTGTGACTATGTGAAGATTTCTTAGTATGGGAATGGCAAAGGAGTAATGCATTCTTCACTCCAATGGAAATTAATGGAGCATGCATTCCTCATTCTCAGTCTATTTGAGGCTGCAACAGGGGATATCACATCTGGCAAAACTACTTTGAGTCATGTTATACCACTTATAACATCATCTGGACCTTAGGAAACAGCTTTCTGAAAATAAGGAATGCTGTACAGTACCTGACATTAGCCCTGTTGAAAGGTACTGATAAGTTGCAGAGCCTACGAAATTAAGGGACACATTTGCATGGAATTTCCCTGCACTTTATTACAGTCAATTCCCTGGTTTTGCAATTTTAACTGCCTTTCTCCCTTAAGCGTCTTCCCCAGGGTGAGTAGGGGGTGCTCATTTGTGAAAGGGAACCAAATCAGTCAGAAAGGAGAGCATCTGGGACAACAACAGAACACTGCGTACCCAGAAACATTACAAAATCTGGTATAAATTGAGAACATTCATTATTAATAGAAATACTATTTTCAAACTATGTTGCACTTTCATCTCTAAGGATTTCACATGCTATAGTCCTGATCCTGTGTTTGTATTCCTAACTCCCACAGTTAGCTTGATCAGATTTGATAGAATTAGTGGTGTGAAGAGGATGCACACTTTATAAAGCTTTGCAGAACTTGGCCATAGACACAAGCAACATCATATAAACTTAACTACTTCTGGGTTGGAGGCCGCTGTCCTCTGGATTTTTCCATATCTCCTGCAATTACGTTGCAGAAGGAGGGCTGTTATGGCAGTGGATGGTGATTTTTTTTCAAAAGCACCTTAGGACTCGTACAGAATTCACAGAGCAGAACAGAGCCCTGGTCTGTTTGTACCTGTGAGTGAGAGAGGCCCACACGCAGCACCGAGTTGCACGTGCACGGTTCGCATTTACCCCCTTATTCCTGCACTAGAACAAGTGTGAAATGGCAACATCGTGATATCCATTTTTTTTTTTGTCTGAAAAAAAATGAACAGAGACCTATAGACCAGGAGGTGGTCCGAAATGGCTGGTTTTTGTTAACTGAGCTGATGGGAGATTTGGCAATGCAAAATGGAGACGGAAAGTCAGAAAGTCTTAACATCTCCTACTGGAACACACTGAGTATGGATAGGATTAGTGTTTGCCTTTGAACCAGAACGGGATTCTGAATCAAAATACCAGATCTGTGCACCCCTATGGATGGTGACCCTTAAAATCGACACCTCCATCCAGATATGTTCACTTGGCATCATCTGTCACCTGGCATCAGCCATCTTAATCATCCCAGGGAGGTGATCATAAACTAATGCAGAAATGCTTGTATTTTGCGGGGGGGAGGACCGTGGGGCACAGGTGAGCATATGGGAAGGAGTAAAAGGGTTGCCAAGTGCTTTGTTCAGGGGTCAATTGATTAGAGGTTGAGATAGAGTTATATACAGTAGCAGGGGGTTTACCATGCAAAGTAAGCTTACACCCTTATTAAAAATGTACAAGGATTCTCATTTCTGCTGTAGGATTATAACATGCAGACTTCATAATTATTTATTTTTTTATGTTTACTTGTTTCATCATTGGTATAGAAAGTCCCTGTGTCCTGTCCTGCACCCATGATTATTAAAATATTTAAAGTCACAGAATGGAAATATGGCTTGGAAGACACATATTTTGATTTACGTTATACTATGGTTGAGGCACACATTTGAAGGCAAGGTTTTTGGCTGACAACAGCATCACAATAGCAGTCTTCCAGCCATATATTATAGTGATGACCCCTGAAAATTATCAGGGTTTAATACAAGGCTATAATATAGGGTTTCTGAAAACTCTACATAAGCAATAGACAACATAAAAAGTCATATTACTATTTATGTGCCATCAAATCACATTAGGAGGGATTTGACCACATAAATAGTAAAATGACTTTTTGGGAATATGGACATTAAAGAAAAATGTTTCAAATAGAAACCATAATTTACAGAAAAATCACAAATATGCAACCATATTATGAAAGTAGGAAAGTAAGAAGCAAAAAAGAGAAAGGAAGACTTCTTGGAATGTTTTCCGTATACTGTAAGATTTTATTTTTTTTTAGCACACACAATCAAAGACGCATCCTGTCATGTCATATCATTATTACCTGTATTTTTTTGCATTATATTGTTAGTTACGTGGGAGTTGACTGATATCTATGTTGTCAGCTGTTTGCCAGCTGTTTGCTCCTGGGATGAGTGGGGTGAATGTTAGTTTCTCAGAACCATCAAAATAAACAGCATCATTTCTCTTTGTTCTTTCTCTGCTGCACAAAAATGTTCTGTGGACAGGAAAACTTCCCAGTCCCAAAATCTCACCCTCTTTTCTTGAATCAGTTATGAATATATATCAGTATTTATCTGGTTTCCATTGTTTGGTGCTGCCAATAAAAACTGTAGAGGAAGCAAGAATAATAATTGTGGCAGCTATGGAATACCCAGGGTGTAATGACTGCTGTAAAGACAAGTGTGAAAGTAAGGGGCTACTCCAAGTAAAGCCTGTAACCCAAATAACAGTAGTTGCAGTCAATGGAATTTTTGCCATTGATGTTGTTGTAGACTGGCTTTACCTTTGGCCATGCAAATATAGTGGTAGATGAGCTGTGGCATTGTCTCAGGTTCTCTCTGTGGAACAGCACGGCACTGTACAGCTGCAGGCCCAGCCCATGCTGGACATCATCCATGTAACCCTTCATTCCTCCTCCATGGAAAAAGGACAGAGTAGACTAAAGTTTGTCTCCAATGACTGTAGTGCACAAACCCAACATATCCAGAATGCCAGCAACTATTGCCCTGGGATTTTGGGATGTGAGGGCGAAGAAGGATTTGTTATACTTCCTGTGATCTGGTTTCTTTGATGAAGGAATTTCCCTCCTATGGTTCTGGTTTGATAAGTGGTTAACACATGCCTAGTGTCAAACATGTAAGCAGTGCTACTGACATAAATGTAAATTTATGTTATGTATGTGAATATAACTATTCATTTGCCTAAACTTTACCATGTTCCTAAATTCTTTGCTGGAGAGATGGTCAATATTCTTAAATTATTTTTAAGAAAAAAAGGCTTTTATTTTGAGATAGTAATAAATACTAAATTCTTGGAAGATTAAAGGATTGAGGAGACTTTACATGTCACTTTTGTGAAGGTATATCTCCCTTTGAAGTCAGTGGAACTTGTGTGTGCCAAAGGGCAGAGATATACGGTGGCAATATTTCATAATATTGCGATTTAGGAGCCAAAGCCATCAGGGGATATCTAGAATATGAACTTTTAAATGCTAGAGTGCTTCAAAGTGCTCTTTTTTTCCTTGTTTTATTTTGGTTTTGTTTTTATTTTTTTTGTTGAGGGGGGCTGTTTTGTCTTTGGTTGTTTGGGGTTTTTTGAGGAAAAGAACTTGGAACTTTTTTTTTTTTTACGTGGAATGTAACAGTTAGCATCCACTTGAAGGAAAATTTGTCTTTTAGGGATCTTTCTGATAGTAAAACAGAACAGCAGAGGTTGTTTAGAAAAGCTGATGAGAACTTCAGGCATTTACAAAAGAGACAAGGGGCAATCTAGAGGCAGGAGGAGATGTTGCTGGAAACAGGAAAGTGAGCTCTTGAGCGTAAAATAGAGATTCCCAGGAAGCAGAATGATCGTAAACCAAGGGGAGGTGTATAAACCATCCAGGAGAACAGCACATCAGAATCTACCTCTGGGAAATCTGTTGAATCAGGGAGGCTGTGACTATTTTGCACCTTGGATTATTTGTGTGTGCTCAAGCAAGAAACCTATATAGCTATTTACTTGCTTGCCGTAAGAAAACAATTAGATAGTGTTCTTACTGATGCTCTTAAATGAGAACATTATTTTTCTTTTACAAAACATTGCTCTTATTTATTGACTTTATTTTGGAAGCCTGCAAATGTTGGATTTCTCCTTACATTAGAGGAAAGCTTGGGGTTCTTTATGATTCTTTCTTTCCACATGAGCTGCATCTAGGAAGGTGCTGAGGAAAGAATGCAGGATGCTCAGCACTCTCCTGCACTGCCTAACATTGTTATAAAATTGTACCTTTCAAGAGCTGGGACAGACTGTGAGGCTGAACTGTTCCATTTCTGGTAACAATAGCATAATATTAATCACCTATTAACAGCCTTGGTCATCTGGCTTCTTTGCTCATTTTCTACCGACCTTTTGAAAATCCTGTTTTTCCCTTGATGGTCTCTCTCTTACGAATGGCATCAGCAGCTGTATCTTGGTTTGAAAGGATGTATGTGTGGAAAGGGAAAGGAAGAGGGATGACAGGTTCTAGCCAACATGCTTTTGCAAAACGACTGCTAGCTTACCACACTGCATTCTTCTTTTTTTCTGCTAATTACAGGAAAAGTGATTTATTAATATTTGTGCAATGGTAACTTCTCAGCTCACCCACAGCCTTTTCTAATCCAGCCAATTATTTTTAGTACTACTTTTAAGCTCTGACTTTAATTAATGGGGTGCAGAAGTTTAAAGCATATGGGTTTGCTTTTCTTAAGATTGGGAACAAGCAGAGTTTTTAAAAAACCCTGCAGATACACTTCTCAATACTGCACTTAAACTCTGTTTCTGAAAATACTACATATAAGTTGTCACATTTTCTTCAGCTTGACATAAAATTCTGTGACGTGTCACATCAAATAGCAACAATCATGAAATTTTTAGGGATGTGTCAGTTTTGAGATACACACTTTCTTGCTTTGATCCACCATGGTTCAATTGGAAGATAAAATAATCACTTCCATTTCTTACTACTTTTTTATAAAAACATATAATAAAATATATATATTTTAAAATTTTCAAAGTATTTGTTCTGAAGCCCCTTTTAACAGAAAACTCTTGTTGCTGCTAAAATCTGCTGCAAAACCAGTACTTGAGTTTCAGTGATGTGTTTTGCCTGCTCCACAGGAAAGCTTGAAAGGTGTCATCCTTTATGGGACCATTACCCATGGTCATAGCTGGGAAGTCCAGTCTTCCCACATATGGAGCATGATCCCCAGCTCCCTGAATTCGGGGGTGGTGGCAGATACTCAGCGCTTTGTGATCCAGGTCTGTCTGAATAAAACTTCAGCTGCCTTTTCAAGCAACCAAATTGACAACCTTCCATAAAATTCTTGGCCGCGCACCGCTCTCCCTTCAGCAACAGGTGGAGTAAGGAGTGCACAAACTTTGCTAGGATTTCACAAGGAATACAGCACCACCTCTTCCTACCGGGTGCGCTCATTTGAATGAAGCAGCAAACAAACCCTGTTGCCCTGGGATCCCCCATGCTGTCCCCCTGATCCTTCTTGAGGGGTCATTCGTCTTGGGCGCCCGTCATGGCTGTGGCGGGTGGCGGCACACATCTG
The DNA here is from genome assembly GCA_035583135.1 of Lophotriccus pileatus. Classification (NCBI taxonomy): domain Eukaryota; kingdom Metazoa; phylum Chordata; class Aves; order Passeriformes; family Tyrannidae; genus Lophotriccus; species Lophotriccus pileatus. The sequence goes on along the minus strand of JAWWES010000081.1, from coordinate 92,374,919 downwards.
TCAGGGGGCTGGAGCACAGCTGCGTGAGGGGAGGGCGCACTGACTGGCAGCCCCATCCGTGGGGTGATTCATCAGCAGGACGGCTACTGCTGGGAAGAATTCCTCCCCGGCGGGATGAACCTCCAGTGACTCTTCTCAGGGGCCAAGGACGTCCCTCTCCCATGCAGGCAGGGCCATCGCTCAGCCCGGGGTTGAACTTTCCCTCACCTCATGACCCCCTCTTCAACTCCTACACTTGTACCAGCAGCATGAACTGGGGCTCCGTGGGGCCCAGAGGCCTCCTAACCCACCTCTGCTTCATTTGCAGACTCACATCGGACACTGGAAGCTGGAGAATGGCTGCCCTCAGCCCTACAGCATCACCTCTGTCTCCCCTCACATATCACACCAAGACGAAGTGGCTTGCCTGCTGAATCCTGATGGGAATGTTGTCCCATGCTGGAGGGTGCATCCACCTTTTAACAATTCAATCTTAATCTCCTCCTGGCCTGGATCCTCTGAACTCTCCAAGGAGCTCTCTCCTGCAGACCCCATCAGCACGCTCTGATTGTCCCTGGATGCACAGACCAAAGGAAAACTGTGGAGTCACTCTGAAGCCTTGACTGTTGTCAGATCAGGATGTCTCCTCCATTTTGGAGCAGTGAGTGGTGCCTTTCTCATGATGGCTCTGGAAGCCATTGCCAGGCTGGGGGATTGTGCTGACATCCCAGGGATGTGTGACAAAGGGTGCAGAGGGTGCCAGTTCCCATTTCTGAATCATCTGGTCTGACTATATTGTGCTGGGGGAAGCGATAAGGAAACAGAAGCACAAGGACAGCAGCTGAACCTTTGTGCTTTTTTGTCCTTTTTTTTTTTTTTTTTTTCCCTCCAAGGAAGCTTTCAATGTGCTCGCCTGCTGGGTCCTCAGGGAATAACGTGCTCCGGCAATTTATTACACTGTCTCTAGGCAGAGCCTACCACTGCTATATCAGGGAATTACTTAAGGAGTTACTCAGGTCCAGGTGGCTGTTTGAGAACTTATATCAAGAACTTACATCACCTGCTTTCTCTTGTAGTTAAATTTAGGTTCCTTCTTTAGACTCATTTCTCCTTTTATCAGAGCATAATTTAACCACTGGTCACTGGAGACAAAGAGAAGCCTAAATAAGCTTCAGAATACACCCGAGAAACTCCACTGGGTAGAGCTAAGAATCAATGTTTTCTTCCAAAAATCAGTGTCCTTTCTTAGTGACTCCAGTAGCTTCTGCCCTCCATGTTGGATGCAGGAAGTAGCAGACAGGAGAAAAGAAGGAAAAGATACCATGACAGGAGATATCAGGAAGGTCAAGGGAAAGGTGAAGAGAAAGTATTTGCTCACATCATAGAAGAGGCAAAACTTAACATTTTTTGCATTTAAACTCCTTGGCTAAGTTCCCTACTGCATTCACTAACAGGGACAGGAAATATATAGAAAGTGGCATAAGTGACTGCATCCCCACGTCCCAGACTAGCAGGGTGAGTGCTTGGGTGCTCCAACACTGTCACTGCAGGCCAGGGGAGCTGGTTAGAGTCTGTAAAGGAGGATGTGCAGGGATAAAGTTCTTCTTAGTACCAGAGAATATCCAATTCCAGGGGCTGATGATAGAAACTCTATGGAAAAGCAGCTTGGACATGCTTTATGTTTGTATTGCAATGAAATGCATGTTGCAGGCCTTTGGACATTTTTGTAAAAGCACAGTGACGAATATAGAGTACATTTAAGTAGATTTGGACTCTGACTACTGGGGACTGCCTGTATGGGGACAGGTGGTAGAGGTACCTCTTTCTATCCTCTGTCTTCCTCCACAGAAATCAGCTAGTGATTACACTGAAGCATTTTAAGGCAAAGCAATACCAGTGACTGCTGCAGTGCAAAGTCTGCCCTGTAAACTGCAGAGGTTTGGGAGCTGATTGACAAGCAGCTTAGACATCTGGACACCCGGAGCAGGGTAGACAGATGGAGCTGCCAACCTTTTCAGCTTGTCCCCAGGTAAGGCTGCCCCAGCTCATCAGTCAGTACCCTTACATTTCTTAGGCCTTCAGATTTTAAAAAGGCTATAGTGACCTATAAATCTAGTATGATGAACGGGTGTGGTTTATGATTTTTTGGCTGAATAATAATAACTCAGCAGTTTGAAATGTTTGCAGACTTTTCTTTGCTCACACCTTCCAGTGTGCAGAATGTGAACGTTCATAGCAGTTTTGCTTTTTCTTTTCATTCTGGTGGAATCAAAAACAATGAGTGTAGTAATTTTTTCCCTATAAGTCATTTAATTATGCCATTGTTTTTTTCCAAGGAACCTGTAAGCATTGTACAAGCTTGATAGCTAAAGCTGTGTGATGCTGTAGGCCAGTAGTCTTTCAACTCAGAAAACCTATGTTCATGTTTGGATATGAGATGTTCTTAAAAGTGTACTATATTTGCTTCTCTCCTTAAGAATGTTTGTGTCCATTACAAAATGCATTACACAATTTTGTGCAAATTGTAGTGTCTTATCAACAGAAGGGGAGGGGAGATATTAACAAGTGTATCTGGACAGATTGAGATAGAAGCTCTATATTTCTTGCCAAGAATTCAATGTGTCAAAGTGTTTTGGAGACCTTCATAACCTGTTTTTGAAATTCATCCAAGCCAGTAGCATAGGCAGTGTGATACACCCAAAAACTCAAAGTAAGACCATATCACGACAGTCCCTTCTTGGTGCATCGTGCTGGTCACACCCCTCCATGCCTGGGTAAAGAAGTTTCTTCGTTAAGAAGAATTCTCGCTCCTGAACAGAAGTAAGTCCCTTAAGTGATCACCTGCTTCATTACAGAGGATTGAAAAAGAAGGGTTATGAACAGAGAATAGAGATATAGGTTTCTCTGCAGGGTTGACTCTAGAACTGAGGGATAAGCTGGAACTTTCTCAACCATAAGGTAAAATTGGTGGCTATATACCACATCCATCATCCTAGCACTAGTCTCTCTGATCAGCAATTTCTGCTTTGTTGTCTGTGAGCAATAGACTCTCCTTCTGTGGCTCATAAGCCAACTGGAGGCAAGCATAACCTATGACATCTCTACTCTTTCTTACAGGTATAGACATACATGTAATGATTTGACTTGGGATGTACCAGAGCCCGTTCTCATCAGTCTGTTTTAAAAGCTGTCTTCTATTTAGTCTATTTAGTTGTGAGAATCAATAAATGGTTATTGGTATTCCAGACCCATGTCAGCCGGATCAGTCTCATTTTCATGGTGGGCATTTGCAAAGACTCCTTCATGTGTCATGACTACAGCACTTCATCAGTGTGATACTGAGATGTGAGATGTCTGCAGTAAAGTGGACATCAATTCTAAGAATGTCTGGAGTGACATGGGACTGATCGTCATCCTGGCACGAATAGGTACTGTCTCAGAAATGTATGAATAATATACCATAAGTGTTGGTCATTTGTCAATCTAGTGTCCTGGAAAAGACTGTACCTAAACCAGCTTACATTAATCCTTTGGAGAAAGAGCTAGAAAAAAAATATATGTGATTGCGTTGACCCATATAGCTTGAGTCCCTTTCCATTTCTGGGTCCTCTTGCGAAAGTCAGATTAAAACAGGGGAAATATTTTGCTTTAATATGATTTTTGTGGAGTAAAGAATTGAATGATAATGCACAAGTTACGGTGTAGCAACCACATTGGTGAAATAACATTTGATGGATTTAATAAACCTTACCTTCCCCTTTCCTCTTTTTCCTGGAAATATCTACCTTTTTCCATATGTAACTCTGCAGCTTCATTATGCTCTTCTATAACCAGTGCCTCCTTATTATCAGGTAAAGAGCAAGCCGAGTGATACTGCCTTTTTCCTTCTTCAGCTACTATCAGAACAGTGCAACAACCCCAGTCACAAACTCAAGAGTCTTTTGACAGCAGCAATTAAGCAACTTAATTAATGAGTGAATAAAAATGATAATATTTACTGAATGGGAGCATCCTGTTTTGCATTTTTATTCAAACTGTGCACCTGAAGAATACCACTGAGTATACTACCTCCTCCCCTTCTGCTTGCAAGCTCTCTTCATTTTTTTCCCCACACTATTTTGACTTTGCAAGCACCCAAAAACTATTGCATGCCTAGACACAGGCATGATGCTGAGGCATCAAAAGACTCTTCCAGGCAGATGCTACTATCTTTGCTGTTGCTCTGCTGACCCTTAAAACTTGGCTTATATTTAAGGGACAATTTCCATGGTGTATTTGCAAGCTTGAATTTCATATTAAAGTAGGTGATTAATTACTGATAAATGGCTAATAAAACATTAATGCATTTTGTAATTAGCAAACCTTGGAATGATAGTGCTTTCCACCTACTTTCTAGACATGCTTCACATGCATGTATACAGACTTCTGCTCCCCCATATTCTTTATTTGACTGTTAATCTATGCAACCTCAATATATTACATGCATGCATATAAATATATATTTTAGTCTACGTGGGTTTTCTCAATGAAATATATAACCCATCTCAAGTGCAAGTAAAGCCCCATACATAATTATTTTGGAATGACAGACAGTGAATTCCTTAGCTATTATTTTTGACGACCCTGTCATGGATGCCAGGCATATATTGTGGTAAGAGCCTGAGAAACTTGGGAAAACCCACCTGGGGAGCAAACTCCTTTTTTCTTTATGGAAAGGTTCCCCAAGTGACAGGCTTGCAATCCTGGGTGAGCTTAATTAAAGTCAATAGAGAAAACTAAAGCATTCAAAATTGCTGCCTTTGGGGCTTCCCCGCTTTTCTTTTTCTTCATTTGCTGACACTTTTAAGGGGAAGGTGCATTTTAAATTCCTTATTTGGGGCTTGGGGCTCAGTTCATCATATTTCCCTTCTATTCTGTATCCCACATTAAATCTCTCTGACACTTCAAAGTGTTTCCCATGACTTGTGGCTAACTAATGCAGGTGCACTGGGCCTCCTGTGAGGTGCTGAATGTCCTCTTTAACATCAATATTAATGAATGAAGTTTTGGCATACAAAGCCAGGTAAGATATATTACCTAAAACTACAGAAAAGTAAACTGAGGCACCCAACAAGACAGCAATGAAGCCAAAAGGAATTTTACCTTACTGAGCCTCTTGTACCATGAGGTTTGCTAAGACTATCTCCTTGGGTTTTTCCAAAATATGCCTAAACAGATTTTGTGTCCCCAATCCTACCTCATTCTTTCTCCTCTCCCGCCTCAGTTGCCCATCACAGGCCAGATGCACACAGAAGCAGCAGAGCTGGGAGCTCACATCCATAAAAAAAAAGCACCTTTGTGTAATAGAATCTTGACCATCTGCTGCACCTGCCATTTCAATCCCTTGCCTGTTTTGAATCATACATTGTCAAATGTTACAATCACAACCAGGCCTGAAGCTTGGATTAGTTATTTCGCTTGTAATCCTGATTTCTGAAATGAATGGCAAAATGCCTATTGATTTCAGCACAAGAAGGGCTCATCAACTAATAGCTACAATCACCTTAGTTTGGACCCCACCAACACAACTCACTGGAAGTGGTGTCAGCACCAGCAGTGAGACTGGGACTGGGGCATTTGCGACAAACTACCTTTGAGGTTTGCTTTTGGAATAAAATCCTCCTTTACCAGCCTCTCATAGTGAGGTGGCCACACGACTTAGGAGAGAAGGCATTTTTATTAGTGCCTGATGCTATATATCCTAAATGAGGTTTGCGGATTAGGAAAACACTTCAAACATTCAAATGATCAAAATCCTGATCATAAAGATGGGTGTCAGAAATTCCTCAGTTCCAATTGTTGGTCCTATAGCACTTATATTATTCACTTCATGCTAACGTAGGCTGTTTGTATATTTATTGTAGAGGTAGGATGGTAGTAATTACGTATTCTGTCCTCCACAGCACTCAGAAATGTAAGATGTATGCTACATCAAGATCAGGGGTAAGTCAAAGTCCGGTAAGTATACCTCACTTAAAAACAGAGCTGCTTGTCTTGCTCACCAAGCTGGAAGGGTCTGAGGTAAGGAGATCCACTCAGATTCATAGCAATTAGGGCTCTGTGCAAAATGCTACCTGGAATCTCAATTCTGAAAAAAAACCCTTCCCATCCTGTTTTGGGCTTGTGGGATTTCTAAATCCAACAGATCCAGTTCTGATCTGTTTATATTTTAAAGTGTGGCAGACCAAGTGTCTCATGTTTTCCCTCTTCCTCCTTACCATGCTCCTTTGGCAAACAGCTTACCTTTTTACTTTCCTCCTGGAGGAAGGATATCAATGCTGAAAAGGTTAAGTGTGCTGCCTCATGAGTTGGGATATTGTGAAATTTACACTCATTAGTTTCTTTGGGTGGTCATCACGAATTTAATTAATATCCTTGACATGGGTTGTTGTAACTGATATCATGGCTTCCAGATGCCCATTGGTGAGAGAGACAGAGATTGCACTTGTGAAGAGTGACAGCTTTCAGGAGTACGCAGAGGCTTTGTACTCTGTCTTGCAAGAAGAAAGACAGCTCTGGTTGCCACCTTCTTCCTGTGGGAAAAAAGAGAGAAAAAAAAAAGGCAGCCTTTTTGCAGGTAGCCTCACTCATGACAGTAACATCACGTCTGTTTCTGCCCTTGTCAACACATCTCACTGTCCACAATCACTCATCATCTCCAGACAGACAGCACTGGAGGAGATCATCAATTGCCAATGCAATTCAGCAGATACACTTCATAAATTTTAATTACATTCCCACTGAAAATGAATGGTCAGAAAATATAAAACATCTGCCATCCAGATCATTTACATTTTTCATACAATAAATCATTGGCAACATCCAAAACAATGGATTAAATCATGTGGAGTGTGATAGGTCAAGAAAGAAGAAACGGCACCCATTGTGTGATTACTATTTGGACCAAAGCCATGACACGGTGTACAGTATCAAGGAAAATAAAAACATTAAAAAATAGTAACTGTTTGGACCTGTCCTCATAAATAAAAGATCCCCAGTCTCAGATAGACCCTGCTAATGGATCTATTACTGTGGCTATGGAAAAATGAAGGATTGTTTAAGTAAAAGAATATTTAGTTAATTAAGATGGAGGGAAATGAGCATTTATCAATTGAGTGTCTGGGCTATTTAGCTTGTAAATAGAATAAAGAAGGGATGTCAGTGGAAAATAATCTGTTAATCAGGTTTAACTAACATCATGACTGTTAAAATTATTCAATCAATCTCTTCTTCAGTAGATCAGTGTGAAGTTCCAGTGTGAGATCACCAAATGAGTGTCCAAATTAGGTATTTTACCTGGAAAAACATCAGAATATAGGCTTAGCAAGCCAGATATGGGATTCAGAAGGGATCTACTACATCCTTTTGGCCTCTGTTTGGCAAGGGAGCCAATCTGATGGTACAGTGATGCTTGATGAGCCCTGCCCCAGGAGGCAAGAGAGCTGTGCTCAGGTCCTGTTCTATTTCAGCTACTGAACTGCTGGAGAAATGTGCCAAGGCAGCAGGATCCTATTTCCCCCCATACAGGGTTCGAGGCAATGCAGCCAGAACCACAAATGCAAAAGTTATATTTTGTTCTAGGTACCACAGATTTCCTCATATCTGGTAAGATTTAGGTGCATCAGACTCTTGAAAGTTTTTAGCCCTGAATTGTAGTTGCTTTATGTTATTCAATACTGTATGTAATTTTTTATCCTGAGCAATGATATCATTGTTATGTCACCTTGTATTGCATTTTCATCCAAATGATGCTTTCTTCAGCAATCCTAATCACTACTTGCACTGCTACCAAACCTGGGACATTGTCCTCTCTTCCTTAAGCCATTCTTATCCTGTAAAAACCAAAAGTAATTTTGGTTGGATCCACCTCAAGGCTTGTTTTTCTGTCATTTAAATAGTACCAGTACAAAGGCATGGACATCCATGGGAGCAGCAAACTGCGAACACACTCAGTCACAGTTGGTGAATACAGCACATCTTCATCCCTAGAGCTGATGAGAGATTAGTGTGTTAACCTCAGTATCTTTCCTGTTGAATGAAATGGGTGAAAATCAGGTATACACTGAACAAATGTTTATTTTGACTGGAAGCCCTGTCACTTTGTGTATCTATGTGAAATAGAGAGATGTATGCTTAGCCTGAGGAGGTAACTGCACTCTTCAAAAAAAGGCCATTGATGAATGGCTATAAAAGCTATACTTTTATCTGTTTTATGTTCTTCTAATGCTCCTAAATTGTTGTATATTAGGTTAAAAATAGTTCATTCCGATGTTACAATATGAGCATGTCTCACAATGGTATGTGCAATATAAGCCTCTTTCATTCGACGATTTACTGCTGTTAAAAGGAAATAAAAATCCTCATAACATATGAAAGAACAATGTAGCTGAGAGATTTTTCAAGGTGTTCAGCTTGAGTTCCTTGAACTAGGAATAATGTTTTTTGACTCGATGTATCTGCGTATTTTTAATTCAGTTACACAAATATCAGAGGGAAAGAGGTAGCAATTTTTTCCCTCATAGAGATGTTTTACTTCATACTAAACTCCTTTACAACAACAGTAATTATTGAAAAATATCACAGAAGTGCTGCAGCACATGTTATTATTATTAGTTACTATTTATACAGTGACACATATTGCTCTACAGACAAATAAAAACAATGTGGCTTTTCCTCTCTTACAATGATGGTTTATGGGCTTTTTATTATGAATTTGGACAGCTGGCTTAGATATAAAAAGTAATTCTCCCCAAATCTATTTCTTTTGCCCTAAGCCGCACCCCAAATGAGTAAGCTTTTTAAAATCCAAAGTATTTGTGCCATTTGGTGTCTGCTCATCCCACCTTGTGTCCCAACCCCCTACTCCCACCCATCCCCACACTTGTTCCGTCTCCCAACCTCTCTTATTTTTTTCAGTCCCATTACTGCCATTTTCACATCCGCTCAGTCCAAGTCTGGAAGCAAAAACACCACGCCATAGTACAAAGTTCCTGGCATCTCTGCCCGGCCTGGAAATAAAACGTATCAGCAGCCTGGTTTTTCCACTATTTCCAGTCTTTTATCTGTATATGGGAGGATATAGGACAGTCCACTGAACCAACTACTTCCTTATGGCTTTGCCCTCCACCAAAGCGCAGTCCCCAAATTTATCCACTGCCCTTTGCTTCCTCCTAGACTTTCACAGGAGTTCCTAGGGAAGCAAAACTATGCTCCCAAGGTGCTGGTTGACCCAGCATATAGAAGAGGATGTATGTTACATATTCTTAAAGGAAATAAAAATTATATTTGTGCTGTTCAGGGAGTGCTACGGTCTGCTAAGTGTAACTCTCTTAAGCCTTCCTTACACTACGGATTTACAGATTTCAGGGGGCCAGTTAAGAGCATACATTCCCAAGAACTCACTCAAGCAGACAAGAAGTTTGGGAAGTTTGTACAGTCCTTTACATTACTTCAGCACTTCTCTCTCAGTCTACCTTCCACCATTTCCTGCAAAAATTATAGAGATTTAGAAGAAACCTCAAAAAGGCATGTAGGTGCCTAACATGCCATTCAGGCAAAATGCAACTGCCTAAATTGAAGTCATCCATCTTATTTCTTATGCAACTGAAGAGTAGCTCAGGTAGGGTACCTAGACGTTTCTAACGAGCTTTAGCACTGCTGATTTGCTTTGGATCAAGTGCATGCTCTTGATGAGTGTCTCCAGACCATCCCCACCAGCTGAGCTTTGATTTGCATCCAGGAGCAAGGTCAGAATGCACCAGCTGGGTTCCTCTTGGGTAAAATTCGTCTGGAAAAAACACTCCCTGAGCATGCCCATGGCGCAAATGGGTGCGTCAGCCCATAGGCCCAGGCTTCAGCTAGTCCAGAAAGAGTGCCCTGAAGGATGTGCACTGTGGACATGTGATGCTCACTCCCAGCTCTTTTGCTGCGCACATCTGCTCCTATTGGTCTGCATGACTAGTGCAGGCACAGCCACTGTAGCTGTGCAGCTTGTCCCAGAGCTGACTGCATGTGCACATAGGTATGTGGATCCGTGTCACCCGGATGCGCGTGCGTGTGTGTGCGCGCACATGTGTGTACACGTGTAATATATCATTTTTTTGTGTGTGATACACCAAAAATAATGTATGAGCTCCCTCTGCTGCTTTATACAAAGAAATTAATCAAGAAAATTGCTTGCAAGGCTGAGAGCATTTTATTCATATCTTGCTGATAATGCTGCAAGCACAAGTAGTACTAAAAATAAGTGCGTATTATGCTTGCAAAGCACTGTCCAAACATTAAACAATTAAACAAAAGAACCTGTGTTTGCTTCCTTGTCTCATAAAATATTCCAAATATATCTGTTTTCTTTGAATGAAACATGTCAACATTTTGGACAAAAGAGTGTTTTCTGACTGCCAAGAAGGTATAATTAAAAACAGTGAAAGGTTTATTGAGAGTTAATATAGCTAGGTCTTTTTCTCTTCTTAAAGAGAATAAATAATTTTTAAATTTTTAACAGTGATATATTATTGTGTTAATAGTTTTTGATGCCTTTTGCATTTTGTTAAACAACATGACTTCTTGTCAAGCTACTTCTTGAAGTTTATCTGAATTTTTAAGACCTGTAAAAAGAAATATCAGATTGCTTCTGGGGTGAAAATAGAATCTTGCTGAAGACTTAAAAAAGCTCTAAAAAAAGCTCTAAAATATATTTTTGTCCTTTTTTTTCTTTTCCTAATTCTTCTGCTTTAAAAATGGTGAAAGAGCAGTATCTGAAATACATTATTATTTTATGTATTGGAAAGGTAATTTTGATAAACTGACTTGCAAACAGGTTATTTCCTGAAAGGGAAAGATCACAAGTTCTCTGAATATTTTCAGAGCAAAATTTAGAGCTGTATGGAACTTTTCAGTCAATTTTCCATCCTGAAAAGTATAGATTTAGTTAAACAGGAAAAATGTATGTATTTCTATCAATTTCTATATCAATTCACAGGATCAGTTTTAACAACTTCTGAAAGATTTTTTTGACATTTTGAATTGCAGAATAATAGACTGAAGGTACTCCTTGCATCATCTCATCCCTGCCCAAATTAAAGTGTCTCAATATTGCTTAGGTGGATGCTTTTCTCCAAAAACGCACTTTGAAAATAAAAATTAAAAAAAAAGTGAAGATATGCAGAAAAAACTCCCAAAGTAGAAAGTAGATGAACATTATGAACATTTTGAATCACACTAGACACTGAATGTGACATAAAGCAATGCTTGACTTTGCCTTTCAACTTCCTGAGAATTCAAAAAATATTTAACCAAAAAAAAATAAACCAAACCAAATTTATTGTCAGAACTGCCCATGAACAGTCAGTCATACGCAGGGGTACTTAGAGCCTTGACCTGAATGGAGAAGGAGAGACAGTGTGTACTAAGTAGAAGAAACCTTTCACCGGGATTGCACCAACCCGGTAGGCTGAGGCAAACACCCAGTGGAGCTTACCCCATGTTTAACAGAATCACAAAATCATTAAGGTTGGAAAAGACCTCCAAGATCGTTGAGTCCAACCTTTGACCGATCACCACCTTGTTAACTAAACCAGGGCACCAAGCACCATGTCCCAGCATTTCTTCAACACTTCCAGGGATGGTGACTCCATCACTCTCCTGGGCAGTCTGTTCCAATGCTTAACAACCTCTTCTGTGAAGAAATTCTTCCTGATGTCTAGCCTGAACCTCCCTTGGCACAGCTTGAGCCTATGTTGCTTGCTGCCTGGGAGAAGAGGAGACCCCCACCTGTCTACACCCTCCTTTCAGGTAGTTGTAGAGCTTCCTCTTCTGCAGGCTAAACAACTCCAGCTCTTTCAGTTACTCCTCAATATGACTTACTCTCTAGACCCTTCACCTGAAGGGCAGTGAAGTTAGTGAAGGGTCTAGAGAGTAAGTCATATCAGGAGCAGCTGAGGGAGCAGGAATCTGCGAGAACTGTAGAGGAGGATAAACCTCAGTAGTTTCAAGTTTTCAGGAAAAAAAATCATTATTATAACCACTTCTGTATTTTGACTTACAGGACTGAGCATTTGCTTGACTTCTGAACAGTTGTGCATTTAGGATTCTCACAGTATCTTTGTTTAACAACTGTTTGCTTCATGGTACTCATATGAGTTAAGTGCGACTATCACCCTCCTCTTAACTTTCCTCCATATACTTCAACTGTAGCACTACAGATCCCTAACTGAAAGGTAAATCATTTCAGCCACTTCTAGTTTTGGGCTACTATCTCATGGGTCATAACTTAAATTGTCTATTACTTGTTTCTCTATGTGTATACAAAAACATTAACATACTCAAACAACTGATAATAAACTAGTCTAATCATGGAGCTATCTGCATTTTCTTCACCATTAATGACTTAGCAAGGATAAGATGCATTTGAGATCCTCCTTTTTTGGTCAAGCTTTGCTCCAAACTACTAGAAAACAGTGTTTCTATCTGATTAAGTGTTGAGCTGGGATATTGAGCTTTGTTAAGTAACAAGTATAACAGATTCCTCCTAAATTGCTGTGTGTATTACTGGACCATATTGTACAGTAACTACTGGGTAGCTGCATTGAAAATGGGTGCACCTCTCACAAAAACTGAGCTTTAATAAGCCATCCTTATTTGTCCACATTTGCCAGACCTTTGTATCATGGCAATTTTTATGTAAACACTTTTGATAACATTAGTCTCTTTTCTGCTTCTATTACTGCACCAAATTTGGGTCTAATAAATACACTATTCACTGATGGAGCTATAATTATCCAATCTGCAGGCTTTGCACATATAGGAGTTGTTGACTCAGATATTCTAACACAGGGCCTGATGTCTCTTCTGGCAACTCCACCACCTCAGTAGTTTGTGTTTTACAGTTTTAAATTGGTAACATTAAATGTCTTTAATAGCTTATTACTGGAATCCTTTAAACAACAGAGATGTGGTGAATACAAATAGAGTACTTGACAAATCACAGACTGTAATGGTTGGCAGATCCCACTGGCAATTTAGTAATGTGCTCAGGATCACAGATATTAGGGTTGGAAAAGACACATTAGGTGAAATCCTAGGTTGACTGAAGGAAATGGCAGAATTTCTGTTGAGTTCAGCGGAGCCAGTTGCATTAATAGTGCTGCATTATATCACCTCCCAGTATTGATCATAGCAATCCAGTCTGTGTGCAGTCCTACGGGGAGCACCTTGAATCCAAGCACTCAGATTTGGTAGGAAAGTATGTAGCTATAAGCTTTATTGATTGCTGTATTCATTTAGCACTGGCCAAACTCCCAAGGCCCTACCTCTGAGCTTATTCAAATTTGCTAAGTTTCTTCTTGTTGCATAATCCTCGTCAGGAAGCCAAGAGGATATCCCTGGGACATTGCACAGCACAGCTTGAAGTGACCCAAAACTCTCACAAGATTCAGAATGACTTCTGCTGAACTTCTCAGATGTTTCCATCAAGCACAGCAGGCTTATTTAAAGTTGCTCGTTGAAGCCACGGGCTCCTTCTTAAACCTTAAGTCTCATTAGTTTCCATTGTCATCAGAAATATAAATCCACCTCTAAAGAGGCAACTGAATATGCCTTCTGTAACAAGGTTTCCTCAGATGGCAAAGAGGTAGGAGGCTACCAAGGACATAAAGCAGTTTGTCCTCATTATTGAGATCAAGATTGAGATTAGAAGAGCAGTGCAGGGCATTCCAGTAGTGTATAGTAGCAGGCATAATTTAGTACACCCTAAACTTCATTTGCCCTCAGGTTATCCCAAATATTCCTTGAGTCCATTCTAAAAGTTGAGGTTCAAGATTAATAAAATGAAAATGTGACTTAGATGCACTTTTCTCCTTGTGATTGTAATGAACATAAACTAAGCATTGAGTCCCTGAGATGGCTGCACAAAGTTTCACTGTCATTTCAAGGCTCACGTTCTGTCCTGCTGAATAGAAAGTAAAGGACAGTCCCCAGATATAAGCCCTTGAGGAGGAAAGGTACTAAACGCTGCAAAACTTTACTTGGCGTGTAACTGGTACACTAATGTATTCTGCTGCTAAAATCCCATGGTCATGTATCATTTCAAATCCTTTCACTGACTTTCAGGCAGTAACTGAAAAGCAAAAATGCAAGGTGATCATTGCCTCAATAAAAACCTTTCAAAGCCAAGTGTAAATGAATGCTGTAAATTGCACATTTCTTTCCCCGTGCGTCTCACAGATCTGAACTCTGAGGATCAATCAGTTGCACACAGGAGTCATGACCTTGCTCTCATTGCTCTAAGGAACTGTTGTCTCACTGTATGCTATGACCCTTGACATGAACCTGGTAATATTACTACTTGTGGGTCTATCAACAACAAGCCCTCTGTGGTCCCAATGTGCTTAAGAAAACTTAATTCCTCTTGTTCCAAATGTAGGGATCTCTTTTGTGCCAATTACCCTTTGACACTGCTATTCAAGCTTACTTTTATAAACACTGGTCCCATAAACACTTCTCCCTTCACGAGGAGATAGGCTAGCAATAGCAAGGAAAGCTAGTGCAAAAATGTTTTCTTTTGATGTTCTGATTTTGGGATGCTTGCTAAATGTATGCCACTGCCTTTTAGGAAGCTTTGCATAATAGCTGGATAGCTGGCTTCCTTAGGACTTAATCTTCAGTTTTCTTGTAGGCTTAGCAGACAGGTTGTAAATGGTTTATAGTCCTCATGCTAGTGTTAGATCTTGCTGTGAATCTATAGGTGAAATCAGATTCCTACAGATCATTATTCAAAATATACCTTAGCATTGACTGCCTGGGTGGTCAGTCACAGTCTCAAATAAACCTTCTTTGTGGCTATATTAGCCTTAGAAATATATATTTCAGTTATTTCCACATCCTTGAATCAAACTCACTTCCTCCAACAAGGAGGTGAGTCCAGATCAAGCCAGTTCAGGTGCTGCCGCAGCAGAAGCACTGTTAATGCCCACAGTTGCTCTGCTTTCTGATTCACCACTAACTTCTTCACTGATGACTTTTATCTACCTCTCTGTGCCTTTACTGAGCAAATAAATAAACTGGTCATTGGTTTCTGTGGTAAGGTCCTGGTGTCTTTTATGTCTGAGTGGCAGGTTGCCCCACCAGCGGGCAGCTGGGCAGGATGGTTTAGGCTGTCCATTTGTCAAGTGAGCAGGTTGGTGGCCCTGGGATGCAGCTGCACTGTGAGAGACCTGAAGGAGAGGAAGCACAGCTGATGGCAGCTGATAGCTTGATGGCCTGGAGGCCTTTAACAGACTCATCCAAAGCACAAATACCACTTCTGGGTCTTGAGAAGGGCAGAACAAGCTTAAAAAGGATGAAGGCTGACGTTTCAAGGAGTGTTGTTGGGGGACACTGGGCTCTCTTCCTGGTCACTGACATGCTCAGGGGCTTTCAGAAATGTGCTACCTTGTACTTGGCCACGATTTCTGCACTTTGCTGTAACTCACTCCTTGCTCCTCAGGGCAAGGCTTCCACTGCCTCCCTGGCTTCTCAGCAGGGCTCCTTAGGTTGTACTCAGCCCAGCTCCTGCCACACCACCCTGGCTGCTCCTTGCCCCAGAGGGGAGCAAGGGAACTCCTGTGCATCTGTGAGGAGCCCACAGCCAGACCCTCAGCTGCCACTGCACGAGAAGCAAGCTGGGTGTTCGTCTCACATTAGGGGCTGCAGCTGGGAGCATCCAAATAAGTAACTCTGCTCCCCTCACCTCTTTAGCAGCTAAAATTGTAATGGGGTACCTCCTTGGAGAGATGAAGGCAAATGGAGGAGTGAGCTGCAGTAGTTAACAGCAGGCAGGATCTGTTTCTCTAATGCCTGTCATTCCCTTGCCCAAAGACTACAAGGATGGCCTGTCACTCACTTCATCTGGCCGGAAGATTTCTGCTTTTCAAAAAAAAAAAAAAAAAAAAGGGTTTACTGTCTTTTCTTTCTATTCCTCTGGTCATTCTGTGAAAATTAATGTTTCCTTGCTGTCGTTGTTGGCATTTTTAACAGAAACTCTGCAGCTTGGGAACTGGTGGTCTGCCAAAGCAGTCACTACACACCCCAAGGTAAGGGCTGCTCTCACTGGCTATGGGCTGGACAGGCTGGAAAAGGGAGCAGGGAAGAATGAATGGAAGTGGATGAGGGTAGCACCAGTTTCACTTTTCAGGGTTATGCTGGATGGTCTTTATTACTATGATGTTATCTGCTTCCTTCTCCCCAGGATGTTTCAGTCATGTCCCTTGGAGGTGCTCAAATGAGCAACAGTAAATTTCCTTCCCTTAACAAGTGGCACAGGTAAAAACCATGCTCCCCTTGCTGGCTGATTTAGTGAAGAAGCTACTGTCCTGATCTTAGTTTACTGCCAAGTCCTGTTGTGGGCACACAGAAGAAAGGGAGGTTTTTTTATATATATACAGTCAATGTATTGTAGATGGAGATATTTTTTGCTCAGAAAACTCTTTGCCTAAGAGAAAACAAAGAATGGGGATACCCTAACCCCAAGGAAGAGAGCTTTGGAAAATTATATGCAAGGGGAAAACAGATATACAGTCTATCCACTGAATTTGTATGGACTGGGTTTTTTCTGACATGCTAACTAATGGCTCTGAAATTTTAGTGGCCTTTAATCTTTGATACTGATTATAACAATTCAATTTCAAAGGCCAGGCTTGGGTTGTCTATTTTTATTATTATTATAGTATCTTTAGTGGTTTTGTTTGAGCAGCTCAGTTAGTTTTAGGTGGAAAAGACCTTATCCTCCTGTGGTTAGCACTTTTCATAGTCACTTCCTGAAGAGCTTCCTCTCTGACGGCTCCCTTTGGGCACTTATTTCCAGTGAGTTAAGGTGGGCTTTTGGGTCAGAGCTTAGAGAGCTGTGAGTCAGGAGAGAATCAAGGATAATGTATTTTTCTCACTCTCTCTTTCTCTGTACTGCTTTATTTCTGGAAAATCAAATATAACAGTTTAATCAAAAAGGAAGTGGGAAACAATGTAAAAATACTGCCTAGCTTTTCCACAAATAAAGAATAAATGAAATAGAAGCATATTCATCAAAATCGAAGTCAATACTGAAATAAAGTTGGCCCCTGTTGGTATACGCAACTTAAAAGGAAAGGAAAAAATGTGGGGAGAAAAGCACATATAAAAAAGGAATTTTTTTTTTTTTTTTTTTTTTTTGTGAAATAACTGTTTTTCCGAATATAATAGCAGTAACACACTCTATGCATAAATGTTATGAGGGGGAAACTTTGGCTTTAAATTAGATATTTTTCTTTCTATGCAAAAAGAATAGCAGACAATTGCTTTGGATACATGTTGGGACTGGGATTACAGTCTGGGTAATTTGGAGGGGCTGAATTACAAATATCCAGTGTGATTGATGGTAACAGGGCAGATGGGCCCTTTAAAGTCCTGGCAAGGCAGGAGGTCACACTCGTAATACCGCGACGTACAGGGACCGGGAATCCACCCAGGGGACTGGGAACCCTCCCAGGGGCTCACAGCCAACAGTCTTAAATAAAGCTGTAGTGCAAAAGGAGTATTAGAAATGCTGGGGGAGGGAAAAAAAAAAAAAACTGAAAAAAAAAAAAGGCAGGACAAAATAGGGACTATCAATAGAAATATTTGTCTTACAGTTTGTCTTACTTTGTCTGGTTGCTGTTGCTCTTTCTCTTAGTCCTAGTTTGGGGAAAAGCTGTTCAGGAGTTTTCCCTGTCCTGGCTATGGGTCTTGGCCTTGTGATCTGGTGGCAAATGAGTTGGGGCTGCCCCCATCAGCTACATGGTGATCCCTAAGAGGTGACCTGAATCCCACTCAGATCAGCAAGTACCCACTTCAGGTCACCTGCATCACCCTAAGGCATCCACTGAGGTTAGACAGTGATCGTCTCAGGTGCAAGGACCCACCCAAGTACAGACCCTAATATGAGACAGTGACTCTTTGCCACCCCATCAGTCAAAAGAGTAGTTTAGAAAGTGATTGGGAAAACTAAATGGTGACCTATTCCATCAGAGAATCCCCGGATGCATCAGGTTTTCTTATGGAGTATTAAAGTGGTGTCAAGAAAGACTTCAGGAAATTTTATTCCTTATAATTTGTTCTGGTCTTGTTCCTCAGGATTTAGAGAAAATTTTGGGATTGGGATGTACACATTTTTGTATAAAAACTTGGGTTGACTACGACAATATAATTCTGCCATGCTTTATCTGTCATCTGAGTAAGATCTTTTGATGCCAAATGAAGGATTTCTGAAAAAAACCAAACTGTACAGGTTAAGGCAAACTTACATTTTGTCCAAGAACCATAACCATTAGAAAAATACAACCAAATTGAAAGGCAGGAAAGAGCAGAAGGTCCTCAAATTTTTCCCTTCTCTTTCCATTGACATCTTTATGACAACCAGATTTTATGAGAAATAAAGATCTGGAAAAAAACTGGGACTCAGTTTCCTCCTGGCCTTGAGGACAGACCTGAAAAAATTCACGGAGTGTTTCTCAGAAATCTTTAATAAAACCAACTTGGAGTCCTATATGGTCATCGGGGTTACAGAAACTCCAGTTTACTGCAACTGGGAGGATGCCAACAAATGGATCACATTACCATGTGGTAGTGGTACTGGTAAAGTTTCTGTCAAGAGATTCCAGTTAAAGCACACTTCACACCTGATGAAAGCATTTCTTTTTTAATCATTTACAATGTGGCCCTCGTTGGATGCAACATAACTTCTGATGCCAGAGATATACAAAGCCACCTTTCTCTATATTGACATCTTCATACAGAAAAAGAGAGAGAGAGACACAGCACCTAATTGTGAGGACACTGGTCAGGTAAAAGAGTGCAAAGAGAAGCCTAGAGTGTCAAGGGAAGCAGAAAAAGCAACCAAAGCCATGATACTATTATGCAGTGATTTGCTTCATCTGAGTGCCCCTTACTGTACCCAACAGAGGTTGTGTTGCAACTAGTGCCTGTGACGAGTCCCCTTACCCTTACTGTCCTTGAATGTGCTTTGGCAGGCCTGCATTTCCTCACTGATCATTTTACCGTGAGTATTGGAAAGGCAGATGTGTGGTTTGCCTCCTGGGCAGGAGAGCAACTGCCTGCAGAATGCTGTTAGCTGGGAGATTTAACTGCATAAACTGAAGTGCTGTGAGTGATGATTTTAGAATTGGCATGTTCTCCTTTCAACTTATAAACCTATTTTGGTATTTATATAGAGCCATAAAATATAGCAGGAATGTTTTAATATATTTACTTTCACAGGACAGCTATATATATCCTGAAACCAAAGCTGTTATTTTTGTTTTCTTTACTTGTTATCCAGTAATATTTAAATTATTGATCACATCCACTCAGGCTTAGTAAATCTTCCATTCTCGTGTACCTTTTTAATAACTGAAATAGTGATTTTTTTATTTTTTTTTTGAGTCTGTGGATAGTAATGTTAATGGGCATACACTGCTGAAGAACTGCTCTAACCCACCTGCCAAACAAATATGTCTGCTGTGATGCTGTCATGGTTAACTTTGATGGGAAATCACCATCTTATTGCCCAAGAAAGGAGGGGAAATGTTATCTGGAAAGAAGAGTTCATATGACAGTGACATCGATTTTAAGATGAGACTCGGCTGTTATGGCTGCTACTTTGACTTTTGTGGAGCTGCTAAGTTACAGTTGAGGGCAGAAATGGACAAAACAATGTGGCTAATAAAGGACTTAAGAGCGTTCCTTGTTTATCTAGCAAAGAAAGAAAGTAGGAAGGAGAGTGGAATACCCTCTGAGGCTGTAATGTATTTTCTAAGAAAGAGACGGACGAAGGTAAAGTGAATGGAAAGTTTTGATGAAGTTGGAAGGACTGAATAAAGGAAGTTCCATTCAGAGTGGGAAGTGTGGTCTTCAACATCACCACCAGTTTGGCTCCAGCTCAAACTAAATAATAGATGTTTTCCTTGACCTTGTGCTACTTTCGTAGTGTGTTACACGATATGTTCAAAAAATTAAACTGGCTCTTAATAATACTCCTTACTTTGGTGTTATTATTGGAGTACCACATACAGACTAATCCTTCAGGCTTCACTTGGACAAAACTGTCAGTGTTTTCAGAGCAGGTTTCACCAAAATGTCCAAAGAAAGCTTGTGAATACAGTCTTATTTCAGAGCACTACTACACATTCCCAACGCTCACTGAAAAGGTAGCTGAAATAGGTTGGAAATATCACAGCAGCAGTGTTTGGAGATGCATTGCTTGTTTTCATCAGTCTGGAAATACTGTAAGACTGGCTGGAAGCAGAAAGAGAGGAGTGAGTCTGTTCAGTGGGAAATAATGGGCTTCAGGGTAAGGTGGAAGACACAGATGGATTCCCCTTGGAATCAGCTTGTTCACCTCTGGCCCCTAGAAAACATGCAATAATGGGCCAACACTATCAAGGGCCTGTAACAGTGAGCTCAGAACTCTTTCAGATCAGCATAAATAGGATCTGCCTGTGCTTGTAAGGATGCCTAGTCTGCATTTTTATAGGTGCATAAATAACTTGGCAGACTAAATTAATGCACAAGCCAGGTTAAGACCTTTATAAAAGAAAAAGATTGTTGCATTATTGGCATTAATGTGATTGAAAGGGTGAGCACAGAGATATAATGCCATATGGCAGCAGGCAAGTCCTATGGTAAGCTTTCTGCTCTCCCAGGCACTGGGAAACAGGGTGCCAACTTAGGGAAGTGGAGCAGAGGGTGACTAGAGTACCACTAATGAGTTTCTTGCTTAGGTTTTCCTTGTCATCATTTCTAGTTAAGGAATGGAGGACTATGGCTATCCCCACCTGCTGTAGAGCCTAGAGAACTTATAAATGTTTCCTTTAGGACAGGAGAAGAATTGCTGTTGTGCACTGCACAATACTTTTCCTTTATTTGTACTTTGCCTGCCATCCCCAAATGTGCTTGCCATCTTAACCCCAAAGAGATCTCTTGTTCAGGAAAATGCTACCTGGAGTGAAGAATTTGGAAGAGCTCTCAAAAATACACTTGTACGTGATTAAGCATTCAGGTTTGAAATGGGTAATGCTCAGAGTGTGCACAGAGCACTAAAGGGAAGGACAGAGAATGAGGAAGAAGCAGAATTCAGTGTTGTCAGAAAGCCTCAAGACCTCTGAATTATTACCCTGAAAATTTAAACTGCTCTATCAAAATTGATGGAAGTGCCATGTTAAGGTTGTTCTCCCCTGTACCTTATTTCCAAAGTTTGCACTTTGAAATGTGTTTGTCTGTAATTCAAACCTAGAGGTCTGACTCTGAGTGACCTCAAGTTATTTTTTTAAGCAGTCTCTATTTACGTGACTCTGTGCATGATGATCCTTTGGACACAGAAAGATATGCTGATGTCCTTTGAAATCAAAATGAATACACACAGATACACCCAGCCCCTTTCTTTCCACCCCTCCCTATGTGGCAGCTCCTAGAAATTTCTCTTTTCTCTAAGTTTAAAGAAAGATTACAGAAAAGTTGGGATGTTATTGTTAGAAACTAATGCTGTAGCTACTGTATTATGCATATTCTTAAAATACACGTGTGCACAGTATCACATGCCCATGCTGCCCAAACATACTACGTCATGTGAGAGCACTTCAGAAAAATCATTACAGTTTATCATATATTGTGTCCCCATCACCACCACCTGAGGATGAAAGTTTTCAATACTAATGCTGTAAAGTGTGTATTATGTTGATTTATGCTAATAGATTCTATAGATGCTGTCATAATATATTGTTAAGTGATGACACTGGTGCAGTACTTACTCTTGCTTCCAGTGTTAATAGCCCACCAGTGCTGGTTGGAAAACAGCAGAGCAGCCACCCACCTCTATAGTCTTCGTGATCTGTTAGATACACCTGGGAGATGGAGACTTCTCTGGTTATTCCTTTCGTTATGCCTTTATTGGCAAACCTTGCTACAAGGAGCTTGAAAAGGTGTTAAAAATGAGACTTCCCTTGAATGTCTTTCAGCTTATTACTGTTTGGCTATAACAAGGCCCATTACATTGGATTTGAGATCTTCCTTGGGCACCCACCCTTACCTAGGAGCTGCAAATATCTGTCCATATGCCACATAGTACAGTAAATTCCATGCGAGATAAAAATTTCTGTGCCTTGTGGGCAAGAGCTTATGTGTGCCCATAAGCAAGGTTCTGTAGCCTCTCTTCAGATGGAGAAGATTATGGATGTCGCTCCAGACCTCCGTGCTGTCTGCGGCAGGGGGACTACTTGAAAGGACTAGAGAGAAAGGGATGAGGACCAGGAAGTGCAATGATGGACTGCTTTTCCCTGGCAGCATGGACACATTGACTCCGCCCTCTGCTCTGATTGGCAGTGTGGGCTTTTGTGTTATTGGGTGCCTGGTTTGTTTCCCTTGTCAGTGCTTAAGGGTACAGAGCAAAATACTGGTCTTAAAGCAGCTGAAAAGGATCTCTTTTTATTTGTCTTGTTGGTTTGGGTTGTACTCTTAATTATGGATAATAGCACTTTGCTGTGTGCAGCATTTGTACAGCCAATGACTGCCTGGGCTAAGAGGTAAGGAAGGACTGCTGTTTTCATGTCCACTTTGAGGAAAGTGTTTTAATGAAATGGAATTAAGTTTCTCTGCACTCATTTTTTTTGTGTGATTTTGTGTCTGCCATGTCCTGTGCTCAGGTGCCCAGGTGGAAAACCTTCATACAGCAAGTTCAGTCTGAGACCATCACAGATGACTTTCATTGTGCAAAGTGAGATATGGAAATGTTTTGTTTGCATTTCGCGTTTTATGTTAAATAGCAGAACATGTAGGACATATTGGCCTCTGGCAAGTATGTAACACAGCTGATGTTAACAATGCAATAATAAAACATTGCACTATTTTAAAACAATCACTTAGGTCATGCTATATTGCAGCTAAAATAACATGACCTTCACCTATCTACCTGTTGTAAAGCTTCACCTCAAAGGATGCATTCCAGCTGTGTAATTTATCTTTCAAGCAACTCTAGATTTACTAAGCCCAGCCTGAACTCAGTTCTCTGCTTCTGAGCAGTATATTAATTTAACTGAGGAGCCTCTAAAACAAAAGGAACATTGATAGAATGGAAGCAGAGGATAGAGAGAACACAGCAATACAAGCCTTTCTTGCAAAAGGAAGTTGCCCTGAAGAAGTAGCAATAGATCAAACACACTTCATCACCAGGCATGTCTATGGTAATTGAAGTTAACAGTAGGACATTCTTCTTATTGACACATCGTCTGTTTAAAAAGTAAACTCGGTTTGACTCATAGACTGTAATGATTAGTTTGTAACATATGGTGGAAAAAATTTTTAAAGGCTGGCTTGTAAGCTTTTTTAGCAGTATCTTGGTGCAAGGAAGGGTTGCAAGAGGGTGGGGTAGGGAAAAGTTGCAGCTATTGAGGCATGGAAGGCAAAACGTTGAACAGTCCTTAGGAGAGACTGTAAGAGAAAAGTTTCTTGGTTTGCCCACTGTTTTGTTTCTGAAACTGGTGTGTAGCAAGAAGCTCTCAAAAACATCAGGAATATTTAACGTGCTTCTGCCTGCTGGTGACCACGCTGGGGGCTATGCCCTCGAGGACATGGTTTAATGATGGGGGCAAGTGAGCTCCATATCACTGAACATTCCTGCATAGCCCTGCAGAAGCATAATGTATCGCCACACTTCTTACATGTAGGATAGAGGCCCCCTCATGCAGGACCATGGGGCTACTTCTGTCTCTCCCTACAGACACATTTCTCCTCTGTACCCTGATTACTCTGATGCATGGAAATCAGCACTCAGACCGTGCTGGCATCCTGTTTTTCCATTAATTACTGGATTTCTTCATAGAAAAGATCAGTGATGCAGTGAGGACTGGCAGTAAATAATACTATAATAAACCTTAGTTATCATGTGGGGAATTGTCTCCACACCTCTTTTTGCCTGGGGCATTTAGCATGCTATGCCCATCTGTGTATGCCTATGTGAGAGTGCATGTGTATACGTGGGAATGAGTGTCCAGAGTTTGCTGTGCCCATTTCCTTGAGCAAAAGAGGCATAACAATTTGTCTTGCCATCACTAAAAATAGCAGCAGTAGTTCTCATCTAAGAAAGAGAACACACTCCTCACCAGTGAAATAGCACATTTGTGCTGATTGCTGTTATTGAAGCAGTTTATTAAGTATACAAGAAAGTCCAGTACAACAAATTCAGAGGGAAAGAAAGGTTGTAAAGGCCAAGACAATGGTTTTTCTGTGAATCTCCTCATTATGGAGTCATTTGGGTTGGTCACTACTTTACAGGGAAAATATTTTTTGGGGGGGAGGGAAAGAAAAAAAAAAGAGGAATTTACAAAAGCCAAAGCGCTCAATCCTATTTTCCTCCTTTTTCCCAGCTCAATTTTCTGATAATCTCTGGTATTCACTGAATCAAATGGTGACTGCTGATTGTTTTGATGATAAATTGCCTGCAGTGCATGTGGGACTAATTACGAGATGGCACATTTCATTCTGCCACCTGTATAAACTAAATTTTAGACAGGCACAATAAGGGAAGTATTCCCAACAACACAACATTTGGAAAAGCTGCAGACCTTCTCCTTGTTCCCTCCCCCACTCTTACTAATGGAAAAATTTGTAATAGAGTGTTGGGTCTTGAGTCTATAATATGGGGAAAACCTGAGGGAATAGAAGGATAAGGGAGAAATCAACCTGGAGGATCTGCAGGAAAGGAGAAATGGGGAACTGGGAGAAAAGAAAGAGAAGGGCAATATGTCCACAGAGAAGGAGAGATCAAAGGGAGGAAAAGACCTGAAAGCAATAAGATTGTTTTGGCACATGAGAGGGAGATGATGAGGCTCAGAAAGTTGGCCTGGGGAAGTAGATGCTCAAAAGGTACAGGCAAAGAGCTAAGAAGAAAGGGAGGAAATCTGGGTCAGGCTCTCCTTAGTGACTGAGGGCTGCTTGATATGGTTTGAAAAAGTGAAACAGAGGATGAATTTTGACCTTTTCTGAATCACTGGCATGGCTAGGACACAAGCATTGCAATCTGCATGAGGCCAAAAGGGAAACCTTTTGCCTAACCACTTTTTGCCTAACCTCTCTCTTGCTGCTTCTTGCTTCTCACTTCTGGAGGTGAGGTGGTGTACAGTTTCAATTAATATTCTTCAGAAAGAAGAACACTTTTTCTTTTGTGCAGAAGGAAAACTCTAAATCATTATAAGACATATTATAACCTCCACTTGATATTTCTCTCACTTAGTGGGAATAAAACAATGGATCAGAACATTCAACTTTTTCTTGATTTTGGAACAAACAGGCCTTATTTTCTATAGCCTTCTATACACAGTTGTTCTGCCTTTCCCTTTGCTCTCTGCAGTTGTCAAGAGACTGAAAAGTGTGTATGAAGATCCTTCAGTGTTAGAGAGAACAAGAACACGGGATTGTTGTTTCATCCCATATTTTACACAGTGATGTTGTCATGGACCCTTACAATAACAAATAAATAATCTTCCTCCTGTCTTCTCTGCTTCAAGACCAGTGCTTGTATCTTCCATCTTGTCCAAGGATCCCAGTGCAATAGCTGACACATAATAGCACATCACTGCTGCTCATCCATGCATGTATACATGTATATGTATTTACACATTTTCATCACACTGACTGGCTGGAGCCAGCTTTTGGTTAGATAGTCTTCAAATATTTTAAGTCCCTTTATTGCCATTGTGTTTTGTACATTGCATGAAATCCCACAGGAATATCACCAGGATACCAGCAATGTAGCTTTGTGATACGCATTTACTCTCCCAGAACAAATATTTGTGACCTAATCTGTGTATATCACTCTTTTCCTGACCAATTTCCATTCCAGCATAAAGACATTATTTCAAAGAGAATAACGTACATGCATATTTGTTCTTCCTCTTGTGAGAGACTGGTAAAAACCATAGCAGTTTTATGTACTTTCCACAGCAACACAGTGTATATGTGCAAGAGAGCATTTCTAGTGGACTCTTGCCTTTTTCCTGGTGTTCCTGAGGAGAAGAGACCAGATTTGTTGTGA
The DNA here is from genome assembly GCA_035583135.1 of Lophotriccus pileatus. Classification (NCBI taxonomy): domain Eukaryota; kingdom Metazoa; phylum Chordata; class Aves; order Passeriformes; family Tyrannidae; genus Lophotriccus; species Lophotriccus pileatus. Next base: position 92,348,833 of record JAWWES010000081.1, on the reverse strand, counting down.
GTGGGTTGAGGGTCTATCAGATCTCCCCTAAAAACTCCTGAATGCTCTGCCCAGAATCAGTCGAAGTGAGATTGAGGTTTTGGGGGTATTGGGGTCCCACAGGGTTTATGCACATATGTCCTGGATAGGAGAAAGAGACACAAGTTAGTACTCCCACCAAAGATTGCTTGAAGAGTGAATTGCATCTATGTCATTAGGCTAGAGAGAATTGACTCAGGAAAACGTGGGAGGAGACAGTGCTGGGAATGCAGAATCATGATGAAATATGGATAAACTTCTGTGGTGTCTTGGCCTTCGATAAATGGAGGTAAATATGAACCTGAGGCTCAAAGGCACAGAAATAGAGTCTGTCTAAACTTCTCTGGCAATGACACTATGCAGAGCGTTTCTTTTGTCATCCATCCATCCAGCTAGTCAGCCAGACACATGGTTATACTTTGGAAAATCATAGCCATTTGCAGCGTTTTTTTATAATGTAACACGTTGTAATTCTGCCTTGAACTTTCCTTTTGCATAAGATTGGTTTATGAAATACCTTTACAGATGAACTATTAGGAGTGACAAGGAAAAAAACAAACCTGCAAAAGCAGCAGGCAGGTGGACAGGTATCAGTATGAAGTCCAGAAAATCAATTATTATTTTATGGTAATACTGTAATCTAGTATTTTATTTGATGGACTTCCTTTGCCTTCAGATCTGAGTGTATGTGAGACAACGTCAAGTAGAAACCAGTGTATACATATCATGGCAGACATCTGTGCAGCACAAATGTTGCCTCCCCTTGAAGGGTTGTGCTCATAGGTGTGAGATAGAGCAGTCTTCTCCTTAGACACGCAGACAGGAGGGATGGGGAGCTGGGGATCTGCAAACTGGAAAGTAAGAGAAAAAAACCAAAGGTATGGAAGAATCCTAGGGTCCTCTAGGACCTAAAATCTCTTCTTCTTGTATCTTTCTGATCCCCAAATCAAACCTCCTATCCAATGTCTGCATTTCCATTCTATCCCTGTATTAAATGAAAACAGTAATGGCACTGAAGTTGAATAAACCACTTTTTTACTGTTAGGACCAATAAATCTGTTTAAAGATGCATTACTACCTTTCTTGAGGGATAATTTAGACTATGTATCAAAAACAAAATCAATACTTTTTTCAATTACAAATAATTACCTCTTTGACTTCTTTCCACTTTTTCTTTTTTACGTATTTTGTTTTCAATATATTTCTACTGAGAGTGTCTTCTGTCTCAGCTCTAAAACACTAACACTTTAAACACAGAAGCAGGAAAATCATCACAGGAAGTCTTACCAGTGATGGTTTTAAAGGCTGTTCATGCAGTGCAGAAAGTAGCCAGAGATTCGGGAGATGGCAAGGGCTTATGTTCACCGCACTACATCATGCAGAGGGTGAAACCTGTGTGCTGCAAAAACGAGCATAAATGCTGTCAGGACACCAGGAAGATGGGTCCCCAGAACTGGGTTTCTTGCTAGCTGAGAAAGTAATTTGGATCAGGTGAAGTTTCTCAAGGTGTTGTTTAGTTTTCTAGCCAAAACGTTTAAGACCATCTGAGACGGACTAAAAATTAGCAGTGGGGAAATAGGAAACAATTTGAATAACATCATGTTTTCTTAACTTCTCCTTGGTAGGTATCTATGAGGAACAATATTTTGCTTATTCATAATTTTAATTTGGTAAAATTTGTGTTCTCTTTCCATTTTATTGATGGAACAGCAACAAGCCCTGAAGTTTCAGAGAGGAGCAATAACCAAATGAGTAAGAGTTTTCTTACAAAAGATAATGCTTTGAAGAAACATTGTACAAAGTCAAAGCCAAAAGTAGCTGAGAACCTGGGGAAGCCTGTGTGATGTCCTGTCTTTCCTAGTCTCTTGTTCTTGTGAATCTTGTCTTCATATATTAAGCCTTGGACTATCAGTAGCTCTCTGGGTTTTTTGGTATTTTTTTTGGTTGGTTGGCTGGTTGGTTTTTTGTTTGTTTGTTTTTTAGATTTTAGGTTTGATGAAACTTAAAGTGTTTTATTATCGGTGTCATTATAGTAGCATGACTGTGTTGAGGTGTTTCACGTTTGCCCCTTTCTGCAAGCCGAATCTGTAGCTGTGTTTGGGGTAATTATATCAAAGTCTGCTTTTAAAAAGTTAGCTGAACTGTTGGCAGGATCTTAGTGGGTGCACACCTTGGACCATGTCAGCAAGTTTCACTCAGATGCTGGGCAAGCTGAAGCTCTAACTACATCAGGCTGCACAACTATTACAGTGAGGTTGGACATGTCAATAGGAATTGCAACCACATGTTCTGGTTACAGAGTAACCTAATTTTAAGGTTGCTTAATATAATTCTTATGATATTTGCAGCATAAGCATAACCAAAACTGTTAAAAGTGCTGAAGACTCTTTGGAAGTGGTTAAATATATTCACTGTTGACTTCAGGGAAGCTCAGAGAAAAACTCATCTGTGAATGGTATAAGTTTGGTCTTCTGAAACTCCACAGGATTTCTGTCAGAGATTTTGTGACAAGGGGAACATGACCAATCCCATTTCCTAGGGGAAGCTTTCTCTTTGCCTGCTTCATTTGTGAAAAAATAACATGAGCTTGTTGAGCCTTGGACTCACTGGTGCTTTGTGTAGCTCCTGTCTGTCCATGTGTTTGCTGAAGTACAATGGCTTTCATCTCATTTTGTAAAGGCTCAGTTCTCCAAAGGCAAAAAAAGAAGCAAATTTTTAAGCCTCAGCATCTCACATTTCCTGAATGTTTAAGGTGATATTTAATTCTAATGAAGTATAAATAGTTGGCAGAGGCACATTCCTTTCCCTTTCATGGGAAAAGGTGTGTGGGAGCAGGGAGCTAAGAAAATCTTAATGAAAATTCACACAGTTAGGAAGACATTTATTTGAGCATTCTTGTTCCTTCTTCACTCTCTGGAAGTGATAACAGGGGGGCCACAAAAAATGGATGGTGAATAGGAGGAAGAAGTTGTTACGTGCTAAAAAGGGCATTTCATAATGGAGAGCTACTGCGGGATCTAAGACACTCTTGAATGTGCACATTAATAACACCTTAAACGAGTGCCAAACTAAAACTGCTAAAAAGGGATAGAAAAATATTCATTCACTTCCTATTAAGATAGGGTTAAATTCTTCTCTTCAAAAATAGACCATAGTGTATGTAAACTTTCTTATGAACAAACAGGAGGCAAATCTGCCCATTCAAGGCTAGATATATTTTTATCACAAAGTAACAGTAACTTCTAGTGCTTTTATTTTTTTTTTCCATAAAATAAAAAATGTAACTAGCAGCAGAGGTTGTTGTAGTGCCAGTTCTGCAAAGCATTTAAGAATATGCTGAAGTGCTTTCCTATGCAACAAAGCCCATAGCACATGCTTTATTTTAAACATGTGCTCAAGTCCCATTGAAAGCATCAATGTTTAAACACGTGTCTAAATGCTTTGCTGTACCAGAGCTCCGGGCACAATTCGTTGTCCTTTGAAGCCAGTGGGAATCTTTCCAGTCCTTTCAATAGGTATCCCATCAAGCAATAAATCTCAAATGTTAAACAATGAAACCAGAGAATAAAAAGAAATCTGTTAAAGGTAGTTGCTGACTACATTCAAATAACAAATAAATATAAAGAAAAAGCAGGATGTGGTCACAGTTATTCCAAAAGCAGACACCAAAAGAGATGGGATCCACTCAATAAATTCTTTGTTCAGTTATACATCAAGCATGTTCATTTTGCTAAACTATAAACCCGTATTTACATATTTTTGATGTTTCAGTTCACTGTGGCCCTGATTCAGCAAATTACTTAAACAGGTGCTTCACTTTCTACATCTCTAAGTCCAAAAATCAAAGTGGATCCACGTGTACTTGTGATCTATCAATAAAATGGATTGAAAGCTTTGCTGCACATCAGATCACAAAAGCCTTCCTCCACAAAGACACTACTATCCAGAGAAGGATTCACTATACAATAATTTTACAACCTATATATTCTCGTAGTCTGACATTGTAAGAAACATTTTGTAAAAGAGAAAAGCGATAAAAAAGCAAACAAAAAGAAGGCAAGTAAACCGGAGCATTGTACTCATTTGACTGTGGTTACTTTACTTTTTAGGCTGAAAACAGTTTAAAAAGTGGTAACAAAGCTAGTTTGTTCATTTATAGGCTTCTTGGAAATGATACAGCCACTCTATCAAAGGCAAGAGACCAGGTAGAGAGAGCCAAACAATTTTCTGGATGGCAACAAATATAATAGAGAAGAAGATCAGATTGACACAAATTTTGCAAACTGGATGAAACCAAAGCTCAAGGTTTTCAGGTTTGATACACACTGCTCAACTGCAATATGCTTTTTTATTGTTATATAGAAAGTGTTAATATGGCAGAAAATTTGTTTCTTAGTAATAGTAATGCCTTTCTTGTTGTATTACTTAACATCTTTATCACATTAGAAACCTAAAAGGTATCTTTATAAAATAAATTGACACATCACATTAGCCTTTAGTATTACAATTTTACGTTCTTCACACAGAAGGCATGAAAACAAAACACTGAACTACTGTAAGGGAGAAGCAAGGAGAGGCATGCCCATGTTTATGTAGATCTACTTGTGTAGATTTAGTCCTTGGTATTGCAATACCTTTGGCACTTGGCCTGGGTAAATCTCAGCACTGTTCTCCTACCTTCTGCTGACAGCCCACTTTCTTCCATCTTCCTGTCAAAGAAAGGACACAAATTGCTCAGGTGGCTTGGCCATGGTAGCAGGTGGCAGTGCATGAGAGGCAAAATTAACTCATGACATCAGGACAGCTCCAGGCTTCTGACCACTCAACGACTAGCTGGTACCCTCAACTTACCTAGAATATTGATATTATAAACAAATTCTGGGTGAAATCCAATGTGCACTGAGTCGTTTGTGTATCAGAAGCATATTCTACCTTTTAAGACAGTTACAAAGGCAGAACAAGTGATCCGGAAAAAATTCTCTCCCACATACCAGGTTTTAGACCAGAACACTTCCCTTTAACATTTCATGGCATTTCTTTCTTGCTTCCTCCAGCCGTAGGATTTACTGAGAGTACTCAGGAAGGAATTGCCTTACATGAGGGGAGAGGCTTTGAAAACCTCATTGTATTTGTTGTGTTTGTGGTACTATTGGTCTGAGGCTGGCCGAACTAGTGCATTGCTTCAGTGCTGGACGACACTTCAGCTTCTTTTGTCTGCAAAATGGGGATGGAGACATGTAATGCATGGAAAGCTGATGATGCATGAAACACTACAAAAATGAAGTGCAACATAAAGGCCAAGTCATTTTATAATTGTTTTCTGACGAAAACGGAATTAGATTCTCAATGACAGAGCACTGAATGATACACTCACATAGATTATAATGTGGCATGCTAACATAGTCAGGTGTTGGTAAAAGCAAACTGATATTCCTAATCAGTCAACTTTATTAACCTCATATAAGAAAACACAGCGAGTAGATATTGCCTTTCCTTTGTATTTTGTTAGCAACCTGCTATTGCCGTCATAACATATTATGAGTAAAACTGCACTGCAGATAAAACATCTGTTTTGAATAAGCAGGTGTATGGCAATTTCAGAACCAAACCCCAAATCCTAATTAAAGGTTGCTATTCCCATTTAACAAAAAAGTGTTACTGAAAGTTAAGCACAGTATAACAGTAGCATATGGATACACACACTCTTCTGATTATCAGGAGTCACCTAATAAACAAGTACATCCACAGCTTGCACAAGTCCTCCAGTGGTTTTGCTTTTTCCATTTCTTAATGATGGTTTTTAACACGATAAAAACCATCGCATTTTTAACAATTAGAAACAGGGTGTTGGAGATCTTTGTATCTGGAAAACTGATATTTGTAAGCCAGATGCTGGCCATTTCATTGTTACTAGTGACATTTCCCATTTACACCATGTTAACTCTTTCTTGAATTAATGACTCTGTTGCTGATCCTAGCTTTATTGACAGCTGCTCTAAGATCAATGGAGGATTCTGCAGCTGCTATAAAGCATTTGATTTCTCTTGTCCAGCTTGAAAGGTGTAGAGTGCTCTGTTCTGTTTGGACCTCTTAGTAATTAAATCTATTTCAGAAGAGTTACTGACTGCTTTAGAAACGTGATTTATAATGCTGTTTCTTAAAAAGTAATTAGGAGAACTAGAGAATTCAGACAAATCAAATACTTTCCTCTGGGTGTCATCTGGATCTAGAAAGTTAAGAAAATACAGACACAACCTGAGAAACATAGATCATAAAGTAGGAGTTGTTTAGTGCTTTTGAAGGAGCGGGAAACTTGAGAGTAGGGCTAAAGTAGTCTTCTAGATCAACTTTACTACAAAGTCTGTGAGACCTTGGAAATTAAACAGCTGAACAGAGGGCTGAAGAGACCATGAGGGTAGTTAAATCCAGTGCTGTGATAGACAGTATATCCACAAGTTACAAAGTATCCTTCCCCTACTTCCTTAAAACTTGAGACATTTTGCACAAAGGATCCAAGTGCGCTACTGTGTGCTGCTGGAAAAGAGGAAGAGAGAGAGTAGATGATGATTTCTTGTACTGTAGCCAGATAACTAAGATCTGAACCTATCCCAGACACTTTTATAGGAATACAAAGTTAAGTAAACATAAACTGGATAAGTCAAGCTTTGAAACAATGCGTAGAAAAAGCAGACCCTAAAAAGGATGCAATGGAAGACTTAAGTTGTGTAATTTAATGTGAGTGTGATACCAGTACTCCATGCAGCCTGAAAGCACTCCTGTCCTCTTATAAAATTCATCAAGTGCCACATTTGAACTCAGTCAGTCCTCCATACTACACATGCATACATTTGGAGTACTGGTTTAAAACATGGTTACTTTCATGGTTAGTGGTTATTTTTGTTTTCAGATTAACTGTACTAATTACCACCTTATAATCTTTAAAATGTCTCACATGTTGAAATTAATAATAAACAAAATCAAGTTATTTCAATCTTCCATTATAACCTTCCAACTCTCAGCTGTTCTAGCAGCCCATGGGAGAAACCCTCTGAAAAGAGTAGGGTATTTTTGAGTAGAAGTTAAAGGCACACTGCCCCACAAATAAATGCCTTGTAGCAAATTCCAGTAGATATGATACTGAGCTTATTGCTTAAGAGTTCCTACATCTGTCTTGCTTGGAGTAAAATCTCCTTTACATGTATGCGACACGAAGACATACCATTCTAATCCTTGCTTAATACAATGTGTTTGAGGTGTGATTCTTGTTGTGCTCAGTGCTGTACAAATGCAGAAGACAAATCTTGTCTTTCTTTAAACTTCTTACCAACCATCATAATTTCTTTAAAAGTTAAGCATCATTTTTTTTTGCATGAATGAACAGAAAACATGTATATTCAATGCAGTGGGAATTATAGCTTGAAATGTCAGGACTGATGGAATAAGGGAAAAGGATAAATGTTCTTGTTAACTACTTTACCATGTTCAAGTGAACAAAGTAGAATGGAAATTACTTATCCAAAATGATGTAGGGTGTGCCAGATTTTATGGCAAGACATAAGATTCATGGCTGTTATAATGTTCTTCTATTTTTATTGTGCTGGATGCCAAGCAAATGAAGGACATGGAATATTTTATTGGTGCTTTTACTTATAGGTGATTCAGTACAAAATGCCATTCGCCTTTTTTTTTTTTTTTTAGTAGTCATTGGACTGGCTTTAGAAAAATTACTGATCAAGACCAAAAAATGGTGGCAGTACTCAGTGCTATTAGCAAATAATGAGCAGGGCTTCAAGCTGTATAAGATTTTTTGAAAAACATTGTGGTAGGCTTAACAGCTTGCTGCTTTTTGGGCCTTTGGGGAGCACCTGGCTCACATTTGCAAGCTTTTCTTCATGTTCAGGAGGGTGAGAAACATACTACAGAGGCGAAAGCTGAGATATGTTTCCTCCTAGCATGGGTCCTTTCTATAGTAAGAATATAGATATGCATACATATCTATATATATATTTATAAAATAAAGATATATGCTTATAATATATACACTCTTTTAGATACAAATGGCCCCAGAAGAGGAATTTGCAAATTTTTGAGAGTTCCTGTGAATTACATATGGAGAAGCTTTTGGCAGGCCATGAACTCCAGAAAGTTTATCATTCACTTTTTGCTAGAAAGAGGTCAATACTGCACAGGCAGGGAGAAGTAGAGCTGAGTTCATCTGTTGACAATCACCAAAGAGAAATCAGCTGAATTTTCAGTCATAGTGAATTTTGTCCTACTGTCTATTTGTATTTCTGTCATAATCCAGCACTACTAAAAATCTCAGCTATGCTGAAGACTGCTATTGTTATAATACATAAACAGTATGGGTTATTTTAATGGACATATTGCCTTAAACTGAATTTTCACCATCTGTTCTGCCCCTAATTTTGAATGCAAAAGAACATATTTCACAATTACATCTGTAAGTAATGATATAAGTAATTTAAATGCATGTATATGTTCACACAATGCAGCAGACAGCTGGGATATTTTTTCTTTCAGGCACAAATCAATGGAAGAAATCTACTAACTCCTCAAACAGCACTTCCCCCCTTCCCTTCTTTTTCCCCATCCAGTGAAGCTGTTCCATTGCAGGGGGAGTCTTTCCAGTAAGCCAATTTCTGTACCTAGGAGTTAAAAGCTGGCTCAGTAAACTACTGCGCAAACTCATTTTTACAATGCTTCCCCTGTCTTCATCCAAATACCCTCTGGCTTGAATGACAGTTTGGCAGATGCAAGGCATTAAATCAATCAGTTTCAATAGATGTTCAGGAGGAGACAGGTCAGGCTGTGTGGGCCAGTCTGTCTCTGCTTCTAGCTTTGCTTTCATGCCATCCTTTTACACACGGTTTGGCAAAAGTACTCTTCTGCAGGTGAATCTTGGACTGACTGGGATGCAAGCTGCCTAGCCAGAAAGTGTACTCACTACAGCAGAAGTGGAGCACAAACTTATTGGAATATGATAACCACAGCTATGTGGAAGGCTGCTATGAGACAATATAGTAAGGAGACCATCTTGGCTCCTATTTGCAAAATGCTCATTTTCAGAGAAGACCTTTGACTGGAATATCTTTCCTCTGCCAGCATTTGCAGGGTCATTCACTGCAGCTAAATATTGATAAAATTCCTTGATGCTTTGCAAAGAGATCTATTAAATAAGAATTTGAGATGTATTAAAAAAAAACCAAGCCACTTCTCGAGGGTACTATTTAGGTAAAACCTGATTTTACAGATTTTATCCAAAGGAAATAAAGAAATCTGTAAAAGTTGAATGGGTTCTGCAGCATACTTATGTCCTTCATATGCATCATGTGCATTTAGTTACTAGTAAGTACTTGCTGACATGGGTCGCGTCCAGCAGCAAACTGAACTGAAATACCAAAAGAAGTCACACTAACCAGAAAAGAAGAAGATGCTATTGTAAATTCCCAGAACGAAATTTTAACAGGGAGTTTATTCCCATTGTTTAGTGCAAATCGCTACTAGGGATTAGAGAGGCTTTTATTTTCTGTATTATCACTGTCTTTTTGTGCTTCTGTACGTTTACTACTGCTAGCCCTTTGCAATCTATGAAATAGATAACAGCAGTGGATTTGCATGGGCCTTATATTGTAGTTTGATAGTATTCTCTACAGTTGTGCCCTTTGGACCATACTGCATTTCTTACTTTTTAACTGATAACATCTTTTTTATTGTAAAGAGGTTATAGCCAGAAACAATGAAATGCTGATTTACAACAACTGTTCCTAAAAGCTTACAGAGTTGAGAATGATGGAGGAAAATTATCAGTGAATATTTAGGTAAGGTGAGAGGTGTCATGCATTAGGAAAATTGGAACTGTGTTGGAGATATTAGACATTCAGATTTTTTTATAGTATCTTTTGGATTTTATTTCATTTTAGCAACTGGCTCTTTTCTCCATGGGGGTTGGGTGATTAGGTATGTATGACATATAAGATGTAGTCAGATAATAGCTGTCTGACTATTGATATGCCAAGGAATGAAGAAATGCTGGGGGCAGCCTCTTCTATGGGTCACATTTGGTGATGCAGCCCAGTCAGTATAAAGTCAATGGAAAGAATGTATCCACACTGTGCTCTCCATCTCTCCATTGGCTTTATATGACTGAAATACACCTCTAGATTACTATTTGTCTGCAGGATTGGAGCATGTACCATCTGCAGAGAAAGGGAAGTTCCTCTGAAGTGAGGGCCATAGAAACTGATTTTTCCAAATGATTGAACAGATAAAACTCCACATTATAAGTGGATCCACCACAGACTAAAGAAGTTTTTTAAACTCATGCTACAAAGGGAAAACAAGAAACTGTTTTTAATAAAACCTGAAAATAGGATCTTAAACACCTGAAACCCATAAAATTATTAAGGATGGAATGAAAAACCTAACTGAAGTAATGAGTGCCAAGGGGTTGCCTCCTACTTGTAACACTAGATGATTTTTCTGTGTAGGGCACTTACGTTAACGAACAAAATCCACAGCTCTTAGTTTCTAAACAATTAAGACAGTCTGTTTCAAAGAGCTGATGAATTAGTTTTCCTGGGGGAGGAGAACAGCTGTACTCGTCACAGAACACCTTTCTGGCTTATTTCTTGTAACTTTTCAGATTGGTGTATATGAACGAAGTTTCAAAGCAAATCTTTTCAGAAGCAAGTGGTAGAACAAGAGCATCCTTTGGGAAGGAGAGGGAGGGAAAAAATAGAAGCCAAAAGAATAAGAAAATAAACTAAAAAAATCCAATAGGAAAAAAAAAAAAGGAAAGGAAAAATAAATACAGTAGAAAATTGCCAAATAAAGAGGATGTGATATGTAAGATTCCCTGACATACACAACTTTAGTGCTGGTTTGAGATACAGAGTCAAGGCTATAAGAATCAAAAACTATTGCATTAGTTTGCTAATTAAATAGCCACTGCACCTAATATGAGTAAGTGCAAAAGTCAAGCAAGACAATGGGAGGAAAACAACCTCTTCAAATAGAAGGATATTTTAATAAGAAGTGGCTAACTCAACACTTTCAGCCTCCTGGAGAAAAGGGGAGATTCCAAGCTGGGGTCATTAAACAAACTATGTCCTGAGCTCACTCACTAAAATGGACCATTTAAAAATTGTGATGCAAATATTTCTGATGTTCTGACATAGAAATGCAACCTTGTTATGAAATGTGGTTCAGACCCCTGTTCAGTGAAATATTCATTCCCTAGCTTTATCAAAGACTTTGATGTCTTTTAATATTCTTAAGCATATAACCTCTAAACTGAGAGATATACTGAAGGAGGGGGAGTAGTAGATTTTGTTTAAAAAATAGAGAACTGGGAATATAAAAGACTAAAACCTAGATTTTTTTTTTTAGTATTAATTATCTATAGAATGAAACCTCCATGGCAGATATGCCAACTAACTCTCTCATCATCAGTTTCAAGACTTCAATCAATGGATGACTCACAGTTAGTGAAAGAAAAATTGTTCCAGCTACACAAGGAGAGCATAAATATTATGTTTCACTTGGTATCATAATTAACTGCATGCTTCAGATATTTCTTTTATGTCTGCTTTCACAATAGGTAATATAATTTACCATTAATAGGATTAAAATGTCTTAAAAAAAGTAAATACTTCATTGGTTTAAGAATGTTTTCTGTTTGTTTTGTGCAGATACATATTTGGCTACAGGCACAGTATTTATACCTCAGTGTAGAAAATAATAATAAAAAAAGATAATATGTATATTCCAGAAGCAAATGCATTTTTCTCTTGCTTGGCATAATAATAAAATTGATTTTTCTGTGAATTCCTACAAATGAATCTTGAACCCCCAAATCATTTACATTTAAAAAATATTTCATTCTAAGGAAAAACCACCAAAATATTGCAATGTCAAGACACAAATGTTAGTGTTGGGGACTTAACAGTAATAATGCTGAACCTCTCAAATTCAGAAGTGGCTGTTTGGTATAGCTTTTTGAATTGAGAGTCAGGAAAAAACACCAAGTCTTCAAAGAAATATGGAATATCAGTTACTTCCCATTATAACATCAAAACATACACCCATTGAGAAAACTGAACTGGGAAAATGCAGGCAGGTAAACAAAGAAAAAGATGGAAGGGTGAAAACAGTATTAAAATTACTATTAGCAGCATAAGCTTTAGATTTCAAAATGCAGCTAATAAGCACATGAATGTCCATCACTTAATTATTGTTCAGTTCCTGTTCAAAAGTTTTGTTCTAGTATATTTATGATTTTTTTGGTTTCATTTATCCTCTCATTTTTTCCAGATTTTTAAATAGTTTTTATTTTGGTTATTTCAAGTGAAATTCCTCTGACTAACATCAGAGTAAGCCAAAAGAAAAAAATGTATCTTAAATGTCTGTATCCTATATAAGGTATAGTTTTCTTTATAGGTAAAGGGAATCTTTATTGCTTAGGTGGCATCATTGCATCTGCTGGTTGGTTTGTATAGAATCTGCTTGGAAGAGATTTGGTCTCCCCGTTCACTGCAGCAAACAGAACTTGGCATAAACATTTGAATGTACTCACTTAACTGCTGATCCATCTATTGAAGTTTCATTAGGGAGCCATGTGCATTTGCAAAGGATGAATGGTTTCATTAGCACTGAGACTAATAAACTTATAAAAGTTAATAATGTGAATATGTTTGATTTGGAATTATGCACATAGACATTAAGAATCACAAAAAGGCAGGCTTAATAGTGCCCATTTTTTTTCTAGACTTACACAGCTGGGGTATTTTTCACTTTTCTGAGATCTTTTAACAAAAAACACACATTGATTTCTTTCACATGTGATCGTATGATATTATCAACAGGTTCTAGTATTACATTAAGACTTTGATCTAAAAACAAAAATGTTACCCGCTCTAAATATTATTTTCTACATGGTTTGCTGTAGGTGTTTAAATTCTAACTATAGAAATTTTTGTCATTAATTGGTCAAGGTAAATACATAAAAATCGTGTTATAGTCAAAGCATATCCATTTTGAAGTGTCTGTAAAGACATGAAGGTCACATGTAGTCTTTATGAATTCCTTTCCTTGAAGGCTCCCAGAAGACTTTCTATTATAAGATAACCTTCATGTTCAAGCCCCTCAATTTAGCACAACATGGTTCTTTCATTAATTCCTGGACTAGTTTGGTTGTTAACATCTAAGTGACATAGCACTTTGGGGCCATTTTTCTTTTTATTATCATCATCATCATCAGAAAAAGAAAATGTGTTTAGTTTTTCTACCTCCACAGCTTGTTTTTCTGATGCCAGTGTTACCTGATCACCTCAATCCACTGCACTGTCTACATTCTGATTTCCATCTCTGAATATTCATGATGAGGTCCGAGTAATCAGCTCTCATCCTAGGAGCCTGACTTGGCAGTAGATCTCTAATGATTATCTCCCAAACTTATAGACATGTACCATTCGATTTGTTTTAAATGTGGAAAATAAACTCAGGGTTATTGAAGTTGCTCGATTACAGTGAAAATAATGAAATATGGTGCAGAAAGCTCTACATTAGGGCTACAGCTGGCAGCAGTACAGGGTGATGCTCAGATGGCTGCAGGGTTTCTAGGACCTTAGTTCACTGCTGAATTTAGTTCATGGGTCCCTGAACCATCTCTATGTATAAAATGAAGACCCAAAATCTTTTGTCCATCTCCAAAAAGTTTCAGCAGAGATAGACACGATGAGAGGGGCCCTACCCAGCCTGGCCAGCATGTTTTACCCCAGGTCTATAACACTATGGCTGCATAAGTCTGTGTCACTGCTTATACATCTTCTCTCTCCTTGCAGAAACTACCAGTATTTGCACCACTTCTGATAGAGATATCTGTTCCCTTTCACTTGGACCTGACACCACATCAGGTTCTACCACAAAGGACACTGAGTGGTTTGGGGAGGAACACATGCCAGGAAGCACACATCTGTCCATCTCTGAATTGAAGATGTATAGTTAAAGATTCTCTTTTGCCAATAATTTAAGTCACCATCTATTTTCTTTCATCACTTTCTTTCTATTAGAAAATCTCTGACAAATCTATCAGTGGTTCCATTCTTAGACTTAACTAATAGCAGGGCTGCAGCTGCAGGAATTATAAATACATCTGGTTTTCTGCTGCCTGGTACAACACTGTATCTATTATTATGATCTGACATACATCCTAACATCTCCTTCAGGTGCTGGCACATCATTTACAATAATCTCAGGTAACTGATGTTGTGACACCTCTCCTGCACGTGTGCTAGGTTCCTGTTAAACGACCGTAAAGTGAGCTACTAAAGGAAAACACCATTGGAAAAGAGCAAGACCAAATTCAGACCCACTTCTGTAAGTGGGCGCAACTTCACAGACATGATATATTGCAGCTTGCAGGACAAGACAGGGATTTGACCTGCAGGGGTATGTGTTCCTTTCATATAATTTTTACCAGCTAGAAGAAAACCAATACTCCCACCTTGCTGCAATTAATAGAAAGTATGCTGGGTTGAATAAATGTTGCCTAAATTATCCTCCCAACTCTTTATTAGTTGCCACTAAGAAGCAGTAGTGATGTAGGGCATTGTCTGAAATGACATACAGTGAGAAATTTTGGGGTTCAGAAATGAAGCCAAAAAATTACCAAACTTAAGTTTCACTTTGGACTGAAGAGAATGTGACAGGTTTCCCTTACAATTAAAATCAGGAAAAAATTGTTATTGTATTCACTCACTGATTTGACCCACAGCTACAGGCTGTATTTCAGGTATGAAAGGCCTAATCTACCAATCTAACCTAAACTGGAAATGGAATTAGGGTGATTTTCTTTTTTCAAATGGTCTTGAACATTGAAAGATATATGAAAAATCTAAGAACTATCAGATCCAAGACAAACTCCCTCCTCTGCCTGAGAGCAATCCCCCAGCTACAACCTCCACTTGGGTATATGTGCTCCCACACTATCCCCTTGACACTGTCCCATTCCATATGAATAAATAGACCAGTGAGTCAGTTGTAAATTCATTTCTAATTTGGTAAACTGTAGTTTTGCCATGTTCTCAGAAACTGGTGAAAAAAATTATAGGATACATTAGAAAGACAACTGCCCAAAAGTATGCCCAAAAGTCTCCCCAAAAAATTCTCCCCTAAAATGGCAGCTGATGTAGCTCATTTCAGCACAGTTAAAACCAGGGCAAAATTCTAAGCAGTAAAGCTGGAGTTTTATAATGAGAAGTACTGTGCAAATTTTGCTGTAGGCAACATTTTCAGATCTATCAATAGTACAGTTAAACACAAATTGACAGATGAAACTTTCAGGATGGCCTTATTAACAAGTGAATTAGACAAAGTGAAGTCATACTGAAAAACTCCTTTAGCATGTTTTTCAAAACACCTGTATTTTTGTTTCTCATCCTCCAAATTCAACATGTTACCACTTTAGTATACCTCAGAAAGCCTCAGACAGATTTGTACGACATTCCATGTGAACTGTGAGGAAAGGTGCTATCAGTGATTATGGGCAAAATCCTGCCCATACATGTGTGCATGATTCCTGTTGGGTTTAGTGGAGTTTCATATGCATAAATGAGGACGGGGTCTGATCCTTAATCTGATGACATTTTTTTCTGTACAGCACAGCAGGTTAATAATAAAATGGCATCTCTTCTTTTCTGCATGCGATTTCTTTTTTTTTTTTTTTTTTTTTTAAATAAATAACTGCTATTTCTTTGGATCAGGTGTTAATTATTCCCAGTAAGGTTTGGTGGGTAACTAGTGATGCAGATATCAAACCACCCACTCTCTTTGTAGATGAAGGGGAAGTATCAGGAGGATTTCTGCTGAAGTATTCATCACATCTCAAGTCTCAAATTGTCCAAACCATTCAATTATAACACTTCACTCAATGCATGTCAGCATGTCTGGCACTGTGTTTCAAGAACGAGTTGAGCCCGTTTCTCAAAGAGGCAGACGTTGGCTTGTCCCCTTGAGGGACAACAGAAATAGAGTCTATTGGCTCAAAGTTGAGATCGGTTCCTGGATCAGTACATGGGAACTATGGGAACTATTACAGCTTTCTAACTTTGTAGCCTCCAGACTCAGTTCGCACATACATATGTAAGAGGCTGAAATTTCCCGTGGTAACAGCACAGGCGTACTATTTGCCACTGAATAAATAGGTAAAACACTGAACTGATGATAACATGATAAACAGGTCTAGGGATGTGGGTCGTATCAGTACAGATCTAACCCTATTCTCACCATCTCTTTAATGGTAAATGGAAGCAATGCCCAAAAGAGAAGAGGAAATCCTTTGAGTCCTCCAAAGGTTATATGAGATTTTGTGGTTAACTGAAGAGGTACAATACATCACTGTCAGGAAGCAGTAACCCTGGATTATGGTCACTGATGATGAAAAAGGCTTTCAGAAGGAGGTGATGGACACCATATCTATTATGTGGTAGAAAGGAAAAAAGGGTGGCCAGAGAACTTCTAGACAAATGGGGACATCATGCGAGCAGATATCTCCTTAAGCTCTTTGTGTTTGCTTTCTACGCTGGACTGGGCTGTACATGTTCCCAGAGCAACGAAAAGGCTGCTCACAGGGTTTTTTGTGTTAATGTTCAATTTGATGTATCAATATAGTTCTGCTTGCACAGGCTATAATGAGCTCAAGATCATAAAGCTCTTATCAGCAACCCTGTTTAACTTTAAATGTAGCTCAGATGATTCGGGCTCCTCTTTACTCTCACTTCAGTCAGTTTTGACCTGAAGCTGTGGAATGACATTGTTGAAAATTAGCAAGGTCAGTAAATACCATTCAGGAGAATATTTCTAACTCCCTCAGGTGAATTTAACCTATATCAGAGTCTGTCTTTGTGAGCTCCATCCACAGTGTGGTCATGTTTGTGTTGTCTTCCTTATTTTTAGTAACAGACAAAAAATTGTTTTCAGAAAGTCTTGTGTCTGTAGGCTATTCAGTTAGTGTGCAGGAAGTGATTTAGGAACATATATCCCATTAAGACAAATTCCCACTCAGTCAGCTAAACTACATTAAAACCTATTCACAGTCTGTGTAGAATCGGTTGCCAGCCTGACCTAGTTGTCAAAATGGTGTCTCACACTAAGGCTGTGTTTGTTACCACACATTTGTGCTACTGGGGAATTTGGTGTACCTGGTTTGCGAGCATGATCAGCTAAAATGGTATGTTTTTAATTAGGAGAAAAAAATAATAAGACAACAGGCATCTGAGGGCAGTTTTATTGAAAGCTAAATTGATGAAGAAAAGCTTTCACTTTTTGAAACCATTCAATAGCCAGGTGTTCTAGTGGTTCTTCAGTGCATTTCACTCCCACATGTCAGTATTACTTAGCACTATCACATTTACATCAAGTCAAATACTGTAATGCAGAGAGTATCACCATAAGGAATGAAATGTGTCAGCCTGCATACAGGGATTCTTGGGAAATATTTGCCTTTCAAAAATCCTGCAGCTTTTATACAAATTCTTCTCACATGTTTGCTACCCTAAAATTCACAGGTAATTACAATGGGATGAATAATCCACATTAATCAGGTAAGCAGGTATTTGAGATCCAGCACATCTCCTATCAGACAATGCACATGAAAATACAGTAATTGAAGCTGCTGAGAGAATTCCCCACTGACAATGTCTATGTAAATCCACTGTAAAGAATAATTCTATGATTATGTAAAATTTGAACAAGTCCTTTTATCTTTAAAAGAATGCTGCACCTTATTTCGCTTAGCACACCAATCTGGAGGCACACAGAGTAAGAAGCGAATTGTCACAGGGTCCAATCCTGTGGGATTCGCACAGAGCCAAAGCCATCACTGGTGTAACGGCGGTGACTACTCTTTAGTCCGGTTGTCATCTTCCCGCAGAAAACTCCTCTGAATTAATGTAGCATATTTGTACTGGGCTTCACAGTCCCCTAAAGCTTTTTGTCTCCCTCTATCCCTCTGCCACCTCACATCTCAGTATTTCTTACTGTAATTTTTCTTTCACTCTATATCTTTATTGTAGCAACTTTCTGTCTGTATTTCAGTTGTTATTGTATGGCCAAATCCTCACATTTACTCAGTGTCACTTAGATGGCATGGAAAGGGTTGGTATGCGCAACCCTATTCTAGTAGACATCCTGGCCTTAGCAGAGTCCCCTGGACACGGGAAATTGCCAGCAGGGAGTTCATAAACACCTTTAAATAGGACCACAAATCCAGCAGATGATACAAGAGCTTTCCAAGCACCAGCAAAAAAAAAAAAAAAAAAAAAAAAAAAGCCACAGGAGATGGCACTTAAAGGGACATTTTTGCTGATTAGGATACTCAGTCTTGAAACTCATAGCTGACCTTTCCTGCAGTTTGGGGCCCTCCTTACTGGAAGAGGAGGTCAAATTTCTGAGCCCTTAGCCTTCTTGTGCAGGAGAGGAGATATGAAAAGGTTTCCCCTCATTGTCTGAGGGCATGCACACCTCTAGTTTTCATCTCAGGTGAATACTGCTCTTTCGTCATGCTGTGCTTTGGGAATTTGTAATTGAACATCTGGTGGGCCACAGAGAGGGGATGTGAGAGGCAGATAGTTCTTTGGTTCTCTGTACTTCACAGTATGTTCTTTCTTGGCAGTGAACTCTGGATTTTCACCATGTTTAAGTGAAGATTTGTGTAATGCTCTGAAAAATTGTGCTGCCTTCTCTCTTGCTCTGTGTGCCATAACCACAGGCCTGGGAGTTACACGATCTTATTCTGACGTGGGATGAGTGTCACTAGCCATGCTTCACGTTAGACATTGGAGGACCTTATAAGATTCTGCCATAGTAAACAGTAATTGTGAGGTTCTACACATTGAATATAGGAGATGCAGTAGCATGTAGAAAGTTTTCAGTGTGTCTAAGACTTTTCCCAGAAGCAGCATGATACACAGGAGCGACGGAGTGTGACACACACTGGAGTCATGTGTCAAGTCCAAAAATTTTCTTTCCCTGCCTGGCAGCCGGCTTTCTGAATCTAAGTTCAGATCACAAAATCACAGAATGTGTAAGGTTGGAAGGCGCCACAGTGGGTCGTTTGGTCCAACCTCCCTGCACAAGCAGGGTCATCCTAGAGCACATTGCGCAAGACAAGTTTGTGACATTAAGACCACTCAACATTCTTGCGACTACTACTGCAAGTCCTGACTAAGGAGGCAGAGAAGAAGCATGGCCACACTTCTCTCTTGGCATGAATTTTCCAAGTGAGCTGTCTGTAGGAGGAGCATGCTGCCTTCCTCTTTGAAAGTGGGACAACAGCTGACACATCAGGAGACTGTGACAAACAAATTAAATATAAAGCTAATAAATCATGACTTTGTTAAAAGGCACATGAACATTTCCCAGAGATACTCTCACTCATCACCCCAAACTTGCCATGTTAATATATGACCTTGATGTAGCAGTATATATCTGTTAGTGACTGTCACATGACAGTTGCACTTGTGTCATCCCATATACACTGGATCTACTATGTCTAGTATCACGTGTAGTCTTAACTGGGCTAGAGCCTAAATCCAGCACACTGCTCCAGCAAAAGAAGTCTTATTTTCATGTGTTTCTAACTTAGCCATATTGCTACAACTTATGATTTAAAAAATCAGTAATGAGAGGGAGATACTGTGATGCCGTAGTAGTAGCTGGAAGCTTCTTTGGTAAATAGGGGGAACTGTCCTGGGTGAACAGTGATAGGATTAAGAGAGGTACCTCATCAGACAGCAGGTTTGTGAAGAAGAGAAAAATCACGAAAACACTGGGGTAGATATTATTCTCAGAACAATATCTGACATAAACATAAAGTGTTAAAAGGTATGAACCAAAGCAGCATAATCTGGCCAGAGACATGGGTACCTGGAATCAGTGGGTTTATTCAGGTATGTAAAGACACAGTTAGGGCCCAAGTTTTCACACTGATATTTTGTATGCTGCAGCTCTTTGCTAGCTGAAGTATGAAAACCAAAAAAAAATTGAAAAAAGCTGAGGTTTGTAACAGAACTATCTTACCTACCCTTCACCAGGACCTGGCTGTTGGGATGTTGTTCTATAACAGCAGCAGCATTGGTGACTTCTCCGGCTTCACATCTTCGGATTAAGTACGCATAATGACATATCACTGCAGCAAGGCTTGAATGATATGAGGAATGTGATAACCCACTGCCCAATGCCTATGCTATTCAGGCAATGCAGATTGTGCTGCGTGCATGCTGCAATGCCATCCGTGTGCTCTTAGAAACAATAATCAAGTCTGTTACAGCCAGAAAGCCTGCCAAGGCCAGCAGTGACAAAATCACAGCAACACAAAATAGATTAAGTGTATTTTTATCCTATTTTTCCTTTTTTTCCTTTTTTTTTTTTTTCATTCTCCATTCCTGACTCATCTGCAGCCTGAGTCTTTTCATCTTCCAGCCAGCTACAGAGATCCTCTGGGAAAGGGAATAGTTCCATATACACAGAGAGAAGTTCCTGCTTCTCTCTCCTATACAACAAATAAATACACTCAAGTTCTTCAATTTACTTCAAAATCATCAAGCACAGTTTAAAATTTAACCTGGTAGTGTATTTTTAAAGGGGTTCTTAAGTAAAGTTTGTGCACGTATGTACATGCGTGTTTGTGTGCATGCAGGTATTTTTGCCTGCTGTCCCAGACAAAGCTATCTCCATGTAATTTGGTTAGCAGCTTTCCTGAAATGACTGTAATGCCCCTGAAGTGTTCAGGCATCATAAAATTCTCATATCACAGATGGACTGATTTCGGAGGCAAGAGAAGATCTTTGGGTGTGTAAAACTCTTTCTGGGCCTAATTCACGTGGGCAGTCAAAACAACTAGGTTTATCGATAATATCAGTTTGTTAAAAAATTATTTAACCACTATAATCCCAGCCAGGTATCCCTCTATATTGCTTCCTCTTAAAAAGTATTGCAGAGTGAGAGTATTCCTAGTTTTTTTCCATGTTTTCTAGCCTACTTTTCAGTGCTAATTTCCACTTATCATTCTCTTGCCCTGTCACTGAATTCTTCCACAGTCCTTTTGTGGGGACTCATCCATGAGGATACTTACATGCAACTTTACTGCTTTTAAATTTCGGCTTTCCCTTTTACTCTGCTCTATTTCCATATGTCATTTTCCTTTTCTGCCTGTCTGGGAGTTGCTGTACCTAACTCTGTAAAGCATTATCTCTCCATCTCTCTAAAGTGTTTTGTGGTACTTTGTGTGAAGGATGGCATATAAAAATAAATTGTATTGCACTGTATTTTTGGACTGGCATCTAATCTTTACCGAGCTCATTCAGCCTATTTCTGAAAAACATTGGATCTTAAAGACTCTTCTGATCCAATGAATCTTGATGACTTTTCTGATCCTAGAAAAAGACTCCCTAATTTTCAAGTCATCTCCTGACACTAACACAGAGATGGGAGTCAGGAGAGTAGCTTAAAAAATAGGGTTTGGCAGAAAAATATTCCTGGAATTCTTCCTTGTCTATCGTGTGTCTTAACCTCACCTCTGCCCTCCACTCCACATTTTACTTGCAAATGTCCACCATTATGAATGCTGGGCTGGGGGAGAACAGGAAGCAGGCTGATGGTGTACAGCACTCGTAGCAAAACAATCCAACAGCTTGCTTATGCATCTATTTGGCTTAGGATGGAAAATTAGAACAGCTTTAATCTGCTAGCAGCATCGAGCAGGGAAGCACTCCCTGGAGTGAAAGCGTTAGGAGTGTCACAGCAGGGGCTGATGAGAGACAGCCTGCCATGGTGTCACAGCAAGGCAGTTGTACTCGATACACAAAAATCTGGGGTACTAAGAAGGACCCAGGTACCTGACTGGGAATTGTAGGAGGAGAAAGAATAAACCTTTATACTGGTCTGTGCTGCAGTAGGAAAATGCTTTCAAAGACATGCTCCCATATTACTGTCTTTGCCTTCTCTTTCTCACCTTTTACACCCTGCCACATCAAAGGTTTGATCCCTACCTTATCAAACACATTATGTACGTGCCCTTGTACTCTGTCATGGGAACCCATTTGATTCAGAGAGCTTCTTCATAGGTACAACCATGACCATATGTGAAGTGGTCAGGATTTGGCCTCAGACTGGAAAACGTGGGGAGCAGCAGCCATATCTTTGCATTTGTTATGCAAAGGCCGGATATGTTTGCCTTTTACTGAGTAACTCTATTCATAATAATGAAAGCACAAGACCTGAGCTACTAAGGAAAAATGTAAGGTGTAGAGATCTTCCTTGCTTGCTCTGAGACTCACTGAACTTTGCAGGACTGTTCAAATGCCTGGACATTCGAGGGAAATATTTAGCTTGTGACTTTCTGTAAAAAACATCAGATTTGAAGAATATGACATCCTGGAAAATCCTCCTGCATAATCTACTTGTTGCATTTGTTCTTTGCCACACGCAGAATGATTATGTATGGCTGCCTGCTGCTCCTGGAAAGTAACCCTACCCTCACTTGCAAATGTGCTCAACTTTCCCACAGCTTAACTGCACTCTGTTGATACTCATGTGAATGTAAAAGTAGGTGTAGCACATACATGTACAAGGTGAGAGACGGGACCTGTGAAGACAGCAAGACATATTAATATCTTCTTACCTAAACAAGGAACATTGAAGTTTGCAACATAAGGTATATATATAAGCTGAATATGGAGCTAGGACCCAGTGTCAAGAAGTGCCTATTTGTGTGGGTTTTGTTTTCATATGTGTATTACATTTTTAACGTATTTGGACAACTGACACATGTACAACA
This sequence comes from Lophotriccus pileatus, assembly GCA_035583135.1. Classification (NCBI taxonomy): domain Eukaryota; kingdom Metazoa; phylum Chordata; class Aves; order Passeriformes; family Tyrannidae; genus Lophotriccus; species Lophotriccus pileatus. The sequence continues at coordinate 92,325,960 of JAWWES010000081.1, read as the reverse complement.
GTAAAGATTAGGTGTGAACCTTGGCCAAAGTTGACCATTAAGCTCCTGATGTATGTTTCTGAAAGAAGAATATATGATTTACTCTGTCTTGTGTTCATAGATGGTCTTCTCCAGCCTACTTAAACCCTCTGTTCCTCTTGGGAATACTGAGGTGTTACCAACAGTCAGAGTCCTGGCATTCTGCAATGCTGGATGTGAAAAGTGACTAGGGTTTCAATCGTAAGGACAAATGCTTCCTAATAATTTTATATTCCTGTGAACATCAGACCAGGAAAGCAGCTTATATACAGTGTGCAGCAACACCCCATTACCTTCTCCAACCTTACATAGAACTTACATGTCCCACTTTTTCTTGAAATTTGTCCAAAATTGTCCTGATGTGTCTTGGTCTCTTTTCTCCTCACTTCAGAGCTGCTGACAGCTGTTTCCTCCTCAGCTAGTTATTTGGAACCGAATCTGAAAGTGAAAAGACTACCTGGTTCTCAAGCCTTTTTCTACAAAATGCACCTAAAAGCGCAATGACAAATAGCAATTCATTGTTCATGTGATTCTCTGAGGGTGTTGTGGAAGGTGGGAAGTTTGCTGTCCACATGCTGAAAGCATCAGTTGCTTTCTGATATTTTTATGGGCCAGCAAACACCAAATCAATGTTTAGTAAAGAGTCATGTACTTCGGTAAGTGGGGCATGCAGGCTATGTCCCTTTCATCAAATAAGCTCTAATTCCTTGAAAGGGCTAGAAAAAGCTGCAGGAGAATGATAGCTCTGGAGACTTTATTCTTGTTCCTAAAGAGAGACCACAGGGATTGGCTGGGTTTAGCATAAACCTGTGTCAAGTTATTTTAGTATACTGTACTGCCAAATTGTCAATAGCAGTAGAAAAACATCTCTTGTATAAAATAGACTTACTGCATAAACTCTAAGGTGTGAAGGCAAGTTCAGCACACTCAGAAATGACCGCATGCACTCGAGAGTGGAAAGGCTTCCCTGTAGAGCCATGGTCACTGCAATGCGCTGGAATGGGTGTAGTCCAAATGACTGGACTACTCTTGAAAACAAAAGTTCTCTTTCAAGCTGTTTGTACAGATTAGTTCTAGGAAAAAGCAGATAGCCCAAACTTGCCTGCTCCTAATGAGTGCATGGGTGATATGAGGAGAAACAACGACAAGGCTAGCATTCAGCAGTGTCATCCTGGTCCCAAGTGTTCATAAATACAGAGATGAACTTCAGCATCTTTCAGGGACATTGTCATCATACTTTCAGTGAAATCTCTGCAACTCCATCCCAGTTATCAAAATAATGTCACTTAAAAAAATTACATTTTAAAATATTTTAGCGGCTCATGTGCAGTATTTCTAAAGATCAGTGACACAGAAGACACAGTACATCCTCCTTCCCTATACAGGAGTGAGTAAATAATACTCATCATTAACACACAATATAAAATAATCTAGAAAAGAAGAACATCATAGCTGCTTCATTTATGGATTTTCTGAATGGTTTTAGTATTGTGGGGTGAACCTAAAACTGAAGAGTTCTTGCTTTGATAGTTTTTTAGTTTCCAAAAGGTCACAGGTAACTATTTTTGCTTAATTTCCAGGAGAGTGTGTGAGTGCTGTCGCTGGAGTCACAGAATAGTTAGTGTTGAAAGGGACTTCTGGAGATCATCTAGTCCAACGCCCTACAACATCATAACAATATTAAACTAATATGTAATCAGTACCATCAAAAAAATATTGTGTTTTCTTGAATTTGAACTTATATGATGATCTTACCCACTGAGAAATTTTATAGCAATAGTAAACTTCTGCTTTAACAATGTTTATATAACCTTCCCCCTCCTATAAATTAATTTTACTGGGCTAAATTCTAAGGAGACCTAACTCTGACCAGGCTTTCATATACAACCTTCTAAACTCTCTTCCTAAAAGTTCCTGCACTCCTGAATGGTCAAAACAAAGTAATCTGGACCATAATTTATGTGTTTGTAATACCTATGAACCATATTTCTCCCTTTGTTTGCAATATTTTATTAATTTTATGAATCTTTTATGTTATCTTTTATCAGACTGTAATGACATGCTTTTAAGTTTCAGATTTTAAATTAATAAAGGTTGTAAAAACACTCCACCAAGTTATATATCAGTGAAGCAGTTAAGACTTTTTGTAAGTTAGACCTTGTGAAATCAACTAGGTTCAGCCTTTCAAATACATTCTCTACCTAACGTCTAGTGGTGTTAATAGGAAGACTTGTATCCATCTTCAGCATCTGATCCTAATGCTCTGAAGTTAGTAGAAAGACCCCTGTTGGTGCCAGCGAGCTGTGGTTCAGGCTGTCATAGCTGGAGAGTAATAAATCCTCCTGAGCAGATGTATCTGAATCAGGAGACCAAGCATCTATAAGGACCTCTCCATCTGGTTCTCCACGGTAGACATTCCTTCATCTTGTCTCTTTTTCAGAAGGAACATCAGTGGTATCCGTAGTTGTCGCGTTGTACTTTGTTTTACGATCCCTTTGTAGAGTGGCTCATATGCTAAAGCCAGACTGAAACTAACGTGTGTTTGACTTCACTCAGCAATGTGAGAGTGTGAATCCTCAACCAAGCATCACCTTCAGAAGCGTTACTGAGTAATTAATCTGTAATAGTGCAACTGGCAAACAAGTAGCTTTACCAAAGGAATTTGCAGTTACTTGTCAAGAAAACAGTGAATGATTTATTATTTTACTGAAATTTTAGCTGAAAGCAAATAATCTTTGACTTGGTGGTAAGTTCCCTAGTTGGAATAGGAGATGCTTTAGAATGGAAACAAACCTAATTCATTTTCATCCAGTCAAGAGTCCAAACTTGCACCAGGAAATAATTAAAGAAATACCAAAGGCTGGGGCAAATTTGGTTGAGGATGGACAGGTGTTGTGTCATTTATTATCAGCTAAGGTTCTGTTATTTCTTGAGCTCCTGTAATTGTTATTATTATTGACTTTATACTTTTAAAGAAGCAAAACTTAAGCTCCAGAAGTCTAGAGCAGAAGCTGATCATCTGAACTCTCTTTGGTCACAGAAAACAGTTTGCCCAGTTTTTATACATATCTGTTGTCTCGCTGAAGCTTTCTTCCCTCTCTAGGCCTGGCTATGGCACAGAGAGCATTGTTTGCTTGTTGGTTAAATGAATGGAAAAGGGCTGCATCTAGAATGGTCATATCATCTGAGAGGACCTACCCCTGATCATATTCAGGCTGCCCAGTGTATGTACAGCTCACAACAGAGTGCTCCTGCTGGTCAAGCCATTCCTCTGAATTTATGAAGTGTACGGAGAATTAAGCTTGTGACAATATTACGTGGAAAAAGTAATTCTACATAGTGTGTAGGGCTTGGGGTATTTAATTGGGTTTATACATAAAACATTTACACTGGGTATCACTGAAGTATGACACAGAGTGGCTGTCAGTCCTAGTGGAGCTGACTGTAGAAGGCTGCTTAACAGGTTGTCTGGATCACAGTTAATCAGCTGGGGTGAAAAACACTATGTGTGTTTACTTTAGTTCTCATACTGTTATATTGATTTCCTTTTAATTTTGCATTTGTGGTCCTTACATTTGTGAAATTATTACATCTTTTTTTCCTACTTTCTTAGCTCATATGTTGAGTAGGGCCTTACACTACTGCTCATTTTTATAAGATTTTCTCATTTTATCAGATACCAAATAGAGAGTGGTAAATCTGTTAGGCCTTGCCAGCAATCAGTTAAGATCCTTGTGTTTTCCATATTCATTTGACACCAGCACAGTTGAAACCATCATGAAAGTAGAGCTGACTTAGAGAAAAATAAGTTCCTTAGTGAGCAACGAGCTGAATGTTAAAAAAAAGGTGTGCTGAATCTGAGATACTCAGGAAGGAAAACTCACAAAAGTAAGAGAAAAAGATAACTCTTATTCAATTTTATTCTGGGGGAGTGGAGGGCAGATGCACCATCACATCACATCTGCGTTTTCTCTGTGCAAACTACATAATGTGCATTTTCATCTCAGGGTAGGAAGAAAGTTTACTCGGATGATGAGAACCTTGCTGCATACACTGGCTGGTATATGCAGGGTAATTATTACTAAGAAAGACCAGCCACCACTAAGAGTCTCAAGCAAGTCTTGGTTTGCATAAACTGGTGACCCCCAAAAAGCACCCTCAGTCAGTTCAATTGATCTAAACTCTCATAAAGCTCAAAGACCTTTTTCAGCCTGTCTGTGTGACCTGTGACACTGCAGAGCAGAAACAGGAATTTGGCTATCATCTGGATTTCTTTTCACAATCTATATATCCCAGCACAAATAGTCACAACCAAGAAGCCCATTAAAAATTCACTGTTCAACTGACAACATTTATCACGAGCTCTTTGCAAAATCATGTGAGATTTCATAACAGGTGGCCACTTCGCACAGGTCATCACCACTGTGGCCTGTGTCAAAATCCATTATACAGTAGCTGATAGCTATACATATGTGTTGCCAGGTACCTCCTCTTGCAATGTGTGATGGAATGCAGTGAGAGATAAGCAGGAGACACAAAGTTTAGATCTGAACTTTCCTTTACTTCTGAATTTCACCCCCAAAGCTGAAAATGAGATGACAGCATTGAACGCAGAGTTATCTTTACAGTCAGACTTCTGTTGTGACACAGAGAGGTGAAAAAAAAGTTCCATGAGCATAGAGTTTAAATAAAAATCAATATATTATATTTTTCTTTAGTGGCCACTTTTAAACAAAACATAAACATGTAAAATTTCACTCATTCTTCCTGAATTTTGTTCCAGTCTTGTCAGGCTGGGCTGTTTTGATGTGTAATGAGTCTCTTATCTGACATTTCCTATTGTCCCTAGTGGTTGTAAAATCATTACTCCTGAGAAAACAAAGTTTACATGTTGATAAGTGGTGAAGGGAAGAATAAGGCTGTGATGAGAAACTGCAGCTACTCTTCTCACTTCTGTCTCGTGCTCTGTCTTCTACAGGAATAATTCACATTCCTGCAATTTAGAGAAAAGTTTTCAAGTCCTCTGTTTGGGAACATATTTCAGTTTCTCCTGGGAGGTGAAAGCAGTTTGCTGTGAAATGCTTCAGACTCTCACAGTGACTGATTTTCTGCTTCCTTCTCTTGGGGTAGAATCAATGATAGTGGGGTAGGTTCCAAAAAGTTTATTGGAATAGGAAAAAAAAACAAAACCAACAAAAATAGTTGAACCCATTTAATAGCTGTGATATCATTTTACTGGCTTCCCCTATCTGCAGGGCATATGTCAGTGGCTGATTTTGTCCTTGGAGCACCAAAGGAATGGTCTTTAAAGGCTTTTTCCATCCCGGTATCAAAAAGGGCACCCCAGAGACAGCTGTCCCTGATATGATTAACCACTGAAATGGTACTTGCAAACAGGGTGATGAAAACCTCTGAAGTCTGCAATAAAGTGACAAGGCTCAAAGTCACCTTGAGACGGGGAAAAAAGATTCCTAGAATCGGGAGAAAATATATGAATTATCTACATGAAATATAATCCAATAATATATTAAAATAATATTGGAAAACATCATTATTACATGGAGCAGCTTTTTGAAAACTAGATGGCTTAAAATGATTTAGTTTAAAATGGATATATAAACACTGCTTAGGATCTGAAGAAAGGAACAGTAATTCTTTTTTTTTTTCAGGTTCTTTATGCATACCTGTATTTGCACTGCATCGCCTATGCAAGGAAATTAACAGCTGTCAAATTCAGTTTTTACATCTTAACTTGGCATTGATGGTCTTCTCCAACTGGACCTGCATCTGCTCCTATTATCACAAACATCAAGGAAACATGTTTTGGACTACACCATGGCATTCAAAAGGCTTGGGCTTTCTCAGACCAATAAAACTCCCAAGTGAAAGTCTTGTCTCACCAACCACCCCACATTAAAATCAAGGCTCTACACCTTTGAGAGCTTCAGGTGAACCCAATTTTTACGTGTTGTACAGAAGAAGAGCGTCACCTATCAAAATTTAGAGACAAAACAAAATATCTTTGACTCATGATGAAGTTTAAGGAAAAGTCAGTTTTGGTGAGTCATGGTGTAAATGTCTGAGTACCACCAAAAGTGTATCTATCAGTTTTTTCCATTATATAAAGGCCAACAAGCAGTTTCAATTATTCTGCCTCAAGGATCTTGCACAGAAAACACTTTCTTTCTTAAAAACATGTCTCAGTTTGAATATTATTTTGGAAAACAAATACTATCAGCAGACTCACCCTACCTAGCTTGATGTATCTTTTGTCAGTGAGCCTGGCATTTAGCACCAACTCATTTTGGAAATTCCAGTTACCCACCTCACAAACAGTATAAGTAAAAGAATCCCAAAAGAAACACGATTTTGCAGAAATGAAGCCTATCTGCTTTTCCCTGTCCCTGTTGGTTCACGTGGCCAGAGCATTGGAAAGTATCTAGAATCCCTGCTGCACCACTGTCCTGCAGACAAGACCCCGTCAGAAGAGCTTGAGCAGTGACCCCCAGACATTGACCTGCTGGCAGCAGCTCCAGGACACTGTGCCATTCGTCCTTCCCTGGAAAGAAAAAAAAAATTGTTTTCCATACCTCAAGCAGGCGGAGGCAGTGATTTTGAATAGCTGTAGTTCCTCAGCGTAGGTGAGAAAAAAGGAAGAGACGAACCAAAAATAGCACCTTCTGTGAGAGCATGCAGGGTTTCATTCTTGTACAGTGTGCTACATCAACGCCGCTCCGCAAAATGGCAGCTGGCTGGCAGGCAGCGGCTTCCCAGAAAGATGAAGTGGTACTCCCTGGAAAATTAAATAACTGGTATGGAGCTGCAAATCCTGCAGTGCTGGCTCCCAAAATGTTGGCTCAGGGTGGGGGTGAGGTGTGGAGGGAGTGTTGTCATACAGGGCTGGATAGCCTCAGGGCCATTTGCATGGAAAAGGAAGGAGATGTGGAGCTGGGATAGGATCATGTGGGTGCTGCTCTGAAGTCTTGCAGCCCGGTGCTTTCAGAGGGGTACATTTTCCCTGCTCCAGCTCCTGAACAAAGCAAATTAATGAAGTGCCATTAGTTGACTACTTGATGTTACAAGCATTTTACCACCTTACATGTATTCAGACACAAGCAAAAACTGCATTAAACTTTCACCCACTTTTTGAGGAAATGAAAAGTGCAAAGGGTGAGGGACAGAAAAGCGACAACATTTTCAGTTCTGTTCGTGTTTTAATTAAATGTAATGGGTCTGTTTCCAAGATTTACACCAATCTCTTGTTCAAAGTGGAAAATGGCGCAAATTTCACAAATTCCATTTTAAAATGACCCTGAAATTAATAAGCTTGTGATGTTGATGAAGTGTTACAGATTTTTATTAGGCAGAATCTGAACTGCTTTTATTTCACGCTCACGTGTCTTCATACCTATGTTGGGTGCAGCTCTCACTATGAAAGTCTGAACTCAGTAATTATAGCTAAAAATTGTGACAGAAGGTTTTAAATTTCAGAGGAAAAAAGAAGCAGAGAAATATACTACAGCCATATGGGAGACACAGTCATTTTGTCTTTGCTTGAGAAATCCCAATGAAAAGATGAAATTGCACTTGGGAGGGGGGTGGAATGCAGTAGAATTTGGCCCTGGTTCTTGGAAAATCTGCCCTCAATTTAGCCAAGAATAAAGATGCCTCCTTTCTAAATGAATGGGGAATGGCAAATTTGCTAGTGTGAGAAGACGCTTGTATAACATTTTAGCTACTGGGCAATATATTCTCTGCTAAAAGAAAATATCTTACAGTGCCTCTTTAAGTGCAAACAGAGGTATCCAGCAGACAGTGTACAACATGTGTAACTCTGGGCACTGAGAACTTTGCGAGTCTGCCAAAAACTCATCTCATTAGTGCATTTTGCAGCTGTAGAACAACCATTTGGCTGAAATGATGTAGACTGAATATAAAACCGTGTCCTGGAGGTGAAAGGCCCAGTGGAGGGAGTATGCTGGAACTCCACGCAGCAGAATGATGTTCTAGGAATTCCCTGGTCAGGGTACAAAAATTCATCTGCACATCTTGATACCCAGCTTTGACAGGAAAAGGTATATTCTCTGCAACTAGATCTTTCTTTGCAGCTAGCTCAATCCTGGAACTGTGAGGCTAGAGCAGTACATCTTTTATACATAACACTCACAGACCTGATATACTTGCATTAGGAAGGAAATTAAGACAGCTGCCTGTCCCATAGGAGCACAAATTAAATGCTGAAGCCCAATACATTTATGCAATGTTTTATACACCTCCAAAACACAAAAGCTGTCAAGTCACAATTTTGGTGGGTTTTGAATTGTTTCTTACACACTGTCAGGGTTTCATGCACCGTTCTTTACATTTAAAGAAAGCAACATAGACTGATTTCTGACATGCACCCTCCTATCACATCTATCAGTGCAGTACAGTGAGTGTTAAATGAATGTCACCACAGAGCCTCTCTCTCTCTCTCTCTCAAGTTTTAAATTTCCCTTGCTAGTGTAAAACTTAATGAAAGCCCTGGAGTATACAATAGCATTTTGAAAACAGGAATTTGTGACTGCTGTGAATCATCACTCACAGCAGGGACCCAGAAATGTGAATTGTGGGAGGAACAGGCTCAGTCCCCCTCTCTTTTTTACTGGGAATTTATTACAGGCGTGTCATTATTTACAATGCACCATTCACATCCTCTAAAGAGCCAATAAACTGGCTGCTGAATATGCATTTTGCTCTGTGGTGAACACAGATGTTTCCAGCTAATATCCATTTCATTTAATTTCTTTTCTTTAAAAAAAAAAAAAAATCTATCTTGCTATTTCTGTAGCAGCTGGGTAACTATTTGCCAGTCTTCGGTTTGGGAATCACTCCTCATATTTATTATAGTTGGTGCCATTTGTGTTGCTCAAAGTGAGGGTCTGTCCATATTACCAGTCTCTGCCTGTGTTTGCAAGGGTACCAAATGCAGTTGCTAAAATTCTCTCACAGTTTTAAGAAAAGGCCGCTTGAGGATTCAGCACAGGTTCAAATTTCACTAATGATATGTGGCAAAAATAATTTTGTGTTCCAAGAGCACATCAGAAACCAGTGGTGTTTGAGGGGGATTTGTTTTGATTTTGCATTCCTGTGAGTAAAATATATTGTTGATTCACAACTGACAGGTTGGTGGTCATTAATTTACAGTCCCTTCATGTATTAGTAAGAGAAGGCATAGCGAACGATGGTGAACTGCAAAAGGTTTGTAAGTTCAACTCAGATAATCATTCCTAACTTTAGATACTTATCTTTGCTAGCCTTATCCCTTGGGTACGTAAAACTGGTCTGTCATTTCTATAAAAAAAGGCTCTCCGGAGGTTTCAGTTTCCTGCATCTTGTCCAGCTGGAATCTGAGAGTTCAAAGGTAACTAATAAATACATTTCTGATTATCATCATCGTTATTATTCATAGTCCTATGGCAATTTTTTTAAGGCCTCACAAGACCTGTGGTTTCACACAGTTTGAATACGGATAATGGCTGAGGAGGTGGCAAAGAGGGGCTCACGTTTTATCCAAATCAGATTGTTTAAACTAGATTGCTATTCTATAAATTCCTCCCCTCCTTGTGGTGTGGAAGGCAGTGTTATTGGGAATCACCAGATGGCTGGTTACAGATGGTGTTATACATTCTATCTTCAATTAGCTCTTGAAGAAGTGCTTATTGTTAGCTGTGGTGCAGTTCTTCCTCCACACGAAAATACTGCTGCTAAGATCTGCCCTGCCCGAACCTCTCTGACGAGAAAAGCACTTTTAGATGTGAGACTGTGAGAAAGACTTCTCAAAAGCACTCCCATGAGAAAGCACTGAAATGCCAGTGCAAGTGGATGACCTGTGAGGGAGCAGCTCCCTGAATTTTTACCTTCTACCTGCAGGTTATATCCAGCTGAGGAAATAAGGTGTTGCTTGGGTCTAGAGCCTGGGAGGTGGGCGGAGCCATACAAACACAGAAGGAAAAGAACATAGCAACTCTTGCAAGGTGACAAGGCATATCAGGCATTGCTCTGCCATTACACTCTGGCCCCTCCACCTCCGTAGGCACAATCAGTGTTGTCCTCTGCCAGAGACTCAGTATCCCTGCTGAGTGTCTGGGGAAGAGGCAGGAAGACTGGAGACATGAGTCGACTTGTCATGCTTCTGACTCACAGGAAGGGCATCTGAATGAGTTAAGATGAGGCAATTCTGCTCAGAACACCATGTTTGGAGACACTGTCGGCATGACAAAAAGAGGAATCTGCAGCCCACATTATAGCGGTAAGAAGATCCAGTTTGAGTACAAATGGTAAATTTCTCCTTGTAAAGAGCTGGGGTTAGTGTTTTTGTCAGACTGCTTTCTCGACCTTTTGGGGGGTCCTTTCATTTGTAAAATCCCAAATCAGGAAACTCCCAATATTTCCATGTAGGGTCCTGTATGAAAGACGTAGGTGTGGAAAGGACCCTAGTTAGTTCATATATTAGACCAAGTTCTTATCTCCCCTATGCCTAATAAAAACATCAAGCCCTGTAGCTTCAGAGTGGTTGCAAGGTGCAGGTCAGTGAAGAATCAGGTCGTTTGCATCTGAAAAAGTATCTTACAATGCATATCAATTTAGTATGTATTTCCAATGAAGGGGAAAAAAATAATTTTCGTCGAAATGTGACATAAACAAATACTGAAAGTTATTAGATAGACTCAACACGGGCCAGTTGCACATTTAAGTAAAAGGCAGGAATCCTCCACTGTCATTGAGAATTGGGTCAGATGGCAATACCTGCCAACATCTGACAGCAGAGGAAAGATGGACACAAGTCCTGGTCTCTGATGCTTCAGTACATGCTGCACGAGCAGATGTATGTGCCTGTGTGGAGGGCTCCTTGTCTGCCTGGGCCTGGACTCCCTCTCATACACCAAAGTGACAAAGTGTGTTTGATCTTTCAGTGACACTCATGTGCATGGGGTCTTATAAAAATGTTTTTTTTAAGATGCTTAAACACGGACTTCAATTACAGTAAACAACCAGGTATGGAAATTAAATACTACATGCACAGAACAGTCCCTAAATATGTATTTAAATAATACACAAATAATATATAAAAGTTTTACGAGTTCCATGGTGCTTGTATAATCTGGCTCAACAGCTTCTGCCTCCCTGGAGCCCCATCATGGCAGACATCATTGCTTCCCCAGGACAGAGGGTTGGAGGGGACACAGCCATCACCTGCTGCACAGCAGGTGCCGCTTGGCTGGTGCAGGCTTGGGAGACCACTGGCCAGCCCTTTGGTGTCCATGGTATGAGGAAGGGGATCAGGGAGGTCCTCTGTGGAAGGTAGGTGAAGTAGTGGGGTAAAGGCTGCAAAGTCAGTAGTAAGCAGATACCAAAGTTGCTGAAGAAAGAAGTAAAGGGGCCTTTTCCTCTTCTTCTCTCTCTCGTCTTGTGAGGATACAGGCCAGGAGAAAGCAAAATGAAAAACAGGATTTTAAACATCATTCCTTTTTTAAACAAGGTGTGCTATGCTTCCTTTCTGTTTCATGATTCTTGTTTTTCAGTCTGCTTGCTCAGACTTCAGAGTTATCTTTTCAACCTTTACAGGAGTGGAGATTTTAAAGGTTTTTCCTATCAGTCTGGATTTGAATTTAGTCCTAGCCCCACAGTCAAACTTCCTGTGTTCATAAGGTAATTTGTGGTTTGGGTGATTCTTGGATCTTGCTTATAAGCAAGCAGACATTTCCATGCTTTGTTCCTTAGTTGTACTTGATCATCTCATAACTTCCCTTCTAGCCTTTTGCCTCCATCATACCCCCTCAAATCTGCCATTCTGCTTTCCTCCCTGAGTTTCTCCTGAACAAGGCTTACACAGGGAAACAGGTAACAAGGAAGTCACTATAAAGAGCATGATTTTAGGTTCAACAAAATCATGCATGTAACAGCGATTAATAGGAAAAATGGGGAAAAAGGCAGAAAATTTTTCTATGTGACCAAGTCAGTAAAATCTGTGTGGGCTACCCTTCTAGTAACCTCATGATCAATTCTGTTCTTGGTGGCAGATACTTTGTCTGTTTTCTATCCTTAGTTTGCTGCTGTGTTGTGCTCTTCTGTACAGCATTGCCCTGGACAAAGCCTGCGTCCCCTTTGCCAGTGGTAAACTAAGCAAATACCGAGGAAGGAGAGACGAAGCTGGCACAAAGGAAGCAAGTTATCGTAACACAAGTCACTCTATTTGATTTTGCAAGGGTTTCCTATTTTGTCTCCATTTTTATTCAATCACTAATCTAAGTGGAAAATATAAATATAAAGTTGGCAAAAGTGTTGCTTTTAGACAACTGCCTAAAGGTCTTATACAAGTTCACTGAAATCAATGGAAAAATACCACTGGCTTCGGGGGATTTTGGGATAGTTTCTAAATATTTATTCATATAGGAGACAACTGTTCTTTCAGGTAGCTATTACACATTTCACAACCTTCCTTTAGGGCCTTTAAACCAAAGCAATGAAAGAGAATAAAAAAATTTTAAATAAGATTAAAGTTAAATGCACTACACTCAGTACCACTCAGTAATTCAAAGGTTGCTATCTAAGCTCTGGGCACAGTATGGGACATTTCCCTTCCTTTTTGTAATCGGAAAGAGGCATGAAGGATTGATTTTGCAGCAGTTTCAACTCTCAAATTCTTGTTCTCTCTGTTTGCCTTCCAATCTTTATCTTGTTTACTGATATATGTTTATACAAAATATACATGTGTACCGGGCTTATGTGGAATGTGGAATATGCCAGAAGATCACATTGTGCTTTTCCTCTCTCAACCTGTCAGTGAATGAAATAAAAATTAAAATACATTGGCATTCTACTCAAAGGAAAAGGCTGGTTTTCTCCATAGATCTTCATTACATCACATTGGATTATATTGTTCTATACAATTAGAGAGCGCCAACAACACTTCCTATGAATGAGCCCTGGCTCATTTCATTCCCTGTGGCCACCAGTGTTTAATAAGTACAAAGTACAGGGTTTAACCAGTACCCTCCAGCTTGTGCACTCTAGTATTGGCAATAATTTATAAAAAAGGGGTTGGAGAATGTGAGTGAGGGATGTGCATGTGTGTTGTGTATGCCACAGCAGGGGCATGTTCCATATAGACAGAGGTTGTCCAGCACAATACACTGGGGCTGCACTTAACTCGGCATCTCTCTGAAGCAGAACCAGGCACAAACCCTAATTAAACCCAGGGTGTGAATCCCTGGAGGGCAGTGAGTGAAGGGTCTGTGTACCAACCCAGCCTGTGCTGACTAACAGCAGCACTGCAAAATCACTGATGTTTGAATATATTCCACTGGCAGCTGCATGCAAATGGCAGTCCTTGCGATTCTGATGACTTTTCATTTTTATGACACTGTGCTTTAGCTTCAGGTGTGAGTGTGAGACTCCCAGTTAAATGGCTATTCTGATTATTTTAAGTAGTCACTAATCAAAATGCTGAGCAGAGGGAGCCACGAGAGAAGGGGGAAAGGGATGGAGGTGAGAGATGTAAAGGAATGTGTGAGGGTTAGAAGGGAAAGGAGGAGGGCTTTGCATCTGATTTTCCTAAGCAGGGCAATTTCTTTAGTGTGTAAGGTAAGCCTGTCACTACTTGGCCCCTGTCTGCTGCAAGTGCTTTAACTTCTTGGCAACCCAAATGATGACTATAGGGAAGGGGAAATGACTGGAAGGTTTCTAGCAGCAACAGCAGAAGCAACAGCAGAGAAATACATTGTGAAAAATCAGTTTTAATAAAGCCCCAGCACTGACCTTGGAAACGTAAGTATTTATATTATTGACTTCTGTATGAGGTTATTTGTTAAAAAAAAGGGGAAAAAGAAAGAAAGAAAAGAGTCTTTCTGTTCTTGTCTTGAGACCTGAGGAAAAAAATAACTAAAATTAGAGAAACTGGAGATATAAACGCAGTGAGTAGAATAAAGCAAAATACCTCTGGGGTGTTCATCTGCCATAGTAGTCATTTCATATCTCATCTGTTATATGAATGTGATAGCTCCTTCCCTTTTTGATAGGATCATTATGTAGACTCCACAGATTCAATTCCATTTACAAGTCAATGGTGTGAGATTTTATGACAATTCTTTTTACTGGGTTGATTCGGGATGATCTTCTCTACCTCCCAACACCCCCCCCCCCCAAAAAAAAAAAAAAAAAAAAAAAGGAAAAGCAGACAGTGTCATTTTGATGCTCAGACCTGACAATTTTGGATGCACCAAACATTACTGTGACAGATCTAATACTGCTGTCCTATCGTGAATATGCCCATATATTCTTAAGCCCCAGTGTCAATGCTGCTAACATTTAAAGAGGTCTTTGCTGAAAGGAGATCCATTGCTGTTGTGGCTGCCTGGAGGAGCCAATTGCTCTGGGCAGAAAGAGCAGTTGGTTTCAGCTGAATCTGTAGGCCATACCATCACACAGATGATTTACTTGTGATCATGCTCAGGGTGCCTCCTTCCCTAGCCCTTTCCTCAGCTCTCCATAATAACTCCATCCTGGAGCTCTGTAGAGCCCATGGAAGGGTGGTGAACATGGCTCCAAACTCCACAGGGAAAGAAGTGCTCTCCTCTGAGTTTCTGCTGTGCCTACAGCAGCTGGTTTTGGTCCCAGTGTAGGCTAGTAAACAGGTGCCTGGAAAACCTATGTTATGGAAGGCGTATGTACAAGTCCATTGTGTCCATATGGACACATTCTGCTGGAAGCGTTTTAATTTTGCCTTTTCCTGACCGCAAACTGAAGTTTCATAGAAGATGTGGGTTATATACCTTTGGAATTAAAATGAAACCCCATGCTTTGTGCTATATAAGTGAATGAGCTGGTGAAGGATTGGACAGTGAACATTGTCAATATAGACACATTCTCACAGTGAAATCCCCTTTGCTTAGGATGCCATTTCCCCATGTTTATTGTCAAGCTCCGTTCTGTCACAAGGAGGATCCACTGGAGTTATCCCCTTTCAATGCCAAGAGCAGCACTGGAAGACAAATACCCATGTCTCAAACACGGGAGAAGCTGAAAAAGAAAATATTTTCTTTTGTGAGGCAATGTCAAGTCAGGAAATAACCCAAAAACTCTCTTAATGTCCTTTCTGGCTTTACCTTTACTCTGCAGAATATAAAGAAGGAAAGGGACAGAGCACTAGTAAGACCCTAACAGCTTTCCGCAAGTGAATTTTTGTTAGGGCATGTCTTTATACTATGATAAATAGCTTCTGTGGAAATGTTTTACTGTTTCAGTGCATGTTCTGAGCATGTCTAATATATCTGTCTCCATTCAGAGCCCCTTGGAAAAAGAAGCTGTTTCTTCTCCCCCTCCCTTATCCACCTCTCCTATAAGCAAAGGTCTGTCCGCCAGCTAGGGAGCTGAAGCACATGCTCATGGACTCACACTCTGTCATGGGGCTGACTCCAGCTCATATCCCCTCCTGCAGAGGAGGCCTGAATGAGGAGGGGATATTCACCACCAAAAAAAGGGGAAAAGGGCACTGAATAAACAAAGCAGGGGAAAAAAATGTCAGTGATTTTCTAACCCTTGGTTAGAGAGAATCATTTGGCAGAATGAAAGGAGACCTGGGGACTAGTCTCCATGATAATTAATCCTTACAGAGTAACCGGATAAACCATTTCCTACTGGTTCCTGGCTCAGCATGTCAGCTTGTGACAAGCCCCTCTCAGGCAGCAGACTTTTCTGATTTTGAAGGGGAGCCTAGATGCATAATTTAGGGTTTTGATTCTGCCTTGCTCAGAAGGTGCATAAAGGTTGAGCCTGCACAATGCTCATCATTAGTCACTGGTGATTTAACCTTGGACACCTACACCTTAGCCACAAAAATTTATGAGGATACTAAAATTAGGAGACTCCAGTAACACCCCACAGATTTTTGATGCATTTGGAGAAGGGCTGAGACCCTTTACAATGTTTCCCCAAACTACACTTCTTGACACAGATCCTGTAGGACCCATTACATGCCAAAACACCTCATGCCCTCATGAGATACAATACCATAAAAGTGAATCTAGCAGCTGCTATTGATTAAGCCAAGTCATTACTTCCATGCACATTCCCATGTGGATTTATCAGACATTTATGCCACATATAATGTTGGTCCTCCTGGGTTCGTGACTGCCCAGGACACACATTTTACTTGAGCTCCTCAGCCCCAAATCTCAGCGGACCTCCAGTCAGGCAGAATTCATACACACAGCCGTCCTTCAAGCTACAGGCAAAGGGGAGGATGACAGTGTCACGATCAGCTCCCTCCTCCTCTGACAGATTTCTGGACTATTTGAATGAGCTTTCTCTTCCATGGCAAAAATGAGAAAGGATGAGCTAGCCAGTCATTTTCAATGCTCTTTGGTGAAGCAAAGTTGCTTTATAAATCTGAGTATGATAGATGAATTATTTATTATTAGGAAGCCCTTTTCCCCTCCAAATTAAAGTACATCAGAAAACTAGAAACTGCTTGAGAAAGAAAGGGACTGCAAGAAACCCACTAGGCCACAGACACCTTTGGGTGACATATGTAAAGCAAATATTACTGCGCTGCTTCTATGTAAAAGGTAAATACTTTGATTTGTTCTTTGATTAGTAATAGGCATGGCCCTGGAAGGCTTTGCCTTTTGCTATAGCTTGCTGATAGGCTATTTCCACAGGGGTAGGAAAAGCCTTGGCAGCTAGTGACTGATAAAACACAGCACCCATATCCTGCATTCCTCTCAAGTCTCACTTTTCTGGTCATAACAAATGCACTGAATTCAGTGCAATTAGGCCAAAGGAGGTGTTTCTATCTTTCATTTTAACATAGATTATACGCTATAACATGACATTTTAAGTCATCAGCACTTTAGCTTAAATAATTATGTTTTACAGTGAGAGGGTTTTGTTTTACCTCAGTCAATTAATAACAAGCCACACTCAAATTTAATAAGTGTAATGAGAAACGCTTGTTTGATTTTTTTGAAGTCACGTGCCAGGCTAAAAGATGGAGCAGGCTATTCTTTTTGACTGGTGCACGAGGTCAGTGGCAAGCCAGTATTGCTCAAGGGTGGTGTCTGTCAGCTTAGTTTCCAGACTGTGCCCTAAATGTTTGAAAATGTTAGAGAAACCCAAAAGCTACAGGAGAATATATTCTCAGACAATGTGTTTATCATTGATAGGGACAAAAAGATGCTTGGAATCTTTGTGTGTGTATATATATATATTGTTTTTTTCTGATGTAATCTGTTTTTCATTACATATCTGTATCATATTTGATCCTCTCTTGCACTTAACATCCTTAGGTGCAACCCAGATATCTGCACTGCCCCAGCTTCAGACCAACAAAAGAAAAGATTCTCCACTGTGGATATACACACCTTTGTTGTCTCCGAGGCTGTGGGTCCTCCTTCTCTTAGTAGACCTTGGACCAAACAACCTAAAGAAGGTTCCTCTGTGACTCCAACTTGGGAAAAAAAATGAGGCTGCCATTACAGCTCTAGAGGGGATATTATGTATTTTTTCAAAAGTCTCCCCTAGTTCAGTCCCCTGCAGTTTGCAGAGTAGGTTATGGCTTACTGATTTGCCGGCCCTGTCAGTGCATTTACAGTGTGCAGCAGCTGCAGCCAAGAAATCAGCCCCTGCAGTGGCCACTCACAGCCTGGTCCTTCAGGGGGTCGAATGGCCACTGAATGCACGGCTGATGGCAAATGCCCACGTGTGGCTGAGAGAGGAGTGCATATCCAGAGGGGGAGTGGGCATAGTCCTGTTTTCTTATATTAGATTCAAAATTAATATCAAATTGTTGGAAGTGTAATCCCTTGGTGTGGGAAACCACTTAAGTGTGTGCTCCAATCTATCCTTATTTAGGTAAGCAGTTTAAATACTCCTAGTTAGGCAAGTGCTTATGTTCCTTTTTCCTCAATAGGCCAACTTTCCTGAATTAAAGCTTTTAAGCTCGAGTGGTATGCTCACAGCATGTGCCATTCTGCCTGCTTTTGTGAATGTTAGCTCTGTGCTGCAAATGTGATAATCTTTGTGCAAAATAAGAACGCTACTTTTCAATATGATTTTCAGTTTTTCACTCATA
Organism: Lophotriccus pileatus; assembly: GCA_035583135.1. Classification (NCBI taxonomy): domain Eukaryota; kingdom Metazoa; phylum Chordata; class Aves; order Passeriformes; family Tyrannidae; genus Lophotriccus; species Lophotriccus pileatus. The sequence goes on along the minus strand of JAWWES010000081.1, from coordinate 92,307,830 downwards.
TAAACCATAGAAAATCTTATAGCCTACTCTGTGCAGATTTAATACTGAAAAGCTATCTTCAAACTGCACGTAGGAAGACACTTAGGTGAATAATTTGAAAGAAACTATCTTTTTAATGTATTTTGCTCCCTTTTTTTTCTTGAAGTCCCAAAGAGCAATTCACAATTTCCTGAAAATGGACTCACTGTTCAAAACTACTGGCTAGATAATTTCTACAAGGAACAATTGGTATGTAACTCATGCATGAGTGATTGGCATTAAAAATCTCAGCTGTTTTTGATTGGCCACTTCTCCCATAGGGTGTTTCTTTCCTTTTACTAAAAGACCATAGCTCTTAGATTTAGGTTTTCACTGCAATCCTCTGTGTTTAAATCCTGTACTCTTGGATTTTTTCAAATATTTTAGTGTTGTTGGGTTAAAATCCACTTGTTGGGAAGAAGAAAAAAAGTCTCATTTTCTTGAATGTAAAGTGAGTGTATTTGGGCTATACAGCACTACAGTTTTAGCCATTAAGCACTGGGTAATCCATGCCTCTGCACCATGTGCCAATCTGCCCAGACTTCTGCAACAAGCAGAGTTTTTGAATGCACTGAAGAGTTATTAGTGTGCTTTTTTTTCCCACAATTACAGTGCAGCTGTATACGTCTGTTCCTCTGAGCCAAGCATTTTATGTGCTAGAGGTTGGCATGTGCTGGAATGATGCAAATAAAAAAATAAATACAGGAGAGAAATGTAGTTGAAAGCTGAGAATCTTGGTGTTAAGGTGGGCCCTCAACAATGAAGCTCGGGTCTCTGAAGATAGATGGAACTGTGGCTGCTATGCTGTTGGTTTAGAGTTGAGAGATAGTATTAAGAGAGAAAGAAGGAGAGGTTGGAAACATAATTTAGGAAGATAATTAATGCCTTGCTTAAAGTGCAAAATAAGAACTTCATGATGAAGCATCAGCTTAGGACAGCTGTCATGCAGCCAAGGCAGAACTTCAATCCTTTTACAAACTCAGCTTTATGTCCAATCTATCTCTTGAAGTGTACAGAAGAGAGAAGGGAAATTGTAGCAGTTAAATAAAGGGAAAAAATGGTGTAAAATCACAATAGCCTTCAGAAAAATTATGTCCATGTGTATTCCTAAGTATTTTTGTTTATTTGTTTGTTTGTGCGGGTTTTTTTTGGTTTGGTTATTTTTTGGTTTCTCTCTGTAATATTTATACAGGGTTGGGAGAGAAAGTTTAAGGCCTTAATCTTGTCATCAGCAACCTATGAGTCCAGGTAGCTGCCTCCTACAAGATACTTTGGCAATTCATCCATGTCACTGACCTTGTTATGCTGTGTGTATACATTAGAAGGGTTTGGTTTTGGGGTGGCACTGCCACCCCCATATGGCTGGTTAGAAAGAATATTCCAGAACCCTTCCTTCAACAGCGTCTCTCTGGGACACACTTTTTACTCCAGGGCTCTTTCCCAGCTTCTTTTGTTGCAAACCATAGATGAACAGGTCTCTCTCTGTTCTTTTGCAGACTTCAAATGGACAAACAGGTACTTTTAAATGTTTTTCACCTGAAAAAGGACTTAACTCTTTTTTCAACCCAAGCTGAAGAGGAAAAACAAATCTGCTGTGACACATATATATGGTATATAGTATGTATGTATGCATGTTTATATATATGGTGGGAAAAAAGCGCTAATCATTTTTCATGATTTCTAAAACTTTGTTTCTACATACACATTTAAAAATGCTTAAAACCATTATGTAAACAGAAAAGCAGTGAATCTGAACCCCGTGGCTGTAATCACTAAACTGTCAGGATATGTTCAGTGTAAGAATCTGGACAGGAAGGTATGGGATGACGGCAGAAAGGTTGGTTGCTCTTGGAATAGAGCTCTCCTTGCACAACAAAAACAGTGAGTGAATTATTCTCTTCCTTTTCTATAAAGCATTTTTGGTAGCAAGATAGATTTAGACACAAAAATCCTAAAAAAATATATAAAGCTCCTGATGTGGGGAAGAGATTTTTTTTAAATTTCATTTGGGAATAGCCAAACTCGGAGGCAGTCTATTTGCCTTCCTGTCTGATGGCCCGTATTCTTCACAGCACTCCTGAGGCTGCTCTCTCACTGCATATAATTCCTCCCCAGTCCAGTCCTGTGTGCAGCATGTGGACTGCTCTCTGAGGGGAGGGGGATCTGACTTGGCTGGCAGTCAGAGCAGCAGGAGCAATTGCAGATGCTGCTATTTACACTATTTTCACATTCTGAAGAACAAAGAGCAGGAGGCTGCCAACAAATCTTAGAGGCTAAGCCTTTGCCCTACACGCGAGGCGCAGCCAATGAGTGCCGGCAGAAGTATGCAGTGCACCACTTTGTGAGATATTGCATCTCTGTTTTGGTGGAAATGCAGTCAAGATCACTCACCAAGAAAGCAAGGAAAGGAAAAAGGAGCTTCATTGCCCGGGAGTGTCAGCCTTCTCAGAGTACAAGGCTGAATGAAATATTTCTGTCTCAGGTGAATGAGCCATTCCAGGTCTTGGGGATGACTAACCTTAAAAATTCATGGTTGTGGTGGTAACAAGGATAGATGTTTATCCACTGCTCTTTAATCTTAGCTAGGCATGAGCCCAGAACACAATTCTTTGTATGAAGAAACACTATTTCTGTACAAAAGCATTCAAAAGATTTGTGTTTTTTTGCCATCCCTGGATAGGCTTTGCCCCTGTCCATGGGCTTCCCATATGACCTCAGAGAAGTCTGTCAGGCTGAGGTTTTCAGTAAGATAAAAGAGTTAGGCTCTCAATCTTCCTTAGAAATTCAAGGCTACTTCAGGTTTCTCTGAAAAAGGTCCTCTGAAAAGCTCAAGATTGATCCTCTTGTGAGCTTTGCTTTTTTTTTTTTTTTTTCCTCCCTGTCCCGTCTATTTGCCTTTCTTCTCCACTTATGAGGAAAACTGAGAATGTGTCTGACTGCATGAACAACGAGTGAGACTGTTATCTCAGTTGGAGCCTCTAATGTGTAAGACACATCTATAATAATAGTAATAATTCCTATTACTTATGACAGACATCTGTGTATCTGTAATACCTACACCTTGCATCTTTTATCATTAGAGTGTCAGAAAAACCAGATGATAACTTAAATTTGAGTTTATTAATGAGACTTTATTTAAGTGCTTTTCAATTATTTTTAGCCATCCAAGTATTTTTTGTACACAGACAGACCTCCGTTATCTTGGATTCAAAATCAGGTGTAAATATTGAAATTCAGGTGATTTTTGGTGAAGAGATTTTGATTGGCTTCAATTTACCATTAGAGGACCTTTGCAAAGAAGCAAGCTGTAGAAGCTGCTAGGGATTCAGCATTGTTTCCCTGCAAAGGAAGGGATTCACAGATGTAGGATAATTTCAGACCTAGTATTAATAATTATTCTTCCAGTCTTCTCCTCTGCTTCTCCTAGTGAAACTGAAACTGTGGCATTAAAAAAAAAAAAAAAAAGAAATGTTACAGTTTTAGGGAACTGGCAATTTGGAAGATCTCCCATCGTCAGTGTTTCTGTATGCTAGCTGGTAGAAATCAGCAGAGAATAGTATCAGTGTCAGATCCTCTTGAATTGTGGGAAGATTCATAGAAATGTGAAAGAAAAAACAGTTTCAGACAAACGATGTATCTCAAGACATAAGCACGATGGAGTTTTAAACTCTGAGGGTACACAAATATTCATTCCAGAGGCATCTAATTCAGATGAATAAACAGAGTAGGTCTTCTCCATTACAGTACCTGCCTAACACTAGCTCAGACATCACTAGCAAATGCTTTCCCTGGGAACAGCCACAGGCTAATCCTGGATTTGTGTGCCCACAAGGAGTGAATATTGGCTATGCCTCTAGGGGACCCCTTTAGGTTTACTTTAATAAAAGGAAGAAATCTCAAGATTTGATGCAAAGAGCATATCCCAAATGGGCAGAAACACAGGCCTTTGGGCCTTGCACCTTGTGTAGTCTGTTCACTCTGTGCAAAAGGAGTGTAAAGTACTAGCAGAGCTGCACGCTGCTGTTCTACACTAGCTTTTTACAGGTGTTGCTGACAAGATGCAAGGTATGAGATGACAGAATAGAGACCCTTTTGCTGTTGCTCAGACTCTACTGCTATTTAGCTAGTTTTGGGACAATTATTTTTCAAAGGTGAAAAGAAAGGAGAAAAAAAGGAACCCAAACACTGCCAAAAATTACGAATTCCCACAAGCATAGTTTATATTCAAGTAGCACATGTGTCTGTGAACCTCAAAGTACTTTTAAAATGTGAATTAATTAAAGGCAGTGCAATATCTGTGAAGCAGGTATTATCACAGACACTAAAAAAGAGAGAAAACACCTTGCAAAGAAGCTAAGTGGTTCAGTTCTGATGTCCTACCATGTAGTACAGAAGATAAACAAGGATTTCTGATCACTCAAAAATCTGGGGTGAGCTTTACTTAGGTTCTTATTCCCTACACTCTGGGCAAACCAGAGAGTTATTGTAGACTTATACAAACACATGCATACACATGCACTCGTTCCCCTGGGGATAGTCTTGGGGTGGGGGTGGGGGGGCAGGCACTAGGAGTCTTTATTTCCAGATGGCCACAAACTGTTTTATAAGCAAATGAGCAGATATTCTGGTTGTTCTTGGCTATAAAGTCCTTTAGAACAAGAAAAAAAATAAATCAAGTAAGATGGTGAAAAGAGAAAAATTGGAAGAACTTTATTTCCAGAGCCATCCCCACCCAAAGGAAACAATCCCTCTTCCAAAGCTCGTTGGTCTGCCCGGAAATAAAATGTCTATAGATCGCATTTTCACTTGCACAATGTTAATAACACATATTTTCCCCCAAAACTTGAAGAAACCCAAGGCATACAGTAGTGGTAGGGCTATCTCTGTGCACCCAAGTAACAAGGTAGAAAGATGATGCTGTGAGAATTAAAGGGCAGTCAGTGAGCAAGGGAGAAGAGGGGGTGAGTGTTTGTATAAATAAAGCTAGAGCAAACATCTCCTATTTGACAGTGCTGTGACAGTACATACACTCTCATCTATACACAGGTACCTGTCGGAGCAGCTACTGTAACCATGTTGTAAAATATTCAATGACTCACTGTGAATAACTGTCTCATTTAGAAGAATAATCTAGTGACAAGACCAACATTGTTAAGTTGTGTCAACTTGTTAGGAAAGACATAAAACAAAAATACCACTAACATCCAAGGGCTGGAGGCAATGTCAATAATTTTTTGGAAGTGAGCAGCTGGAGGAAAGTGAGGCTGGGCTCCAACAGCTTAGCACAAACTCAGTTTGCAGAGAGGAATGCAGTAAATGAGACTAACCATTTGGAAATCAGCACCATGCTGATTTACTGGGATGAACCTACCACGACAGAGATCCCCCTGCCTCAGATATGAACAGGTATCTGTCCTTCAGTAAGAGTTGCTAAAGCCATTCTGCACTGCTCACCTCCAGCATTAGGGCATCTGCTGGAGCAAAGAGCAGGCTGTCAACAGATAGCTTCTTGTCCTCATGCCCCGCGTTCCTGAAGCTAGGACACCCATTTGCAGTTTCAGGTGCTTATTAAAATCTGATGTACTGCATGAGAGGAAAGAAAGGGCAGAGCATAAGCCTCTTTCAGCTCTTCAGCCATATTATGGGCTGGATGGACACCTGAAAAGAGCAAAACATGGTGGCAGCATGGAGACTTCCAGGCCGGGAAAGTGACTCAAGAGTAACATGTAATGTGATGTAATGTAACTAATATAATACAATATAGTATATATAATATATACAGTAAATACAATTATTACAAAATAACAGAACATAATTCAATATAACATAATGTGATTTTCACTCCCCTCCCAATAAAAAATGAGGGTGCCTGCATGACAGGATGTATGGAGAGTGACCAGGCCAGTAGGAAAGTGAGACAACAAGCTCTGGTCTAAGTAGTTGCTTCTGCATCTAATTTGACTTCTCTAGTTGCTGTGGGTGGTTCAGGCCTTGCCCCTGCCAGCACTGGGACACATCTCCAATCTGCTGCTGCCTGCTGCTAGCTCATTCCTCTTTGTGTGGCTGATGCACAGGCTCTTGGCACACTGGCCAGCTCGCACACCTCAGTAGCACCTTGTGATTAACAGGCAGAAGCACAAAGGTTCCTGGCATGGTGGCCAGCCTGTGCAGCCCACTAGCCTTTGCTCTCCTGTGGCATCATGCAAAAGCTGCTGAGAGGCCCAAGCTGTTTGCCAGAGAGACAAGAAACAGAGCCAAAATGCCATAGACCATAGAGGAAAAAAAAAAAAACGAAGACAGATCAGGAGTCAAGGAATTTATTCTCCATGATAGCTTTTAAATAATGGTGCCTGAAGTAATCACATTAAGCAATTGGAATCACACTACAATTAAGAATCTAAGGAGGTCATCTAGTCTGCCTTCTTGGTCAAAGCAAGACCAACTTAAATGCTAGGTCAAGGTTGCCAAAGGCATTGTCAAGTCAAGTTCTGAATGTCTGCAAGGATGGAGATTTTACAGCTCTTGGGCAAATTGGGACAGTTCTTGATCACTCTCACCATGAAGAATTTTTACTTTGTGTTTCATTGGAATTTTCATTGCTGCTGCTTGATTCCATTACCTTCAGTCCTTACACTGGGAAGAGTGTAGCTCCATCTCCTCTATAACTTTCAACAGGTAGTTAGTAGAGTTATCAAATAGATTCATCCCCCAATCCGGTGACATTCTCTCAGCCTCTCCTTTTGTGACCTGACAAGTCTAGCTGTTCTCTGGCAGACTTGCACCACATTGTCTATGTCTTTTTTGTGCAACTGAGCTACAAAACCAGGCACTACTCAGATAATCTCTCTCAAAGGTTAAACAGCAGGGAAAAATAACTTCCCTTGAATTGCTGGCTACACTCACCCTGTTGCTGCTTGCCTCCACCGCTCTGATTCACACTGAACTAGGATTCGTAGATGCTTTTTTGGAACTGCCCTGGCCAGTCACTTGCTCTCCTGTAGCATTTACACTCATGATAGAAGATTTTGCATTTGCCTTTTTTGAACTTCTTGAGGTTTCTGTAAGTCCCTTTCTGCAGTCTGTGGATTGTCCCTCTGACTGAAGGCCTCTACCACCACAATCCCCTGCTCTATCCCCAGTTTGGTGTCATCCATAATCTTAACAAAGGTTTATACCATCCCATTCTGTTACACAGGTGTATAAATGATGACACTAAAGAATACAGGGCTCAGTATCAGTTGCTGAAGCAACCATCCACCACCTGGTCTTCAAAACACTGATTTTTATTTTTAAGCCTGGACTATCTGGACAGTTTTTTACCCACTGTGCAATCTTTCTTCCAGTCTGTATCTTTCCATTTTGTCTGTAGTGGCACTATGGAGACAGTGTCAAGGACCATGCTAAAGTTAGGGTAGATGACATTCACTGCTTTCCCCTATCTACCAAGCCAGTCATCTTAATGTAAAAGGTAATAATTGTGCCTGTACTTCAGGTATAATTTGCCTTTGGTAAACCCCAGCATGTTGTTTCACTGTTTTCTTCCTCGTGCACTTGGCAATAGGTGTTTGTGAGGTTTTATCTCTGATCTTACTGGGGGCTGCCATGGGTCTGACTGACTTGTAGTTTCTCAGAACTTCCTCCATTTCATAGATCTCTATGACTCTTAAAAAAGGACAGAGAGCTCCCCCACAGTAAGACTGGCCTGTTCCCTCAAGAACATCAGATGTCCAGCTGTCCCAGTGCTTTCGACTTGCCTGGTCCACAAAACTGGTTCATAGTCTGATCTAGGTCTGCCATGGGCAGTACCTCACTCAGTCAGACACTGTTGCCAGCCACAGGTAGGCCTGAGAGTGGACCTTGCCATTAACTCAGGCAAAGAAGACAGTTGTGACCTGTTGCACAGCAGAAGGACAGTGAGGGAACAGTTCTCACTGAGGCAATTGTCACAGTTCTCATCAAGGCAATTGGCACCAGCCTGACTGCTCCTACTGCCAAAAAAGGGCAGAAGGAGACAGACACCTTTGCCCATCTGGGTGGGATGTGTGTAAGGGGTCCCAAGTGGAAAAGGTATGCTGTATATGACCAATAGGTTGCCAGAAACCCATCCATGCTGGGAATACAGACAGAAATCCGAGTTCACCTTAGAAGACAATAAATGTCTTCTGGGAAAAGAACCAGCAATCAACCCATTGATCTCACCAAGGCTTAAACAACCATAATTCAGCAAACTATTAAGACACCTATCTAGTTGTCCACTTAATAGAACTGCCCTGGAAAATACCCATTCACTGAAGTTGAATAAGAATGAGTGCATTATAACTTACATTACTGCCAGTCGACAGATGGAGCAAGCTAAGATGAAACCCGGGCCATTATAATATAGTGATCTTTTTGTAATTTTTTTTCTGTCTGAAACACACATAACTTTTGAAGATGTAAATTTGTAAAACGTCATGCTTTATGTATTACATTTTTGGCATCTACTTTAGTTTTTAAGAATGGATGTTGTCTAATTATGCAGTGCAGCTTTGGATGAGAAAATATACTAAGTGTGCATTAAACAGACAACTTTAAATAATGGCACTTGTGCTAAGAAGTGTATTTTCTGGCAAGCAACTAATTTATAATGGTCATAGATATATGCATTAGTGTATGAAATGCTTGTCTTTATTTATTGATTTGAAGGGGCAGTATTATATTTTTGAATACGTCTTCTTTATTGGATCCTGTTTTAATCTGCAACAGACCTTGTTATATTTCATGTCTCAGGGTATTCACACCACCTAAAAAACAGACAATGAGAATAACTATAAAATAAATAAAAAACCCCAGTTAATACTGTGTGTTTAAAAACATATAAGCATATAAAGTTCAGCTCTGTCCTTTTCTTCTGACTTCTTACTGTGAGTCTTGGTTTGCTTTTAATGTGCATATCAGAGGTAAAGAGAATGATATTAAATGACCAAATTTACAGTGTTCTTAGTGCATAAACCACTACACTAGATCTTTCTAAGCCAATTTAATTTTTAGCTTTATTCTTGGCTTAATGCAATGTTTTAGTTCATTGCACTTTTTGGATGTGCAGAAGCAAAGATAATGTGTTACACTACATTCATTTAATGTTTCATCAGACTTTTTTGGTGTATCTACCTTTTGGTTATTTTAAAATGTTTCATCCTTATCACTTCAGTCATGAAATGTAGATTCATTAAATTACTGTGCCAGGGTAGCTCAGTGCAAAAGCCTTGTTTAAAATACTGCACTGGTTTGTTCATCAAGACACTGCTTAAAAATAGAAAAGGCTGCCTTGTCAGTCTCTACCCCCTAACTCATTCCAGGCAAGGGGCCTCCAGCTAAACAAACCATCTGATCTATTATTAAGTGTATTTATAAAGGTGGCCAATATATTCTTCTTTGACAATTTCAAATAAAAAAAAAATATATTTAAACCTGAACACATAGTGAGAA
>JAWWES010000081.1:92255844-92293344 GCA_035583135.1 Lophotriccus pileatus | reverse complement strand
ACCTAATTGCGTGTGTGTGTGCGTGCATGTGCGTGTGTGTGGGAGAGAGAGAGGGAGAGAAGAGGCTTCAGGCTCTAGTGCTTCCTTCCAGGTGTCTTCGTCTGCATGATTTCATCTGTGAACCATAATCAACTTCCTTAATGAAATACATAATTAACATATTATAATTGTGGTAAAGATGATTTTGACAGAAATCATTTTCCATATCTAATACTATGCTAATTTAATCTGTTCCTCACTCCCCGACATGACCTTTAGTGATTAAGTTTCATGGCAGAATTGTTTTTTTTTTTTTGTGATGGATTGATTTATCCACAGCAGTTGATGCCCCTCTGCCTCCATGGCTGTCATTTTTCTCTGTCTCTGCTACAAAAGGGAAACACGGGGATGAGTGGACATATGGGGAAAGGAGCTGAGGACACACTATGGGGTTTTGTTCTGCATACGGTCCTGAAAGCTGATTATGAGAAGATTCAAGTCAGGAGGTGATTAGGTTTGCTACTGACACAACAAACTTCTCCCTCTGGTAAAAATCTCTATAATGTATCTCAGCAGAGGAAAGGAAGAGCTTGGTAGGCAAGAGGGAACAGAGAAAGATACATTAGATGGTGTTTGTATATAACTAGAATGTTATAGCAATTTAAGTGTTAACCCTCTTTCCACCTCCAAGTGCTTTGAAGTGCAATCTTCAGGAACCATTTTAAAATGAAAGTCATGTCAGTGGCACTGTAGAGAAGACTTTGGTAGCATATTGTTGCCTCATGTCAAGGAAGCAATTTCCAAGTCAGCTCCTGAGAGCTGACACTGAGTAGATGCTGGAGGAGTGAGCAGGTTTATCAGGCCCAGGTAGAAATCTGATTCTAGACAGAATATTAGACTCCCGGTTTGCTTCCCTACTGAGATGATTTACTTCAGATGACAACAGGCAGAAAATAAAGAGGACCTCAGTTCGTCACGAGCACCCTCCAATTTTTTTTTCTGTAGAAGGGAAATGAGAGCTTTTCAGTGAACTACCTCAATCCTTGTGAAAAATCTGGGATCCATTTGTTCTGAGATATGGAGCCTATTTATTTTTTATGTGAAGGAGGCAGACTGTGGATAATAATACAGAAGGTAAAGCAGGAATGCGTACTGCAGCATTGTTCCTGAGAACACATTTGTTGGTGTTTGGGCCAGTCTGCTTTGCAACTATATTACAGGTAATTTGCCTTATGATATTGTGGTGCAACCAAATGGATCCTATTACCAAGAAGTCTGAACCATCTTATATTATTCTTTCTCTTCTGGGTGCTAATATTGCCTTCAGCAATTAGTAGATGGTTGTCATGCTAACCTCCCTTGCATCTCCATTTACTCATCTTTTAGACAGCCTTTGTTTTTCTTTACTGTTAAATCTGTAGCTGAATTCCCTCCATGATTCAGGATCTCTCTGGTAATGAAGTGCACAAAGCTGAGCAAACTGCTTTAAGTGTGATTTGCATTAGCGCACGAAAAGAGGGACTTTTGCCTCCATACATCAGAGGAATAATGCCCCGCATACAAGCTGACCAAAATCACACTTGTGCGTTTACACTGCTGTATAACACCACAGAATTTTGTTCATCACCTATCACTTCTCATTTTTCAAATTTCTTATTCTGCTGGAATATCTGTTTTACTCCTTCATTTATCTCCTGTATTCCACCTGGCGTTATTTTCAAAATAACATGATTTTCAAAATTTATCTCATTTGCATAATCCTGAAGGTTTGTGTCTTTTGTTATTTTTTAGACCAATCCTAATTTCTAGCAGTTGTCCAGCTACATTACAAATTATAACATGATCTGTGCATGATCAGTATTCTGAAACCTAATTAGATCTATTTGGTTATACAAATGAAAAAGGAATCAAACGGTTAATGAATATGATAATGTTTATCTTAATGCATCATTATTTGAGCAAAAAATTCCTAGTGAAGTCTTGGAAAATATCCTATAAAGTTAATTTTATTATATAAAAATATGCATGTATTTTTTAGTAGATCTTGGAATATTTAGCATTCAGAAGAAAAAGGATGGGTGTACAGGGAAGAATGATAAGGGAAATCAAAAACTTCTGTATCTGGAAAACTAGACTAAGACTGTTCAACCCATAAAAGATACGAAGCAGAAGATCTTACACAGCTCTGTAAAATCATGGGTGGCATGTGAAAGGTGCACAGGAAACAACTTGTTGTTTCTGACAATACAGAAACTAGACAGCAGCAAACAAAATGAGCGTGTATGAAAATTTAGACAAGCAAAAGTATCTACATGGTGAATATAATCAGAAGCACAAGTCATTCTGGTTGCTAGTGATGTCAGATCAGTTTCCAATATGACTAAGAAAAAAAAAAGAAAAAGAAATATCTGGAATATTACAAATGAAGACACAGTTTCTGGCTAAGATGAAATGATTTCACAAAAGTAGGTTGTTAAAACATAGGAAGGATTGTGTCTTTTTCTTGTTCTTATATGCTCTACCTGTGGATGGGAGATTTTCCTGGTTTTCAATATAATGTTTTTATTCCAGATCTCGTACTCACAGGATAGCAAAACAAGGTTTGAAAACATGACCCTAATATCATACTGACATAATTAAAAAAACAAACAAAAAAAACCAACCAACCAAAAAAAGTAAAATAAATGCAGGAATTAACAATTTCCTTTAAAATCTGAGGGTCACAGAGTGTCATAATTATTATGTCTACAGAGTTATCAATGCATGCTTTTTAAATGAAGAATAACATGCATACTAATAACTCTCACTGCTCATGCTACGTTTGGATTGTGATACTTCAAATTTTCCTGTGACCTGGGTTTGGGGGTTTTGAGGTGAAGGCTTCATCCTTCTTTACTGCAGTGTCTCATCTCTGCTCACCTCACAGAGCACTTGTACAGCAATAACTTGACAATGTGGCAGATCAAGTGTGAGCAACTTTTGGCTGATCTGAGTAGTGGAGCTTGTATGTCAGCTACTTGTGCAATACTCTCTACTGCAATTAGTGCATGTAAGTCTCTTTATTTCATTAGCATAAAAGTCACATATATATTTCTATAAGGGAACACACTATTTCCATTAACCTAGACTCAAAGCATGATATTAAACTAAATACCTTAATGTAAATATTTGCCCCGCAATAGTTTACAGAAAAAAGAACATGTTACTGAAAAATAACATGTGATTTGTCAGTTCAGTATTAATATATCAAAGAAGCTCAGAACTGAAGTTTTGGGCCCAGTCTTCAACCAGTACAGATTAACATTGGGTTTACTCTGGTTTACACAAGTAGATGATCAGTCCCAGGCTAACAGGACAAAACAAAATCCTCCAAATCTAATTTTATAGACTACATGCAAGAGTATGAAATAAAAGCAAAATCTATTCAAAACTGTTGCTGATGTTATTCAATGCTGTAAACCTAAAAGATTCTTCATTCTCTAACTTTGCAAATTAAATCACCACTTTTTAATTAACTTAGTGCCTTTTCTTGGGGTTTATTTCAACACAAATTTGTAAAGCTGATGAAGATGAAGGTTTTTATAGGAATTCCTTAATAAGCACAGTGTCATCAAGCTACACTTTTAGCAGGGTTATCTACATTCTGCTCTCTTTTATACATACACTGTGTTTTACTAGGTGAATGCATTTTCTTTAATTCCAAAGTAATGTTTTCAGCAGGGAGGAAAAATTTCCCTTTGCTGGAGACTGCAACAGATAAAGACCTGAAGGGCACATGAAAGAGTTATTTGGTAGGTTGTCAATATACATACCTAGTATCATTTCCAGCTCTGCTTTCCCCAAGGACATTGTGCGTGTTTTGCCCCTTTTACTAATGCTTCTTCCCACAGTGCATTTTTCAAAATATTTCTCTATCGCCTTAAACATCTTTGAATTGCTTGGCAGGTCCCTAAAAGTTCATGTGGTTGTAGAAGCTTCAGTCAGGATTCTTCACAGACTCTTGAGCTGCAAGGCAATTTGTACATTTGGCATCCCATGGTGTCCATCCAATAACTCAGTCCTAGCCAAGAAAATTAAATCTAAAATCAGTAATGTGGAACTGTTGTATATATGAGCAGTGTGTCAGGATTTTTCTGCCTTGAAAAGCCACTGTAGTGAGTCACTAAAGGTACTTGGTGTCTCTAAGTGGCCTTTATGAAACAAGTAAGCAAGTTCGGAGGGAGTCATGGTTTCTATACAATGAATTTGGAAAGGAAATACGATAGTAGGAGTTATGGATCAGATTTAAAAAGTCGGGTATCTAACATATTGAGATATCTGGCCCGAGATGCCTGTGTTTCTTCTGCATTCGTTGAGAGGAGGAGGAGGAGGGGAGTGACGGGATAGTTAAAGATGTCAGCACAGGGAAGTTGCCAAGTTCATCTGGGTTTATAATGGCCTTCTTAATACCTCTTTCACCTTAGGGATTTTATAATTTATTTTTTTAAACTATATTACACTGCTCTGTTTCTTGCTCTCATCAACTCACGTAACATAAGTTGCTATAGCATAACATAGCATTAAGCAAGAAAATATTGAACAAATATTTCCCCTGACAAAATAGCACAGTTAAGAGACAGGTAGGAGATGATAATCTGGAAGTAAATAGATACCTCCATGATGAAGTAATGCGAAATATTAAGATTTAGACCATTCATTAAAATTAATCTGCCAACGAGAATGAAGGATCGACTGCAATTTCTTTCAGGCCTTACATGGAGGAAAAACACAGTTTGTGTCATAATCCAAATTCCTCAGCCTATCCAGAGGCATGAATTTTGTAGCCATTATGTGTGCCTGGCTGTAGGGTAACATTTAAATATCAGTTCCATATGACTAGAAATGTGTCAATAATTCGAAAGATAGAGATGTGTCAAGAAGCAGTTGGCTGAGTCAGCTAACTGCAATATTTGCTGACTCTTTCACTTGCATACAGTCACCAAACCACTTCCATTCAACACTTCAATTTTGTTGGTGTACTGATAAATTGACAACACATATGGTACTGCATCTAATTTGGAGATGAATTGTATTCATTTTCATTCCAGTTCAAACTCTATGCAATATAACAATACTGTGCTTAAGCAAAGCAGTCCAATTACAACAAGGAACAAATCCTTATTTTCAGCATGCTTCTCAATTTGCTGTGTGATATTTTTCCACTGGCAGCTACACCAATATACCTCCAGAAACAACTTCTTTAAAATTAAAAATCCTGAAATTAAACCTAATTTAGCTGAGGGTAAAACTGGAACTGTTGTATGTATATATGGAGTATTCAAACACAGTTTAAAGGATCAGAAAAAAACACAACTATCCAGAGTCTGATTTGGATTAACTGCACCTTTAATTATTAAGGTCAGAATAGTTTCAAAGGGTTCATTTACTTTTCCATTGGTATGAAGTCATCTTGGACCCTAAAAGATGGGCCATATTAAGTGCTCTCTGATTAATTTTTCTTCCTGACTTTCATTTTTGATCATTCTGCATTTCACTGGAGCTTCACCCGGTGTTGAAAAGGAAAGAGTAAACAAAGAGGATTTCTAGAATTCTTTGAAAACTGCCTCACTATTCCTCTTCCTTGTGTCCGCAGACACTTCCTGTGATATCAAGGCTGGGAAAATCAGGACTGCGAACCAGACCACAGTAAGATCATAGAGAATCTGCCTTCTTACTAGTGGCTTGAGGACTCCTCTTGGATTTCACCAGATCTTCACTCCTATACTTCTGTATGCCCTCCAGGCCTTGCATGGTCTGACGATTCAGCAAAAAGGCAAAATGACTGATTCCCATCATTCCCATCATTCCAACTTCTATGAATGTTGGAAGTTTAGGCATTTTATGAAGAATCTATCTCAATTCCATGTTTGTAGCATCTTGAGGCCCTTAATGTAAAGATAATGTATTTCCATTGTCTTTGTCCCTTTGCAACTTTCTACCTTTGACTGACCAGCTTGTACATTTAGTTAGTACCAGTCAGTGAAATCATAAGCAGTTTTATCAACATAATTTTAAATCTGGATGGAAAACATACAAATAGATTTATCATTATGTTAGAAGAGCCAGGCAAAATGCTAGAGTCTGAGAGATGCTTGATGTGTTTTCCCAGCAAGATATTTTTCTGTCTGAGGAAAACCATTTTATCAAAAGTGAACCCTCCTGAAGAAAAACAACAAAGGATAATTTAAAAATCTCATAATAACATGTTACACTCATAGTTTGGTTTTTAATTTGAGAAAGTAAAATGGTCGCAAAAAATCCTTACCTTTCCTAGTCACTTTTTCTACCTAATCACCTGTCTACATAGGTAGCCTTGCACAGGCATGTGACTTCTCTCTTGTTTTAACAAAGAAGGCTCCCATCCAGTGAAGAACCTCCTGTAAAACAGACTTTCTGCCAGAAGTTTCTGCCATGTTGTCTCAGATCTCAGAGCAGAGGAAGAAAGTGTTAAAGAGATGCTTACGAACAGCAGTAACAGTTCTTTTGCAGAACTTTTGCAGAAGGCCTTTCATTGTTGTTGAAGGTGTGAATTTTTTAAAACAATGCCACAATCCTCTTGCAGACTTCAAATTACAAAGACATATTTTAGTTTCTGTTTTATTGTGTATCAAGGCTGAGACTTGTATGGATACTTGTTCAGCATGGAATAGTTTTCCCATGTATACCACCTTAAGTATGTTGGGTTTAGTTCTTTCCTTCTTAAAAATAAAATCAAATAATAATAACAGGGTCTTTTCTTTCATCGTGTTGGAAAGTTTATGTATTCTTATCCCCTCCTCCACAAGTCCTTCAGGGATTATTTAATTATGGTCTTGTAGAAAGCTGTGCTGTATGGGATTTGGGTTTATGGGAAGTTCAGTTTTGCCTTTTCTTTTCTTTTATTTCTGCTGAGGGTCTCTTATGCAACATTTGACTGCTTTATTTTTATGATTTAAAGCAATAAATTGCGTTTTAGAGTAAGAAAGGAGACAAGGTCTTTTTTGAATTTGCCTTTGTATTTCCTAGAGTACAGAATGCAAACAATAATTTCTGGCTGTAACTTATATATATATTTTTGAGGGGGTGGAGGAAGGAAATTACTACCTACTTTTTATATACATATATATTTTTTAACAAAGCAATAGGGATTTATATAGACACAATTGTTTAGAAAGTCCCAGAAGAATAATTCTGAGATGATGTGAAGGTATACACAAATGCAAGTCTTTCAGAAAGTCCACATGGCCTACAGTCTTCGGATTTTAAACAGCTTCTGACTGTTATACATATAAAAAAATGTTTAGAAAAATGACATATTTTTATTACTTTTATTTGACAATCTAATTGAGTCCCCAACCATGCATATATCAAAAAGCCGTTATCAGCAGTGGCTTAATGCAGGGGAGGGGCACCCATCCCTCCCCATCTCTTTTGCTTAGCCCCAGGGCATGGCTTCTGCATGTGAAAGGTGTCTAAAGACAGAGAGAAATCTTTACCACACTGAATACAGCAAGAAAACAAATCCCTTCCCACCTACCACCATAACAAAAATACTCTTTGCTGTTCAGTGAAACAATCTAAAATTATGAGCTGCCTTTGACAAACACAGCCCATAAGAGCTTTGTCATATAAATCACACACTGTGTGACCCTAAGACATTTTTCTATTATTTAATATTTAACAAAGGATTTGCACAATGGTGACACCATGCCAATCTTAAACCCACTTAAATCTTTAACCAGCAAATTTTTAATCATGGGGTGAGTGGGTGAAAAAGCGTTTGCTGAGCAATACTTATTTTTCACCAAATAGATGCAATTTGAATGCTCCCGTTCTCTGTAAGAATTGTTGACCGTCTAAGTATAGTAGTAGTAGGTAATTTAGGTACTAAACACAACAAAATTATTACAATCCAAATAGATGAAATTTTTTTCTACTTTTAGAACTAGAATATTATTCATATTAATGATTGAATGGGTGCAGATAAAATAAAGGCCAACCTGAACCTCTGAACAGAAACTGAACACAGCTAAAGCAAACCTTTTCATATGCAGACTAGTTCCTCTCATAACAGATAAGTTCATTTTTGGGTCACATATTGCCCTTAAACAACTGGGTTAGTTAAGGTCAGTCAGTCTGTGTCCACTGACTGATGAAAACATCCTGATTGCCGTAGTAAGAAATATTTCTAGCACCATACATCATGTCATGTGTACCCAGAACAATTTGGATGAATCCTCAACTCTATGTGTTCTCCAAAAGCAGGAAAGGTCAAAAGTTTTCTTCTTGCTACAGGATACTCTGCTACTATATGTACATCAAATTAGATTGCACATACGACAAGCCATGGAGATGACTTGTGAACTCCTTTTATTTGACACATATTAAACAGCATACAACATGCAGAGGGCTGATAGATTCCTGGGGCCAAAAATGAAGTTTAGATTCAGTTTTTCTTTTTAAGTACAGATAAGTTGGTGGTGGGGGGAGGAGTGTTGTTTGTTTTGGTTTTAATGCAGTAGCAGTTCCATAACATCAGGGAAAATATCATTGCTGCATTTGGAAACAAATTTCTGTTATGCTGACAAGGTGAAAGGAAATTTCAAGTTGAACAAAACTGTTCGCTTTTACAAAATCAAAAGCTTTAAATGGTGGAGGGTTTTTTAAGATGTTAATATTTAATACATTTAAAACACAATTTAAATTTTAAATAAATTGAAGAAAATATTTTGCTGAAAAATATTTTTCTTAAAGCAAGCAATGATTCATATATAAAAATACAATCATAAAGTTTATATATTTCTTTCTAAAATATTTTTGAGAATTTTTAAAGAAATAAACCAAAGAAATTTCTAAAATTTTCAAAATAGAAATAAATCAAAATTTGTATTTTTATTGAAGTATGTTCCATGTAGTGCTGTTCTAGAAAATACAGTAGTTCTATAAGAACAAATTTATAATTACCTTTCTATGCAAGAGGCACAGTAGCTCATAGATGAGGTAAATTTGGAGAAGCAATAAAACATCTGGATTTAACAGTTGGTTTTTTTAATGAAAATACTAATGGCAGAATTTTTTTTTCTTCCCCTTTTAAATGGACACCATTTTAGTAAGTAAGTATTAGAGGTTTGGATTTGATTCTGGCTGGCTGGCTGTATTTATATCAAGTAACACCTTAAACCTGAATTGCCGTGCTATTTTCAGGGGGACTTTAAGTTACCATAAAGCTGGAATAATGAAGAAAAATCCTTAATAAACAATTTTCTGTAGTTTTTAAATAGCTGTTCAATCTTGATCCAGCTGTTTTATGTTGATATTACATAATAAAACAACTGAAAATCTGGATTAACCTGCTTCTCATATGTTCTCTCAACACTGAGCTGTCTAAATTGGCATAAAGCCACTTAGAAAGCTTTCTCTCCTGTCCAACAACAGGGAAGTTAGTAAGGTACATAATTCTTTTTCTAAAAATTAAATCCAAACCCATTTTGTTTAAAATTTAAATAGTCCTGCATTATATCCTCAATTTGAAGTTTGGGATTATTTGGTTATCTGGATATGCTATGTTTTTCATTACTGAACATGTTGCTGCCTTTAGATGATAAACTTAGCACAGAATGTTGGTCAGCTAGATCTTAATCAGATCCCTTTTGGTTTCCAACAAGATAAATTTTTGCTGCAAATGAAATCAAAGGCAAAACACCCCCAACTTCAACTAGAGTAGTATTTTTAACATCTCAGCTTCTGAATCAAGAAAAAGTAAACATTTATAGTGAAACAAACTTTGCAGGCAGGTAACTAGGCTGGAGTTAGGGTTACAGTTATTGCTTACTCTTTCAATTCCAACTTCTAAAGTTGCTTTTTCCCCATTGTAACCTTTAATATGGTTTTAATATAATGTTTCAGAAAATACAATATTTTGCCCTCTTCTTACATGATCTGAGAATCAGATTTTTCACATGTGCATGTATGTGTGGGTGTATTTATTTATTCTAGATATAAGCACCATATATGTAAGGATAACCGTTAGAACATTACAAACCAGTGCCTCTGCCTTTCCCAAAGATCTAGGTTCATACTGGGAGCACTAGTCCCTTGTGGATAAGGCTTCCATTAAATTTTGGTCAATAAGCGTTCAATACAGATATTGATGAAGTTTTATAAGGTCTTGATTCATAAAAGACTAGCGCTAACAGTATTGAATTCTATTCAAGATTTGTACTCTAAATCACCTTGCAAATTGATGGCACTTATCTGAGACGAGAGTTAAAAAGTTAAGTGTTGGGCATTCACTGCTCAGGAAAGTAACTGATTAGGTACCAAACAAAACAGAACTATAAAGGGAATTTATGCTACTCAGAACATCTTGTCTAATGGAAAAAAAAATATTTATGGCAAACTGCAGGAATGAATGCTTTTAATTTATTTTTCAGTGGCATGATTCTTAGCATTCTGGTAGTATCTCATTCTAGAGCTTTGGCATTGTGGAAGTGATGCCCACAGACACTGAGAAATACAAGTGGATAATAAGTATGCCTTAGATAAGTTATCTGCCCTGTGTGACGTTCTTTGAGCATTTCATGTAATGACTGTAAGACATATTCAGATTAGCTACCATAGACACGTTACTTGACCATAGGCATTTCTGAGAATTCTTCTAATAAGTGGGCAGTTCAGATTGCTGAAGATTTGGGGTTACCAAATCAGGTTCCCTGTCCAGTCAGTGGAGGAAAGGTGTTACAGCACTTGCTTGTCATTGTGTCTATCCTAAAGACTAGGGCTATCCCAAAAATACCCATATACCTAGGAAGGTGGTAAAACAGTCTGTACTGGTTTTGAATCATATACATTTGGGAATATGTTTATAAAGTAGTTCTTCATGTCTGCCCTAAAGAATTTTCAGCTTAGTCCATAAGCATGCACTTCCCTCCAGTATAGCCAGGAATGCCTCTGAATCATCTGGATTAGTTTGATTTCTTCATCGTCTTCATATACACCTTGTGATCTAAAATTAATTACACAAGAAAATAATGGTCCAAGAGTAGGACTGTAAGGACTGCAATATAATTTTTAAAGAGATGCATGGCTTATGACATTCCTACATGACACTAAAAGAGACCAGAGATCAGTTAATATCGATGACCTGAAAAATGTGGCAGTAGAATGATAGGCTGGTTTTGGCTGGGGTAGAGTTAACTTTCTTTACAGTAGCTAGGATGTGGCGTGTTTTGGATTCGTGCTGAACACAGTGGTGGTAATATAGAGATGTTGTTCTTGCTGAGCGGTGATTACACAGAGTCAAGACTTTTTCTGATTTTCATATTGCCATGCTGATGATGACACTGAGGGTGCATGGGAAGCTGGGAGGAGACACAGACGAGACAGGTAACCCCAACTGACCAAGGGGATATTCCACGTCATATGACAGACAACATGCTCAGTATATAAACTGGGAGGGAAGAAGAAGGAAGTAGGGGACACTTGGAGTGGTGGTGTTTGACTTCGCAAGGTTATGTGGGTAACCATTACTTGTGAAGGTCAGGAGATGGCTGAACACCTGCCTGCCCACAGAAAGTGGTGAATGAATTCCTTGTTTAGCCTTGCTCGTATGAGTGGCTTTTGCTTTCCCTATTAAACTGTCTTTTTACCAACCTATGAGTGTTCTACTTTTACCCTTCTGACTCTGTCCCTGATGCTGCTAGTAATGGAGGTAGCGAGTGACTGAGTGGGGCTTGGTTGTTAGCTGGGGTTAAACTATGACAAATGGTCAGACTGTTTACTTCGGATTTATAGAAGGAATCAACAGAACAAAATTCACTTATACTATTTATCTTTCCGGATTTCATCCACTGAAAAGTTTCTCACAAGGTGGACAAACATATTGCAAAAAGAGAACAGGAGACAGGTGGGCCAAAGAACAAAAGAAAGCTAGTGCACCCAGAGTAAATCATGACTGCAAACATATTTAGAAATCTTATTATTGATCTTCATGAGAAAAGGATATGAATACCTGCATGTGTACCCATGCATTAGCAAACTTTAACCCACCTGCTGACAAGAGACTGCTCTGACAGCTGTTCATCCAGTTGGAGTGTGTTTTGTACATGGTTACAAAAGATATGAGCCTGCCAATTTGATAGATGTCTTCTTTTTTATTGTTTAGAAGAGGAAGAATACACTGTTCTGGTGTTCGACCTCTCTCACTCACAGATTTGAAAAATACCAGAAATGCTCAAAGGATGCAAAATTATGCCATTACACACCTACAATTCAAAACACACATATTGCAAGTGGCAAGATTTGGATGCTGGGCAATATTATAATGTGACTGCCTAACTAAACAACATTTTAGTTAGGACTGTATAACCAACCAAAATGGAAAGCATCTAAGTTCATTGTCCAGCCAAGGCTTTGTTCTGTTTTTAAGTCCTTTGGCAAATAACTCAATCTGTGTATCATTTACACCTCTACCTGTACAGAGATGACAATGATCCGTGCTTTCATACAAATCTCATCTTTCCTACAACTAAGGTGGGGGAGGCAGAGCGATTTATGGCAGAAATTACTCAGAATATTTGGGCCACTTTTTATACTGGGGTTAAATTTAGGGTTCTGACTTTTTTTTTTTTACTCTTAAGTAAATCTAATCTTTGATAAAATCAAGTGTATTAAGCAGGAGCTGTAAAATCAATTCTGCTATGGACAGACTTACATCAACATCCTTATACTACCTCCTGTATAGTTTATACCAATTTCCAAAGCTGATTTTGACAGCATAGTGTTGTACACAATAGCATGAAAATCTGTTCCCTAAGCTTACTTCCTTTCTCCTGCAGTACTGTTTTTGCATATCTTGTAGACAGAAGCAGTTACATGTTGGTATGCAAAAAATGTTTCAAAACTGCTTGGAGGATCTATGCATCACAGTGACACAGGAATTAAAGTATATCTTAGCACATTTGATTTGTGATGTTAGGATTCTATTTATACATATTACTAGTTAAAGCCTAGATACTACAAATCTCCAGTCATCCAATTAGTCTTTAGCTATTGAAGCCAGTGAGACTTTTTGTATGGGTAGAGTCAATTTACATGAATCAAAGTTCATGATATTGGCTTTTTAGTTTTATTTAGCTCTTTCAAACACTTAGTTCAGTATAGCCATATTTAAGCATTTCATTTCAAGATTCTGTATGGATTGAATCAGCCGAAAATCCTGTAAAGAAAAAATACTTCATATATCTTGGACACTGCCCTTTATTGAAACTGACAGAACCTGGAGAGCTCTATCATTTCCAGATTCAAAAGTTTACTTGTACTGATCCCATCTGCGGGCCAGAGCAGGCGACTCCCAGTCTCCCCTCTTCTTTCTCCCTCCCCTTCTTCCCCACCACATATACACACCATTTCCCTTCCCTTGCAAGACAGAAATCCAAAAACTATAGGACAGAAAATAAACTAGACAACCCAGAGTATTTGTCCAGCAAGGACAATTAGGAAGCAGAACCCTTCAGCATTTCACTGTACAGAGTCCCTTGAGTGCCTCCTTTCTGTTCTTTAGACATCAGGTGCTCAGAGGTCCAAGTCTTCCTCTCTATTTTAAATATAATTGCTATAAATTCAGTAGTGAAAGGGGATGTTACCCTTCCACTTATGCTGACAACAACAAAGAACAAAACAAGCTGTTCTTCAGAAGGTGCAGAGCAATGTATTCCACACTCATAAACTCAAGGCACTCTGACCCATGTTGCACTTTTATTTCTACAGGGTTTTTTGGAGCCTTGCATGCTTGTATTATATTCTTTAGTGCTTAGAAAATCTAGAGCACTTGAAGTCTTAGCCATCTTCTGACATACTAAATAGGATCTTCCCATTTACATTACTAACAGCTGAGCTAACCTCTTAAATGTAGTTAAATGTTATTAGTCATTATACAGAGACATTTTTTACCACTTAGAGAATCTTTATATTTATGGTTTTAAGAACAGAATTACTTGATTTCATCAGTTATTATCCACTAGCATATTCTTCACATTCTATCTAGTGTTGCAGGTTTATTATATTGACCTCATTTCTACTGTCACTGCAATTTAACTTCTGTATTTATATTTCACAGATATTTTCTATAATTTAAAAAATTACAGCTGCAGTATGAGAGCAGTGACAATCACACAGTAAACTTTGCATTCAGATGATCATCAGTGTTCCCAGTTTAAGGACTCAAGAGGAGACAACCTGAATAAAATCTGATTAAAGTGATAAAAATGGTCAGACAGAAAAATGAGGGGGAAGAACAGGATTTGTAATATTAAAAGCCTGGAAATAGTTTCTCCTGAAATATCAAACATCAGAATTTCTTCAACTGTGATCCACAGAGCTCTTGAAATAGTGTGCAGAAAGGAAACTTGCTGTTGGTTTCTCCTCCACTGTAAAGAAATAAAAAGAAGAAGACAGGTACTTTTTCTTAATATTGTCTTGATCATATCACAGAATCACAGGATACGCCGAATTGGAAGGAACCCACAAGAATCATCGAATCCAATTCCTGGCCCTGCACAGGACCACACCCAGGAGTCACACCATGTGCCTGAGAGTATTTTCCAAATGCTTCGAGAAATCTATCAGGCTTGGTGCTGTGACCACTTCCCTGGGGAGCCTGTTCCAATGCCCAACTACCCTCTGGGTGAAGAACTCTTTTCTAATATCCAACCTTAACCTTCCCTGGCACAACTTTAGGCCATTCCATCTGGTCCTGTCACTGGTCTCCACAGAGAAGAGATCAGTGTCTCTCCCTCCTCTTCCTCTCATGAGAAAGTTTTAACTGCAGTGAGGTCTCCCCTCAGTCTCCTCTTCTCCAGGCTGAACAGACCAAGTGACCTCAGCCACTCCTTATACGGCTCCCCCTCAAGGCCCTTCACCATCTCTGTTGTCCTCCTTTGGACACTTTCTAACAGCTTAATATATTTCATATATTGTGGCACCCAAAACTGCACACTATATTCAAGGTGAGGACATACCAGTGCAGAGCAGAGAGAGACAATCCCCTCTCCTGACTGGCTGGTGATGCTGTGCCTGATGCCCTCCAGGACACGGTTAGCGCTCCTGGCTGCCAAGGCACTGCTGACTCACGTTCAACTTGCCATCAGCCAGGTCCCCTGGTCCCTTTCCATGCACTGCTTTCTAGCATCTCATTCCCTGGCCTTGGCAAACATCCAGGGTTGCCCCATCCCAGGTGCACAATCCGGCACTTTCTCTTATTGAACATCATATGGTTGGTGACTGCCCAGTCCTGTACTTGGTTGAGGTCTCTCTGCAGGGCCTCCCTGCTTTCGAGGGAGTCAACAGCTCCTCCTGGTTTTTATCATCTGCAAACTTGCTGAGCATTCCTTCAAGTCCTGTGTCCAAGTCATTTATCAAGATGTTGAAGAGCACAGGGCCCAAGATGGAGCCCTGTGGAACCCCACTAGTGACAGGTCACTACTCTGATGTTCCCCCAATTCACTGTTACCCTCTGTGCTTGACCCATGAGCCAATTGCTCACCAACCACATGATGTGTTTATCCAGCTGTGTGCTGGACATTTGGTCCAGAAGGATCCTCTGAGAGACAGTATTGAAAGTTTTACTGAAATCCAAAACATACATCAGCTGGCCTCCCTTGATCCATTAGGTTGGTTACCTTGTCATAAAAGGAAATCAGGTTTCACAAGCAGGACTTTCCTCTCATGAAGCTGTGCTGGCTGTGACCAATGACAGTGTTGTCTTTCTGGCATTTTTCAGGAACTCCCAGAATAATCTTCTCCATAACTTTACCAGACACTGAAGTGAGACTGACAGGCCTGTAGTTTCCAGGGTCCTCCTTCTTGCCCTTCTTGAAAATTGGGAGAATATTCTCCAGCTGGGACCTCTCTGGATTCCCCAGACCTCTCAAAAATCATCACGAGAGGTTTTGCCATGACATCAGCCAGCTCTTTGAGGATTCTGGGATAAGTCTTATCAGGCCCCATAGATTTGTAAGGATCCAGCTGGAGCACCAGATTCTGCACAGTTTCATCAACTATGAGTTGATCATTCTCGCACTCATGGTCCTCCAGCTCAGGGCACTGAGATCCTCCTCGGTCCACCATCTGTGGAAAAGAAAGCATTAAACACCTCTGCCTTGCCTGTGTCCTTGTTTGTGAGGTAATCCTGTAACAGACCAATGATGTTTCTATACTGACTATTGCCATTAATATATTTGAAAAAACTCTTTCTATTGTCCCCCACTTTTCTGGCCAGTTAGAACTCCAGTTGAGCTTTGGCTGCACAAATTTTCTCCCTACATCAGCAAGCTGCATCTCTGTATTTTTTCTGTGTCACTTGACCTTGCTTCATATTGGTAATAACTCTGAAGGACTAGAAAAATAAGGTAGAGGAAAAACTTGTGCATCTACAAGGCTCAGTTAAACAATCTCCCAATTAAGTACTGGTGTGGACAAAAAGGTATGTAGAAGACAGAAACCTGTTGTTTCTCATAATTCTGCTGCAAGGAGCGAACAGGAAAATACAAACTTTGAATCTGGATGGTCAAGCTGAAAAGCTCTGAAAGTATGTAGCAACATGAGCAGTATGTAAAGTACTGAGTATGAAAAACTAAGGATGAGTAACAAGGCAATTCCTTTGTATGAAATAAATTTTAGAAATTTAGCAGTGCAGACTTCTTTGGTCAGCACCTGTAAATGAGGCCTCTCTCTCTCTACAAGTATGTCTCTTTCTTATAGCCACGAGCCATTTGCATTGTCTTCATTGCATACCCATTCTGGGAATTCCCTTAGTTCTTTGAATCACAGCAGCAAGCTGGTCTAAACGCTTAAAAGGCCGTTTGCCCTTAAAATAACTTTGATAGAAACCTTTGAAACCATGATTCAAAATAGATGCCATCAAGAAAAGAAAGACAAGATTGAAACAAGAAATAATTCTAGATTCAATGTGAGAATCTGGCAGATCTTTACTGTCTGCATACATACACACTCTGCCAAAATGCAGTGCTTGAGCAGTAAAGATATCTCATTGCAGCTGCTGAGGCACAGGTCCAAGCCATACTCCGGTTTTGTGCCCAAAGATGTTCTCAGTCAGCTTAGATGAAAGTGTTTGGCCTCTAAGCCTAGAAAGGAATACTGCCCAAAAGACCCACTTCTGTGGCCTCATTTGTGGGACACTATTGGAGACCCTGTTTTAGTGACTCATGTGCACCATGGAGATTAGCACATAGACTGTGGGTGCAACTATTTAGAATAATCAATCTTTTCTGACAAAATAAACCCAGATTATTAAAATTAACCTGCAAAAAATATTGAAAAAAATACCTGAAATGGACCTATAATTACCAAAATGAAATTAACTACTTGAAATAGTAACCCTGTCTGAGGGTAGAAAGTGAAAGACATGGAGCCTCAGTACTGTGCCCTTGATTTGCTTTCCATGTGTCCTGGCAGTCATGACAAGACATGACAGACAGAGAAAAGGAATAGTTTCCTTCAGCTGTAAATTCATCCAATCCCGAGTCCAGTCTATAGTAAAGCTGTACCCAGTAATTACAGTCTGTACATTCAGTATCTAATCCATAAAAGTCTGGTATTGCAGTTTTGCTGGAATTTTGTTTTTGTGAAAACTACTCTTGCGTGTCTTTCTGCCCAGTGGCTGAGTTTCAGGAGGAAAGATGATGAATCACAACAGAGTACAGTCTCTGAAAGGTGAAGGATACGAGTAAATACTCCCTGAAGCTGGGGAAGGAATTGAAAGTAGGTCTTCTACATCTGCAGTGAGTACCCTAATTTTAATTACATCATAAGAATAGGGAGCATGAATGAACTTTCAATACTGCTCCATTTTTTTATTAAGATGAGCAAGATTGTTGCCTAGACAAGCTCAAATTAAATCTACTATACTAGATCCATTTGGCATTTCAGTATAATTTGTAGATCCCAGCTAGACTCAGATGTTAAAGAGACACCAAACCACTTGATTTTTCTGCTAAAATAATGGTACCGCTGTTTATGCACAGAAACAGAACTCCAGACATCAAGGGAGTTCTTCAAGTGAAAATGTTGACATCCACAGATTTGACTCAGGAACCAAATTCCACCCAAGAGCACCACTTCAGTCAGTAAAAACCTTCTATGAACAGGTTCTAAATGACTTCAACAACATATCAGAAGAAGCCCTTTTTGGAGTATGAGGTAGGACCAAGTATTTAATCAGCACCCTCACAACCGGATTCTTTTTCCTGCATGCAGCAAGAAGCAGCATTTGTAGGTGGCTCAAGAGCCTTTTGCAGTCATCAAGCTGCTTACTTATGCAGCACTGGAAGACATATTATACAATGGAGCAGGTTCTCAACTGCAAGTGCCTGTATTAGTCCAAAAAAAGTATGTTGGCTAATCAGAGAAGAAGCTGGTATTTCAAAGTACCCTATATTTTTCCATGCTAAAGCAGGTTTAAAAAGTTGAAGACTTTTTTGAAATTACATCTTCTGCCAACAATTTGTAAACACTTATCAGAAAGTTTCTGAGCACTATAAAAACATAAAATCCAGCCATGCCCTTGAGATGCTGCCCTGCTTTATGCTGAAGGAACACAGGAATTCGTAGAGGATCCCACTACTTCTGCAGCATGTGCATTGCAGTTACCACATAGTTCTTCCAAAGAACATTTGAAAATCTGGTATTTTCTATCATTTATGAATAGTCATTACCAGAAGTCTGGAGTAATTTAAGTCAGTAGACTCATCTCCATCTCATGTCCCCTCCCATGACTAATCTTTCACTTCTTCTAAACTAATTAATTGATTTTGGATGCACATCTATCATAATTCCATTGCTCATAGCAAATCTGAATACAAGTGAACCTTACCTATCTCAATATCTCTGACATGGTAGAGGAAGAAAAGACAAGAGAAGTCTAGAGGGGAAATCCAAAAAAGTGTTGGAGGAAAACACAATGAACCATGGTGTTTATACTGGATCTGATCTTTTACTTACAATAACAGAAATAATCCAGAGTTCAACAGTAGGCATGAGTCTAAACAGCCCAAGGCAATCTGTGTTGTTCTGCTCTGTGGTTTTGATTCAGGTTCAATGCTTGTTCTGAGAATTAATCTCATTAAGATGAGTGTAGTGGCTAATTCTACTAAAAATTTGCTCTGTATTTTCAAAGGCAGTAGTAAATCCTTGGTATGGATTATTTGGTAGAACCCCAGAGGAATTGTCTGAGCTTGCATTCATGGATTCCTCAGAAAGCAGGACGTTGCACTACTTAATCACCAGTTAGTGAATCACAGGATCATAGAATAGGCCAAGTTGGAAGGGATCCACAAGGGTCATTCAGTCCAACTCCTCGTCCTGCACAGGATCATCCCCAGAGTCACACCATGCCTAAGGGTATCATCCAAATGCTTCTTGAACTCTCTCAGGCTTAGTGGTGTGACCACTTCCCTGGGAAGCCTGTTCCCGTGCCCAAACACCCTCTGGGTGAAAAACTTTTTTTAATATCTAACCTAAACCTCCCCTGGCACAACTTCAGGCCATTCCCTGAAATTCTGTCGGTTGTGTTGTTTGGGTTGACAGATTCAGTTTTCTGTCCTGCTGGAACCCAAATATCTGTTGAGCCTATTGTCTCCAGAGGAACCTTGACATTGCCAGGTTCCAGTGAACATATCCCTGCAACATATGAACACTTAGCTAGATGCCTTTTTTAACTTCATTCCCCCACCACTGTCAAAGACTAGTTCATAGTATTACAGACATTATAATGGACATTAAATGTAAAGAAAAAAATAATTTAATCAATTACTTCATATTTGTCTTATCCATGTAGTGTTATAAACCACCACAGTCCTGAAAAATAAAGTATATTTAAGCCTTTCCTGCAAAATTTGATTGCAATTTTTCTCACCAGCTTCTTCATGTTTGCAGGTAAGCAGCAATCCCTGCACTGGTTATGAACACAGGGACATACTTTTCAATGCTAAGACACAATAAATATTACCATGGACTGAAAAACTGTACATCTCCCACATAATTTGTAATTTTAGTATATTGCAAAGGGGGAAAGGTGACAAATATTAATATACACAATGGTGACACAATAGCAACTGGCAGAGGAAGCACCATCCTCAGTCAGCACACTGATTTTCTGGCCACTGATTTTCTACCTGGTGCTCCACGGCAGAATAGGAATTGATGTGAAAACATGACGTGCTGTTGGGCACAATAGACAGGGAAGGAACAAGGGGGTTTATAGAAAACATTACATGGCAGGTAGTGAAGGTCTGCTGAGGTTACTTCAGGTTAAGCTGTTATGGTGCAAATTTGGTAAGACGGCTCAAGAGTCTGCTTCAGTCTCTGTGGAAGGACAAGTCTACGGGGTGCAAAACTTATTCCTGAGATTGTGTGCATTTGATTCTACACAGTGATGTCCTCTGTACCTTCTCTGCAGTCCCAGATTAATTGCGGAGATTAGGTCTACTTTCAGATGAGACCCGGGATCAAACTGAGTATTGTTTTTAAAGGCACCCAGGAAATGTGCCCTCTCTAGTCCCTTCCAGTTCCTACTGCCAGTGTCTCTGGAGATTTTAATGTGAATCTGATATTACTTCAGAGTTTCAGTCCAACCAAAATGAAATACTTTGGAAAGCTTCATTTTGTGAAAAAAACTGAGATTTGGACTTGTTTCAATTTGGAGTGAATCCACATGTTAAGTTCTTGGAATTTCCTGTAGGAAATACCATTTTTCAACCAGAGGGTAAGACGAGGCTCATTGGCAGCAGAGCATGAAGGAGCCTCTTGTGTCACCGTCTTTGTTTTACTTATTCTTCAGACAAATTGATGTTTGCCAGGTCTGTAAGTAAGAAGACCCATTTATTTCATACAAGCCGCAGACTTCCAAGGTGTTGTGGCTTTCAGTCATTACCAGTCTTTCAATTTACAAAGGGAACAGGCAATCTCTAGTATATTTCAATTTATCTCATGTACAGCTCCACAAAATTCACAGAGATAAACCTGAAAAGACTATATTTTTTGTATTTCTTTATTCCTTACAATCAGGCTAGTTGTTTTTCAGTTTGGTCAAACCCTAGAACATATTCCCAGGTAAGCTGAGATTGTTCCAAGAATGCCAAGTAATCACACAGGTCATTTGATAGATTCATGAGCAGCTTCTAAGGAAAGTGAGGAAGTCTTTATTTAGGATTAACCTTACCCAGGCTGATGCTGTTGATATGTTGCATTCTTGAGGTCCTTTGGGATGAAGGCACTAAGCAACTGGAACAATTATACGCCGTGGAAATATCTGCTTTACACATAGATTGGCAGATAGTGTACTCTCATGTCTGAATATATTTCTCCATACTGGTTCAGATCATAACTTATTATGAACATTTTTTATTCTTTCTTGCTAGCATATGTCTGCTTTTATCTCATCCATTACTGGCACATGTATCCTCACAACATAATACCATCGCGGCCATTTTAGTATAACAGATGGGCAAGAGGATTATTTGTCTTGATACTTCATTCAGAAACCACGTTTTGTTTATATTTTGTATTGACATTAAAAAGCTTTTCAACCAATGGGGGTTTCTTTTGAGTTAGTTTCATTTCATTTTATTTTTTAGTGATACAAAAAGGCTAATTCTTTTTTTTTTTTTTTTCCCACTTCAAGAACAGAATGATAGCACTGCCTGGGGGTTACCCATAGCAGTAAGCTAACATTTAACACAAATCAAACACAAAGGCTGATGAAGAAGAGATGCAAAATTGCTACTGTAAGACTGGAAATAAACATGGGATTCAAAGGCTGCATGCTTGATAATACAACGGGGAAAAAGAAAAACCTATTAGGAGAAAAATCTATCGGAAATAAACTAAAATGGATTTTTGAGGTTTATCAGAGACTTTTTTTTTTTTTTTTACTTTTATGCTAAAATCAAACAGGCAGGCAAACCAGGGAATAGTTTACTGCTTCGGAGAGGAAGGTATAGTTTAGGTTATGGGACTTCTGACTGCATATAACTGTATGTGGTCTGTCTTTTTTAATTCCTTTGGAGCACTGAAAATTTATGCTTCAGATATGGATGACCTGATGATCACGCAAATGCTCTTCATTTTGTGTAGTTATTGCCTCTCTGCATTGAAGGTAGGACCTTCTTTGCACCTGCCTTGTTCAGGTTTTCCCACTTTTAGCAACCACTGTACAATAATAAAGCTACATTACTGTGTTTAACATGTATCTGCAAAAAGCAGTTCATATTACTAGAGTTTGCAGTCCTCAGTGAACACATAAATCAGAAGAAAGTTTTACTGTCCAAGTAATAACATGGTTGGAATGTACCACAGGGGGATTAATATTCCTTAAGTTAAACAATGGGGACAAATTGAAAGAGCAAAATCTGAATAGAGATGTACAACTTTAAAGTCAATATGTTGCAGAAACCTCCAATTTGGGGGTTAGATCTGCCAAATTTTCCGCTTTCTGGATTGGGACTGAAGTCAGAAATTTTATTAACTCTGATCCTAGATGGCCATTTATAGCAATTTCTATATAACTACAACTAAAACCCTGTTTTGAGTTCATTCAGTTAATGAAAATATCAAGACTGACATTACTGAGAAGAACACTATAAAATTATTGACTGATATCAGTGACCATTAACAGTGAGATGGTAAATTAAGGTTCACATGCCTATCAGGAGACTTTTAGGAGCATCTAAAAAAGTTAAAAACATCTGCATGCACAATTTAACTCAACATCTACAGGTCCATAAAGAGTTTCTTCATAAACTTGTATATAAACTAAGACTGGGAACATGCTAACCTGTACTTTACATAACACCATTCGTTTCAAAAGAGAAATAAAATATACTTGATTTTTTTGTTTTCTTATACAGAACCACTGAACCAGAGGGTAGAAAAACAAAATACCTGCATTTATAAATTATACGGAAATTGTTCTTTGTGGAACATTTCCAACATTCATCTCGCAGAGCTCTACTATTGAATATCTGGAATATACCGTGAATAAAAGTTGTACACAAAGTATGATAAAGCACATAAGTAGGCTGCAGTTTCATTTTCCTGATGACATCACTGTAACAAGTAATAAAAAAAAAAACCCTCAATATTTTTACATTTCCCCTAATTTCCTTTGTCTAATTTTAGGTCCTTAGGGGGCATCAAAACAAAGATATGTGAACCTAAGTATTTGTATTAGTAAACTTTTGAATGTTGCTATCCCCCTGACAATCCAATTACTTCTAGAAAGTTTGGGTTATCTAAAAATGTTTCTGTTTGATTCATCTTCTACCCCAACCTTTTCTGATTTTCTGGATTTCCTGGTTATTCAACTGAGCACAAATTGCTGTTCATACAGATGCACTGCCATGATTTCTGATTTGCAGGCTGTCACTCCCATTAATAACCTACTAGGCTGTCATGCTGTCATTCCTTGTTGCTGCAACGATTTGTTTCAAACATAGGGGCTGATTCATGAAGAATAAAAAAAGCAGTTGTCCTGTTTTACAGGAACCTCAAAATATTTATACAGAAATTGTGTGAAAAGCACACACACGACTTTCATCCTGAAGAATGTGAATGCTTAATACTCAACTTGTTTTCCTGAGAGGAAAAAGAAAGAATATAGATTCTACTCAATTTTTAATACGTGAAAACATAATGCTTTTAATAAAATCTTCTCCTTGTAAGATATCCCAAGTTCAGTTCCAGAGCTATGATATGATAAATCCCCAGGAAAATGCAATGGCTTAAAAACTGATAGCAAAGCTAATTTTAGGCTTTTTTTTTTTTTTTTTATATTTCTCACTCTATCTTATCCAAAAGTATAAATGGCAGCTATATTAGCAAAAAAAGACAAAAATATACCAGTGCCCTTCAGTCTATTGTTTTTCTTTCTTGATTCAGGAGTTCTTGGATAAATTTCACTCTTGATGATATGGGTGCAGCTTCATTGCCTCTTACAGACTTGTGCTTTCAGAAAAGAAAAAACAATGTGATCCACTGGACTCAATATCCCTCTATACTGTTGAACTACTGTATGACTGGGAATGGTGAGATAATTTCTGGGATAGGAAGATATTGCTGATGAATAAACCAGCACATGCATCCACATAAAGCAGACAATGAACTGGGACTGAACCAAAATCTGCAGAGGTTTTGACCCATTGGCAGGTGTCCAGGGACTCCCCTGTCCCTGTGGACTGGAGGCAGACAGCTCTTTGACAGGTGATGCTGGTGACTGTGGGAGAACAGGGCAGGTCCCCTCTGCTGTGCCTGCTCCCCTGAATGCTTCCCAGTGCATCATGGACATCACGCCGGGATGTCTGTCTCAGCAGCAGTGGGGCTGGCCAGCCAGCCCCGTCTTGAAACACCTCATCCCAGCATTTGCCATTCAGCTCACATACCCAGAGCATTTCAAGGAGCTGGAGCTGCCAGGAGCTGAGCTCCTGCACTTTTTCCACCACCAAGGCCCGACAATTGGCACGTGTCCCAAAGAAACAGGCAGAAGAAGGTTTCTGAAGAAGGAAAAGAAATAAGAGAACAACACAGGATGCTGACATAAATCAAAACTGGGAGAGAAGACAAAGGTGGAGGCTGTTTGGATCTCAGCTGCAGTGCTGGCTCCTGGTTTCCCATTTTCCCTTGTCATCCTTCAGTTGCTTCTCTCCAGCCCGGAACTATGCTACCTGAGCAGTGCAAAAGTTTGTGCTCCCATTCCCATCCTCTCCCTACACCTCTCTCTGTCTGCTCCTAGTGCTGCCTACAGATGGTTTCTATTAAGTGAAGTACTCTAAATATCTACATAAAATACTTAAATCATTAGTCTGACGTTGCACACTGTAATTTAAACCAATATTTTAAAGAGGCAGTCTCCCAATTACAGCATTATTGTTATCTTCCATAAGGCTAACACATTAATCCACTTGAAAATTTGTCCCTGCCAAACAGTATCAGCAGCCAGTCCCAAGTCTGTCAATGCCATAGTAGTTTCTAAATTTCTAAAGATCTTTAATTAATGAAGTATGATAGCAACAGGTTCTCCCTCTCCTTTTTTAATTTGATCTCCATGGCATTATAGGAACCTAAAGATTCCACTAGGCATATATTTCTACCACTTCCTTGTCAGAGGAAATGTATATTCATTTCAGACTTGCGGAGGCAATTACAGTAGCCACCAGTTGCCTACAGCAGCTAATCAAAGTGATAACCTGCAAGTTCTCAACTCCCCATGAGACAGCCCACTTGCCTCCAGCTGATGAATGCCAAAAGAGCAGCATGGGCCCACCAGTAATGACACCGTCATCTAAGAGAAGTTTTTAACTAACCCATGGTTTTATAAAGACTCTATTAATGTCTCATAAAAAGAGGTCTAGATAAAACATTCTAATAAGAATTTTTTTAAAGGGAAATACCAGCATGGATGTAAATGTCCATTGTAAAATATTAGGCTGGTATTTGTCTACTTGTAACCTTTGCACTTCTCGTGTTCTGAAAAGTGATGAAGCCTTCCCTGAGTGTTTTCAAGCCTGTGACTAACCTCTGACTAATAAGCTATCATGTCCTTGCCTGTGTCCAGCCACACAGTCAAGCACATGCTTCATCTTAAACAAATGCACAATTCCATCAATTTCAGAAGGATTCAGGGGCTTACACTTAAATGTGTAGAAGCACTGTAGAAAAGTGGGCTATTATGCAACTGAAAAGTAGCATTGCAGATTTTTAGTTT
Organism: Lophotriccus pileatus; assembly: GCA_035583135.1. Lineage (NCBI taxonomy): Eukaryota > Metazoa > Chordata > Aves > Passeriformes > Tyrannidae > Lophotriccus > Lophotriccus pileatus. The sequence goes on along the minus strand of JAWWES010000081.1, from coordinate 92,267,573 downwards.
AGATATTAATTGGTGTTGCCTACAACTACAATAAACAAAAAAAAATTAGAAGTAGAAGAAAACAGCATTTTAAATAGCTTACAATTATTTGCTGGCAGAACAGATTCGCCACACTGGTAGGAAACCTTTAGATTCTTCTGCATGACCAGTCCCTTGCTTTTTCTGGAATTTTATTATTTACAACATAGGCATACTTGGCAACAATATTGACCCCCTCCACAATCTGCCACTCTATTACTGATAAAAGCAGAATTAAAGATACACACTATATTTTTGCTTTATGCCATCAGCATATTTCAGAGAGTTCAGTACATAAAAATTTAAAGAAAAGAGAATTAAAAGATTTGAAGGTTGTTTCTCCAGATTTTACTTGTTTCAATGTAATAGGCTTTGTAACCCAACAAAAACACAGCTTTGTGGTCTCATTAAGATTCTCTAAAAAAAAACCAAATTAAAAAAAAATGCCACAAAACTTCCTTCCCCCGGAAATGTAAAAGCTACTCACATGAAAAAATTCTCTGTGGCTGTTACTCTAATCGAGTTATTAAATGTGAGATTTCTCTTTAAGGCTTCTGGCCAGGTTTTGACATTGAATTTTGGGATATTCTAATTAGCTGTGGTCCCAAAGGAAGTGTTCCTGGCTTCCTCCCTGCATAGTTGGGAGTCCTGAAGGACTCCAGGCTGCAGGCTGCAAAGAGAGCGGGTTAGGTTAGTACATTTCCTACTCATGTCGCTATCATCATCCAGGGAATGGACTTCTGCTCTACCATTTCCTAGCCTCATTAAAAACTTGGTGAGCTTTTAAAGGCTGCAGTTTCAAGTTTTTAGGACTGTCACCACCCACAGTGGCCATTTCGTGCTTTGAAATACACACATCCTCATGCTATTATTATTACTTGCTTGCTGTAGCACTCAAAGGACTTGAACAAGGCCAGACCAGAACTTAGAATCCTCCTCCACCACAGAGGAAGATGGGATGGCCACCTTGGGAGCTTAGGCGATACCCAGCTAGAAGATCACATCAACTTAGTCGTGTAAGCAACACAAAGTTTTTTTCTCCAAAGCAAATGTGAAGGATAATAGTTTATCTTAATTTGAAAAATCAAGATGAAAAAATCGCAGGTATCCTGCCAGGACCAGCCTGCATGCTCGGCTCTCCTCCAGCACCAGGGAGGCAAAGCAAGGTATGAGGTGTCCATGGAAGCTTTTTGGACTTCAGCATGGACTTTTGATACTGTTTCTCACAGTATCCTTCTGGAAAAATGTACTGCATATGGCTGAATAACCAGTGTACATGATGGGTGAGCAACTGGCTCACAGGTCGGACACAAAGAGTTATAGTGAATGGGTAACATCAGACCAGTAACCTATCACTGGTGGGGTTCTGCAGGGCTCCATCCTCATCCCAGTGCTCTTCAACATCGTCATTAATTATTTGGACACAGGACTTGAAGGAATACTAAGTAAGTTTGCCAACGACATTAAACTGGGAGGAGCTGAGTGCATTGAATGCAGAGAAATCTTGACAAATTAGGGAAATGGGCAATCACCAACTGTATGAAGCTCAACAAGGGAAAGTGACAGATTCTGTACCTGGGATGAGTGTCTACACACCCTTGGTTGTGTGTATAGACTAGGGAACAAGTTGAATATGAGTCAGCACTGTGCCCTGACATCCAGGAGGGCAAACCATGTCCTGGGGGGCATCAAGAGCAGCATCACCAGCTGGCCGAAGGAGATGACTGTCCTGCTCTGCTCTGCGGTGGTGTGTCCTCACCTTGAGTACTGTGTGCCAGTTTGGGCATCACAATATAAAAAAGACATTAAGCTATTAGAGAGCATCCAAAGGAGTGCCATAAGGATGGTGAAGGGCCTTGAGGGGAAGCCTTATGAGGAGTTGCTGAGGGCACTTAGTCTGTTCAGTCTGGAGGAGACTAAGCGGAGACCTCATTGTGGTCTTCAACATCTTCACAAGGGGAAGGAGAGGGGCAAGTGCTGATCTCATCACTCTTGTGACCAGTGACAGGACTTGAGGAAACAGCATGAAGCTGAGTCAGGGAAGGTTTAGCTTAAATATCAGGGAAAGATTCTTCACCTAGAGGGTATTTGAGCACTGGAACAGGCTCCCCAGGGAGCACCAAGCTTTCCAGAGTTCAAGAAGCATTTGGACAACACTCTCAGGCACATGGTGTGACTCTTGGGGATGCCCCTGCACAGGGCCAGGAGTTGGATTCAGTGATTCTGATGTGTCCCTGGCACTGGGGCTGCTTTGCTTGCTGAAATGCTCCTAAAGAGTCTCTGTTTGAGACAAAAGCAGTATATAACTAACACTTTAGTGCTAGCTATTTTAATATTTTAAGAGATTACTAGAAATAATGAATAGAAGGCAAATATGTCGGTTAAAATGAAATGACAAACCCTTTAATTAATAGATAATATTCATCCTTACAGGAACAAATATGCATGACACAGGTTTTCACCAATGGCCCCCACTATACCAGGAATATCTATAGCCTGTCTTTGCCTATCATACTTTCATGAGTTAGAACTTTGTTTGTGGGGTCATGATGGGCCTGTCTATGAATTCATGTTTAGCAAGAACAGCATCTTGTGAGCAAACCCCATCTGATGGGATGATATGATGAGGATTTAGTCATCGTTTCATTTCAGTAGGAGCTGTGCTCAGCTGTGCTGAGGCTTCCCTCATTCCTTGTCTCTAAATCTCCCTGGCAGCTCGAGGAAATAACAAGTGGAAAGGAAGGTTCAAGCTCATATTTTTCTTCCTATTTACCCAGTTTCCACCAGTGTTGAATACAATTACAACACAGTGGAAAAAATCATGTAGAAAAACACTTTTTTGTTCAACAGTCCTGCTTTCTCTTCGTGGCGCAATCAGCACCAAGGAATTTCTGCTGATTTTGAGAGCAAAAGCACATTTATAAAATTTTTCATCCTCTCAGCACAACATGCTGTAGCTCACACATCAGGAGGAAAATCTGGCTAGTTTGGGAATAGAAGCTTAGAATTGCCAGGAAAGTGGGATAATATTTTTGTGAAGACCTTGACATTTCTTTTTTTACTTTTCAAACTTCAGCAACACAAGTATAAACAACAACTCGGAACTACAAACTTCAAAATGTTTTGATTCACCTTTTGAGGTAATGGTTAGTTGAATTCTACCTGCAGGAACAAACCCTCTTATACACATTTCACATGAAATGTAAGAAGGAGCCATGAAACAAAACTGAAGACAATTTAGAAGCAAGAGAAGCAGAACTTTATAATCTCTGTTACAAATAATGACCTCAAGTAAGGAATGGCTTTCCTTTCTTGGCAACAGGAATATCTTTTGTGAACTGCACACATTTGATCTGAGACACTGAGAAAGTTCTCACACTTATATTTCTACAGGCACTTTTCAGAATCAAGTTTAAATTTTCTCACTTTTAAAAAGTATGCAGTAAGATATTGACCCTCTACATTTCAAATATCTATTGAAATAGAATGGTGTTCTTAAAGTCTGATTTCATTTTCCTCCAATAGCACATGGAGATGAAAGCCAACAGATGATACTAGCTGTCATCTTTACACAACTGTATCTGTAGACTTCAGACAATTATCTGTAATCAATATCTGTAGCGTCATGGTAATAAAATTATAGTACTCACATATAATTACACTTACATTCAAATATACCCAGTTCCATTCAGAGCATATGTCAGTGGAGTAAATCATGGTAAGTCAGTAATTCTCAAAAGAGAGGAGGGAAGGTCAGATCCATGCTTTTCAAGAAATTTAGTTCAGAAAGAACTTTCCTTTTCGGTTAACCTTCTAATGTTCTTGTTCATTTAGATTTTAAAAGAAACTGTTCTGGATAAAGGCTTTTCAGCAGTAGCTTTGCTAACCCTACACATGTAACTCCTTATTTTTATACTAAATAAATTTCTTACAATTATATGCATATGAATGAACATAACATAATTTATCATATGCTGATTTTGTTACTTAAAGTCAGAAATTAGTGGACACTCTTGAATTCAAAATTGCTTGTAAATCCACGAAGATGAATTTTTCATGTGAGTATAAAAATAGGCCTGTATTATATCTTTCATTTTGTGCTTTCCCCATTCAGTTTCAACACCCGCTCCCCGCTCCTTTTCTGTTATCCTTTTATTCTTTCATTTCCTGGTCCTCTATTCACTCTATCTTCATCCTTTAATTTTCTCTCCTTCTACTTTTGATTCATAGCATTGATCTTGGAGATCGAATTTTGTGCTGAAAAGGTGTTTGTATTGGTATAAAAAGACTTCTGCTCTATTATTTCCTCCCCTTCCTCCCATATAAAGACACTGTAATACCTTGGTTATACTGCAGACCCTGATTTCAGTAGTTACAGGACTTTTCCCTGCATAATGAAATCCTGAGTCCTAGTCACCCTGCTGTTAGGAAAAGGAAAAAAAAAAAAGGAAGAGATCCTTAAAAAAATCCTAATATGAGGGTATCTGGGCATGTTTCTCACCACTGGTGTTTAAGTACATTAAAAACCAGATCTGTGCAAGCAGCAACAGGTAGGAAATGAAAGGCATTATAGGGGGACTGAACTGGATCAGTCTTTTTTCATTAATGATTTACATGTGCAGGCAGTTGGCAAGAGTTTCTCCTCTTTCTAGAAGAAGCATCTTTCTCAAAAATTGCAGTGTTTATAGTGAAAGTTCCAATTTTCTACATCTTTCATTACAAAGAATAGTGTTTAATCACAGATTTTACACAGAAATACGTAATTATTTCCCAGCCATCACTACCTGCAGCTGAGAAACTGGCTTGGGTATGCTTATGAAGAAGTCAGATCTGTTATTCCTACTGGAATTTCCGAGTCCACTTTAAATTGCTACCTTGGTCCTGCCAGCAGTACAAAGGCTTCTCGCCTTCTCCCATGACATTTGCAACCCACACAGGATTTGGTGCTGTAAATGTGGCAGTACTAGCAGGACACAGGACAACATAGACTGCAGGCAGACTGCACCTGCTGTGTACCTCTAGTGTGTCCCATGGGGCTTAGGGAGGGGATGTTCTTGCCTGGGAAGTAAGGGAACAACTGGCAAGGAAAGACAGCTTACCTATGGCATGATTCCAAAAGCTCTTCTTACAAATTGTCCTGATTCCCACTGAGAAAACTGACCCTGACCTGACTCAGGAGTCAGGGTCAGTCCCATTACTCCTATGTCAGATTTCAGTTGAGTAACATCAAATCTTCAGCATTTCCTGAAGCTGCAACACAGAGCTGTTATCAAAGTGACTTTAGGTGTTTAAAGCCTACAAAATGAACACTTTGGACAAAGATTTTCTTTGGGGAAAATAGGTCATGTCCTGAAAGTCAAGGATAGTCAAAAGGTGGTCAGCATCTCTTAGAAAATGGCCTATAATTCTTCAAGTGCTAGCTGAAGAAATGATGTGCAGCCAGACAAAAAAAAAAAAAAAGCTAGAGCTATCAGAAGCTGAAAAATCTGATTTATGAGAGATTTTTCGTTTTCTTTTTTTCTTTTCTCTCTTTTTTTGCTAACTAGAGTTAAAAACAAGGTAATCACACTATAATTATAGCTTTGATCAGTTCTCTGCTGAAGACAAAAATGGTTCTATGTAGGTCACTTGCTGATGTCTAAGTTTATAAAAACAGACTTATATCACGATAATATCAATTTAAAATCATCCATGGCATGCACATACAAAGTCTGCAACTGTTCCACATATTTTCACTAGTCACTTGTTACATATTTCTTTACAAACTGTTCATAAATTATGTTTATTGTCTTATAATTAGTAGTACTAACAATGCATAATATCAATAAGGTCATTAAATGTGTAAAGAATAAATAATAGTAATATTAATGCCACCAAGTAGCAAAGCTTGACAGCATCATGTATATTCAGTCAACCAACAACTATATTTCTCTGCACTTGGATGATAAGACATGGAATAGTGCCAGTCACTGGTTTAATGAACATCAAGACAAGAGCAGAAGTTAAAAAGTTAGATAGCAGTTGGTTAAAAGAAGAAAAGAAGAGCTATTGAAATAAGTGTACTCTAACTCTTTCAGAATTAAGATGTGGACTTTCTGGATCCTTTTACCACATCAGTTGTTACATGTTCATCCTCTTTTCCTGGCCAAGCAGGGAGTCCAAGCTTCGCTGTTTTAATACTCTAACTGTTGGACCTAGCTGGTCGGCTATGTGAGCTGGAGTGATAGATTTGACCTCTAAATTCCATAAGGATAAATCAAAGACAAATAATGAAGCATTAAAAGGCAAGTAGATATTGGATGTTTTAATTCCTAATTATTTTTTTCAAAGTTCCTTTGCAGAACATCAAGTTGGAGTTTTTGTTTTTCTAATGGGAGTTTTACGCTCTCCATAGATTTGCTATCTGCCAAATTTGGCTGGCATTATTGCAGAGGCCAGTTATGGACTGAGGGAAAACAAATTATTTGCAAATGAATGGAAAACTTATAGAAGCTTTGCATTAGGTGCTATATTGACTTTACCTCTTCAGGTAGAGAGGGTATATAAAGATGCCTTTATACTCACAGATCAATACGAAGTGTTTAATTTTCCTTGTCTCTCTATCTTAGAAGACTAGAAATCTGTTGTAAAATGAAAATGGAAACTATTTGTTGAAGAAAGGACAACACCATCTTTTTGTCATGACTAGAATGGCACATTGAGAGGGACTGTGCACTCACTGGCATTTGGCATGTGATTCTGAAGTACACTGGCTCTTTTAAAGCTGTCTTGCTTTGTCCATTTATTCCAGGACTAAAGAGCAAAGACAGGATTTTCTTTTTCCAGATTTTTCTTCCTATGTGTCCTAAATGAACAACCTTTGTCCTTTCAGCCCTGGTTGCTTGAAGTACTGGGAGTCCTGCCCTGTTATAGATCAGCTCCTCTGTAAGAATTAGCCCTACATGGGTTGGCCTGAAGTCCACCAGCATGGCAGGTACTAAAGGGGTTTTTGGTCACTTGACAATTAAAGTTTCTGAGAACCTGAGTAGCTGAGGAGCTTCTAGGGCAAATCCAATAACATTTAATGTAAAAGCAAAAACACATACACTCCAGCTGTTCTGCATCCAGGCTACTTGTGACCTTTGCTGAACATAGCTGAACTCCATTCGACAACATTAACTCCATCCCAAAAAGTCTTTGATGCCATTCTACTCTGTTCAACAGGAATGGTGAGTATGTTTATTCTTGTCCCTGATGATAGTAACAATGTCACATCTGATGGGTTTGGTTAAGATTGTCTTCAGCTCTGTTACCATCCTGAGAAAAAATCTGCTACTCCAAGCCTGTCACCTCACACTGCCAGCACAGGTTTACTGCTGTCATGACCAGATCATGTAACGTGAGATCCATCATGATGAAGTGACTAAAGATTCCAGTGGACAATGAACTGACCATGAGCCAGCGATGCACACTTGCCCCAAAGGAAACCAGTAGCATCCTGGGATGCAATAGGAGAAGTGCTGCTAACAGATCAAGAGTGGTGAACCTTCTCCTCTACTCAGCACTGGAAAGACATATCTGGAATTCTGTGTCTTGTTCTGGGATATCTAGCCCAAGTGAGACATGGTTACTGATGAAAAGGAGTGAAAAAGAGGAAGCCAGACTGTTTTCAGTGGTGCCTAATGACAGGAAAAAAGACAATGGGCACAAATTAACATATTGGAAAGTCAATGTCAATACCAGAAAACACTTTTGTACTGTGAGGATGGTAAAACTTTGGAAGAGTTTGCCTAGAGAGGTTGTGAATTATCTATTCTTGAAGATATTCAAAACCCTACTGGGCATGGTCCTAGGCAACTTGTCCTTGGGGTCCATGCTTGAACAGAGGGGTTAGACCAGCTGATCTGAAGAGGTCCCTTCCCACCTGAACAGTTCTGTGGTTCTATGAAATCCCTCAGGCCAAAGAAGAAATTAAATTTGAGGTTGTGTCTGGTCTTAGTGTGTCAGCTACTAGTCCCAGTACATTAAGTAAAATGCTGTGCTGTTGAAAAAATTTATATATATATATATATATATATATATATATATATATATATGCATGCTGAAGAGGAGAAACACTTCACAGCAATCCATGTGTCAAAGTTTAAATCTATTGGGTTTTCTAATAATTCTTTGCTTTTCCTAATTTCCTTCCTACATTGCTTAACTTTCCTGTACAGCTTGGTCACTCTTGTGGACGTCGTTCTTAGGTCTTAGTTCTCTCAACTTATTGTAGGAGAAAATCTGTATGTCTGCCTTGATGCTGTGAATTCTCTATGTAGCTGGACCACTGAATTATAGGATTCCATTCTGGAAATTGTTAAGGCTTTTACAAAACAGCCATATACATCTAGTAATTTTGCTGCTTCAAAACACATGAGCATAATAGTAAATCCTGATAATGCAGAATCCAGCTACTGCTCCAAGACAACATGAGGACAAGCTAAGTCTTCCACACCAGATACTTCATATTTTTTCATCATTCAACCTGTTCTTTACAGCCAGAACTGACTGATGCAGCAGGAATACTTCACATGATAATGAGTAGCACTACCAAGTGGCAGGCACACTTGAACTAGCCAAGATTATGGATTAAGCTTCAAATATTTGGGCTTGATTGATCTACTGAATAAAGACATCTTGAAATATTTTTTTTTCAATAAAGAATACAATTACATGATTATTGCTCCAAAGAAGGCTTAGAAACACTACAACTGAAATTGCTTAGGAACATTTGTTGGTTCTTGTCAATGATGTAAATCAAAGTGGTACAAAGCAAGAGAGAACGATTCTCAGATGCAACCCAAATATTGCCAAATACTTTCTGAAGACTTGACTCTATTAATGACTTAAATAAAATTACATTGTCCCCAGTCTTTTCCTTGACACTGGCTGTTCGCTCATTTTCTTAAGAGTGCTTCCTAGCTAAGGGCTGTGTAACAAATACCATTGATCAACCCATCCCAGGACCTTTTTGTTTTCTTTTGAGGATGCTTGTGTTACTACAGGTGACCTTCAAGATCCACTCCATCCATTCTTTAATCCTATAAACTTTGGTAGAGTTCAGGTACAGTTTTAGGTCTCCAGAGAAGGTGTTTTAATTTATTTTCAATTAAATATTTAAAGCACATTCTCTTAGTTTTCCTGTTCTAGCAAAATTTTCTTCATGGAACAGACTTGAAACAAGCGTTTTTCTTTTTCTTTCTCTTACTGCGCTATTTCATGATTTTGCCCATATTTTGTTTTTCCGGTTGCAGTCAGTCTCATCTTTTCTGGCCCTCTCTGCTTGTCAGACTCTCACTTTCAGTGTGGAGCCCTCCTCCATTCTCTCACTAGAAATATGAAGCTAGATGTTTAGCATACGGATCTTTGAAAATGCTGGGCACCCTCTAGCAGACAGTGATAGATCTTCCCTAGTTTCTACTGGAGTTGAATTTCCTTGGCACCTTCTACTATCATGCCTGTATACTTAGGGCTTTTCCATTTTGGAGCTCAGCCTTCACTACCTTTCAACACTTCTCCTGTTTCTGGGGACTGTCTTTCATTCAGTTCCCATTGCTCTCTTTCAGTCTGCTTAAACTGCTATCTTTAGCTGTCTTCAATTTTAGAAGATTCCAATTTTGTTTGGAAAACTAAATCAGACTTCAGTGGAAAAGCTATACATGAGCATATATTCATGCTATTGTTATTCCAGGCTGCAACTGAAATGGGTCTCAGTTTGAGTGTCATGATTGCTTCCACCTAACAAGAGTTAAAACAGAGTCATGTGAATAGGAAGCAGACATTCTGCCTTGTAGTGCACCAAAATCCTAAAAATGCTGATTAAAATAGTGCCGCTACACTGCTTGCTTTTTCATCCCATATTCCTGGCTTGAAAGCTCAAATGTTCTGATCTTGAATTCCATGCTCATTTCTAGGATAGTACCAGTATGAGAGGAGGGCCGTGGAAATAAGCTTTTTCCTTACAGCTGATCAATACAGGGCATAATTAAGGACTGTAGGCCAAATCCTCAACTAAGGTAATTCACAGGGATCTACTCCACCTGCAAATCTGGCTCACAAAACAGAACTGCTGTTGTTAACATGTTAAATCACTCCCAACTATGACAGATTACTGTATTCTGTGCTTCCTTCCCCATTTGCACTTCTTTGAATTTTTCTTGATTTGAATGCCTATCCCTCAGGAGACAGAGGCAACCATTTCCTGAAAGAAAGAAAAAAGTTAATTTTAATAGAGGGTCTGCTTGATCCCTCAAAGCAGGTCAAAGCTGGGATAATTATGGGTATCTGACTGATGTTCAGATGCTTACATTCCACATTCCCTGATGAATTTGTAGCTAACTGTATGCGATAGAAATATCTCACATTATTCTTGTGTTTGCCAGCTTGCAGTGTCATTCCAGATGGCAAACACAAAAATAGCATGAAAAAATTCTTTCTGAAATTCAGGCTCTAAAAGGATTTTGTTAATCCTACAACAGATTTTCCAAGATGTTCAAACTGTCCATTCCTTAGTCACATAAAACATTCCAACAGGAGTATCTTGTAAAATCATTGTTACAGTAAATTTTGGGCCATTACTAATTTCATTACTGGCCACTTATTAAAAGTATATTTATTTCTTCATCACTCCTCTTTGAAATGTACCTCTGCTACATTTTATTCTTTGCTTGATTCTACTTTCATTAGAGTAGGAGTATCTTTAGAGCAATAGAATTGGAAAGGTCTCAGTTGTTAGCATGAAAGTGGGACTGCTTAAATTTGATTACTGTGTTTAATGAAGTGTCACATTTATTTACAAGATGACATGATGAATCACATTACAGTTATTATAAATCAGCTTATAAGAATGGACAAATGGTTCAATAAAGCAATGGATTTACAAATCTAAGATGAACGCTTTCGGGTTCCTTGTCATATTTCCCTTTAAAAAAAATGGCAATGCACTATTTACTTTAGCCCAGGAGCTAAATTGGCAATTTGTTTAAAAAAAAAAAGAGAGAGGGAAAGAGAAGAGAGGGTTTACATTACATTTTGCACTATACTTTCTGTCTCACTGACCAAAAATGTCAGATCATTCACATGGACAAATCCAGTTCACCTCAACATGTTTGTTAACCTTGGAGCCATACATATGTGCTGTTTTCTTCCTCTTCCAATGCAGTTTTGTCCCACCCCTAGTAGAAGACACCTCCCACACCCATACAAGATACAGTATCTCCTGAAAAATTGTTTTGCCTGTCTCCTTCATTTGCCTGAGTGCTGGGCCTTTAACTGAGATTCAAATTACCCCCAAGTTCTAAGATTAAAATAAAATTTTATCTGCTTGCCTTTTGACACTTTCAACGCCTTGCCTTGTCTGACAACAGAGTAGCCCAAAGCCTCAAGAAAATCAAAAAGTAAATAAGCATCCATCCAGCCCCCCCTTCCCCTTTTCTCCCGGCCTTGGAGTCTTCATTAAAAAGGTCTTAGTTCACTTTCATATGAAGGAAATTGGCTCATTTGTGTGCTCTACTCTCTCCTTCTCTCTCTCTCTCTGCCTGACTTGCAAAGGAATTTGTTTGAAACATTTTTTTCATCACATTTCTGTTTATTTGTGTTTGCCCTGCAGAAATGCTAATGCAGGTTCATTGCATTAAACAGGCCTGATAACGTCTGAGTGCACTCACATATGTGTAGGCTGAAAAACAGCC
>JAWWES010000081.1:92235844-92250844 GCA_035583135.1 Lophotriccus pileatus | reverse complement strand
GTAGAAGATACAGGAAACTATAAGAGGAATATCATCCATAAATGATGGGGGGGATTTCTCAGTCTGAATAACTTCTTCCAAGCCTTGTGGCAAAGTTCTAAAGTTGGGGCAATTTTGTGATTTTGATAAGAAATTACACATACAATTGTCCTCTCTGAGTTAAAATCTAAGCCCTATCATGATGCAAACTATTAAGGCTCAGGATACTTCTCAATTTCTTTTCCTTTGAATAAGAGTAGCTAAAATTCTGAGGAGTCTGTCATAATGAACTCCTTAAACAAACTCTATTGGATGAATGACACAGAAACCATACTGCCAAAGCATGATACACCTGAAATATGTCAGCATTTGTTGGGAAAATTATAGGTATACAAAAACATTCTAGTGTCATAGAAGTGAGTATTTCCTCCTGAGCCCCTGGAAGTGTGCTGTGTTATGGCCTTTGTCAACTAAAGCACAATTTGATGGATTACCAGAGAGTACTTTAAAAATAATACTCTTTCCTGGGGGAGAACAAGAGAAGCACAGTACTTCAAGTAGGGGTGGTGAAGAGAACATGATAGGCATTATTGCGATTAGAAGGAACCATGGATCTCTATAAATTTACATTATTCTTGTCTTTGGAAAATGACAAGACTGAACTAAATTGGAGCTGAGAAGGAGAAGCTTGTTTACAGCAACTTGCTGTCTAACACCTAGTCTGAAAATTCTGATGGGCACAAAGACACTCTGGTTTTCCTGCGTTGCAATCAAAAGAACAAGGGTGATCTCAGTAAATCAGTTGTGACTTCAGTAAAAGGTGGCTACTATCTGTTTTTCCGTTAGTGATAAATTTACATATCGCATACCTCTCTAAACAAGACTAGGAGGATCTTGTACACTTTTCAGCCCTCAAATGTTGTTATCCGATTGTATGACTCTTCTGCCTCAATACTTTTTGTAGTTGTTAAATTTGCTATTGGGCGTTTCCCCAGCCTGTCTATATGATCTATATTTAAGATAGGATTTTATTTCCTTCCCAGGTTCTCCAGCTTTTCGGGTTTATATGCTGTCTCTGCTGATCCTGACACTGCTTTCCCTTTTTCATGCACTTTGACTTCTCCCCTGACTGCCTAGCAGATGAGCCAGCAGAAAAGATGGTGCAAAAAAACAGTTGTGTAGGGCAGCAGCCAGACATAGTGTAGGACAAAACACAGTCCCAAACAAGAGAGAGATACCTCACAACAGTGTGCATGGCTCTACATTTAGACCACAGAGGCTCAGCTGTCGGGGCACCAAGCCACCTGAGCCCATAGGTCTTCGTAGATGCTGTTTAGTGATCCTGCTGTTCAGTGTCCCTGCTGTTCCAGGCATGAGGAAAGGGTGGAACTCTAGAGACTGGCTACAGTCTTCTACATTTCCTCATTTCCTGACTGGCAGAGCTGTAGAGGCACAGCAAAATCAGACAATCAGAGCTTATCACAGCCAGAAGACCTTCCCTGGCTTTGACACCCAGAGCTTCAGAGGATGATGTGGAAATACTGTTGCCCCACAGTTCCCCAAAACCTTACAAAAAACTGAGATAACCTCAGTGAAGACAGAATCAGGTAACTTGCAAGGAACCAGAGTAATACAACAATTTAAAGGTGTATTGAAGACAACAAATAAGTCAGTGAGAATAGACATAAACCCAGTAACATTAGGAATTAGAAGGATGCCAACAGAAGAAATCAACTAAACTATTTGGTCAGTAAATTAAGATCACCAGCATAAGCTTTCCATCACCCACAGTAGCAATTTAGGTTTCCAGCCTCATCCAGGTAACACAAGTGAAGGAAGAACCACCACGGGAGCTCAGTGAGAACAGGACCTGTGAAAAGTTGTGAGGACACCAGAGGATAATTACAGGACACAGACACGGAGCCAAAATACATATCTGATTGACAGTGCCAGAAGCTAAGATGACCACTGCTTCTGGCAGCATTTCCCTGACGGTAGCGCCGTCTGGTGAGGACTCATGGATTGCCTCATCACCTTTTGATAAACACAACAAAAATGGAGAGAAGAGGTACCTTATGGCATTCAGATGCCTTCAGAGGAGAAAAGGAGAACAAGTGATCAGAATTTTTCTCAGAGATAGAGGCAATGTATGACAAGTTACACAAGTGCACACATTTTATTGGGATTGACCCCAAGGAATGGGAAAAAGGACAGGATCTACGAACCAAAAATGAGCATATTTCCTTCAGACATCCCAAAAGAGGAAAAAGCAGGACCATTTGGATTTCATGGTGTCACCTACTATTCAGCATTGCTTAACTCCTGGCTTTGTGAGAGAGTTTCCAGTTACTCAAAACGCTAATAAACTTTATTCACAGTGGCTGACATTTTCCATGCCTCAGGCTAAGTGCTTGGGGAACACTGCAGCCAAAATGTGGCTCAGCTATTTCTAAGTATTCGGCAGTCGTGCTTATAGCTTGAGAATTACCCAGCTTCATCCTTTGCATTGTGGCCAAAACAGTTGATGAGTCTCAGACACCTGTGTGTGTCCATCAGCTTGAGACTCGGATATGCATTTGTGCCATCTAGAATGTGATATCGATATAACTCTTGATATTATGTGGCAGTTTAAGGAGTTTCTTTGGCTTGAGTTTGAGACTGACAAAGTCATTAATATTCAGTAAAGGCCACACCAAGTTAGTCACAGGCCAACACCTCATAAAAATTGTTGTTGAGGCAACATGAAAGAGAAAAGCCTAAAAAATATTAAGTTTTTTTTATACATATATAGCCATATTTATAGCCTTGTATTTATTTGGTTTTGAAGTCAATTTGAATCACTATCTGAATTGTTCAGATAGTTATGGAAGGGGAAAAATATTAGCATAATTTTGAAAATCCCTTCTCAATCACTGAAGATAATTTTTCTATGCAGTAAAAATGTATTGTGAAGATCTTTAACTGAAAGGTTATATTTGTTAGAAGCAAGCTGCAGTAATCAAAAACCAACTACTAAAACAGAGAAATTCTGACTTAAGGTTAAACTTAAGAGGAACTTGTGACAGATGTTAGGCCATGACTTCAAGGAATAAGTGTTAGCAAGATTTATTGGGCCAAATTAATCCTATTCAAATGTAATGTAAGCCAACAGACTTTTTAAAGTTAGTGATAAGAAACCACTGCTATGTCGGATAGATAAGAGACACTGACTTTTGTTTTTCTCAGGTTGTTCAAATAAACTGATTTTAGGTGTCTTGGATATCTTAATCAGTAACTTTTATCACTAGAATTTTATGTTTATATGTAGAAATTCATATTCCTTTTTTTCATTTTACTTTTCTGCACATTTAAAAAGATAAGGCTTGCCTTTCTTGATCTTAAGCTGGGCACAGCTTCATTTTTTCAATTTTATGGTTTTTATTTCCTGATTTCCACTTCCGGATTTTCTTCCTTTCATTTTAAAATATCCTATTATTATTATCTTTCTGTGAATATAATACTATGTGAGAGCAGGAGCAGTACTCAGAGATTAACCAGTCTTTGCGTAGAAACACTCATTTCCAGATCCTTCCCATTCTGGAGACCCATGCAGTTGTTCAGTTCCAGAAGAGTGTTCCATGGAAGTCATCCACAGTTTTTGAGGTTCAGATTCGTAGTCTGAGGTGCTTTTCTGCTAGTGAATAGGAAAAAGTGAATAGGTGAATGCAGATTAAACAAAGGCAAGATAAATCCTTGCTTGCTGAGAGGCCATCTGAAAAGCCATCATAACATTTTTTCTAACATTTCATGAAAAAATTATATGATTTTATTGAATGTATTATATTTTCATCATTTTTTTCAATAGTCTGAAGGCAAATGCAGACACTTAAAAAAAGAAAAAGTGGAGAATAATGTATACGTATCAGCTTAACTTCACTTGAAACATATCTGAACAGCTGTCTCCCACATGAAGTGTTATTCTTCTTAGTGATTGCTAAAAAGAGAAAGCAAGCCAGGGGTATTAGTGTATAGGGCATTCTAAATTTCCCTGGCACTATAGCAGAACAAAGAAATAAAAAAAAAAGGGTGCAAAAAAAAAAAAATAAAGTACCCCAAAGCAGGTTGCTTGCTTGCTAACAGAAGTGTCAGCAATTTTTACTGACATAGTCTCTTTGAACAGTACAGAAGCGAAAACAGAACAAGAAAGATCAAAATGTGTCTGTGTCCCCAGGATCTTCCTCCCTTTCCTTTACCAACAACCACAGGGTATGTATCACATACACCAGGGCCACTAAGCCCTAACAGCTGATCTCTGCTCTGCTTTCCTGGGAAAGGAGACACTCTTTTCAAATTTCTCTGTCAACATGTCACAGGGGAAAGGAAAGCCATGCAAAAAATCAAGTCAGAGCTTTCCCAGTGATGAAGCCTTTTTACAAAAAGCAAATGTTTTCCTTTGAATTATTACCATCTGAGTTATTTCCTTGTTGCAGCTGAAGGCCAGTAGTTTGCAAGTGCAAATACTTGGCGGGGGGTGGGGGGAGGAGGAATAGGGGGAGAGGGATCGTTTCCATTTTTGCCAGTGCGTAAATCTTGTTTTCTGCTGGCTGCAGTCACCCTGATGGACTTGCACTCAGTGAAGGCCCCACTGTTTCATGGCATGAATATGATTTTGGAGTCAATAATGTAAATGCTTTCTTATACTCAACATAAGCAAGGCACATGAGCAAATAAGTCTGATTTACTGTGAAGGTGGTGTTTAAAATAACCATTATATGTGTACCTACGCAAAGTTTTGAGCCCCAAAAGATCTGTATATGTGTGTCTACTTTCCACTGAAAAAGCTGAGAAAGTATTTAAGTCTCCTTGAACTCATCAACTATAATATTTTTGGCACAGTTCTTCATCACATCATCCTCTTCTGTTTATTTGTTTTTCCATTATCTGCCTATATCACCTGTAAATATATGGAACTAACAACATTCCATGATTAAAAACAGGAATAGTTTCTCCTGCAGTAAGTAAGGTTAATCATGCTCAGAAATGGGCTCTTAATACAGCATCCCAAATATCTTCCTTGAAAATGTCCTATGGGCCCTAATTATCTCTCTCCAAATAAAAAGGATTGAGTCAAGAGTTTTATGTATCTGCTTAGTTTTCAACTGGATTTTGCTGGTGGTTTAAATAAGCATGCTCATTAGCATCTGTCAGCTGCCCAGACTTATTATTTCACTGCTATGTGTTGATTTGACTTTATTAAGACCTACAAGCCTTGATCCTGCCTGAAAGATGGACTCCAGAGCAGATCTGCCACAGCAGTTACAGTCATCTGCACAGGCTATGTTAATGCCCACAGTTGTGTAAAATCTGCTGCCATGCCCTGCAGAAAGCTTTCACCTGAAGATTTTTTTCTTTATTCCATTGGCTGAGTCTACAGCTTCTGACTGTTAGAGTACAGTGTCGAAACATTCCTTTTTGTCCAGCTTTTGATGGAAGCTGCCCACTTCTTTCTTTAGCTTAAAAAGAAGAACAGATTCCTGGAACCTGGAAGAGCAGATTACTACATTTAATAATAAGAGAAATCAGCAAAACAAGTAGCATATTCATCTCTTTCCTTGTTCTCTTCTCTCTTCCATCCTCAACCCTTCCTTCCTTCCTTCCAAGTGAGAAATGCTAATATGTTGTGTAATGTAGGAGCAGCTTGGTGTGTTCCTTGCCTGCCCCGGAGCTGGGGGCTGTTTGGACTATGATATAATTGCTTCTGTGGCTTCTCTCAGCACTGTGGCTTCAGTTTTGCAGATATTGTTCTGGGAGAATGGGAAGAAAAATATTCCTGTGGCAGACCATCCTCTTTTTCCAGATTGGGGAGGAAATTCACTAGTAGTTTTTGGTCATTCTTAAATAAGTTTCTGAAGGATTGCTTGTGGAAAAGGATGACAGACTAGTGAGTGAAAAATCTGTACTTGGGCCTTCCAGGTGATCATGTAATGGAAATGCTCCCCTAAGCAATGCCAGCAGAGTATGAGGGCTTTTTTATTCAAATTCTTCTAAAACTTCATCAACTCACATAGTTATCTAGTTTACTCAGTTCTTTCTTTTCCAGTATTTCTCCTCTCCTTTCTTTCTCTGCTCCAGAGGGAGCCTTTCATTTTCCACCCAGGCCCTGTCAAACATTGCTGTCATGCTTTTCAATCCATCTCTTTTCTCTCAAAGCTTTGGAGTTTGCTCATATTCTGAAGAAGGACAATCATCCCAGATAGTTCTCAGATGGTGGAGGCCTGAGACAGAGCTGAAGGGTACTGGAAAGGATGTGATCCAAAGCAGCATGCAGGGATCACAATGCTGTTGGGAAACCAGAGGTACCTGACTCTGGGGCCAGTCTGCAGCCTTGCCTTGCCTGAAGTCCACTCGGAGTTACCTGTGATAGCAACAGAGACAAACTCGCCTATGGCAGTCAGGGAGGGAAAGAGTCCAGCCCATAATTTGTGCCAAGGTAAGGATGAAGAGGTAAATGCTGGTTCCTCACAAGAAGTGAAAGCAGCTCCTTAGCATCTGCAAAGTTGTGATTTCACCACGTATCTTTCCCTGAGAGATAAATACTCACCAGGACTGATGAGCTAATTCTAGCCTAAGAAGAATTAGCATTTATGTTCTTAAGAAAGAAATGCTGAAGCAACAACCTGCTATGCCACTTAGCCAGGGACAATGAGACATCAATGTTCTTGCATTTTAAGTCCTTTCACCCAGCAGTGTTTGCAAGCACTGTCCATTAGCCCTCCTCCAGCCCCCCAGTGCCACCTCTAGAAATGATGAAGTAAAATTCAGTTCGAGATCACACTTATTCCTGCATCCAAATCCATCACATATTATAGCCTCTCATGTTAGCACAAACATCCTTTAGAATGAAACTTTCCTATTACCATTTCCATTACAGAATCATTTCATCTGTAATAATTTTCCATCAGAGGCTGGAGAGGAGTCTGCTGCAGCTTTACCTGCTGTTCATACCAGGCACGATTGAGAGATACCATTTTTCTTTGTGTTTGAAACCAACAGGAGGAGGAAAAGGGTCTATAAATACAGACAATCAAGAGTATTTTACATCTAGCGGTACGCTGTGAAGCCCACCTGTAACAAAACAGGAGAGCAGAAGGGGGCGGGGGGGAGATTTAGGAAAAATCGGAGTAGAATTAATCCTTCAGGCTGAACCGCCTCTGCGGAGTACAGCTATAGAGTCCTGCTGACTCGAAGGGCCATTATTCAAGGGTTAAATGTCACTCAAATCAACCTCATTATGAACTGAGGGATGAGGAGGGGCTCGGGGGAGACACTGCTTTCTTATGCATTTACAATTGAGCTGCTCTGGCCTGGAGATGACCCGCTGCACAATTTTTAAATTATCTCTGTGCGCTCTGCTTGTTTTGGAAATGCTCTAAATAAAAATAATGGACTGTCTTTTAATAAGTCTCATTGTGAAGATTCCACATATCAAACAACGCAGCGCAGCTTGGAGGCAAGCGACGGGCATGTGTGATCTAGCTGGAAGAGAGACAAATGGTGATGGGAGCAACTCCATCTAGGGACCGCTGACAAGAAAATGGCATTCGCAAACTGACACATCTGTCAGGGTGGAGAATATTGGCACCTGTCACGCAATTTCAGTCATGACTTTTAATAAAGCTGCTTTCCCTTAGGTAAAATTGGAACTTGACTGTAATATTAGCTGCAAGCACGTCTTGTTTTCCCCTTCAGAGCTCTTTTGTACGTGAGACGTTTCAAATGAATCTTAAAGCTGAAGTAATGATGTTTACTACTTCTTTCCTCCTCCCCCCCCACCACCTTTCCCTTTCCAAGTCTGGATTTGAAAGAGATGTTGTGCTGAGTTTTTTTCTTTGCAAAATGTCTCCCCTTCATCTACCAATACCAGATTTTTTTGGTATGTGAGTGTGTGTGCATGCGCACGTGTGTAGCGCTTTTTCTCTATCACTCTTTTTTTTTTTTTCCCCTTTCCTCCTCCTTTTCAGCTGGGCTGTTGTTTGAGTGAATTTAGCCTGGGGAAGCATGTATATCATAAAAACTGGGTTGGGATTTGTTGGCTGTCAGTCAATAAATCAGTCAGAGTTTAATTACCAGGCATGTGATGGGAAGCGGTGACAGGCACCAGGTCTGTTGGATAGCATTTCTTATGGGGCAGCAGCTACTAAAAACAAAAAGTTAGAGAGTATGTGTGCATGAGTAGATGCCGGATGGGAAGGAGGGGGAGAAATGGAGGGGAGGAGGGGGAGAAGTGGAGAAGGAGGAAGGGGGAAAGGAAAAGTTGAGGAGTCCTGCAGCTGGAATCCACTATTACGAAGAGGAAAAAAAAAAAAAAAGACGTTCTGTGTTCTTAAAACAAAGACTATAAGTGTCTGTTTCAGGACAAAAATAAGGTTTTTAGCTGAAGCATTCCCATGGTTTTATTGAAATATGTCATCGTGTTATAAGTGTCATCTGATGCCTGCATTAACTTATGCTGCATTAAGGTGCACCCCTTTGTTTAACTCTTGCAAACATTATATCAAAAATATTTTTTTGAAAAGGAAAGAAAATAACTACAGTTGAGAGCACACATCGGGGAGATGGTGCTGGAAGGAGCTGGAGAACTATTGTATTACAAGATGACATAATGTGTTAAAGGACCCTTCACAAAGTGAGAGTAAAGTTTTTAATAAAATATGAAGGTTATATAACATTCCCAATGAGGAAATCAATAACATTCTTTCCCCCCCCCCCCTTTCTTTTCCCCTTCCTTCTTCCCTCTTTTTGGAAGTTTTCCAGGGTGTCTGACCATGGAAATCATGTACAGTTTTTTTTCAAAAGCAATTCATACTTGACATGGTTTTTTATTTTTGACTAGTGACGAGAGATGTCATCTTCTTCCTGTCATATGCCATGAAGCATTATGTGGAGATACCGCAGGATGTTTTGACTGAAAAGATGCTCTATTTTCTTTTAACTATCCTCCTGTGGTGTGTCTCAGTGTGTGTTTCAGAAATCTTTTGTCCACTTTAAGGCATTATGGGTAATGGACACAAAAGTCTCTGGCTTGAGGTAGTGTAGCTGCTCCTCTCCTGGCAAAGCATTTGTCCGTGAACGCGAGTGAGCACAAGGGATTTGTAAGAAGAGGAAGAAAATGTTCAGCAGAAGAAGAGCTAGTTATAAGAGAACTTCAGCTGTGAAAATTTAGCTGAAAAACATATTGGTTCAAATTTAATAGAAACGTCGACACACCAAAATGTCAGATCGAATAGGGAATTTTGCTGTATTTAGCCATCTAATTTAAAAGTTGCCTTTATTCAAAATGAAGAAAAATCCCAATATGGTTTGCTCAGTTAGGGTTCCATGCTGACAGCCAGGAATGTCCTTGTCAGGTTGCTCCACAGCTGCCTCTGTGACTTCACCTATGTGAATCTGGTTGCCCAGCAAGACATCCCAGAGATCACCTGCAGGACCTCTTCCCATCTTTACTTTAAATTGCTCCTGTCATGTCCAGCTGACTGTATGTAAACTCTCTATTGATTCACCCCTACCCTCTGTCAACTTTTGTCACCACTCTTAGACAGCAAACTCCTTGGAGCAGAAACCTTCCTTCTTGAATGCTTGGCAAGTGCCTAGTGTAAAGTGTGGACTACTACAAATGTATAACAGTAACTCCACATCCTACACTGTGTACATATTCAAACCCCATGGGGTGCAATGTCCAAACCCACGTTGCAGAAGCTGTCTCTCAGTTGAGTTCACAGTGGGTCAGAAGAGGATCAGGTTGGCGAGGAAGAAGTTGCAGGTGGGAAGGGATACAGTCACATGAAGATTTGCATTCAGTTAAAACTTTTGTGAATATTCTCCCTTTAACAACCTTTCCTCCCCCATTCATTCCCTTTCATGTGTCTCTGATATGGACATTTTGCAGCAGAGAAAAGCAGTTTTGAAATTTATTTCTTATTCCCACTCACACAAGCCACCAGCAGCATTGGGTTAATCAGTCTAAAAAGGCCTTGGTCTTAAATGTCTTGTGGGTCAAAAAAAAAAAAAAAAGAAAATATACTTGTTTAAACCTTCTCCTTGCAGTTGCTTGCTCCATTCCCTAATCCCACATTGGCTATTTTGTAAGGCCTAGATCCAGTTTTCTCTCAGGCTGCTGTAAAGTCCCGTGGTGTCCTTCCAGAGTTAGTTTGTCCAGCTTCAGTAAAATTTGTGTAAACAACTCAATGGTGAAACACTATTTAAACAGACTGCATAGTGGTAGCAGCACCTTGTGGCTGGTAGGAATTCAGCCAGGTCTCACAGGGCATCCCACCAACCCCTGCCATCAGGGCCCCTGGCTGCTTTGAACAACGTGCAATTTCTTTAGACCAAGTTTGCCCTTCACAGGGTGGCTATCCTGAATCTCAGTGCCATGTCCAGAACTGAAGCAAAAAAGTAGCAGCAAGTGAAGCATCAGTGCAGGATATCCGCTTGGTGCCAGTCATGGCAGGGAAACAGGGAATCAAGGAAACAGTTACATGGCTGGTTTAATCTCCTACTACAAACAAAAGCTACATGGAAACCCATTGGGCTTGAAGCCTTAAGCCTCATCTTAACACAAAAATAATAATGGGACACAGAGCAGATTTTCTCTGAAGTTTTAAGTCAGAATCCACCTCCCAAATGAGGTGGATTCTGACTATTAATGCAGTGCAAGAATGTAAAATTATAGTAATCTTTGTTAGAGGTCAACCTACATTAGAACAGCAGCTCCACAGATATAGGATAAATACCTCTTAATAATACAGGAAAGCTGATTTTTTTTTTGCTGCCGATAATTAACTTTACTCTCCAAACATTTGTCTCTGCCCTGCTGTTCTACTCCATTGTGCTCTCCAGTATGGAGTTCAGCTTAATCACAGTCCCAGGTGGAAGCACTTTTAGCATCTCTGCAAGCTCTGCAGGATCAGTAACACTAGTTTTGGTTAGTGAGGTTTTACGTTTCCCCTCTACAGCTTTGAGTTTGGGAATTAAATCCTTCTGGGATTTTTACTGATTCTTTACTAGCTTTAAATCACAATCAGGACTTTTCCTAGGTTTCCAATGAAGATTTAGAATGCCCAGGACTACTCAAGTTTTGCTTATCAGAAAATCATCTGTGCCTCCAAAGGTCAGAAAATGTTTACTCAGGCCAAATAACTCCCAGCTGCCCAGACCCATTACAACTAAGTATGTGGTGCAAAGGATTACAGTCCATTACAAGTAGTGGGGTGGTTTGGATGAAGTAATCCAGTCCAAGCCTGTTTCTGCAAGACTGAAGAAACCTGCCAAAAGTGGAAGTGAAAAAGGCATAAACTTAGAAGCAGGTCAAGTTTCCCTACTGTCCCATTTACCTGCAAATATTGTTTGCTGTTCTTCTTGATAGCCCAAGGAAAACGTAGTCCTGACCTGCTTTTTTCATTTTTATTTGTTACCTACTTGACATATCCAAAGGAAAAGAAATGTCTAAAACATCTGACGCATTCTGCATATGGACCAAAGGCTTCCTTAAAACAGCTCCACTCTTGAAGTATATCTTGCACAGGTCTGTGAGATGAAGGACACGAACTCTGAACCAAAGTACTGGTGCTGACAGAGTAGATTAAATGGCCCAGAACACATCTCCTGAATGTCTCAAAAACCAAGTGCATTAATTGATATTTATTTAGGGAAGCGTGTGATGGCCTCTAGTGGTGCACACTGTCGATAAACACTGAAACATCACAGCGTCTCTCCTCATTTTGAGTGGCACTGGAACAAAAGTGTACTGTATGTAGTAACACGGGTATATTGCTGCCGTATGAGTAACAAGCCAGCCCAGTGACAGACGGGCCTGTTCCGTTTATAGCACTCTCCTTCCCCTCTCCTCCACGCGCTGAGGAGGAGGTTGCACAGCACACTGGGAGCAAGTGCACAAACTGATATTTAGCAGTGACACATTAAGTACTACAGATTTCCTGTGAACACACCACCATGTTCCTGTGTCCAGCATCAGGGAATAACAACAGACTGACTTCATCACAGTTTCTTTTCCTGCTAACCCACCAGGCTCACACCATGCTCAGAAAATAAAATCTCTATTTCGTCCTTTTTTTTTTTGCTGTGGGATTTTCCCCCTTTATCACGATATATTGACGGCATCATCAGAACAAGACCGTGACAGAAAAATCACGACTATAGGACGTTTTCTCCCAGCAATCGGATGGACTGAACAACAGCACAAACACGCCGAGGCTTCTTTGCGTGAGGGCAGCCTCTGCCATTACTACAATGAACGTGATAGCCATTAACTAATCGTAAGAAAAAATATAGTGCTCTCTCACTCCTCCACTGCACACGGAGGTATATACCGTATAAACATCAAAAAGGACACAGTGAGAGAGAAAAAACACACTAGAGGCCATACAAAACCACATATAACCCCGATCTGAGAAGAGACTGTTATTCAAAGCAGTGAAAGCTTTCATATACTGTATGGCCATAGAGTTGGATGTTTTCTCAACAGTTTTCTAAGCAATAATACATAGATAAAGAGGCTGGAATCTGCCATCCCCTTTATAACATATGCACGTCTATTTATGAAGACACTTAAGCATGGATTTAGTAAGTCCGAGACAAAGCTCTAGGGGCGGCTGTCTCTTTAAATCCGTCTCCGACCAAGTGAAATTTGTGGCCCTGATGAATGGCAGAGCAGAGTCATCCATAAAAGGGCAGAGGAAAATCACACTCATTTGCATACAGTAATTATTCTCTGAATCGGGCCACCTTTATTGCTGCCAGAAAATCTACTGTCAGCATCGCTCTATAGATCATGTTGGAAAAGCCAGCAGCTGAGGAGCGGGGTGGTGGTTTGGGAGCCACCGGCTGGCACCCCATCCTCGCCACTGGGGCAGGTTGTGCTTTGCCTTGCTCCTATCCTGGGTACCTATAGGTCCATCTTCTTTTGGGTCCTGTTTATCTTTAGCAGCATAGCAGCATATCAGGAGAGTGAATGTTTGCAGATATAATAATAGCAAGGTGGTGGGAGCCATGCAGGGTGGCTGGGGAGGTTCCCAACTGCACCAAGATAGATTGGATACTTTTTCACCTTTTTTCCTTCCCACATCACATCTTCTCTGCAGAAGAATAAAATAAAGAAGCAACATTGTACAGGCACAGTAACATCACATTACCTTATCGGTATGCTACCTGTGCTTATGCTCCTGTTTGGCTCTACATCAGTGAGCACTGGCAGATTAAAAAAGGGAATAGCTGACTGACATTTCAGCTTGCTGGCAGGAGAAGTAAGAGGGGAAAGGGCACAGCCAGGGACTGCAAAGGCAAAACTCAACCTGAAAAATGAGCAAAGATCTATGGGGCCAGATTCTCATCATAGCACAAACAAATGTGCCACCAGTCTGGGACTTCTCCCTCAGGTCTTCTCCTGCTGTGACCCAGCAAGAGGGCCTCAAAACACAGCATGGAAACAGAGCTTATTCAGGTACCCGTGGTAGCTTTAAGAGAGCATTTTGCTATCCATTTATGTCTGCCTACTTATGATACTACCAAGGAACTGAAGTCTGATAGAAGCTCTGTAGCAAGTAGGTTTTTGGCGTGAATCCAGTTGTGATCACACTTTTTGTGAAACCAAAACCTGACATGCAGAAATACTCACTCCCAGTAGCGAATTGCAAAGATGAGAGCAGTTTGGAGCTGGAAGTGATAACAGCAGCTTTGGTGCCAGTGCTGCAATTTGCCACACTCTGGAGCAGGGCTTCCAGCTACCACCCGCACAAGTGCTCTCAACCACTGCAACAGCTGGGAATAGAATGATCCTCATTTTGCGAGACCTGTTCACCAGCTCAGGTTTTTGCACATCAGTTTTCACATAGGCCCAAACTCACAATCAAATGCAAATTCAGTTTTCTTGTGGCTCCAAGAGACTTTAGGGAGACATTGTGGATATTGGGCTTCCCATAAGGTGGATGCGAGCATTTTGTGGAGAGGCATTATCCTATGGCACCATGGAACTCCATGGCATCATCAGTTAGGCAATATCTGGTGCAATATTGAGTCCTTCCTTAAAAGAACACAATTTTATGACCCATAATGAAAGCAACAATATGAGACTGAAATAAAAAACTAGAAGTCCTCTGTTCAAATACCACAGCCTGCATCTTCTGTTCTGTTTTAGGAAGTCTATACCTAGAGGCTAAAAATCTGGAAGACAGGGACTTCCCAAAGACCATAGCAATGTTGCTTGCATGTTATGTTAGTGAAAAGTTTTGTTCATCATTATTAATGGGTACTGGAAACACCTGATATGAGAAAATGCAGCAAGAAGTACACTA
Source organism: Lophotriccus pileatus (assembly GCA_035583135.1). NCBI lineage: Eukaryota > Metazoa > Chordata > Aves > Passeriformes > Tyrannidae > Lophotriccus > Lophotriccus pileatus. The sequence goes on along the minus strand of JAWWES010000081.1, from coordinate 92,236,517 downwards.
GAAACTCCAGGGGTGAGAAGTGTTTTAAAACATGACCTGAACAAACCTGACCCAAGTTCTGCTACAGACAGAGAATTAGTTGGTCAACATTCTGCCTGGCATCACTGAACATAATTTTTACTTGGTTGACTGGAAGCATCCTGAAGTTGCAATTTTTCTCTACACACTCACCTCAATTAAGAGACAAGCTCAGTACCTTTAATCTTTATTTAATTTGTGATCTAACTAAACCCTTTGAGTTTCCAAACAGCCACCAATAGACAAAAAACCATCTTCCACCATTTTTGTGGTTAAGCCAAAATGAAAACTTTATTATACAACACAATGGCTTTTCAATGTTTCTGGCGGGTACTTCCAGCACTGTCATACCATCCAGACATGAAGTTACTGAGAAGCTGCTTAAGTAAGGATGTTTTCTATCCAACCAGAACTATTGAGTTGTTATAGATTTTGTTAGTGAACTGTTTATGCTTCAGATCTATAGCAAAAGTTTCAGTCAAAGCAGAACCTATTTTTTCCCCAATAAGTTAGAGGTGATGGAAAGCCATTTTGAATTAGACAGTATTTTCTGTACTCAGGTATATAAAAATTATTCATATATAAAAAATAGAAAACCATCTGCAACCTACCATGGCTTCTTGGATCTTCACTGGCCTATTTAAAACAGACTGTA
>JAWWES010000081.1:92181686-92235744 GCA_035583135.1 Lophotriccus pileatus | reverse complement strand
TATATAAAAAATAGAAAACCATCTGCAACCTACCATGGCTTCTTGGATCTTCACTGGCCTATTTAAAACAGACTGTATTTCACAGTTCTGTTTCCAAAAGAGACATCTATCCACATAAAGTCCATAGTCACCATCAGCACTAATTTTTTTCTTTGTCCCTTCTCTAATTCCTCAGGAAGGGAGTATAACATGCCAGAGTGAGAGACCTAGTCTAAAGCAAATTTCTACTGACCAAAACATATCTTACCGTGTGCAAGAGATAGGCTTTTTCCTCAATCAGGTTGGCAATAGAGCATTTTGCAAACATTAAATTAACTTAAATAAGAAGCAGTAGAAAGGGAAAGAAAAAAGGAAAGGAAAAAAAAAGAGAGAGAGAAGGGAAGTCAGCATTGCTGAACAGTGATAGTTTGCCTTGCCGAACAGTGATACTTTGCCTTGCCTAAAGCTCTGTCAAAGTACCTGACCCCTGACAGATCTAAAGTAAAATCATTTAAATTACGTAAGGGATATAAATTTTTTTAAGCAAGTGGCTCATGGCTCCACTGTTTATTAGAGGACGGAGCTTCCAATATTGCCTTGCTGAGATGAGCACTTATAAAACCACACCAATATATGTGTTTGCATTCCTCTTGGGGTAAAAATTTGTCAGAGAAGAAAGGCATTAAACCTGTCACCTCAGATAAAGATCAGATGTTTGATTTCAAACAGAAGAAAGCAAACACTTCACTGTAGGCTCCATTAACCCCTTGACTACCCCACAGAAACTGCTAGATGGGACAGGCAGCTGGTGCTGCCCGCGTCGCTGACTCGCAGCCGCAGAGTTTCCTTGGGGAACGTGTCAGCTACACGCTATTTCTTTCCATCTTCCCTGTCTTTCCAGCATTTGTAAAGCAGAATGCATCTGCTGGCTCTAGAAAGGGATGCAGTTCAAAACAGAAACTGATTTAGTTATCTGTCTATGTTCCTGGTGCCACTTGCTGGGTCTGCTTTTATTAAAAGTGTACTTCAAGGGCATCTGAAGGGGCAGCAATGCTTGGATCCTTTCCAGTAAAGTGAGAGACCTAGGGAATTTTGGAGATCTCTTTGTTGTTTCTCTGGGAACAAGAAGCTGCACTTTTTGTACCCTTTTCCCCCCTTACCATATATCCATGTTACAGCTGTTGAAAATGTTCATTGCTCTGACATTACATTCTGAACTAAAAATTTCAGGCAGATCTACCTGTTGTAATACCTGGAACCTTCCTATAGCTAACTGGCTTAGAATGAAGTGAATAAACTTTACCGAAGAAAAAAAGAAAGGAGAAAAAAAAGCAGAAGGCAGCCTCCTGTTTCTAAACACCTCCATGCATAAGTCAGGGGTTAAATCACACAAAAGAGGGGCGTAATAAGAAGTGCTAATAAATATTTTCACCTGGAAAATCTGATCCATGCAAGACTGGGAATCTAACCATGAGGCAAACTTTTATGGTCTGCAGTTCGAGGCAGATCGTATGGAACATTTGGAAGTATGTGAGATCACGCCACACAAGTGTTTGCTATATTAATCAAACAGCACAATAGTTGCCTGGATACCCACATCATTTCATCAGCTGTGGTGGCCTGTTACCAGTTTTCAGAAAATGAAATGTGACCCCTGAGGACTGTAATTGGGTGAGTATAGTAATTTAGGAACGTTCAGGGGATCTGGAAAATCTGTCCAGCCAATTCACTTACAGCCAGCCATGTGGCAGAAGGGTATTTCAGCACCAAAGAATCATGCAAGTTGCCTGTTATCATTGCTGATACCCAGTTCCTTTTCTTTGCCTGTTTGCTGCTTGGTGCCAGTTACGATGAACTCCAGAGTCCTAATGAGCCTAGAGATAATTTTGTTTAATGAAGGATTAAGGCAGTGCCTTGGAATATTTGAAAAAAAAGGGTGGAAAAAAATAAAGCCAGTTCTGTGCTGGCAGAAACTGTGGTGCATTTGCAATATAAACTGCTTTATCCTCTTACACAGAATGTTTGTTGTGATACAACTTGAAACATAAAGGGCAGTGATCTCATATTTTAGTACAGGAGGCAAAAGCCCTTCTGGATTCATCCAAGCTCTTGGCATTTAGTTTAACCCAGTGTAACCTGATGCAGTTTTGAGGCAGGTAAACTGTATGTGTGTTTTAATTACAGCTGGTCTATGTAACCAGTCCAAAGTTCAGGTCAAAAGAGTGATGAATTCTCTAGCCACACAATCTTTAATACTGGCTGGACTGGTTATTAATTTTCTTTATTTGTACTGTTAAAGACCTATATAATTTGTAGCTTTGATAGTTTGTTTTTCAAAAGCTCAGAAATGCTCACACACTTCAATCAATTCATTTTCTTGGGGTAATAAATTTATTGTCTGCTGTTTTCGTAATTTATACAGGGTGCTATTGTTTACAAATCTCTTATTTATTCTATTTCTAGCAGATTATAAGGCTTCCTATTTCTGTGGCAGCAGATTGCATTAGATGCATAATATAGGAATACTAAAGGGCAGAAGAATACCATATGCTCCATCACGGGCTGCATTTAATCCCTGAAATACCAAATCATCAGCTTAATCCTTCCAGTCGACTCAAGAGTGGTCTGCTATAACACTGGAACTGGTATGAAAGACAAAAGAAGGCATAAAGCCAGAACTTCTGCTAATGTAAATCAGTGCACTTCCACCGACTTCAGCAATAACATCTTTGACACCAGCTGAGGTTATACCCCAGATTGTTTGGCTTAGTGGTGTTGAAAGAAAAGGTGGGCTTTTCAGAACCTGTTTTCCAGGTCAAACACCGGTAGCACATTATTCAGGGGTAAACCAAACCATCTGAAGTGTTCTGAATACTTCTAGATGCATATTGTTGTAAAAGGTTATAAAAATTTAATATGCTTTTCTTTTGGAAACCTCCTCTAAGGTTTGTCTAGATTCATCCAAGCAGAATACATCCTTCATATTGTATGAAGACAGCAAAAGTGGCAATATTCCATGTTTTGGTTAGTACTTATCTAAGAACTTAAATCATACATACATAGAATCATAGAATCGTTTGGGTTTAAAGGGACCTTAAAAATCACCTAATTCCAATCCCTCTGCCGTGGGAGGCATTGTTCATGTTGCTCAGTTATATATAATTTGCTGTTTTGTAGGCCCGGTCATAAGTTTCTAGTAAAGAACAACTCATGACAATAGAGAGGCTTGCTTCAAGATGGTTTTGAACTGCCACTGTTCGGACTGTTGGGAGACTTTTCAACTGTTTCTTTGAAGACTGCCACTCAGCTAGAAGATGCTCTGGTAAGCACGTCTGGACATTCTAATTCTGCTGCCAGAAATTGCTTCTTTCCATGTTAATTTCAGCTGCTATGTCCTGTTGGCAATCCCGTCACATGTAACCTGGGAAATTTGTAGTTGGCTATCTAAAGGGTAGCCTCCTTCTCTAAAGCTTGCAGCGAATATCGCAGATGACCATTTGTGCTTCTGCAATACATAGTGCCATTCCCACGAAGCTATCCTATCGCACAGGGTAGCATTTTGAACTAGCTTAGGCTGATTCAGTGGGGAGGCTGTCTCTAGGAATATTTCAAAAGAGTTAGTATCAGGCTGCGGAGACACCACAAGTGCAACTTTTCAAAGTGAAAAGTTGCTTTTTCTCCTTCAAGGCTCACCGATAGCATTCGTGTGGGAATAAAGTAGTGCACTGATACTGTACATGATTAGCAGCATGGTTGTGGGATAAGAACGGTTATATATTGGATAAATTTAAGATGACAAATCTGCATGTAAAACAAGCAACTCTTGTCAAAAGAAAGAAATCCATGAAGAACTGTCCATCTGATGACAGGTTGCCTAGCCTATCCATGACAGCTAAACGACTTTAAATAGTCTGTCACAATGTGTTTTAAAATGTTTTGGGAATGTATTAATTGAAATTACTTAAGATTTTTTTGTATGAAACAACTTGATGATGAGCCTTTTGAGAAACAGCTGGGGAACAGAAAACCTTTAACTCATTTTGTAAATATTCTCAGTTCTGAACCGTATGTTATTTTATTGATATACCCTCACTCCAGAAGGCAGATTTCACTGCAACAAGCTTTTCTTACCCCTTAGAAAAAAAAGAAAAAACTGAAACAAGAAGATGGGTGCATAATACATGTCTCCTTTGAGGCTGACATTCCCACAGTTATTCAGAGGTTTCTGCAAAACAGTATTTCGTATTCTCTGTACTGGAGAATAAAAAGACTAAATTTGAAGCATCCCTCTATGCACTTCTATGCACCAATAGCATTCCAAAATAACACTCCAAAAGTGAAGAAAACATTAATGAGTAACAACAATATTCTAGAAGCTACTGAAATTTATGCTGATCAAATAAATACACCTATTAATACAGTGCTCAAAATGTAAAAGCTAATAGAGGTATGATAGTAGAGGGGTGGGAAAGGAAGAGAAGATATATTGCATTGCATTAGGTAAATTTTCAATGAAGAGGTTATGGTCTTGGAAAATTTTCTTTTCAGAGTAATGCTCTGAACCTCTGTATTCATTTCAGCCAGTTAATTACTTATTAACAGTTTTCTGAATGTGTTAGATATTTTTGAGTCAATATTTGCACAGATTATTTGATCCTCTCCAAGTCATATGGTATTATATTAGTAGCTTTATGCAAGCCCTCCATGGAACAATGTAAATTAGAAACGGTTTCCTAAAAATGTTTGTAGGCAGAAAAAAATCACCAGCTGGAATTTTTGCAAGAAAAAAATGGCCACAGATTCAGGAATCTTAAGAATTTTTGCAAGGACCTTTTGAGATATATTTTTCTCTATTTAGACACATACAGGTTGTCATCACAGCAGTTAAAAGTATCAATTCTTATTGAGTTTATGTTGTGAAAACAGATTTTTAAGTCATAAAACTATATGACCCAAAGCAAATTAAGGTTTCTTCCCACTTAAACTGTACAGTAGTATAACTTCTCAAATGTTAATTGGAAAATAAATTTTTGGATGCATAATGTAAGCCCTTTAATAGACTTGATTTTCAAAAAGCATTGCAATTTAAAAATAATTTATTTTTTAAAAAAACTATTTTTTTATAAAAGCTCCAAGTTAGGTGTCAAAGCATAAGGACCTAGCAAAAACACTATTCAGCTCTGTAAATATTACCATTCAATCTTCTGGTGATTCATTATAACAGCCTATGTTTTCCATTTGTTTATATACATATATAGATATGTGTATGCATGAGTGTGTACATATGTGCATATTTGTGTGTTGGGAGTATATATAATTAATTTTGTGGATTTGGTTACCAGAAAAAGATGCACAGCTGGTCACAGTGAAATTTCTCAAAGTGGTGAGACTTTCCCATAAGGCCTTGTCAATACAGGAGCAACATTAAATATATACACAACTTATATAAAGTACTAGAAAATCTTCCTCAGTGACACAGTCCAGGTCTTTCCTTTTCTTGACCAATATATCTTAGAGTTTTTCATAGATATATTGGTCTTCACCCTATTGCATTTCTGATTAGTGTGTGTTCAGAGTCCCATTTCTCTGATGACTAGAAATCTTCTGAAAATATCTGGACTACATTTATTTATGCCTAGGTTTGTATTAATTTGTTCTTGTCTCGACAGCTTTGGTATATGTATTTTGATCTCTTTCTAGCATGCATAGCAAATGTATTTTTTGGGGGTGGTCTGGGGTATTTTCCTTTTCCAAAAGACCTCAAAAGTTACAAAAGTGTGAGTACAAGAAGCTTACAGCTCATCTCATTTGCAATTTATTTAATGTTTTCTAACCAATATTTATATGCAGAAAATTTCAGGGAAAATCTGAGCAATACAGTGCAACAGTATCCTGCCACATCTGGGCAGTGCTGGTGGACCAAGCTGGTGATTTGCTCAAACTCATTTGCTCTGCTTGAGAGCAAATAACTCCTTTGCTGTCCCCCACAAATTCCCTTTGTATGGAGGTGAAGCCAGCAGACAATAAAGTCGGATTGCTCATCTCATTTGTTGCATAAGGCTATGTGAACCTCCTTTAGCCATGTAAGAGAGGTAAAACATCTATCCTTGCTCCATCCCAGCTAGCCCTCATCTCTGCAGCACATTGATCCTCCGATGTATTCCTTAAAACTTGCTTCATCTCCCTATCTCAGCCCCTTTGGTCTGTTTCAATGCTCTTAAGAGCATTCCCGTTCTGTGCCCTGGCAAATATCCTTACAGTTTGACTGCAGCTGGGGTAACATGCTCACTCAGGGGCCAGCTGCTCCTATCTCCATTCTCTTTTGTGACCCACCCAGGAGTTTGGGTAAAGTTCACCATTTTATATCAATTACTCTCATTCTCTCAGAGAAGTCTGTTGAGAGAAAAGACAGGCTTACTTCCCCATCATTCAAGAGCATCCAGACCAAGCTAAAATGCCGTCTGGTTCTCTCACTGCATCTCCTTCCAGTGCCTGCTTTCTCCAGAGCCTGGATTACCAGCAGACTCAGCAGTATGAAGAAAAATAATGAATAAAAGAAGTACCTAAAAGTTATATTGTATCAAATTTTTGGATGTCAGAATCTCAGACTTAGGACATATCAGAGTTTAAGGAAGCATAAATTGAGGAGGCAAGTGGTAAACAAGAAGTACTTTGGTTGTTTAAACTCTTGGCACTGGAGACCTTTTAGTGTAATGCTTTGGCCAGACCAGCATCATTCAGAGGGTGATCTTCTAGATCAGTACCTGCTGAAGTTGCTTGGCCATAACTAGGGGGGATTATTTCCTCTCTTTTCCAGATGTGGCTAAATTACCAGAAAGTGAATACACCACAGACCATAAAGTATTCCCCTCCCTTCTTTAGTGTCATCTCTGATATGATCAGGCTAACTAATTCACTCTGAACATCCATTATTACACTGATGAGGTCTGACTGACTGCCCTTACTGACTGACAAGGAAAAATGAGCCTTCTGACTATGGTTCTAATCTGTATTCCAGACGAAGAAGAAGAGGAAAAAAAAAACATGCAAGAGGAAAAAATTAATTCTGTCTCTTTAAATTTTAGAAATTATGACAATTATGCCTCCAGGTTTTTAATTTTCAATTTACAGATGTGGTGAAGTACACTGAGTCACTTGACCTCTCTAAGAAGCAGTCTTGTCCTGGCATCCTCATAGGTATCTGTGTCCATCTGGCAGAGATATTGTAATTCAAATCTTAAACTACAACTGAATGCTGAGCTGTGAGCTGTGCTGCTTTCATGTGTCCTGTCATTTCCCCCTCCCTAACTTCAAAAGACTTAGAAAAATGCAAAGGGAACAATATCATATGGTGAATTCTGTTTATGTGGCATGGCTTAGTCATCCTTATTTACATCACCCTGCCACCTAAACAGACCTATTCACAATGCATAGCTGTCACTCAGCCTGAACCTTAGATTACTGTTAATGTTTGCAAAGGGATAGTTATGCAACACTACACAACTGTACATCAAATACAGAGCCCAAGGCCAATAAAACTTGGTCCAAAGTGACCTAAGGTATCTCAGACTTCTGCTCTGCATACTGATGTATCTGATTACACAAGATACAATATAAAACTTACATATTTTAAAATATATCTTTTTTAAATGTGCAACTTATTTTCACCCAAGCTGTCTTTCTTCCCTCATGTTGTCAAATACACTGTGTACCCAAATGCTATGAAAAGCAGTCAGGTCAGATTTGCCTGCAAATAGAGGAATGTTCTTTAATTTTTTTATGAAGTCACTATAGCAATTTTATAGAGAGGAAACTTGGGAACAGTGGAATGAATGACAGGAGATTTAATGAGCAAAGAAGCAACAGTAGAAGAGCAGATTACACCACAGGTAGAAGACATAAACATAAAATTTCAAATCAAATTGATTATCATTAACCTGAAGCCCTGGTCTGATTTTCTACCATGATTCCATTCAGTCCCTCCTTCTCACCCCCCAAAACAAACATCGCCATCAACAACAAGGCAATAGAATGGATAGCCTGGAGCATGCTGAGGCAGCTCATGGACTGAAAAACCCAAAGCTGACATAGAGGCAGTGAGGCATGACAGAAAGAGGCACGTTTCCAAAGTTAAATTGACCCTTTGTAGTGCCCAGATCCGTCCCTGGAGGGTGCTGCCACCAAGGAGCAGCCAGCAGCCAGCTCTACTACATGGGTCAAGACCTGGCTAGTACACCTCCATACAAAACCTCTGTGAGAAAAAACATAGAATTTTTATAGCTAGCCATGGAAGACTATTAGGGAGATGGGTTTTGCTTCTTCCTTTACAAATGCCCAGGCAAACTGTCTAAACTACTGATTCATGCAGTCCTGTGATACCTACGACAACAAACCCCACTGATCTGTTGAACCAAGAATTTAAAATGGAGACTTTTTCCTTGACACCCATCCTCAGCAAGAGTAAAGGACGAGAGGTGACATCAGGCACAATTCTGCAGCCTGACTGCTTGCTAAGGCCTTTGCCCAGATATCATCTAGGACTTTAGAAAGAAAGTCTTGCTGATAATCCATAAGAAGAAAGAATCTATGGAGGGTTTTCCGTCAAGTGTGCATTAGCCGATACACTTTATTTCAGTTTTGAGTTAAACTATGTACTTGGTGCACATAAGGCAAAAAAATCTTTTAAAAACCCTCTTAACCAGCCCTAGTTTAGCTAATCTTCCATTTCTACTTCAAACAGGCCTGGTAGAACTTTCCACTCAGAGAGGTCACTGTTACTTTTCCAAAGAAAGATTCTAATGGAAAGAAATTAAAAGCCTTATAGCTGCGTGTTCTGAGCACACAGAAGAGTTACCCTGGTAAGGCTAGACTGATGAGCTAAAGGGGGTGTAATAATAAAAATTCTCACAAACAAGACTTACTCTAGCATTATAAAAGGCAGGGTATACATCTATAATTCAAACTTTATTCTTGCCAAAATCAGTTTGGCATAGGGGATTAAAGGATAAATAAAAGGTCAAATCCTCAGCTGTTATAACCCTGAGCTGTGGCAGGTCCCCTCAAAGATGTGGAGCTGGCCTCAAGTAAACCCAGCAGAAAATTTCATGACAGATTTCCAGAAACACTACCCCAGGGTAGAGACCTAAGTGGAGAAAGAAGAAGAACCTCGGTGGAAGAAGAGAACAGGACTTCTGAGCAGGAAGCAAGAAATTCTCAATAGTTTTGACACTACCTTTTTTGACTCTGACTTTTCTAGGTGGTTATTTACCAGTGACTCAGAACTGCATTGTTGTTAATAAGTTATTAGTTATATCTCAATAAACTGAGACTACCTGGTAATTACTTAATTAGGTGATTCCCTTCCCCCCCTTACTCCTTTCTTCAAAGAGATTTTATTTTAATGTGAAAGCCATCTTCATGTCTCTGAGCAGTAATATACACTTGAGCTTTCAAGCCCATGCACCACAGAATATAAGAAAAAGGCAACAAAATAATAGAGAGCTGCAATTCTACTGATGGTTTCTGGTGATAAGAAAAGCTGCAGTGGCATGGCTCGGAAGGGTTTGTCACCATAACTCTAGGATCAAATTTCCTCATATTACAGAAAGATGGCAGAAAGAGTCTGCAAAGGACGCTCAAGGAGACGTGTAATAAATGCCACAAAAAGAGCAATTCTTTCTGATAGAAAAGCTTTAACGCAGTCACAAAGTGCCTAATCATGGAACTGCTGAGTAACTTCACCCCCTCTTGAACTTCAGCAGGATGCGTGGTGCTCAGCACCCCTTGCAGAGGCTCAGCACTTCAGAAAATCGGCTTCCAAAGCAGGAGGAAAAATCATTTTCAGAAATATATGTGGCAAGATATAAATTCCTACCTAATAAGATAAATCAGGTTTTATTTAAGCATTGGCATATAGAAGAAAGAGATCTTAGACAGGACGATATATTTATAACAATCCATTTGTTTTCTCCCACAGAGTGAAATCCAATGTAAGAGCCATTTTGAGAGTTTGAGAGGGATTTGAATGGCCTTAACTTGTACTAGCCTTCTGCATAGGGGTGAATCACTTCATACTTCATATATGTGAAGTGCCAAAACTCAGGAAAATTAAAAGTAAATAGCATCAGACTGTGTAAAAAGATATTTTGTGCAATAAAGATTATCTCTTGGCCATGATTTCAACTTCTACCTAATTATTTCATGGTAAGAATTTTCTTCAACAAAATCACCAGTTGCTTTGTTGCTTTGTTTTGGTTTTGGTTTTTGTTTGTTTGTTTTTTTGTTTTGTTTTGTTGTTTTTTCTTTTGTTTGTTTGTTTTTGTTTTGTTTTGTTTTTTAAATTTTATGAAGATCAAAACCAGCCTAAGAAAAAGATCATATGGGAATGAATGATAGCCTATGAATAGGATGGAGGATGGTCCTAAGGATGTCAAAATTAGTTTGGGGCTTCCTACAGACAGCATGCAAAATATATGCAAATTCCTTAACGGTGAAGCAGGATGCTCCACAGAAGTCCAGCCTGTGCAAAACTTATCTCTTTCCCTATTCTCTTTGGACTGCTGGAACAAACAATCTTTGTGCTGCCTTCAGATTTTAATTTGCTTTTCTAGCTGGTCTTTAAACAGCTGGGTCAAGCACCTCTGTTGTATCATGAAATTTAACTCTGGATCCATTTGTGAAAGGTCAAGATAGCAAACATGGATGAAAAGCATATTTGGATCTTCCCCTCAAATTGCCATGGTGTACAAGACATCTGCAAGCATTTCATATGATATTTGCAATGCTGTACTGCTTCAGGAGGCCGTAATTGCAAGACATCTTACTAAATAAATTTAAACCCTAGAGGATTTGAAAAGGAAAAAAACCCCACCCATTCTTTCACACTGCAGTTCTTCTTGCATAGCCAAAGTCAGTGAGTATGTCTAAATTGTTTTTGAAGAGCAGTTTTAGAAGCAGCCATAAACATTGAGATATTCCAGGTCTCTAAACCTCCCAGGAGTCCCCCTCCACAGGCAGTCCAGTTAAGGGCAAGCTGATACTCATTGCAATTTCCTGAGTAAGCCAGCAAATGGTCTGATAGGGTTTTCACATAAGCCTGGAAATAGTCTAGACTCACTCAAAATGCTGCCCAATGAAGCTATGCCTAAACTAGGAAATATCTGAGAAGTTAATAGCCATGTCTTAACTCCATGGCAGGACAAGAGCTGGGCAGGAAATGTTCCCAAAAATATAAACCTGAAGTCTGAAGAATGACCTGAACAGTCAGAGGGGTCTAGGATCTAAGGTCACAAAATAATATGTACAAGTGCAACAATAGAAAAGCTGCATAAATGAATTGTCATGAGTTTGATTGGGAAGACCTATTAAATACAAAATCCTATTGCACTCTGTAGAAAACCATCTTTCTTTCTACTAACCTCTGCTCCTGGCAGACATGGGCAACTGTCTGAAGCTGGGATCACAAGGCTGGTCCAAATGCCTCTGGTTTCATGGCCGTTCAAACCACACGAGCGTTTCTGGTGTTTGTTATGAGAATGAACATATTCTCATTTTTCTATTAGTCTTTCTGAAAGGTCCTTTGTTTCATTTTTTTCCCCCATCATATTCTGAGTATTTGTCTGACTCATAGCAGCTCTGCATCATAGCCTTGTTACTCATCAATGGAGGGACACACCTCAAGCTAAGTAAAATAAGCTGTGTGTCCCCTTCTATCTTGAAATGCTAGTGTGACTTACAGATACTGGGAATTCATCTTCAGGAGTCACAACTCATTTTCTGGTAATGAGCTGTGGGGTCTATGCACTGGACTGCCTCTCACTGATTGCTAAGGTGCTAACATTAAAGAATCCAATTTGCCCTATAAAATCACACACTTTTAAATAAAGGACTTTCCCACTGAGTTATCTTCATAGATGAAGTTGCTGCAGCAAGGTTTTCTAAGAACTTGTAGTCCCCACATGCTGTAGTTAAACTGGGATAATGATTTACAGTGTATGAAATAACCTCCTAAAGCTGAACTTTTGGGATTGCACAAGGGACTGTTCATCCACATTCCAGGTTTGATTGCTCAGAATTTATCTTAATTAAAAATGGTTCAATTAGAGTGAAGGGAGAAGGACTGAGAGGGTGCGAGTGAGCAATATTAGAGCCCGACTCCAAGTGACTGACAGTGACATAATGCCATCAGTAACTAACATGTTGCAGCACAGCATTTAAGTAAGGCCCCATTCTTCAGGCAGATATGAAAGGTTTGCTTGGTTCTGCTGTCTCTTACAGGTAGCACAATGGGTAAAGAGGCAGAGGCACACTCTGCAGACACACAGCTTTATTGTTGCTTGAGGAACTACAGATGTTTAAGCAACAACACTCCACAAGGCAGAGTGACACTTCTCAATAAAGCCCGCCTGTGGTGCACTGTGAGAGACGATTAAAAAAAATAAAAACTCTCTTAACTATCCATCTCAAAGAAGGTTAAAAAACATCATGCCATGTATTCTCAAACAGATTCTGAAAGATCCCCAAAAAAAGTCTAATGATGACATGGTCCCAAACAGCTCTCCATTGATTTACTGTCTCAATGGTTCTTTATTTTCAAGTTATTGATCTAAAAATATATGATTCACCTGACATTACTGACACAAAGCCCAAATATAAAGGAGCCTAAAAACACCCTGGACATAGAGCAGTGAAGTCACAGAGCAGTGGGCAGAGAACAAGAGGAAAAGACACAGACGCAACAGTGAGATCATTCAGTTACTCATCACAGACACACACTCATGATGTCAGAGCATTTTTTGCAAAATGTAGCCAGGTGAAGCAGAAAAGGAGCTGTTCCACATTGCCGTGATGATCTTTAAACATATTTTAAACCCTTCCTTAGTGGTTTGAGCACACACCATTTATACCTCACCAATAGCATCACCTGAGCAGTATGCACCATCTGGCCTTCAACAGTGCCCCCAAAGTGTGTGGGACCGACTGGGAACAGCTGGTGCTGTCCTCATTATTGCCATGGCAGCTGAGGATTCTCCTGCACTCCAGGAATCCTCAGCTGCTGCTTTTATCCTCCCTCCCATTTTTTTGCAAGAGGGTATATTTCCTTTGAAGAAGCAACGGGGGCTCATAAATTAGAGTGACTTCTCCCTGCAACTGTTTCTCCTCCATTTTTCTGCATTCATTTACTCTTGTCATGTCTTTCAGTACCAACTCATGAGAGCAGCACTACTGACTAGGGATGTATTTTTTTTTATCTACATAAGAGGGAACCTTCCCTTATCACTGCAGTTCTGAAGAGGATATCACAGTGGATTTGCCATGGCCATAAATGTGGAACCTTGATGGGACTCCATCCTTGTGTCTAAAAATAAATACACACAGAAGAACATGACTACAGAGAAGAAGAGAGGAATATGGGTTCGGACAGAGATTATCTCTTCTCACACTAGCAAATAAAACATTCAAAGCACCAAAACATGATAAACTGTCCACGGCTTTGTGGGGGAGGCTATACAATTGATTCAAGTCCCTCCAGCTAACAAAACTCAGAGACTCACAGAGAAATTTTCTAATAAACATCTGAAATTAAAGCTCCACTGCTGACAGCAAAATTACAATTTACAGTTTAAAGACGCATTCAATTATAGTTACCCAGAGACAAAGAAGACAAGAAAAATAAAATAAATCTGGAAAGAAAAGGAAGGACTTCAAATTTGCATCAAATCTTAATCCAGTAATCTGGCTTTAATTACCCATAGCAGACTCTCTCCTAAAGTGATCGGTTTTGCCTCAGATCTCCAAATCTTTTGGCCCAAAGCCAAATGTATAAGTGCTTTATCACTTCAGACTGAGAGAGCATCCGTGTCCGCAGGCTCAGTGAGAACATTTATAGCTGGTATGCTTGTCTGCCATTGTGGATTTGGTTTAATACACTGAGAGCCTTTTTACATCTTTGACTCTGTTTCACACTTTGAACCAGTGGTAAGATTTTACTGGATTAGTCCATTTCTCAGGACAGAAGGAGTATTGTTCTTCAGCCAACTTCTGAAAGTTTGCACTTTAGCCTGTCTGCATTTTTGTTCTATTTGTGTACCCCTTTGTTTGATACTGGAAAATTTTCCAGAGTAACAAAGTAAAGAAGCAACATGGATGCCTACTTTGGGCTTTTTTACTGAAGTTTTTCATGTCCTAGCCATCTGATATATTGAAAGCGGTTAATTATGTGTCAGAAGAAAAGCGTTCTTAAAGGTAGTCGCTTCTTTTTCTTCCATTTCATGGTATTAAAGCCACCTGATCATATGAGAATGCTGCTCAGACTTTCCCTTTAGGGGAAGAACCTGAAAGCAGTAGCACTTCTTGGTGCCAAGAATCCTTGCAAGACAAGCTCAAACAGCAGTCTGTTGTAAAAGCACCACTCACAAAGGTGCCAGAAACCTGCATTTATTGGATCAAGTCACACACATCTGAATGACAATACCAACAATTATAGTCCTGTCCCATCTCTTTGTGTTTACACCAGCAGTTAATATTATAGACTACTTTCTCCTCTGATGATGATAAATCAAAGAAATATAAAAACTGCTGTCATCAAAAATGCAACCAGTAAACAAAAACACAAATAATTAAACAAGCTGTAGGATGGGCCAGAGCAGAATGACATCCTTTAATAACCATTGTCTTAAAATGATCAAACCCTGTTTCAACACAGACCAATTTCTATGGCCCCAGAACCACCACTGGCAACAGGCAATTAATTGTGGTTGGATAAAGAATTGGTAGGATTGGAAGAAAATTGTTTCTGCTCTCTACTGTGCTACCAATGTCTTCTGCATTGCCTTTATTGAAGAGTTTGCTTGCAAAATAACATTCACTTATTTAGCACAGGTAAATGTGAAAAACCTGATTTGCATATTCATACATTTTTCATACTGCTATGTGGATATTGTTGACACCAATCCATCAATTTATCTTTCAGTCTCCAAAATATTTAGAAACTAACTGCACAGTTCTTTTCTATCTAAAAATCACGGAATAATTGTTAACAAAACTAGTTTGTTTCAAAAGAATTGAATCAGGTAAGTTCAGAGTAAAAGTTATCCTTTCCTAACTGGGAGATCTTCCTCCTTACTTCAGCATATATGTTGGCCAAAAAAGGAGTCACTGATTGTAACTGCCTCTTATTGTTAAATTTCTTCTCACTATTAAAGGCCTTTCTAGCAGTAATCTGTGATGAAGTAGCATACGCTCTAATTAAATCAAGGCAACCCCAAGTTTTTTGATTGAACTGGCTTGCACCTGCTGGTTTTTGTCCCCTTTGACCATTACTGCGCATCCAGTGTTTTCCACATCCAACACTGAAGCATATTAACTACTGCACCTCCTGCCTATGTTGTTTCATAAGGTTTTACAGATATCTCCCTTCTTTTCACTTCCCTTTTCTGGTGCATCTGTGCACTACCAAATGCATTTGGCATTCAACTCCAGCTATTATTGCATTTTCAAGGTTGTTATTATTATACTGCAAGTAAGACATATGTTCATATCCAGAGCACTGAACATCATACCAGTACTCAAGAAACAGCAGGAGTTGGTCAGACCATAGAAGAGATGCAGGAAACAGTCTAAAGGGATTAATCATCACAGAAGATGTTTGAGGCTCAATTCTAAGACAAATCAGTAGTAACATTTTTCTTAGTCACTAGATGCACACCAAAATAAGACCAACAGAGATGAAATCAGAATTGGATCATGGTAATAAGGATGCAAGCTATAGCGCAGGTATAGCACAGTTTCTTAAACCTAATGTTATTTGTCTACCAAGGTAGAGCAGATGTACTTTCTGAGTATCCTGACTTGAGGGATGTTTTTAAGAAAGGACATGGGTTATATTGTAGGTGCTGTAAAAAGAACTATAGTGTAAAGCACTGTAGCATGCAGAGGGTAGTACTAGAACATACTGTTATGGTTCGCTGTACCTGTAAAATTCATGAAATTATTGGCTTCTTTCAGCTGCAGTACAGTACTTTTACAGTAATTTGTCACTCTGTTTTCAGCAGGGATAATGGACCATGCCTTTTTCTAGGAGCACATTATTTGGCCACTGGCAGCTCTTTATATTTGCCATGAGATCCCCGGTAGCTACGTGTTCACCCTCATTCTCCCTCCGTGGGACACTGTAGGCAATAATAGATCTGTGGGATTAACATTTCTTTACCAGAAGTTAATGGCATCTGTGATGATTGGTGTTAATTGGCCTGGCTACGTCCAGTGTGTCTGTACTGTTCCTTTCAGTACACTATTCCTCCACTTCTGCCTGCACACAATAACATGACAGCACTGCAGCCAAAATCAGCTAGAAAAATACCACAGTCATTGCTCCTCCCTATCTCACCTGACACTGCTTAATATTGTCATTTTTATATGGCCAGCATCTAGAAGCCCAGTAATAACCTTTCCTATGGCTGTAGATAAATGCCATGTAAAAATGAATGAAAAGGAAGATCAGGGAAAAAACCCCTTCTGACCTGAGGGCTGATATTTTTCAGCTTTAATGTTCTCTTCTACCTACACCATAACATCAGTGATAAAACTACTCTTTTCCATCTTATTTGAAATCCCTAACACGTTACTGGGATTATTTTCCATGAAAAAATGGTAAATCATTAGAATTAAGAAGAAAAGTGTTTTCCTATCTAGTGACATTGTGAGATTTTCAAATTTTTCTCTTTTCTGTAAGGCAACAAATTCAAAATATTTCTGCACTCCTCATGAGAAAAATCAGGGTGCTTTTTGCTCCACAATGATGTGCAGGCTTGGCATCCTTCTAATATACAGTCAAATGGACAGCAGGGATCAAACCTCTTCCTCTCACACACAGCCCCTGTTAAAGATATATTCTCCACATGACAAAGTCTTTCATTCTCTTTCCCATCTGGATTTTGACCACATATGTGGTCATCCTGATGTTAAAAATGAGTCAGTTCTCTTCTCTCCAAACACAAAAAGGCATTTTTCACAAAGTGTTTTAGATTTGCCTAACCATCACTTTTATAACTATTCTATGAAGTAGGATGCAATGCAGAGCCAGAAAGCACATGGTTATTCTTGAAAAGGTACCTGATTTCAAGGTCAAGTTCTTTTCTTCCAGGGTAGGTACCATTTACACACTCTCCAGAACCAATGGAGCTAAGCACGTTTCAGAAAGAAAAGGGCAAGGTTTTTTTAAAGTAACAATGAGGAATATATGTAAGATTATAAGATGGAAGAACTTTCCCTATTTGTTTTTTCCACACGCTGAAGTATTCCACTTCTTTTAAATACATGTAGTGTCTTTCAATCTGCCCAGAGTTACTCAGATGCTAAATGATGAATACGCCAAAAGATAAAAGCTCCTAAGCACTTTCCCAAAGTAGGATTTTACCATTTCAGGAAAGGGAAGGGATTTATACCAATCAAGTAGGGAAGTTGGCAGGGTTAGGTGTCATGTACAGCCAAAAGAGAAGAGAAACAGGCCATCTCAGAGCTCGCAACTTCATCTTCTGTACTAGAGGCATCTATCTCTTTCCATGAATTACCCTGGGAGTCATGGGCAAAGTGGTGCCTAGTTTTGGTACCTGAGTTACTCGTGTAGGTTGTGTTACATATAATCCATTTGGTCTTGTTTTAAAAACACCATTTCTCTATTACACCTGCTAATTGTGGTAAAACAATTATACTCACCTTTTGTACCTAATCAGGTAACTCTTATCACATTTCTGAAAATAGTACTTGTTAACTGTTGTTGCAAAACATTAAAGGACAGACAAAATTAATGAAAACCTTGTCTGTATGCAAAGGACATCCAGCACCATGTACAGATGTTTACATGTTCTTAAAAGCCTCTTTAAAGCTCAACATAAGAGAAAGTCTTCAACCATCACCTACTGAACTCAACAAATACATTGCTGTTGCCAGCAACAGGCCTTTGTCGTACAAGTGACTGCTCAACACAGCCCAGTCTTAAGATGCACTTCCCATCCCTTATATTGCACATGGAAAAGAATTCCACTTAAGGTTGTGAAATGCCAAGAAAAGCGTAAGTATCCACTTAAGTTACCATGCTCATAAATATTTCTGGTACTTAGTTCTTCTCATTTATCTATAGTCAAGTTGAAATTTTCAAAACTTGCATTTAGAGCTCTAGACACTGGCAAGGAGGTCGAGGTTGCTGCCTGGAGGTAAAGCCATTCATTTATGTATATCTGAGCTCTAAATTATTAGAGTTCAGCAAAATCTTAAAGAAATAAAAATTGGTAACATTGCTGTAAAACTTTCTGGACCAACTGTGTAGTAGTCATGGATTCTGAAGGAGAATCACTTAAATGGAGCAAAGGGATAGGCTGTTTTGGGAAGCATGTAAGAATGCCTTAGTAAAATACAGCCCTGATGCTGCCAAACACCATTGTTTGAAGACCATAGACTGTGAATGAGCAGAAGATTTCCCCTCTTTTTCTCATTAGAAATTCCATACAGAAGCAAAGTTGCCCTATTCAGGCATGTGTTGTTAAACTGTATTTGCAATAAAAAGGAACTGAGGCAAAGGGCAGGCACCATATCATATAATCATATTTGCTCTGCAATGTCTGTAGTGAAGTGATACCCTAAATAACCAGAAATGAGTCTTTCAGGTACCAGCTGCTGAACTACGACTGGACATACTTTCCTGCTGTTGAACTGCATCAATGCCATCAGCAGCAAGCTGCCAGGCAGCACCTCATTCTGTCCTGCTTACTCCTCTGAATTTCTTGGTCTTGAGGGTCTTTTAACTAGGCAGAGGAAAAACTTTTATGCTTTGACTTCATTTAAAATCCTCGAGTCATCCTGTGACTACAGAAGAACATGGGTGAGTTGTTTTTTAATCATTAAATGAAAGGACAATAATGCATTTTGCAGAGTTTATAGAATTTCCACAGCAATAGTCTGTAACACTGAACACTGCAGTTTGTCTACAGGCAACTCCCCTTTGGATGGATATATACAAAAAGTTACCTCATTCTTAAAGATGTTCCCTGTGACCTTCTCCGGTACGTGGCCTGTCTCATACCCTCCCCCACCTAAGAGCGTGACTGGTGGCCCTGCTGTAAGCTGTGCAGATGTTTCTACCACATTACTGCAGTTTTATATTTGCAAGAGCCTTCTTAGAACAGATGTTCTTTCTGTGTGTATATACCATACTTCCCACTGCAAACACTTTTACAACACAAACAGCAGATTGTCTTGCTTCTGTCGTTCGGATCAAGAGAGAGTAAATGCCTCATTCTAATGATGTCAGTTTTCTTCCCAGGGAGCTTAATGTCTTCCCTTCTCACTGGCCCTGCTTGCTTCAGGTGTTTTGTCTCTGTTTCTTAGGCTCTCCCTCACTTATCTTTAGTCTAAAGTGTCTTCCTAAAAATATCCTTTTCCTGAATCTCCTTTACTGCTTTCACTCTCTTTTAATCCCTTCTACTGTGTCCTCCTCCTCTTGTGGAAAGCTACTCTGCCTTCTTCAGCTCTGCTCAATGAGGAGCTAATTCAATGGATTTAGGAGATAGTCTATTTTCTTAAGTAAGACTCAATATAAATTGGTGAATATAATTCCTTCAAATTGTAAAATAGGAGGCAATAATCCAACAATGAAAGAAAGTTTGTGTTGGCTAGATATTGCAAAAACAAGATTTAAACACACTAATCCCTCTGATCTTTAATCAAAAACCTGACTTGTGAGTAATTTGTACAGAGTCTTGTAAAATTATGACAATGTTGCATAGATCTTTGGCTTCTTTCACAGTGATTATGGTTGCTTTCAGAAGACATTTTTGTCCATGACTATTTCTGATTAAAAATCATCTGTTCCTGTGCTTTTAGCTTCTCCTGTTTTTTATAAAACATTTGTCAGTAATATAGCAGCAATAATATAAATTTCACAGCAATTACAAAAGGTAACATTCATCACTGAATAATAATATATCATGAAGAAGCAATGGTGTGGAGATTTCTGCTGCCAACTAGTTTGCTTTGGATGCTTGAGCTGGACTATTTAGAGGTACCTGCATTTCCTTATGGCAGCTTTGGCAGCATAGATGTGACAGTTCTTTATTAAATCTCTCCCAGCCTTAAAGTCATGAAAGTTGTCATTCTTGTGCTCTGCAACCTCCTGATACAAAAGCTTTATCACAGTCCTAATATCCGTAGTAAAAATCCTACCCTTTGCTTCCTTAGCATAATTTCCCTCTTTTTAAATCCTTTAAAATCACCTTACACATGGGTCATATTGTCCCATTTTGCTCACATTGTTTTCCTCTGCATCCTCCCTACTATAGTTCTCTCCCACGTAAACACCAGTCTGCTGAAAAATACTCTGTCACCTCCTCGTATTTGTTTCAGTTCTCACATTACAACTTCTCTGTTACTCCTTTTACAGATGGTCTAAAAGGTCCTGGCCTGATCACTTCCAGCTTCATGGATACAATATTGGGTGGCTGGCACCTACTATGCAGGCAGTCTTTGAAGGTTTTGCAGCTAAAAACTGTATGACCACCACTTAAAATTGGTGGCCATACAGCTTAAAAACTAGATTAAGTTCCACTGATGGTAAAATTAGACTATGGTCGTTGTGAATAAAAGAATTAAATTACTATAGGCTGGAGACACAGCTCAAGGTTTCATGGAAAGCTCAGTGATATCCTCCTTTGCTTTTCTTGAAGTACTGTAAAATTCATAATAAATTTCAATTTATTTGAAAATCACTGATTTCTGTGTCTGGTAGTCTATGAAATATTCTACAACTGCTTACAATTACTTTGGAGATGGCAGTTATAACATAAATCAATTTTTCTCCTTTTCAGTCTTTTTTCGTGTTCATAAATGAAATCTAGCCATTCTTTAAAAGTAGCTACATACCAGTGAAATAGTAATAAAGTCTAGCTGTAAAATTTTCTCTCTTAGCAGTTTTTATAAACCAGTTCTCTTACATCTTATTAACGCATTACAAATACAATCCACACTACACCCATCTACTTTGAGATTATGACCTTGTAAAAAGTGCATGGCCATTTAAAAGACCTGTTAAAAAGACTGGGATGCACACTTGTCAGTTCCTGGAGATTTATCACGAATGTTACAGTTTGTTTGATGTTTTTCCACGAAATTCTGAAAAGGAGGAATCTCTGTGACTACTTTAAAAGTGAGTATTTATAAGGAGAAATCAAAAGACATGCATCAAAAAGGTCAAAAAATCAGAAAGAAGCAGGTTATTGATTTTCCCTTTTAATTTTTAAGGTCACGTGATTTGTAACCAAATTATTTGAATTTTGCTCATAAGACCAGCTAATGAGGTTTTGGGAGTGGTTTGGTATAGTTTGTTTTTTAAGCTGTTGAGGTTGATGGCCATGGCTTATCTAACATTATCACTGCCTTACAGTGCCCTGAAAAGTCATGAAACTTATTGCAAAGGCAGAAGGAATCTACAAAGTAGCTCAGAAGAGCTCCCTGCACTGTTTAATCTAGCACTCACCTAAGCTAAGCATTGTCACTAGTTAAAAATTCTTTGGAAAAAATAGCAGTTGGGAAGAGTGTGTGTGAAAATTGAGGAAATACAGATTTCTACTGTCATCCTTTCTGCACCGTGCCCATCCATCTCACTTGCATCCACCACGGGCCTACTCAGTTCCCTTCCAAGATGCCCTGAGCTGGATGCTTCACTGAGGAGGAACACAGGAGTGCATCTCTAAAATTACTGCTCACCTTGATCACGGATTAAGATGGTTCTACTTATTAATATTACCAATGTTAACTATGGGTTTCCTACTGGATAAGGGAGATCTGCTGAGCTACACCCATAAAAGAGACTTTTAAAGGTGAAAATTAGTATTTTGCAAACAAGAAATAGTTGCTAGATTCAGGTAAATGCAAGGATATTTCATAAGATAGTCATCAAATGTTACTGTTGGAAATTAGCTATTATTTCTGAGTGCTCAAATAAATCTTAGCACTTTTTATCATGTAATAACAAAGGTGTAATTGTATTTAACCTTTTTCTCTCCATAAGGAAAAATAAACAAATAAATAATCAGATGTCACAAGCTTGATAGTTCACAATATTTGTATTTAAACAATAGTTATATTTCACTGAAAATAAAGGAAGGCCCACCTAACTCAAAGATAACTTGGAGCTGGAAGATAATGTCAGCATCATCATCATTACAGAAACATAATTACAGATGTTTCCATCACTTCTTCAGGAAATTATATTTTCATGGAAGTATGAGAAGGAAAGTGAGCAAATATATTTTCTCACAAATCTCACATTTTCTTAGCTAGTGCTTTTTCTGAGCCATCCTCACTCACAATCTCAGTTCTGTCAAACCTGAAGAGAATGAACCTCATCTTTTGTGTGTAGTGCTTTCTCTTCTACCCCAGATTTGCCAGCTCCTGTTTCTCTGTAAGATGGGTGTTTTCATATTTTTCAGAAGGGAGACAGGAGATCAAGTTACATTTGCTGTCTGCTGCATCCACATAAAATTACAGAAAATAATTTAATTACATGGAATGAAACTGTATTTATCCAATTAAGAAACCCCAAAACTAAACTAAAAGCGGGATCTACTACATACCAAGAGCTTCAATTTGCTGAAATACTGTAATGGGATTGATGAATTGGAAATACTTCTTTATTATTGCCAGCATGTAGGGCATCAGCATTAAGAAGTTAAAATCCTGAAGTGACACCATGAGCCTTACAAAATTACAGATTCTACCTGAAGACAATACATACATTGAAATATTAGTGTAGAAAGTGCAGTTTATTTCCAGTACCAGTCTGCTTACTTTGCTTACTAATTTAGGAGAATTTAGACTTCAGGGATGGAACAGGCATAGAACTACTCACTATAGGAAACTGTTTCATCTGGATAAAGGTAGTGGGTTTGAGTTCTTTTTTTTTTATATATATTTTCTTTTAAGTGAGGAGGATATGGAGCAGCTGCCTAAAGCAGAAATTCTACAAAACTCATTAGCCATAGTAAAATTAAATTAGTGCTCTCCAGATAATCCCAAGTTATTATCCATGAATCTTTGTACAATAGTGCTCCGCATCTCTTTTCCTCTCACACATATTATTTCTGCCTTTGGACTGTGCTTTGGTGCCTTTTAGAATGTCCATGGCTTAGCCACTGAATGAGCATCATCCCTGCAATAAAGAATTGGGATGATTTTTATCCCCCCTCTCCCCAAAGAAGCATGAAATGCTTCTTCTGTAGTCCTCTGCTAAAACAGGAGACCAAATTCTCCAATATCTCTTATTCCATCTAGTTGTTTAGATCTGCAGGAAAGGTCTCCAGTTGTTGCCTACAGTCCAGGAATTCAGACCACAGCTAAAGAGGAAAACTGAGATAGCCCTGAAACACAATTTTGAGCAACCCAGTTACAGCGGGGGCCAATTACAGGGGTCAAAATGACCCACAGAGCAGAAATCACAGCTATGGCTCAACAGAGCACTGGGGTATCTTACTCCTGCTCCCTTTTTTCCCAGCATCAGAGACTGGGTGAAATTTAAGGGTCTTTCTAGGAGGTCAGACCAATGATCTAATCCCCCTCATGCCCTCCAGTTCCCTGAGAGTTCTGGCGTTTCCACTGTTTTCAGTGTTGCAGAATTGAAGCTTCCCCGGTAAATTGCAGGAGTATCTCTACATCCTCTTCAACACATGGAAGAACTGTTTTGTAAAATTTCAATAATTTCAAAGTTTCAATTTCATGTTTTGACCTCATGCTTTTGTGCAACATGGGTTGGCTACAATACCACATGAAGGCAACCCCTAAGCCCTGGCCTACAACCAAATTTGAGGCAATTTGCTCAGTTAGAAGCTATGCAACACTTCTAAGTTAGGTAATTCATGGTTTATTTGGATATGTTTAGAAACACACTTGAGTTGCAATTGATTCTGCAGTACAGATGCACTCACAAATTCTTTCACTCACTTTCATTACTCCCTTAATCAGAATTGCACAGGCAGCCAATAGACATTTTCTCAGTCAAAGTGGTTTTCTTTTAATCTGGAAAGGCTTTTCGTAAAAAAGGCCTTTGGATTCGTTTTCTGCTGTTTGAATAAAAAGATGAGGGAATTTTTTTTTTTTTTCCCAAGAAGTTGAGTTAGGACATCCAACCCTGTTCCAGACTAGCAACACTTGAGTGTTTAAAGACAGTCTCACAACACACCATCTAATTAACTTAGAACCAATCTGGACAGATTTCAGAGAATACACACTGAACTATCCTCAACCATCAAAATAGAAAAGTAAAGGGAGAGAATGCTTTCAAGGAACATAATAAGTGAAAAAAATTAATCCAAGAATCATCTATAAAAAATTTCCCTTTGTAAAGCAATGTGTAGTCAAAACAAAAAATAGCCCACGAAGCAGAAAAAAAGTTAATTTTGACAAATCTCAGTAACTATGACTTTAAAGCCTTATTTTTCTTTTATTTTTATTTTAGCTGGGATCAGGTCATGAAAACATTCTCAAAGCTCTTATTTGCCTCTTCCAGATCAGGGCTGTATGGCCCTGAGAAACACATAGTAAGAATAACAACAATTGTTACAACAACATAAGTGTCTCTGAAGCTAATTTTTACACCTCTTTCACTACATCTCTGTGTCATTGTAAGGAGTAAAACACTCCCCCTGATATCACACACCTACACTAATTTACTGGTAGAGACCACTTACATGTCATACCAAAGATCATATCAAATGAGGTAATGGCAGCACAGGGTTCCATGTACCTTCTGTTCAAAGATATGCTACTCACCAGTGTTAGCAACCATACCATAGGTTAGATGAATGCCTCCATGAAGCCAAGACGCTAAACCAAATATTTTAGAGAAATGTTTCCTGGACTCACTCTTATGGCAGTTCTTACAGACATGATTTTTGAAGTTTCTCTGCAAAAATGGAGGAAGATATTGGCCTACCTCTTCTTCTCATTGAGAACCATTACTTTTGAAGCAATGCTAAACCATCTGTGCTAGATAGCATCCCTGGAATTTATCATCATGATGCCAAAGAACCTGTTGTAGTCCAGATTGCACCAAATCAAGATGGCAGAATGTTTTTTAGTTTCCTGGTGAAAGAGCTTCTGCTTTTTCCCCACTTTAAGTCTGCTAAAGCTATGCTGCATGTCATAATATCAGTAAAACTGGTACATCACCAGAAAGCCATGGTCCTCAATCTTTGTTTCATGTGCAATATGTTGCCCACAAGACTTTCTGATACTGCTTGTTGATACAGAAAATAAAAAACTTAAAACCAAGGCAAACAGAGAGAGCAAACCTGCACACAAAATTGTAAGTTGCTCAGTGTTATTCCTCCTGGGACCACTGTTTTAGAATAATATGCAAATATTCTCAACAAATCACAGCTTAAATATCAGTTTGTTTGCCAAGCGATTCTCCCAACTCCCTGCTTACAGCTATGAGAAAACATTTTATTTATTAATTATTATTTGTAATTTGGGAAATCAAATGGCTATATTCCCAGTCAGTCAACTCTCCTATCCACATATGCGCATTCCAGGAATTCAAGCTTTACCCCTGGCTTAGAGAGGTATTTTTTTCCCTGGGATTCTTCATTAAAACATTAGCAGCACATTACTGCATAGCAGGTGCACAGACCCCATAGCCAAATGTTAGTTGTTAACCGTGGTGCAACATTATATGGCCATAAATGTCTAGGTATTAATCACATATTTTGATTTGTATCCAAAATGTGATTTATGCACATGATTTCTATGAGTGTAAGTTAAACTAACAAGGAAGACCAATGGGATTTAGTTCTGTTAGAATCACTCCCTGCCATAAAGTGGATGTAGTTGTGAGCAGGCAGGGCAGTGCTGTAAGAGCAACTGGAATCAACTACATCAGCAATGGGGGAGGGAAGGGAAACAAAAGCCACCTTTGACAATTTCAATTATCTTCTTTCCTATACTAAGGAAAGAAATATAAGGACAGTTCACAGGAGGGTTCAGAGGGCGAAGAAAATTACAAGCAAGAAACCCTTCCAAATCCAATTTCCTTTCAAGTAAAAGAAGAGGAGGTGTTCCCACCATAAGTAGAGGTCTTCTGTTCTATTCAAAGTAGGGTTCGACAACAATATACCTGTCTGTTGGCAAGTATATGTTAATTTATATATGATTCCAAAAGGAGACATAGCATAGCCTGCCAGAAGGTCTGTAGTCCAGTTTCACTAAGTCTTTCTGCAGTGCTATTTATTCTACTAAAATAGAAAGATCATAGTTCAAGCACAGCACCTCAGGTGGGACACGGATGCGCGAGAGAAGAGCACTAAGCAAAGCTGCAGAAAAGCCAGAGAGGAAAGCCCATAGAGGAATGTCGACTTTCCAAGCAATTGTGATTTGGTGGCCTTCTCTAATTTTAGGAGAAAGTCTCATATGATCTGGCCTGTAGCAAAGCTCAGTAACAGATGAGGCTAATCAGACGTATTCTTTTCAAAATCCTCCCTTCAGCCTTCTTTTGAACTTCATAATTCATACCTTGCCCTAAGGACTGTATTGACAAGGTCATTCATGGAAACAGATGAAAGCAGTACTTGCATCCCACTAGCACATGCAACATGGCAAATAACTGGCAACTGAACTCCAAATCAAGAGGAAAGCAGCATAGGATTACATCCCAAAAGAAATATCTGAGACAATGTTCTTCAAAACACCTGAAACAGGTCAAAAGTGTATCCAGTCTATTAGGGAGATATCCAAAGACTGACTGAACTCCATCTCATTACATAAAGACTCCTTACTTTCCAAAGGATTCAGTGTGCCACTACGTTCCTTATCTTTCCCCGACATTCAGAATCCTATTTACTGGCACTGATTTTATCTTCACCTCATGTTTGCAATGATATGCTATGCTTTCTTTTGACAGGGAGGAACTCTGTTGCTGGCCTGAGACATTACCCAGGACAAGGCATAACATACACAAGATCTGGTATATCCTTCAGCCTTGACTTCTACCTTCCCCACTCTGACATTCATTTTCTCCCATAATTTCCAAGACCAGTTAAGCAAATCACCACAATCAATTATGGTCTATGGAATTTTTTATCTGTGACCTCCCTTTTGTATGTGTGTTGCTTCCTATTAGCTAATGCCACACAATTAATTTCTTCTTGATATTCCTTTTGTGCTCAACAAGTAGTCATAGTTGTGGCCAACCCATCTTTTCAATGTAAACCTTCTTGCTCTAACATGGGAATGAAATCACTACAGATCTATTATTTCTCGGAACAGGATATTTCATTTGCATAAAATATTCTGCACTTGACACAGTGCCAGGAAGAAACACCTAATGTCCATTCTTCATTGTGCTCTTGCTGTGGCCTTAGGAACAGAAGGAACCACTGTGTTAGTCTCATACCTATTACTCCCATCTTCTTAGTCCCGTCTCTACTTACACTTCCATGACTCTCTGAGAGCCCTGTCAAGTCAGTGACCAAGATAATGGACAAAAAGTGAATTTCTTACATGATGTAATTTCACATTGAACAGGATGGTTCACAGGTTGTAACAGAAGGTCAACAGCAGATATTATAACCCCTAAATTGGTTGGGAAAAAATGGTTATTTGAATCAAAGCCTAAATAAAGTTCTATACAAGTCAAGATAGCTGAAAGGAAATGTCTCCATGCGTGTCAGTGATATGCCTGGTCTAATAACCTCAAAGAAAGGCAGATCCCAACCTTGTTAATTTTCATAGCAGCAGGATTTACTGGCAGAAAATGGCACTAACACTGTCTTCAAATGTACAATATCTCTTTTTACTTTTAAGTTGGATGGCTATATTCCAAATTTAAAAAATTATCTAAATGTCATTAGTCCAATGGGAATGCAGAAAATGTACATTTTGGAGACAGATCAACCTGTTAAGCAAGAAAAGGAGACCAAGAAGAAATTAATTAATAGAATGGATTCATGAGTCCCTCATTTGTTATTAATAAAGCACTGAAGAATAAAATGTTGATGAGACACAGTCATTCACCTTGGATCAGTATGCAAAAGGAAAATTCACTGCACTGTAGATAGTTATCAGGGCCATATGCACAGCTTTTTGTACTGAGTTATGGATGTTATAATAAATGGTAGACTCAACATCATACACGTATACTTTTGCCTAGGGATGAATTTTATCCTAAAAAAACCCCAATGAGGCAAATTTTAGAGAAGAGAACTGATTTAATACAATGTATAGCGTGCACTCAATAATGGACTTT
The DNA here is from genome assembly GCA_035583135.1 of Lophotriccus pileatus. Lineage (NCBI taxonomy): Eukaryota > Metazoa > Chordata > Aves > Passeriformes > Tyrannidae > Lophotriccus > Lophotriccus pileatus. The sequence continues at coordinate 92,207,477 of JAWWES010000081.1, read as the reverse complement.
TAGTTATTCCCAAAGATAACCAACCCTATAAAGGGTCTTAAGTAATTCTTAACATTATTTTCATACACTTCAAAGACAATCACTCTTCTAAAACTATTTCTGTATTTCTCCATATTACAGAGCTATATGCATCATAGAATATTACACAATTCCATTTACACACTACTTTCTGATTTCATGGGCAAAAGTGTCCTGTGGTAGTGACAACCACAGTATTAAACTTTCCAATTTCAAAAGTCTAATGTCTTCTGACTCAGCTTCTTTTTATGTTACTTGTGCTTTATAAATATATTCTCTTATTTATAGTAGTCCGGCTGGTATTTTTTTATCTTTTACCAAACATTATCAAAATTAATATGATTTTAGCCATTGTATGGTATAGCCAAATCCTGCTCCTACACGGTGGTGTCCATCTGCAAGATCTGCTGCAGTCCATGCTCTGAAAAAAATAGAAGTTATAACTTACTAATTTGCTAAAATGGACTTAAGATACTTGAAACAGCCGAGAGGTGAAATCAATCCTTGAACACAAGGCCAGCACAAGACCTAAGAAGTGCTTAAGTTCATTTTGAGGATATGTGTGATTGAAGTGGTTGCACAGCTCTAGTGCTTGTACTCCACATAGGGGAGGAGCTGACCATGTGTGAGCACTTCAGGAAATCACACCAGGTTCTGATTTCCCCTCAACTTTCAGCAACTACACTAATAATTCTACCAGGCCCTCGCAGCCATGCTACAGCTCAGGGCTGTTTTGTTTTGTCTAAGTAATCACACAGGAGTAAAACCACCCTCAGTTATGGTAGAAGATCAAGTCATCAGAAATACCTCCTAATAACTTTAGTGTCATGATTGTTCAAAAGAAAACAAAGCCCTCAGGGCAATTTTAGGGAAAGCAAAGAAGGGGTAGATTCATCTAATCTACTTCTACAAAAGATTTAAAGAGTACTCTGCTATTAGCCTTTGCTTGAAACCAGATCTCTCACATATGCCTGCATGGACACATGCTGTGACTGGTTAGGACCAAGCCTGCTAGTCTAGAAATGTACTTTTTTTGTTCACTAAGGAGGCCTAGACAATACTGAGTTGTGAAAGTAGAATAAGAAAGGGGGGAAGAGGTTTATTTTCCAGAAAACAAACTCAGAAGCTTCATTGCATTTGTTTACTGCTTTATTTCTGAATTTCTAAATCACTGGCAAATTCAAAGAATGGTCAACTAGTATTGGAAGAGATCCTGAATAGTCAGCAGTAGTTTGGTGAGATCAGTCAGGCCACAAAGTCTTGACAGAGTTGCTCCTCCCTCAGAAATTTTTGAATCTATATTTAAACATCCTTGATCTGGACACAGGAGATGTGATAGGGCTGACAGCAAGGGAAGAGAATCAAGGAGGAAATTAGGGTTTCCAACAGAAGGGGAGGTGGGACAGTACTTCTAGAAAATCTGGGCTCTTTGGACATAATTGTCTGGCAGTGTGTAGGTATTACTAAAACCCAGGATTATTTCCAACACTACATCATCATATCCACTACTACTGTCTGCCAGTGTGTTAGTAGTAAATCTGAAGAGCCAGGAAAATAAGTGGAGCCTGTCTGCCTGTAATGAGGGTCTGGCCTCTGCTCTGCAACAGCCAATGCCTTTCTCAGAGAATTAAATTATCTGCTAAATATCTAAAATATTCCTGAGACAATAAATGCTCTTTGCTAAATTTCTGGGGGTGGAAGGTGGGAGAAAGCTGAGATTTGAAGATTACAGCTACAGGTATAAATGCAAAGTAAGTGCTCCTGGAAATGAAAGGCCTGGTTGGCATCACTACACTGGCTTCATCAGCAGCCAGTCCCAACCTGGCAATGGTGCATACTTCGTACTTTTCTTTCTCCTCTGGTATAATTAAACTGCTGTAAGATTTGGGAGAAACTCTTTCCACTTGATTCTCTTTGAGGTTGTCACACTTCAAGTCAAGACCTTAGGGGTGGGAAAACCAGTGCTCCTCACTCAACCCTAGAAAGAATTTCCCGCAGGAAGAATGCTCAAGAAGAGGATAAAGAGATCTGCTGGATTTTGGGTAAAGGAGGCAAGACAAAGCTCAGACTGAAGGCTTTGAGTTCAAACAGAAAATCCACCATTTTCTGAAGTCTAGCTTAGGAACAAATAATTTTCTGATTTTTAACAAACCAGATCATTCTTGCATAGTAGCAGCATTAGTGGAAGTGAGATTAGAATAAACTAATCCCAAAATGAGCCTACTCTTGTCCTGTTTAAGCTATTCTGTAGGGCAAGTGGGGCAGTACTGTCAGTTTCAATCACAATTTTCCATTGATCTCAGCAGGAAGTTTGGCTTTAAAATCAATGTCACTCCATTGCCTTTGAATAGTGCAGTTGGAAGTGTTAAGGTATTTACTGTGTTGGTCAGCAGCTGCCCTGGTAGAAACCACTTGAAACTCACACATACCAGCTGTAGGTGCTGGTAACTGCAAGTGTCACATTGACAGTTCAAGCAATTACCTTCTTAGAAACTAGATAACAAGAGAGAGGCCTGTCTTTTCAAACCATCCATCCATAATGTACTTGTCTGTCCATCTGGGATGGAGGTAATTTTCTTCATAGTAGCTGGCATGGTGTTTCTTTCAGATTTATAACAAAAATAGAGTCGATAATGCGCTGATGTGTTAGTTGTGACTGAGCAGTGCTTACATTGTGTTAAAGTCTTTTCTGGCTCTCATGCCATGTTACCAGAGAATGAACTGCTGGGGGTGCACAAGAATCTGGGAGGGAACACAGTGGAAATATCTCTCTAGCTGACCAAAGGGACATCCCATAACATATGGCCTGGTGCTCAACTATGAAAGCTGGGGGAGAAGTTTTCCAGGGCTGCAATTGCTCAGGGACCACCTGGGAATCAGTCAGCTGGTAGAGAGCAATTGTCAGTGGGTTTGCAACCCTTGTTTTTATTGGTTTTGTTTTTATTTTCATCTTCTTTTTTTTATTATTATTTTCTTTTTTAACTTAAAATGTCAACTCAACTCATAAATGTTCACACTTGTATTACTCTGTTCACAACCCCCATCCCACTGGGAATGATGGTGGTTTGAGCAAGCAGCTGTGTGGGGCTGAGTTGCCCACCAGAGTTAACCCAGAACATGTGTCTAGGTCTGTCACATTTCACTGTGCTCACCAGAACACTCCCAAGGGAGACCCTTTGAGGCAAAGACCAGGCCCCTCACTCTAACAGGCTCACTCTAAATATACAGCACTGTTCCCAGCATTCAGACTAGAATGGTCTTGTATAAACCCATGACTTGCCTTCTGTTTCGAGGCTCAATTGATTCCCGTTCCTTTTCATCTATTTGCACACTGAAATTATCCTTCAACTTAAACAGCTTATCTCCCATTTTGTTGTTTCTCTTCTTTCACCCAAGAAATAATTCAGTTTCTTGATCTCTATGTGAAGGCCAAGAAAACTAAAGTCCTAGCTTTCTCTCATTTCATATGCTTCACATGCTCCTGACCATCCTAGTAGCCATCCTCTGAAACCTATATTCGCTGTTCTTAAACATGGGACACCACAACTGCGTGCAAGATTGTGTGTGAAGTTATCTGCTTGAATACTCTTATGAAAGCCAATAAAATTATACATGCAGGATTTTTTACTGCAGTAAAAATCATAGCCATAAAAAGCAGTTCTTTCGCATCTTTTCTTAGTATGGCTGATATGGGAATGATTGCAGACATATGAAAAAAGTAGGTGACTGAAACCTGGAACTATGAGGAAGATTTTTAATAAGTATTTTTCTTGGTATAATTGCAGTGGATATTAACTACCTGTTATACTTCCTCACAAAAAAAAAAAAAAGGTGTTTTGAACAACATTCAAATGGAACTTTTCACTGAGAAGATGTTAGTCACAGAACAGAGCAGCATTCTTGGGAGTTTTGTGAGTCAGTGCTGAAGAGACGTGCAGGAAAGGTATGAGATAAATGCCACACATTTGAAGATAAGTCCCATTTTCGAAGAAAAATGCTCACACATCTCACAGATGCATGTACACTTTGTTCAACCCCTTAATGTATCATATTACCACTTACTAGTAAGTAACAATAAGAACTGAACAGGAAAATTTTCACCTCTCTTACAAAAACTCTGAAGTCTTGCTTTAAAATGCAACAAACCAAAACAAACAAACAAAGAACCCCACACAAACCACCAAAATAACCCAACCATAACACAACAACAATATAAAAAAACCTCTTACCACCTCCATGTTCCTCAGCTGGAGCATTCAGTCAATAAGCAGCTGTGCTGACTCCAGCTCATAGTCTCTCACAGCACCTTCTCAGAAACCATGTCCCTCCAGAACAGAGCACTGAAGCCTGAGTCTGTCCTCTGAGTCAGACAAGGTGATTATACCATGATTTCATTCAGTCAGAGCAGTGGCTTAATTAAGGTCTCTCGCTTCCTGCATGTAGTCTATGACCACTACGCCACAGGGCTCTTGGGGGCATCGACTGCTCTAAAGTGAAGTTCTGGAGCTGGGAAACTTTTCTTGACAAAACCTTGAATTGGCTATACTTTCTGCCTCCAAAAAGTGTTTTCAATGAAATTACATGTTTCAATGCAAGTATTTTTATTGAAAGAACTTGCTGGCTAGCTTACATGAGCATGTTGAACCATGGATGGTGCGTGCCACTCGTATAGAAGAAATTAAGGGATCAACGCATTTCATGACTACAAATTGAAAGGAAGTTTCCAGCCACATCTGACTCTACCCTCAGTAACTCATTCCTTGATGGCCTTCTCCAGCAGGTCCATTGAAATTCCCGGCTTTAGCAGAAGCCAGGGAAATTTTTGCAGTTCTCTGTGCCAGATTTCACTGCCTTAATTCAAGCTGACTGACCCTTGCTCTAGACAAAGCCCTTTTCTTTTTACAGGCTTTACTCCCTCTGCTACCCCTCTTCCTGTAGAATAGCCCTGGGTCTCCTCCAACTGGACAGTTTTCCTGTCTGGTTCGTGCAAGAGGAGAGACAATGGTCTTGCCTGCTCCTTTACACTTCTGAGACTCCTTTCTTCCCAAGAACAATTCTGCCTGACTCTCTCATGAGTTATATAAGATTGCAGTTGCCCTGAGAAGCCCTGGCCACCACAACTGTATTTATTTTATGTCCATGGTATTTGTTGCAACTGTTATTCCTAAATCCTCATTTTTCTCTGTAGTCCACAAACTTGACGATAGTACAAGCCCCGTCATTCTTTCCAGTTTAATACATTTTCAGCCTGAACAGTTTCTCTGCAGAAAAAGAAACTCTCACAACCTTTTGAGGATGTTCTTGGTGCCTATACTAATGCTTAGGGGTTAAGACTTTGCGGCAAACACCTGCCAACTCAGCTCCCAGGGCTACTTACATAAATATGCTTTTGTTCTTAGAATACGTTACTCCAGGTTTCATAAAAGCACCCATGTACAGCTATAAAAGATTTAAAAGATATAAATAATAACCTAGGAGTCATTTTAAGTTAGGTTCAGCAAATTTCAAGGAAGGGATCAACCAACTTTCGTAATTTAACAACTGTTTAAAATACATTAGCAATATCTGGTTTAATCTTATTGTAATTTATAAGCTATGAGATTTTGTAAGAAAAAAATTCACAGTAATATAGAAGCACAAGAAATTAAGTACAAGCCTACAAGTGAGCTTTTTAAAGAAAAATCTATCATTGTACAGGATTGCTAAAGACACGAGCACACACGTAAACAAATGAGCACCCAAAAATATGTATAAAAGCATTTCAAATAAATGCAGAGGGGTTGTTTGAAGAGAAGGTATATTTGATTTGTCCATTCCTTTTTTATTCTGTGTCACAGTATTAATGAAGAGCAGGTACTCAAAATCAGAGCATAGATGTTTTTCATGCTTGAAAAAGAATCAAGTAAGCCCTCAGCATCCACAGTCAAGGAGGACACGCAAGGAAGCGATTCACTGTATGCACACCTAATGTCTACTTGCATATGTACCTCATTATGTTGTGTCTGGGGGTTCAGGACTCTTTGTCAGCTTTTCTTACATGCTTTATTGCCACTAAGAGGTTGGTTCATACAATACTGCGTCTCTGCAAGAGACCGAAGTGAGAGGTATTCAGCCTCCTATCCATACTTGAGCAGAACCGGTTGTTCAGTGAGGTCGAAACTGTTTAACACAGAAAACATGGTGTAAGGAATCTTTTGAAAACAAAGCAAGTTGGCCATACACCAGGTGCTCCCTGCTGAGGTTGTTTTTCAACCCACCTGGGTCACTTTGAAGTCAAAGCCCTCTTCAGGAAAGTGAATCGAGATAGGTCTCTCTGCACAACAGAGAGCAGAGCTGGCCTTTTGCTCTAGGAAGGACTAGAGGCTGGGGTGGTACCTGAGAGGAAGACTGGTAGCTCTAACAGGCTCCATACTTTCCTATGGTGCCAGGCAGCATAGAGCCGAGTGTGCCCCACCAGACCTGTACAAGCCCCTGTGACCTGGGTCTGCTACACAGCACAGACTTTTCTTGGCACCCTGTTGCTGGTGGCAACATGGCACAGACCCACGGGCGTGGCTTCTGCTTTGAGCAGTGGTTTCATACATGGACATACATTTTCATGGCTGTCCTTCAAAAGTTTCTACTTTAAAACAAAAAATGGCCACTTTTCACTGGAACCAAACTAAGATTAAGGACAACTGTTATGCTTTGGAGGGGTTTAATTAATGTCTTTGTTCTTGCTTCCTCCACTCTCACATAAGAATAAAACTTACTGAAATCTCAATTATATTAGATTCGTGGAAGAAATCACACTCTTCAGTTTTAAATTCTGCTTTTAAAGTACTTTTCATTCTTGCAGGGCTTTATTTTACAAATAATGCTGAAGCTAAATCTATTCATTCATTATGACTGGTGTTTATGATTTAAGTAATCAAACAGGATTCTTAGCATCAGGAACCATGAAATCTAGACCTACTTCTGTTTTGTAACTTTTTTACTCTCTGAGCACCTTCCCTATTTTCCCTTTGTTTAGGCAAAGTTCTTTAAAGTAGAGAGACTTCCTGCACCCTGTTTTTCCAGTCTTGGCTATGGTTGCCAAGTCTTACCACAACACAAGAGTTTAATCTGTATTCTGTGGATAATAAAAACAGCAAGCAAGGTAATACAAAACTGCCATTATACAAATGGGTTTGGGGCTGCACAAGAGGAATATCGATATTATTAAAGGAAGCACTTGCCTTGTATTATATGCCTCCCATTAAAAAAACTCATTCATAGAATTCTGCTGAGCTCTAGTGCTCTAGCATTATAAAATATCTTTCCTTCACTTTAAAAAAATGAAGCTAAGAGGCAGCAGTGAGACTATGTTATTAACAAAGCCATGGAATGTCAATAAGAATAGAAGATAGCAAAGAAAGTAATATAAGTGCAAAACTAATAGTGCACATTTCACAGCTTTTAAACATACAGTTTTGCAAGAGAATATAATATTCCTGAAAAAAGGGTAGTCATAGATTTGGCTTTTGTGGGACTCAGACTGCTGAGAACTTCTCAGGATCAGCCCCTAGAGCTCAGGAAGACACAGAAGAAGTTGTCCAACACAGCTCTGCCAGCCTACTTCAAACCTGACCTAGAAAAACCAGTGCCGATTTTGTCCTGAATCTCTGCGGAGCACAGTCTGCCAATGTACCAGACTGAAAGGTAGTTTAATGATGTGGACAAACAGTCATTTTATTTTTCCTGCGCTCGTCTGGGAAAATTTGAAAACCATACATTGTAGTACCTTTCAACGTTCCCGCAAACTGAATAGGGAGCTTTCCAAGGTGTACAATCAGTTGCCAGAGGTTCAGCAACAAGACAAAACCTTGCATCCTGTTGTTAATAGTTTGCACACACATATAAAAGAAATGGTTCTTTATAAACACATTTGAGAATTCAGGAAAGTTGTTTCTCTTGCTGATATTTAGGATATCATTATAGAAGTAAAATTTTTGCCAGAGGTATTCATAGCCTAAAAAGACTACAAATGTAAAAAAGGACTTAGTTCAGCTCATAGGTATTAAAGTCTCACAATTAGAATACAGAAGAGATGTTTCCAAAAGAGTATGTACTCCATCCTCACCCTCCCATATACCCTGTTTTCTGCATTTGCCTATGTATCACTTGATTGTCCTTATTGTTCCCAGAGACTACAAAATATCTTTTCCCAAACATATTAATATAAATTAGACAAGAAACAGAGAAAGACAGAATCCAAAGGGACTCCTATAACTTTTATAAATAGTATTTTGCAGAAAATAAGAGCTTATGAACTGAAAAGATGCTATTTCTGAGCAGTTTGCTGCTCAGTACCATTTTACATGCCATCTTCTCATAATAGATAGCCCTCTCACCAAAGAATTTTTCCAAGTATTGCGTGTTTATACAATTTTCAAATTTCTGTGTGAATTTTTCTCTCTGTTGCAACGGGAGCTCTGCCTAATCCTCTTTGTAATTGATAATCACATTTCCCATTTAAATTAATCTTTCCTAGGACAAGCTGGGGAGGAAGTGTTCACAAGGACATGTAGTAATAGGATAACGGTGTAACGGCTTTAAACTGAAAGAGGGTAGGTTTAGATTAGATATTAGGAAGAAATTCTTTAGTGTAAGAACACTAGAACAGGTTGCCCAGAGAAGCTGTGGGTGCTCTATCCCTGGAAATGTTCAAGTCCAAGCTGAATGGGGCTTTGAAAAACCTTGTCTAGTGCAAGGTGTCCCTGCCCATGGCAGGGGTTTGGAATTAGAGGATCTTTAAGGTTCATTCCAAACCAAACCATTCTGCGATTCTACGACTCTATGAAAAATAGGTATGTATGAGGTAATTCAGGTCTATCTTCACAACCTGAAGGATCCCTGCTGTTCATAACAGTGAGAATTTTCTCACTGGAAGTCCTCTTATGTCCAAGTACACCCTTGCCATTCAAAAGCCACATGGGCGGAACACAGCCCATGGAATAGAATAGAAGATAGCAAAGAAAGTAATATAAGTGCAAGGAAAGTAATATAAGTGCAAGGAAAGGGAACTCAGCTCATTTAAACTTAAAGTATTCCTCTTCCTTAAGCTGTACTTTTTGAATTTTAATATTAAATTAATGTTATTTTATGGATGGTAACTAGTAATGACACAGTTGTTCTTGTCCTTCTACTCTCTATTCTGGCTCTCCCTCTACATGGAATTATATTAGGAAGTATACTGTCCTGGCAGGAAGATGAATTCAGAGATTCAGTATTCCTTTCCAAAATATATCTTGTCTAAGTTCATCTCCCTGCACACATGCCCACACATGCACTTCTTGGATCTCTGTCTTTCCTCCACTTTTCCTCCTCTCTATACTGTAGTTCCTCATAACTGGAGCAGCAGATTTTTTGTTTCCTTCAGAAGCTTTGAGTGACCTCAGTGTGAAAACCTCTGTTTTGCAAATCAAAGAAACAAAACTGATTTTGCCATTAGTTCTGTTGCTTCCTCGAGGCCCTTGCTACAGAGGATGGGGATTCACATATGATAATGCTGACATTCAAATCTGCAACTGAACTGTCTAAAGACAATCTCCAAACACTACTCCAATGATTAATCAGCTGTACATTCACACAGAAAGATTTAATGTACTGCTCTACTCACCGAAGCCTTTTATTGTACAGTCAAAGGTTATCTGGAATTTATCCATCCCCACCAGACTGGAGCTCACTATTATTAAGTAAAATTCAACCTTGAGGGCAGTGAGACTGTGCAAGGAATATGGAGTGTTTTGATTCATATAAATACTGAAAAGTAGGTTTGGGACATAGATTTAGGGAAGATTGTATCAGTCTTTTAAATTAGTCCCCCCCAGTAACAAGCATCCAGTGTGTGTGTAGTCCAGAGAGGTCACAAGAACATCTGTTCCTCCTGTCTCTACACACCACATATCCTAACGTCTTATAAAACATCTGAAGAAGGCCAGAAGTCACAGCTATAAATTGCCATGGGAATGTTGTCATTATGATGGATCCATATAATAGTGCAAAATTTTCCCTTCTACTTGTCTTTTTTCAGATGGACAGTTGCTTTAAAACTTGACCATACATCTTGAGCTCATGGAAAGGAAAAAAATTAAAGACAGTCAAAAACTAAGATTTCACTGTAAAGGTAGACTCAAATAAACCCCTAAAATTCACACTAAAACTCAGAATCTCTGCTCCCTGTTTTATTGTGGGAAAATTGCCATGTCTTGTTTTAGTATTTTTTTAAATATAACATAGAAAAAAAATGCACTGTTAATGCCTCACAGGAAAAAAAATGCACTCTTAATGAAAAACCTGCATTTCCAAAACAAAATAATTAACTCCCCTTATTGATCTCTGAAAGGATGTTATAAATACATCTGGCCTTATGATTATAAACTACACAAAAATCTCAAAAGATTTTTTGGATTTCCATAAAGCATGAGGACTGTACACTCACTGAAGGGCAGGCGTATTTCACATTCAAGCCCCCTCAGTGCCCAGAGATTACACTACGCTCCAGCTCTTACCATGATCATGCACCTGTGTTTCTCTCCCAGAGTAGCTGGAAACTACATACCTGTTATCAGGACTCTGGTCTTGTGTTGAATGGATTTTCCAGTTGGCATACAGACAAGAAATCTTGCAAGGAAATCCACAAAAATGTTGATTTTTGAAGACCCAGAGTGTGAGAAGCTATTTGTTTGTATAATCCTTCTCACCTCTTTCAGCTTGCACAACTTTTTGAGCTGCAGCTACGCCAAGAAAACACATTTGATGAGACAAGATAATGTCACTGCCATAAAATGAGAGCCTTTAACATCATTAGGTTTTATTCTTACTTTAAATAATGTGAAACCAGAAATTTATAGGACACAACTGTTTCAGTGACTGCATAGCTAACTGGTTTCCTAAACAGTAAAACTTACCCAGTCTTGAAAAGGTTCCGAAGTGACCACCACTCTTCTTTGGCTTCCACAGCCTTGAAATTGAAATCCACTCTAAGGCAGACAATTTGGGAACCCCAAGAAATTAACCTTCAAGCCATCTGTTCAAACCATGAGGACAGACATGAGTGGAAAACACTATACAAAATGAGATACTGGTCTTACTCATTTTCTTATTTAGGAAGTATTTTGCATTAGAAAAAATTAGGAAAATCCATACTAAGTTACCACACTTATACTCTCAGAATAAATGCTTAAGACTTAAGGAATCTTTAGCCACCTGGAAAGTGCTTCCAGAAAAGGGGTGAGAGAGTGACAAAAATACTTCTGTACTAAGGCTTAAAGCTGGGAAGAGCCAGTCAAATACATTGTGCCTACCTGTCTCTCTGTCTACGAAATGTACCTTTTTTAAAATGAAAGAAGAGTTTTGACCTTATGGAATTTGAATTCATGTGGTGTAGTGATTTACCATCAGGAAATATGTGCTTCTACAATAACACATAATGTGTTAATTCTAAGACTCATAGACTATTATTTCAGCAATAACAATTTTGTAGAATTTTATTTGAGTAAAAAAATTCACTGTGCTCAGTTTTGAAATGCCAGGGTTGTTTGAATAGCTTGCCTCTAAGTTCTTTCAGTCTCTCTTCCATATGTATTGTAGTTGCTCATCCACACATTCCCAAGACTTAAAAGTACTTCAGAAAATATATATAGGGTCGTAGAACTAAGACAGCTCAACTCTGTTTAGTTAGCAACCATTTTACTTTCACCACAGGGAGAACTATAGTACTAAAAGCTAATAACATAGAGGTTATTTACATGGACAGCTTGCTGGGACCAGGAAAATTGCACTTACATGAAAAGTTTGTTTTTCCTAAGGTCGAACATTAAAGCTCAGTTCTTCTTTATTTTCATTGGGTTTTTGTTTTGTATTTTTTTTCCCTTTCCTTAAACCTCAGTGGAAAACAGGCACTTACTGTGTAAGTAATCCAACCAGATATCTTCAAAATCTTAATAGGCAAAGTGGGTTGACCTCAGTTCATCTTCATGGAGCTTAGGACAAATTGATCAATTTACTTCCTAAATAATTACCATTTGAATGTTGATTTTACCTTCCTAAGATTAGTACATTAAAAAGCCTATATTCAGGAATGCTAATGCAATGCAGCTCTGCAAACACACAGACTTACAAAAAAACCACAATATATTCTTTATATAGAAAAGCTTCAACCGATTCTGGGTAATGAGGATTTACTTATTCTTTCGTTGAAGAATGAAAAAAAAACCAAAACAAAAAACCAGAAATAAAACAGAGAAATGGATATAGTTAGAACTCTGGAGGGAAAGACTTTATTTAGCATTTAGATTTTTGAGGTTAGGCATTAAGATTCCATGGATGCAACAACTGCAATGCAAACTTTATCTGTTTAAAATAAGCCCGTGGAATAAAGAAGACAAGAAAATTACTTATGTTTCAAATGAGGGATCTAAAATGGGAATATTAAAACACCATCTAATTATTTCATAAATGTTGTAAGTTGCCTAGTAAGACTCCAATGAAATACATCGATTGAGCAACAACTTTTGAAGTTTACTTGCCTTTCTTTTTGTTCTTCAGATGAGTCAAACATTGAGGCAGGGTACACTCTCGGGTATGTAGCTGTTCATTTCTGTGAATGTGAGGTAGCTTAACTGATACAGTTAGAGTTTCCCAGCTGGATGAAGACTCAGCAGTCCAGGCACTCAGCCATACCCAGGTAAGCTTCATTCCCATAATCACCCTCCCTGACAGACATTTTCTTTGTTGAGAAGAGCTTTCTCTCCTGCATCAGATGCTGATAGATCTTCCTCAACATCTTAAAGGAAGAGACATAGAAGAATTTACTCTGCTCTGGCATCAGCTAGAGCATCTGCCCCTCTGAATGTGCAGCAAATGAGGGAAGTTAAAAATTGTGTATCTCAAGTTAATGAGGAAAATCTATTTCCTCTTCTGCATCCCTGCCTCAGTTTCTCCCATTTGTTTGAGTACAAAAAGTTTTACATCTTTTTCTTTGCAACATTTTGCATTCTGATTCCTCTTCATTCATACTGTTTATATCTCTCCGTTCATCATCTCCTGGCATTTGTCTCTCCTGGAAATTCTCCATGGCAGCTTTATAAGTTGCTTTTTCTGCACTGTTTCTCATACGAAAGCTGAAGTATCTTTCTGTGCTTCTATTTAAAAGTTTGTGAGTTCTGATTCCAATCCCCAGGAGCTCATTTTTCCCCTCTCTGGAATAAATATAAGTTCCAAGGGTATCCTCAAAATCTGTATAATCTGATGAATTTTGTTTAGAACCAGTCTTTGCAAGATGGATTCTTGCCTTTTATCTTGTTTTTTATCCTAAATTTTTAGAGTTCCCATAGACAGATCACAGAGACAATGGCCAGGCTTGTTATAAAACTGATGAATTAGCTTATAACCCAGGTAAGGGTCACTTACCTTCTCTGCTTTATAAAAAAATCTTAGGAAATTTTGTTAGTCATTATATTTTTAATTTTTTTAAGGGAAATGGAACTGGTTACCCTCAGGCTCTGGATCAATTCAAACTCATGGTCTAAAAGTTGTCAGCAGTTTGATTGCATGAATTAAGTCAGTTTCTGGTGTCAGTCCTGGCTTCAGGTGCCAAATGCCCATGTTACAAAAAGCCACCAAATATAGCACTAACAAAGTTTAATCAGATTAAAGTTCAAACAGACATGGAGATTGAAGAAGGCTATAAAGTTATTCTCCCTCATTAGAAAAATTACACCATGGCATGGAAAAGTTGCAGGGGTAACTAGCCTTTCTAAAGCTATTGGTTGCATTGAAGGCCCTTTAAGGACTTCAGTCTTTGGTCTCTTGCTATGAGCACTGTTCCATTCTGTGCATATGTACATATATATTGTGTAAGTGATTTTGTTCCTTTGTTTTCAGTGGCATCTTCCTGGTCTGGATTCCCCTCTCTCTTTTATGTTTTCAGTACTATTAATATTTTATATAATGAAATTAACTCTTTGTTACTTGAAAATACCTATAATGCTTTAAAAATAAAGGAAACTAAACAGGTTAGTATTAAATAATTACACATGTTCTGGACCTGCTGCTTAAACAAAATGCCTTGTACCTGGAAGCATTCATGGAAAATATAGAGAAAAGTTATGACCATTGAGGCAGAATTTTAATGTTATCATTTATATGCTTAATTAAAGACTGGAGAACTTATAATTGTATGTAAGTCGAATTACTACAATGTACGTATTGCAATTACAATGACTCAAAAAAATATTTTCTGGTTGTCCACCTTGAAATTTCAAAGTTACAGTATAAAATAGATAAGTTAGCCACAGAATTCAGTTCAATTGGCACACTTCAGTCCAACACCCTGGAGAGTGTGATCCAGGGCTGTAAATGCTCCATCACAGAGTTACTTTCATCACCAGGTGAACAATCTACAATATGACTACAACCTTAATCATTTTTCTGCCCAGGTTTCTCTGAGGATGCTAAGGGAACAGAAAAACTGATTCCGGTCACACATCTATTTCCACCAGTCGGTGTTTTACAGGGATGATGAGGACACCTCACTTTTTCTGTGTCTTTGGTCACTGGCAGAGAGTTCTCTCATGATCGTATTTACAAATACAACATTACCATTGTGTAGCAATGATACTGCCAGGCACAAAATGATGCAACAAGCAGCTGAACATATCACATTAGGTGAGTTCATTTTAATCTTGCTTCCTTTATACTATTCCAGCATCTTATCAGGCCTGTTTTCATATAGCCAAACATACTATGTGTAGAAAATGTGCAAAATGTGGAGCAGACAGGTTGATCTTAGTCCTAAGAAGTACCACACTGAGTGAAGAATGCTGAAAACCATTGCTTTAGACAAACAGACTCCAAAGTGACACTTGTATTTTGCAATCATTACAATAAATACTTTGTCTTTTTTAGGGAAAGCTTTTCCTGGATGTTATTCTAAGAGCTTGACCTTTTACTGTACACTACTCCATTAACATCCCATGGAGAAATTCTCCTTATATATGTAATTGATGCATTTTATGAGACACAAATCAAAATAGATAGTCAAAAAATAGATAGTATGGAACTCAGGAAGAGCTGCCTGCCTGAGTACTTCGTTGGCATATTGCCTGTAGTTGATAGTGTCAACTCAACATATGGCCCTTCAAATGCACTGATGAATCCTCTTATGGGAATAAAGGCAGACTTGTCTGTGAAGTGTTTAAAGTTTCAAAGTCCAACAAATAAAGCAAGTTGTAGCTCTAGAGAGGAGGAGACCTTACAGGCTTGTATGCAAACATTGCAGCTTCTCACCACAACTATTTTTTAATCATTTCCATAGTGTGAACAGCCTTGCACAAGACCAGAGCAATCGTTAAAATAGTTACTATTTGAACACAGCCAAACTATGTTGCAAGCTGATTTAGCTAGATGAGTACTGCACTTTAAAAAAAGACAATTGTTAAGCTTGTTCTGAAGCTGTAGATGTATCCTCAAATTAGGGAGAACTTGAAACACTGCAGAAAAGAAAGGATGGCAGAATTATGCAATTAAAATTCTCATCTAACCTCCTGAACAAGATCCAACAACCACAAAGTGTCTGAAATTATATATTCAGTGTTTGTATGTGGCAGTGATAGAGTAAAAGAATTTGTACTAGTTTGGCTTTTCACATAGACATGCAAAACAAACACAGTCTCCATGCCAAGAAGTTCAAGGATACATGGCAGAGGGCTAGGAATAGGGAGGCAGCACTACAGCCTGCTCATCTGAATGAAGTAAAGCGACGGGCACGTAACCCAAAGGGTATAGAAATGTCTGAAATAATGACCCAATCTCTCTTTACAGTGTTTCTATTGTTAAAATGACACAAACACTGCTGCAAAAGGATTTTCTTTCCATTATTTTTTGCCACTGCTTCTAGTGGCCCTCTCAGGCAATGAATAAAACTTGAAGAAGGGCAGTCTGGCGCACAAATGTTCTCGTTATCTTAAAGGGGTCAATGGTCAAAGGTGAAAAAAATTCATAGAGTAGTTATGATTAAAGGTAGTTTTTTATATGCTTTTGATAAAGGCTTGTGAAACAGCCAAAAGAGATCCTGCAATTTTAATGTTAAGTGGCTTTTGTATTGGAAAAATGCCCAAGGGCCGTGTCTAGCACGGTCACTTACAAATGACTGATGGGAGATCAATACAGACAGAGTGGGGATGCAGCTTTGTCACTGAGAGATGTAGTTAGTATGTGATTAGCCTTAAGTAGCATTGATGTGGATGTAGATGGGCAGTAAAGTGCTTAGTATCCAGTGAGCATGATAGCTGTTTGTACACAAAAGTTAATGAAAGAGGAAAACCACATTATCATTAGACACTCAAAGGGGCATCCCACACCCATTCTGAAATTTTAGGAGCAGATCAGCCTGGCAAGAAGCTAGGTAGACCTGCCAGTCCCAACAGCTTTAATTCTGGAATTTGGTTTTCTTCTATGAGAAGCAATCCCATAGGCCTTGGTAAACAATCTAGTTAAGTTCTATATGCAACCCAATTATAGAGGAACAAGTAGGCCACTGCCTTTCTCAGAGGCAGAAAATCCTGTAAAATAAGCACAAACAGTAGCTAAAGAGTGGAGACAGGATATAAGAAGGTACTTTGAGGAAGGTTAGATCCTCTGGCACTGCTAACATATTGCACTAAACCCTCTCTGTTCCTTAGTGTTGTGATCATTATGGTTAATCAGATCCAGAATATCTCACTAGGCATTTCACTTTTCCTCCCCAGATGCATTACTGATAAACAAGGATTTAAAAATGCTTTTGATTACACTCTTGATAAAGCACTGTCGTCGGTTCGCAAGGATTCCCCCTCCCTGGGGGACTACAAGTGGTTTGTCCAGGTGAATTTCTGGGACAAAACCAATCAGAAGTTTTGGTAACACCTTTTGCCAATTACATCTTTAAGAAAATCGGAAGGCTAGTTGCGCAGTTAGAAATTGAGGAACCATGTGAGGGAGAGGCAGCAAGGCCCCCAGGGAGGGGGGCCAGGCCTCTCTCCTCCCCCGGCCCTGGGCCGGGGGCTGGAGCAACCACTGAAGCCCCCCTTGATCCAGACATGGAACAGAGTGAAGAGAAAAAAAAAGACTTAAAAGGACTTTGCAAAAGAAACTTAGAAACTGCAGCCAGAGAGATAACACCTGCACAGATCCCTCTCTCAGATCCCGAGATCTTACCCAGGCCTCCTTGCACTGGCCTAAGACTCCTCTGCGTGGGCCACAGTCCAGCAAAACTCCTTCCACGAAGTCACATTTTCTACATCTGTTCCATCACGGGTTCCTTCGTGAGCTGCAGACGAGGATTGTCTCTGCTCACCAACAATCTTCCACAGGTGGCAGGGATGATTTAAATTTCAGTCTTTTTCCCTGCTGAAGGGAGAGAGAGGGAGAGAGGAGGAGAAGGAGCTGTCTCTCCCCCACTTCGGACTTTCTCTCTCCGCTTGCTGCAGCTGTGACCTTGAAGGCAGGTGCAGCTGAGGCGGACCTACGCCGGAGCAAGTCGGCTCAGGTAGGGAGCCATGTGTGGTCCCAGTAAGGGATCGATGCTGGTGCAGCTGCTGACCCCGAAGGACAACAGAGAATGGAAGAACTGTTGTCCGATGAGTAGACCCACATTGGAGAGGTCTATCAAGGACTATTCCCGTGGGAAGGGACCCCACAGAAAACAGGGGTGGACTCAAAAGCCATTATCCCCTGCAACTATGTGGTGCAGACCATAGAGAAAACAAGTGTCCCCTTGGGTAGAACACGGAGACCTTACAGGAGTCTGGATAACCCCTAGCCCTGTTGGTCGACACAGAGGAGAAAAAGGCCAGAGAGAAACTGTTCCAGATGCAACGAGTCGGAGTTGTTGTCTCAGAGATAACAGAGAAGAAACTGACAAGTGCTGCAGAGTGACTTAGAAGAATCTGCTTGCTTCTCTTCCTGGACTGATCCAAAGGGGGGAGGAGTACTTTTGTGGACTCAAACTGTAGATACATAGTACTTTTACTTAATTAGTATTGTAGTAGATATAGTTGTTTAGTTTTTATTGTGTAGTAATAAATTCTAATATTATTTCCTCCCAATCAGATTTGATTTTGTCTGCATAAACTTTCTCTCAACTTAGAGTAATTTGGAGCAATTTGGTTGGGGGGTGTGGTAAAAAATTGTCACCTAGACAAACCCGCAACAAGCATTTTTCCCAGGGATGTGGCAGAGTTTCTATGAAAGGAGGTTTTCAAGATGCAATTGGACAGGGTACAAGATGATCTCCTCTTTCCCATGAAATTTTGGACCAGACAATCTTTTGAGCTTCCTTCCAACCTAAGTTATGCAATGTTCTGGTAATGTTGCTAAACACCTTCTTATTTCACAAACACATACACATATATGCACTCTTTTTAGTTTCAAAACACAAACTTAGTGGGGCACGCATAGTATTAAAATATGCATCTCAGATTTGCCCCAATCTGCCTTTCCGAAGGGTTTTGGGATTCCTTTTTCCTATAGGAACCTCTGTATTTTTCCTCTGTTAAACAGTAAAATAACCTAAATTAGATACGAATCCCCCTTGATATCAAATTATAAAATCCCTCGTTTGTTGCTCAAAAGAAGAGACGATCACACCACTGAAGAGAGTGACTATGAAATGACAAACAAGAAGTTAGCAATTTTGAGTGTTCTGATTAATATTTGCTCCTTTTTTTTTTCCATTTATTCCTTTTCCTTTTGCTACATGAGAAAGAATAAATCACAGTCTGCAAAAGCATCATCCGCGCTATCTCCTCTGACCTTCTACCCCACTATGCATAGTATTAAAAGGTTTGCCTCAATTTTAGTCACATGGTGTAAACTGAAATTATTTCATGGCTAACCTGATATTTCCAGGGCCATGGTGAAGCCAGAAATTTGTGGCCTAGGGTCATCACATGCCTTTCTAATGGACCCTCAGTACATGGTTAATTACAGGGAGAATTTGGGTATCCTGCTGTCAAAAGCCACTGCAGTACAGCACCAGTCAGAAAGACTGCTCGCTCAGCATCTCTGCTGCAGTCAAACCTAGACACCCTTTCAGGATTCCCACTAGAAGTGGAGATGACCCAGAAGAGACCAGAAGGCTTCATCTTGGACAGAGCACACGTAAAATCTGGAGGCTTTATAACAACATACATCTAAAATCATTACACCCTTTATTAGCAAAAGATAGTGCACACATGATCAGCTAATTAAAATTGGGCCAAACTACTAATGGAGCCATAACCTAGGTCATTGATTCCCAAAGCATTTCTTCTTTTACTAAGCTAAAAGAGAAGCTCTGTAGTTCAAATAAGGCAAAATCCCTGCTATACTTAATCCATCTTTTTTAACTGCCTGAACTCACTGTTGACTAAAACTCTTCTGAGGGCATTGAACTGAGTTAGTAGCTCAGCCTTTGCAATCGTGGTTATTTCTTGTCTGTTTAATTGTTCCTAAGTGAAATGTAAAAAATGTTATTCTCCAATATTTACAAGAAGGAGACATCATTTCCTCTCTGAAGAATCTATGTAAGCATACTGAGAAGACAAAGCAATTTATTTTTCAAATTATTTTGTACAATTTATCAAAACTGAATAGTTTGCCCAGGCAAGATTTGGCTACTTGTCAAAAGAAGCATGGTTGTCCAGTCATTTTCCAATAGGAGCAATAACATATTGGTGTCTTTTGGAATGTTTTGTTAAATGTGCAGTCAGCCAACACTCAAGAGTAAATATACAGCCACAGCTGAGGCCTTCAACTCGACATTTCCAGGTTCACAAGTCCCAGACCTGTCACACATTTCCTTTTTGACCCTGGACAAGATATTTAATCTCCCAGCCCTCCATCTGTGTAACAGCTAATATATTACTTGCCTTTATTGCTATAGACTGCAGAATAAGAACAGTGTCCAATTACAGACATGTTCAGTGCTGGATATGATGGAGATGTGTTGATAGTTGAGGCCTCAGAAAACTGCTCTAAAAAAAGAAATCAGAAATTACAAATTATGATTTTATCATGTAGTTTTCTGACTGTGCTTCTGTAGTATGCTTACCCAGATCCTCCTTACATGTGAAATTTGCTAGACCCTTGCAAGGCTAGGAGGGCAGGCAAAGCTTGACTGACAGTCTGTTTCCCTCTCCAGATGTCTCTCGATGTATTTGAGAACCACGCTGATATGGCTGTCCAGAAATTCATAGCCTTTGGAATAGCCCTGAAACTTTATACCTTTGACACAACAAAGGAGAATTATTAATTTGGTCCTCAACTTCCATGGAAAGTATTCAATTTGTTTGCATGGTCATATATTTACTCAACTGACTTTGTCTCCTAGAAATACAGTGCTTGCCAATGAGTTGTTTCTCATGACCTGGGAAGCTAAGCGATGTCTAATATTGATCAGTGGTTCATACATTAATGGAAATAGCTAAATTGAAAAAGATCCTCTTTATATACACTGTGGCAAATTGTATCTGTTTGACTGGAGAGGGCAACCTTTTATTGAACTGCATAGCGGCTTGCTTTTAGTTGAGTTTATTCCTTTCTACAAAGGATTTTTCCCTTTCTGAATTGTTCTGCAAATGAAGTGGGGGGTATTTTTCTCTCTCGTGACCATATTTAGTACATGCCTGTCATAACAGTGACTCCCAATTTACCTTCAATCATCCCCGTGGTGTAGGAAAAGCCAATTTGAGTTTCCTATGTCAATGAAGAACAGTGCAATAGGGGACTAATTTATTACTATCAACAACAGACAGGACTTTACTATATCCTTTCATAGACTTTTGGCCAGGGCTGAGGCTGCAGCAGGTTTATCTATACCTGTTTTCATCAGGTGATACCCACTTCTGAAGTGGTGCTGCCTTCCTCAGGCCTGGGAGACGTTGCCTCATGCTGTACCATAACTATCCTTCCTCTTGAAAAATTGTACAAATTGGAAATTGTTGCACCAGTCTTAGCTGGTTTCTTCCAAAGTCCAGATCTATTATCTCTGTCTCAGTATTTTACATCAGCATGCCTTTATCACCTGTGTCCTTGTTTCACTTCCTTTCACTATACTCTCATGGTTTAACCCCAGCTGGCACACAGAATCACTCAACCATTCAGTCACTCCCCCCAGTGCAATGGGGGAGAGAACTGGAAGGGTGAAAGTGAGAGAGAGAGCTCATGGATTGATATAAAGACAGTTTAATAGGTAAAACAAAAGCCACAGGCACAAGCAAAGCAAATCAAGGAATTCATTCACCACTTCACACAGACAGGCAGATGTTCAGCCATCCCCAGGAAAGCCAGGTTCCATCATGTGTCACAGCGACTTGGGAAGGCAAATGCCGTCATTCCAAACGTCTCCACTTCCTTCTTCTTCCCCAACCTTCATATACCAAGCATGATACCATATGGTATGATGAGTCAGTTTGGGTCCTGGCTGTCCCCTCCCACCTACTTGTGCATCCCCAGACCCCTCACAGGTGGGATGGGATGAGGAGCACAAAAGGCCTTAGCACTGTGTAAGCACTGCTCAGCAGTAGTGAAAGTATCCCTGTGACTATCAACACTATTTCCATCAGAAATCCAAAATAAAGACTCATAATAGCTACTGTGAAAAAAATTAACTCTATCCCAGGCAAAACCAGCACATATGCTAACGATCATCAGTAAGCTGGTTGACAGGAAGACAAAAACCAAGCCTTGTAGGACAGGACAAAGGATAGCCCTTTATTTAGACTGGGTGAAAAGGAGGCAGGTGAGCCTGACATTACACAACAGACATAGGAGATTTTTCAGTTTAACAGCTTTGCTTATGAAGAGACAGAACAAATGGAGTTTGTGCAAATCATGCTTAAGGTGAGCTGATAGAGCAGTTTTGTTTCTCAGGAAATGACTGCACCCTGCTTGGCATAAGTCATTGCCTCTGATCCCATCTTTGAAAGATCCCAACATTTTATATTTATTTACCAACACAAATTACATTGGCAGCCAGTCACTTCTAGCAATCTGCCTGGTCTGGTACAGCCAAGCATACAGAGTTTTAACAAAGAAAAATAAAAGATCTGTTCTTCCTATTCTGAGAGTGACAGATATAGCCTACCCCAGGCTCTTGGTCAGCCAGCTGGCACTGAATTGCATCACACTTTTAAAAAAAGCCCAACTCCTTATTTCATTAATACTTTCAATGTGCTAAATATTACAGAAGACAATTATTGGCCGGTCAGTATCTTTACTTCAGCTAGGCTGAATCTCTTTCTGTCTATCACACATTTTTTGACACAGCACTGAAATGAGATGAACTCCAATGAAGATGTATATCTGCTGTGGTCAAGTTGTGTTCTCATTTCTTTTTAAATTCTAAATAAAAGAAGCAGCAAAGAAAAGGTCTTATTGTGGATTTGGGAAAGAATAAAGCAGCACAAGCAAGTAGAAAAATGTTCTTTATTCTATGGGGCCTCTCATTGCCATACATTTTTCATTTGCTGTATTTGGTAAACTCCCATTAACGCTCACTTTCTCTGTCCCATACAGAATTATGACCTGTCATCCCACATAATAAATAAATAAATAAATAAGAATCATCACAGTTCATATGGGAGGGGTATTTAAGAAAACAGGTAATTGTACACTTTCAAGGAGATCTGATTTGTAAAAAAGAAAAAATGTCTAGGGGCAGCATGATGCAAGGGACTCAGATTAGGGCAAGTATACAGTAAGCAAGTTATTTAAAATGTTAGTTTTCAATTTCCCTGTCAGTTTAAGTGTTAATGTTAAGTATCAACTACCCTGTGAGGGTTTTCAAGGAGTCTTGCTTTTGCACCTGCTGAGTAGCTCTGTGGACACTGGCAGAAATTTTTCACTGTAAAAGAAAGGTCTGACTCAACACACACATGGTGGCTCAAATTCACAGAGCACTAAACTTCACGCAGATCAAAATGACAGCCACTTCTTAGCATGAGATGTGAGGTTTGTTGTACATTGTCAAGCAAGGCTCATCTCACAGTCACATCTCATTACTCCCATAGCCTCTTTCTCAAAGCACTTCATCTTCTCCAGCTAGTAGGTACTGGCTCTGTTCAAAAGGTTAAACTGTTGTTTCCAAAGGATGCAGAAGAACAAATCTTGACAAGGAAGAGAGCTGCAACTCCCTGATAAATCATGCACAGCACTTGGTCATGGGGCTTGGGAAGTACAAAATTAAATTGTGTTTACGTTGGCCTGTGCTGACTCATAGAATTGCAATATGGGAATCATTGTTTTAATCAAGTCACATAGGTCTTTTTGTAAAATAAAACCTAGAGTGAGTTGTAGAGACTAAGAATAAATACTAAGGAAAAGAAAATGGTCTGTACAAATCAATCTCTCCTTTATACACTTCCAAATTATACTCATAAAGAAGAGGCCTCCAGCAGCTCTGTCAGTCATGATAAAGCTATCACTCTCAGATTTATTACAGGTTCTCTTCCTGTGTTTTCAATGGAAAACATCCTACAGTGTGTTTGCATTACTATCAGAGCTATATGAAGATTAATTACATGTCTAAGAGCTGAAATTCATTGACTTATTTTCAAAGATCTAACTTGCAATGAAAGTCATGCCCTAAAAAAGTGGGGGACTAGCTTGAAAAAACAGAACGAGAATGAAATATTTCCAAGGACCAAAGAGTAATCAACATTTAACTCTTAGACACAGTAATGTAGCCTGAGTTTTCTCCCTGGTGCATAAAGGAAGCTCTGTGCTTTGGGTTTGACCTTTTTTGACAAAATCCAAATTCTACTTCTTTTACTTTGACTTCCCCTAAAAAGACATGTATGTGTACCAAAATTCTCATTTCCTAAACTCTTTGGTGTCCTCATCTGGGACAGCCATTTCCATGCTTTTCAGTCTACACAGAGTGGCAAAATCAGGCTTTTAGGCAAGGTAACTTAATCACAGCTGTCAAAGTACAGTGTTGATTAGATTATTTTGCTCTGCGAGGAAATAGTGTGTGCTGCTTAATTTCCTAGGATCAGAAACATTGTTATTTTGCATGTCCTTGTCTCTCTCTCTCACTGACCTCTCAAGAGCAGGTAGAAACTGGAGCTTGCTGTGTTGGAGAAAGGCTAGTTGAGATAAAATCTCTCTTCCTCTGCACATCTAAGCTGTTCCCAGGAACACAGAGACTGTCCCTGTCATGAATTGTGGAGTAAACTTGTTTGGAAAGGGGGAATGTTTAAGGTCCACTTTGCCATGGGGTTAGACATATAAAATAGTAATCAGCTTTGCTGTAAAAAGCTGCTATGTGTTTTAAAGCCACCATCTTGACAAACATCATCTAAATAAGTTGCAGCAGTCCAAATGTATTGGTCCTGTCATGAGAACTGAAGGTAGACCAAGAAAGGATTTTGATTTACTGCTTTTCAAGGTCTCAGACGAACAAATACAGAGTGGTGGTTTTTATTTATATTCCTGCAATTGATGCTAAAGTAGCACTTAGGCAATGAAGTATATAGGTTGCAACTGAAAACAGAAAAACATAATCCCTAAACATTGTATATCTTTGTCCAAGTAAGGAAATTAAAAATCTAACCAATACAATCCTAAGCGTCTGGATCTTATTCAGCAGAAAATCAAACTTTCTGAGAGCTGAATCAGTGGCATGTTGAGGGTGGCAACGCTCTGGTGAGAGAAATAAAACAGGGCCCACTGCAAAAACAGGTGCATGCTTGTCTCACCACCCTCCTTCCCCTGCCTCCTTAATTCTTCTGTCAGGGTCTGGGTGTTCTTATCCACTGATTCCTCTCAAAATCGCACAATTAAACACCATCTCTCCTTTACATTCAAATAATCAGTAAATAATCTGTGAGGAAAGGGTCTCACAGAGTAAGTTAAAGAGACAAGAATGAAAGTCTTGCAAGACAAGCGTTTCACTATGAAGAATATTTTAACACTGGCCAAAAGAAAGAAAATATGAGTGAAACAGAAAATCCTAAAAAAACCTTTCTTGCTAAGATGAGAGCTGGCAGACTTTCACCTCCAATATTAATATAATTCTTTCTTTTGCTATCTTCAAAAGAGCAAGACTTCAAAATTTATTTCCAATTATAGGTTTTTTCCAAGAGTATCAGCAGAAGATACTTTAAAACAGGACTACACAAGACAGAAAAGATATAATTGAAACTTTCTGCTATTACCTCAACCTTCAGCCTTTACTAGTCTCTAATCTGGGAGTTATCTGTAGGCAACTGTACTGGCAAAGTGTTTATGTGGGAAGCTGATGGTTTTCTTTTAATTAAGAAAGTTAAAAGTCTTTAGAAAAGTTCCCTAAATTCACCAAGTAAGCAGAAAGCAGTTTTCTGGCAGCCAGATTTCAAATAATGATTCCAAAGCTATTAGGACAAAAACTGAACATGAAAATTACTGATCAAAACTTATTGTCATGGAACTACTGTCAGTATTGACAAACCTCTAAACCAAAGCTGGCACATAACAGCTTTGCAAGAGAAGGCGACAGTCATCTGGCAGCTAATCCATGAAGTCAGCATGTAATTCCAGTAGGCTAAAACTCATCATCCATTTATGGGTTAAAATGATACAGGAAAAAATGTGAACTCTTACTGAATATAAGGATTAGATTTTGATCCTTCATAGTGTATTATGAAAGAATTCAAATGCATCAGCCCTCTCTATCATTAAATCACAGGTGCACATTTTAATGTCAAAAGCCAAATTTTACAAGTGTAATACTTGCTCAAGTCCAATCCA
>JAWWES010000081.1:92139027-92170456 GCA_035583135.1 Lophotriccus pileatus | reverse complement strand
CCCCCCCCCCCCCCCCCCCCCCCCCCCCCCCCAATCGAGTCAGGTTAAAAAGTGATTGTGATGGAAATCGCAGATTACATCATTCATTTCCATAGAAACAAAACTTGTAAAATAAAAAAGTCGCTAAACTTATAAAATAACAACAATATTAGCAGAACTTACTTGAAACAACTTCCCTGTAAGTTGATATAAAACTCCAGTGAAAACATGAAACAGATAAATAGAAAGATTTGTTCCTTCCATTGAGGGGTGATTCATTATTTGTCCTCCTTCTAGATTTTTACCCCTTTATATTTTAAACTTGGGAACAAAGAAATACTCTTTTTTCTCTTTGAGAGTAAAAAAGGAATTTTTATTTTTTCATTTACTCTTTTCCTGCTTCTCACTCTACCTCCCCCATGCTCTTTTTCTGATTTCCTATTTTGTTTTATTTCAGCTACATTTACCATTTTCTTTACCCATATAATTTTTTTAATACAGCCATCAAATGAAAATACGTAACATTGGAATAAAAACAAGGAGATAAATCCCAGAATAAAAATCACAAAATAACAAAATGTTGATGGCTGGGGAAATCTCACTGATAACCTGTATCAGCAAGGAGTCCTTCAGTTTTACTTTTCCCCTCAAATATTTCCATATTTTTTTTTAATCAAAGCTGGATTTAAATGCTGAGGCAATCTAAGATAAAAATGCTTATCTATTGAAATCAGGGACTTTTTGAATCTTCTCATGTGCAAAACCCTCTCTTTACTCATGATAAATAGAAATATGTTCTGTAAGTAAATCCTGTAGATTTCAGTGTGACTAATTTCAAAGTAAATTGCTACTCAGTAGTAAAAAGGATACTAGGTTAAAACTAGTTAGGAAGTGCTGCACTGAAATAACTCCTAGAAATGTTATGAACTTTCTCTTACAGCCAGTGACTTTTTTTACAAGAAATGTGGAAAACATTAGCTAGAATTGTGTTGGTCTGTACAATTTTATTCTGTTAAAGACAGGTTTTATGATACATTTAGCCTTTTAAATGACACTAATAGTCTCTGGAGACACATGGTCTTTCCTGCAGTTCAACAATTAAGTCTATTTCAATGTTATTTGGATAAGTTGAAACAATTCAGTTACTGTATGTCTGCTCAGTGGCATGTACTGTAAGACTAATGGAAACCACCTAGAGTTAACTAAATAATAAGGCTTTAGCCAGCTTTAGACATCTACCCAACTTTTTGAGGGAAAGCTGAAAACTGAGGGGGTGGAAAGGGTCACTTATTGGCAGAGAATGGAGTGTATTTTTCATCTCTCATTTCACACATATGCACCCCTCCTCCCATCCAGCACCACACACAAACTTCAAAAAAAACTGTCCTAAAATTTACACAGGTCACAAGCCTGAGTTGATAATGAGCATGATTAATCACAATTGTGTTTCTGTTTCTCCTCTCTCTTCTTTTGAAATGTGTTCCTTGCCAAATTGTACTAGCAAGATTTTTACATGTGTATCTATATATACACACATCATGCAGTCCTTACATATACATTTATACACACATACATACTTATACATATATATATGGCATGTTCTGAATTGCTTACACTTTTGTGTAGTAAGTATATGTTTATATAAATTGTCTTATGTTGCTATGGCTAGACTTCTTCCGCTACCAAACTAGCTATTTTAGACCTAGCTTAAATACCTCCACAGTGAGCTACTATGTAGACATATATATATATAACCAGATTTTTACCACATGGTTAAAAAAAATGAAAGTGAGGGGAAGTAATTAGGAGGGGTCCAGATTTAAAGTCTTGGCTTTATTTCAAATTCCAAGTCTTGAACTAATCAGACATAAAAAAGATAAAATGTACAGAGGGAGCTAAATTAATCACTGGTTAAGCTGGCTAATAGCTCTCTACTTACCTGTACTGGGAGTGAGAAGAAGTGGAAAGGTAGTGATAGAAACTATTTCATATAAACCTCAAGTTTTCCAAAATTTTGGGGTCTTGAGAATCAAACCGAAAATCTTCTGTTAGGGATGATTTAAGGCAGTTATTTCTTTGGAGTCAGTTAAATCTGTGTTAAAACTGTGAGGCTGCTGAAGTACATAATGAACCTTGGTGTGACATAGGATAAACCATGGCCTGACCTGTACATGAACTAAGTGAGGAGACTTGTCTGATCACAACATACCACGGGAGATACAAGTGAGAGAATAATAACAAACCCATGTATGAAAATTACACGCACCATGTGGCCCTTCAGGTCTGGAGAACCTGGGAAAAGTTAAAAAAAAAAAAAAAGTAGAGGAAACAGATGTGATTTTCAAAATTATTTGTGCTGCCAAAAGCTTGACTTTACACACAGATGCAGTCCACCCAGGTGTTTGAGTGGCTGTATTTACCAGTGCCTCCAACATGAGTGTCAGATCCACAGCCACAGTCCAGATTCACCAACAATTCAGCAACAATTACAAATGTACCAGGTTCCAGATGAGAGGCAATGCATGCATCCAGAAAGCAAATAGATCCTGTCCAAAGCAGTCAAGTAGTAGCACACAGCAAAAAAGGGATGATCTAACATGAAATTCAGTAGGATTGGAAGGACTAGAGTGCTCTTCTCAAGGGCTTTGCTTTTCTGAAGAGATTTGCTGTAGTGATGACCCTCCTGTGAGTGGTTTCTTCAGAAGGTTTCCTCAGAAAACTCCTGACAAAGCATATCCAGGCAAAACCATTAATTATACTGAACATTGAACTTTGGGGTATTCAACACTGAATTTGACCTAGAAATTATTACAATATACCACTGCAAACCACTGACTCCTTTGTCCAGAAGGTATTTTTTTGCTAGAGCTAAAGATTATGAAGACTGGACTCACCCTTCTGCATTTATGTACTAATTTTCCAGGGACAACAGGAATACAAAAAGGGTCTGTGGAAGAGCTTTCCTTTGATCTAATACAAACAGACTACTATTCTGCAAGCTGCAAAGGTACATTTTAATTACCACAGTGAAACCAGATGTAAAATCAATAAGGTGTTTTATTTCTCTCATTGATGTGTATAAATACTTACTTTACAGCAAGGTTAAGCTGAGTTTTCTGTCATTAAATGTAAGGATTGATGCAGGCCATTCAAACCTGGTTAGAGCACCAGAGAACAAAGTACTCCTCTATGTCACATCATCATCTGAAAATACTCATCCAGTGCTTCAAAAACTACTTTCTGGGATATTCAGAAATTTCTGTCATCACCCAGTTGGGATTGAAGGCTATAATAGACAAAACTTTATTCCAAATAACTGGGTCAGTGATTCCAGTGTTTATACAACTGTGCTTGCTTGTCTTAATTTATGAAGTAGTTCAATTACTATAGAATTTCTTGGGGATGCCTCATTTTAATCGAATCATTAATTCTATGCTCAGAGGATATATAGAAATTGATGGTCAGTTCCTCTTCCTCATTTTAAGCAGAGATGGATCCAATTCAGAGCCTCCCACTGAAACTCTCTCAAACTTTTAGAAAAATTCCATCTGTATTCACAAGTATCAAAGGCCTAGTGCTTTTTTTGTTTGGTTGGTTAGGTTTTTGTGTGTGTTTTTTTTGTTGTTGTTGTTGTTTGTTTGTTTGTTTGTTGTGGTTTTGGTTTTTTTGTTTTGTTTGATTTGGGATTTTATTGTTGTTTGTTGTGTTTGTTTTGGTTTGTTTTTATGGGTTTTTGTTTGTTTGTTTCCTTGTTTGTTTATTGGGAGGAAAAATCACAGTCTACTATTGCCCTTGACTGACTTCAAGTGGGGTGTCTCTCCTCTCATGGCTCTCATTTAGCTAGGAGAAATCAGAGGACCCCTGAAAATCCTGAAGTCCCTCTGTCAGAAACACCAATAACCATTCCTACAAACCACTTTTTAATTCACTCTGAATGGAAATAAGGTTTGAAGAACTCCATGGCAAGAAAGACTGGCCCAGCCACAGCAGGACCTAAACAGACTTCCCCTCTACTAAAAATGCATGAGATACTAGGTGGAACAACAAGCCCAAAACTTCAGAAGACTTTAAATAATTAAGCATGGACTACCTAAGCCCTGAAATCAAGTGCAAAGTTTTGCATTTTAAATCTTTATAGTTTTGTACCTCAGTTTTCTTTTTTAGAAGTCATTCATGACAGTGGTGCTAGGAATATACCTTCAGTTCTGAGAGGCACACAAGTGCACTAGTAACAGGTGCTATACAAGCACTACTGATTCAAAGCCAATTCCACATTATTCCAATAATTTTATGTCTTTATTTAAAAGTTCATTTAAATGAATATATCACTATTTACAAGGCTTTGAAATCACACCATTATGCACATAGTGCCCTGATGACAGTCTAATCTGCTCTACAAGAAAACATGTAGTGTTTCTTCTGCTTTTTAAGAAGTGCTTTCTGTATTTTTAAATTTAATTTTAGCCTGGTTTATGACCTGTTTTCACATATTGCTCATGTATTCCATTGTGAGGGCTCTTGGAGAAATCTACAGGAAAGAGGTACTTGTAGTGTCTGTTCAATGATGTGCAGAGGGACTCAAACTACAAAACATCTGGTTATACTGTACAGACAGGGGAACCATGGAGGCAAGTTTGCCAGTAGCAGAATTTTAGTCTTGAATAAATTAGAAGGGAGAGATCATTCACAGGCTCTTTTCTAGCAAAATTATATGAATATCAGATTAACATGGGACAAGAGCCTAGTGAGAATAGAGTCCTTATGATTGAAAATGCAGAAATATCAGAGGCAACATGTCACAAAAATAAGGAACAGCAAGGATAAGGATGTTATGATTCTTTTTTTCCCCTCTTTTTTTACTGCAGTCACAGAAGACAAAATGCCTTATCAAGACATATGCTTTAAGGAGCCAATTTTGCATCTAATGAAGTCAATGGAAAAAAACATTGAGTTGAATGATGCAATGAAATGTCCTTAATGAAAAAAGTAATCTCATGTTAAGACCCACTTTTGAACCCATTTAACTTGATGGAAATCTTTCTTTTGATTTCAAAAGCATCAGATTTAAATACCTAGTATTCAAAAAGGAAGTCATCTAAGTCTCTTTACATGGAGTGCTTCCCATCTATTCAAAGTTTAAATTAAGTCATGGAGAGACCAGTTCATGATCCTAGAGATATGGCTGACAACCCCTGTGTCTAAAATAATCCTAGGCTCAGACACTGCAGGACAATTGTACCTGAATATCTTTATGTCTAACTCTTTCTGTCAATAAAATTCTCTCTGACATTTATGGACTCTGCCATTTTGACTTACTGTGTGCTTATGATAAAATTCCAAGGAAAAGGCATCATTTTTTCTCTCCCCATATACTCTACCTTAATAAGGCACAATTCATTTTACTTAGACTTTTCTTTTTTAATATTACTGTAGCCCTGAAACCAGACAGAGAAAATACCAACTGAAATGTTTAAGGCAGGAGATGCTGGTGATGGGGGAAGGACACAAAGGGAAAAATAGTATGAAAGGAAACCACCATGGCTGGCCCATTTTTAAGCAAGGGCAGCAGCATGGATCATGGCTGTCCTGAGTCTGAATTCAGAAAGCACAATTTTGTGGAATAAAGGGATCAGCACTTCTGCTGTTTGGGTAAAGCTTACTTCAGAATAAATAAAAGAAAATACCAGAAGTTCTAGTGGATCCAAGAGTTAGGCAAAGCTTGTTTTGCTCCTGAACTAAACAAACCTTTAAATTAAAAATTACAAATTCTTACTGGCATAGATGATTTTTTCCCAAGCAATAGGAATAACAGAGCACATGAGAGAAAGCCATTAAAATCCAGTTATTTTTTGTTAAGATCCTTTCCTCAGTGTGTGATGGGAATGTCAGCAATACAGGGCCACCGAGGCTGGACCTCAACACTGATCTGCTAGTGATGCACATTGGCCACAACAGGTCCCCAAGACCAATAGGGAGTGTGATGACATTGGCACTTATTAGGGTAAACATGTAACTTAGAGATGTTTAATTACTTCCCCCTCCCTGGTACTAACCATAATCTGATCCCCTTTCAATCATCTAACTACTAAGAAGACTCTAATTATTTAATAACACATCTGAAACTTGGAGGTGAGGACACTGGGTTTCTTCCTTCACTGGAAAGAAGGAGAACAAGAGGACTTCCATTGCAGAAGACAGCAGAAAAAGGAAGAGGAGCACTCCTTCCACACAACCACCCAAGCTGCTGACGCTGAAATCAGAACAGGGAATCTGAGTTTTAACTGCAAGACTCTGTTTCCTAGATGAATAAGGGGCAGAGACATCCCACCAGAAATCAGGTCCTTCAGCAGGAAGAGCAGAGCATCCATGGGTATGACTTAGCCTGGCCCACTCCACTTACAACCCTGAGCTACCTGAAGAACATCTACAGTTAAGCTATCTGTGCTTTACTTTTAAGATGCGAAATCTGGGGGGCAGGGACTATCTTCTTCAATGTATTTGTACAACTAGACAGCACTAAAGAGACCTATTTAACATTAGGGCAGAGTATTCATCCTTTGATGCATATTTAATGTGTCAGTTATATATCAGTGTTGGATCAGTATATAAACACGCATATGCTCTTGGACAAAAGCATTGATGCGTCAAAACTCTGCATCCATACTTTAATGTATTTAATTGAGTAACACATTATCACTAATTATGGTTTATATTTTCATAATACTGTTTTATGGTTATTACCTATTCCTTTCCATCTACAAGCCTTACATGCTATGATGCTATCTAAAGGGCTCTTTGTTTCACACAAAGCCAGCAGTCACTACTGAGGCTGATCTCAAAGCTTTGACACTGCCCATTCTGCAATATCTGGTCTGCACACTGACTTAATTTCACATACAATTTCACACTTTGTGAAAGGTTCACACGTGCATGTGCATACTTCCCAGGAGGATTTCCCAGTGTTATGGTGCCCTCCATAACAGCAAACACTACAGGGTGATACAAAGGTGCAACCAAAATTTCAAGCATTGTACTAATTCCTGCTAAGAATGTGAAAATAATGCATCAATACAGGCAGAACAGCTCAAAAGAGAGAAATTATACAATCTGGACAGTTACAGAGAAAAATATCAAAAAAGAAGCTTTGAAATGAAAACTAAATTTTTAAGGACATCTGAGAACATTTTAGATCCCCTGAAAACTTTTCACTCGAAGAATTGTCACTGGGTCTTTTCAAATGAAACAAAAAGACTTCCCTTCCAGTGGTGTCATCATTCTACTGACAGGCACAGCCTGACTCCTTCTGAGGGGTTACTCCAAAGGTAGAGGGCACAACCTGGTTGGCAATGTGAGTATACAACAGTTTATGGTTTCCCCATCACAGGATACACCACAGTAACAGGATACACCACAGGCTGCTGCAAGAGAGCCACCAGTGTGCAGGCGTGTGATGGGAGAAGAGCCATGTTAGCCCAGTATTTATGAACTGTTTTTAAAGCAGTTGTCAGCTCAATGGTGCAGAAAAACAAAAAACAAAAGCAAAGCAAAACAAAACAAACAAAAAAACTACAAACAAACAAACAAAAAACCCAAACAAAAACAAAAACAAACAACAACAAAAAAACCTACCACTATAAGCTTTTTTGGTTTATTAGGATTTGAAGATCCCATCTCCTGATGAAAAATTCTCATCAGGAATCCGTGGAAGTTCTTTTAAGGACTCCAACCAATCCATACAGACTTCAGCAACAATGGCAAAAACAATTTAGCAATATTAAAATAGATATCAAATCAACCTCAGTTCTCAGAAATAATAACAGCAATTTTGAAGCCACAAATAAAGCAATGCATGTTAACATATGCAGAAAAGTAAGCAGCAAAAGATCCACATGTAATTCGAGTCATTCTGCTCTATGGCTGTAATGAGCACAGAGGTAAAGTCGACTCATTACACTGCATCTCAGTCTAACACACGCTCACTCTGACCCTTTCATCTTATCACTAATAAAATAAATATTACGGGGAAAAAAAATTCAAGGGAATAAAAAAAAAGAAAGAAAAAAAGAAACGGGTAGACAAAGACACTAAGAAAGAAAAGAAGAACTATTGAAAGCCTGTGCAGACAAGTATGAATCAACTATTCTAAAAAGCAGATGTAAAATGAAGCTGCTTAAACATATAAGGCACTTCTACATTGTATTCAAATAATGCTGAAATTATAGAGCTGTCATTTGCAGACCTGTCGAGGGTGCCTTTCTTACCACATTATGATTTAACATTTCTCTTAGAAGGTTGTAGCAATTTTGACACTAGAGTCATTGGACAGAAAAACCATAAAATGTATGCAAAACATCACCTCTTTTTTGTGGTCTTAAGAAGAGCTCTGAGAACTGATTTTGCCACTAAAAAAAAAAAATTTAGAAATAAATTACCTGAAAGAACTTGCAAAGGTGCAGAATTCCTAGTCTCAAGAGAGAGAATGCACGTCTATAGAACAAATGAAACTGTAAAAATTTAAATAATTTGATGGCGTGTAACCTAACCTGACATGGCAGTAGGTTATTCTACAAATTGTGAATGGCTCTGCCTACTGGTGTCATAATAAGAGCCTCCTTGAGAGGCAACTCAAAGATACAGCTTTTTCTGGAGGCAAACACCCAGGTGGTAGAAATGGAGATGGAGAGAGCAAAGTAACTCCTGATGACTCCCTTCCTAGATTGTTCAGCTCTGGGTAATGCAGCATGTGTGGCATTTAGACACAGAATCCCCAAACAACTGGTGGGCAGATCAAACCTAACACTAGCAGTATGGAGCTGCATACAGCATGACTTCATAATTACTTAAGAGACACCGCTGGGCATCAGTTGGCGGGGTCCTGTCCCACATACAGGTGGATGGGGAAGGGTTGAAGATCTGCCCAGGGAGAGCACACGCCCCTCTGCCCTGTGTCCTAGGGCTCCTGACTGGCTACTGTGTAGTTGACTTAGGCATAAAGGCGTCTCTGTCAGGGGACCTGACTAGCTCACAGGCAATTGCTGACCCTCACAGGTGCAATTAGCAGTTACAGGCTCCCTGAACCAGCCCATCAGGCCAATCCTTTTTTGAACACACAAATACTGAAACTTTAATTGCGCACTCTATTGTGTCTACTAGCCTTGAAGTTTGTTTTCAACAACCGGAAGGTATATCTGGAAGAATGAATGCCGAACTGGCCGTAGACATGAACGGATATATGGATAGATGCATACTGCAAAAAGATATGTACTGCAAATACTGAAGATCTATGCAATATATTTAGGAGGGAATTTTCAGTGACTTTCTCTAATTGTTATAATTCGATGAGATAATCCTAACCATTTAGGTCTAATAAATTTGCAGATCACGAACAATGTCTGCATTAAATCTATAGTCACTAGCAGTAACACAAGGAGCAAAGGCTCACTGGCTCTTCTCACAGCGTTTGATTTTATTCACTCAGTCTCTGATTCCACATCAGCTGCCATCTGGATGAAATTCAGAAACCATGACACCTGCTTGAAGAACAAGATGCTGATCAGATGGAATGGGCTGGGACTTTATCTTGAGAGCAGAAATGCGAATTGTTGGTAACACAATCGCTTAAAAGGTTTGTAAATTACATGCCTTCAGCTTAACATATGGCGCATGTGAAATATGGACTTCTGAACTTTTCTCAAAACTTGAGCTTGGGTGATATAGTGGTGGTTGTTTCATAAACACATGTGATAAATAAGTACAACTTTACATATATACACACAAGAGAGCGTGTCAATGGCTTTCAGTACCCTTTAAAATAATGATAGTATTGTAAGTTGGCTTAGTAGCATGCAAACATTTATTTCACTCAAAGTATCCACACAAATCTCACAGTACTGCTGGAAAATCCAGTCAAGGAAATCTGGGGGCTTCTGGTTATCCTGCCCTGGTGTGGAAATGATTCTGGCTGCCATTCTTCCCAGGCAAGGAGTACAGATGTAGGTCCTCCTTCAGCTGAGTGCAGCACAGCCCCTGAACCCCTCCACCTCTAGCACAGCTGCAATTTATGCAAAGAGAGATAAGGTTAGCACAAAGAATATTCTACCTGATAGAGGTGATTCTACCTCTAGAGGCTCAGGAGTAAGCAGAGAAACCCACCTGGACAACCGTGCAGTCTGCAGACCACTGACTGGAGAAACTCCTGAAATCTATTTACTAATGGGTTTGTAGAAGCATAAATATCAGTTTGTACACACAAATATGGACAATGCAAGTGTTTAAATCCTGTTTCTGTTGATTTTCTGGGATATATGCTTATGTGGGGTTTTTCAAAAGTCACAAGGGGATTTTTGGGTACTGATAGTCAAGAAGCAAATCTGAAGAAACATGGCTTCTTATTATCCTTACTGACACTAGCTAGTGCTGCTGAGATGTTAACAAATTTCTTTTCATTTTTTCCCAATTTTGAAGAAAAAAAACCCACAAAACTGTTCAGAACTTTTTCAGAAGGATGATACAGATTTAAAAAAATTAGTCCCCCACTCTAATGCCACGTTATGGTGCTTTATAGCAGCCAGTTTTGCAGTGCTAAATGGTCTTCTGTAGCCTCATCTTTCTGCCTGCCTACAAGAAATAGTGATGAATTACAGTTGGGGGTGGGGGGAAATGGAAGAAAGAAATATTCCATTTTTAATTGCCTTTTCATTTTCTTTTTATAGCCATGCTTAAACTGTGAGTTATCAGAAGCTGTTCAAAGTCTTTCTTTTACCATTTTAAAATATATTCCTCCTAAAGCCAGATGAAAAATACGGTTAATGGGGTTTTGTGACTCCCACAAAGTCCCCTACAAATTAAGGGACTTTGAAAAAATGTCAGCTGCCCAGTTCCCAAGAAAGAAAAATTAAACAATAAAGGCTTATCGACTTGTTCCTGAGAAGATAAAGCACTTATGAATGAGACCCTCTCATATTCTCTGGTTTGTGATCAGAGTCTGCAATTTCCAAGATTCACAGAAAATATTCTGATTAGCCAAAAAAATGCTCTGATTAAATGAGGTTTAAGATTTTATAACTGAATCTCATCCTCCTTTCAACCTGTTTTCATACAATGTGCTGTCTCATTCAGTCATGCTGCTATCACTACCAATTATAACCAGTGCCATAAAAACATCACATTCATGCAGATCAGCTGATTGTGCCAAGTTCAAGAAAGGACAGCAGGATAGAGATGACAGCAGCTTCTGCTGGCTGTGCTCCAAAGTCCCTTCGGGCTTGTTGTTGTTTTTCTCTTTTGCAGACCCCCAGGATTTCACTCTCTCAGAAAAATTAATGCCAGGCCTCTCTCTGAGACGACCTAACTCCCAGTCTACTGACGCTACTGAGGGTATTTCTATTGACTTCAACATGTCACCTGCAGAGCTCTTCATCTTTCATGTCTTCCTCTTTTACAGTATTTTTGATCTCTCTGCCATGTGTCAGCCCGAGCAAAAGCCTTAAACTGCAAACTCCAGTCCCTCATCACATATTCCATATGTACAAACTACATACAGATAAAAGTAGGATTATGGCTGCTGCCTTTCCTGTTCATATGGTTTCTAGATTGTCTAAAAGACCTTAGAGCAGAGGAGAAAAAGCACCTGTGGAAGACTTCCAATTTTCAATTTTCTGACTTGTAAAGTCCTGCCCTATGCCAGCTAGCGAAAGGGAGATAACACAAAAGGAAAAGGAGGACTCATACTACCTCTTTATTGTCCGAGCTCAGTAAACAGGGCATCTTTCTAGAATCTTGCTAGATTACTATGGAAAGCCCAGGTGAATTTATGAATTAATTTCTTTGGAAATTGGCAACTGCTTCACCTGGAAAACTATAACGATAGCTAGCCAGCTATATTAGTCAGAATTAAAAATTGTTTCAAAATTTTCTACTTTAGATAATGCCACTAGCAACAGTAAGCTGAAGAAGCCACCCTCTTCTTACACTGCACAAAGGAAAATGAGATTTTAAAAACATCTTTCTTATTCTCTTGTCCTGTATTACTCCACTTTCCAGACATTAGAAATGTGAGGGCAATTTCATCAGCAAAAAGACAGTGGTAAGTTGCAGAAAGAAGGGTCGTCCACTTCTCCATGTAAGCAGCAGCAAAACCTGGCCTAAAATATCCACTGCAGATTTTTTAAAAAATCCTACATAATTAAATAATTAAAGATGAGATAGATAAAGTATCTCTATGTCACTTATTCTAATCTTAAAAAAAAAATAAATCTATCATCAAGACAGTTGAACACAATGTTCAGCTATGCTTTGGGCTCCTAACCTGCCCAGTGTTGCATATTTTTAGCATCCAGCTGATTTGACTGACTAAGCCAGGAGAGCACTAATTGCTGCAGAAGGTTGACGTGGAAGAAAATAGTCACATTCTTCCTCTAACGTGGCGCAGTCTGCCATGACTCTGCAGAGTGACACAGCGATCTCAGAATATCATCTGAACCAAATGAGTCTTCCTAATGCCAGAGAGGGATCACAGAAAATGTTGGAGTGTCTCTGAATTAGAAACAAGAGGCAGAAACTATGCAAAGTCTGTAATGGCAGCTTATGCCGAAGGAATATTTGCTTTGATTTAATTGATGATAAAAGAAAACCCAGGAGAAGGGTGAGTTTGGATGACATTCAAGTGTGTGTCCTGTGTTAGGAGGAGGGTAGAGATACCATCTGCTTACATTACCCTTCATTGCTGGAACCACAATGGATATGTACAACTATGAAAAGAGCCTTTGCTACGCAAGAAGAGGTCATGACCAACGAAGTCAAAGATTTGCTGTTTAATCAACTGCTGGCCTCTGCTAAGGTATCTCCTCCGCAGCGGCTGGTGGAAGGCAGAACTAACAGCTGTGGGGTGCAGCGGAAATGAGCTACCTGCTCCCTTAGAAGTGAATTTTCGCTTTACTCATTCCCTTCCACATAAGGGAGAAATACCGAAGCACTGCAGTTATGTTTCACTTGCTCCAGCAAAAGTGACTCTGGGCCCTTTGGTCTGCTAGTTACATGTTGAAAGTGATGCATAGGAATTCTGAAAAATGAAGGCATGTTTTTGTCAAAGGTGATAGAAACAAACGAGGAAGCAGAGAAGACATTTTCTAAGCTCCAGGAACAGAAAATCCTTTGTCTCTTCAAACAAAACCAGATTCAGAAAACACTCAGGCTTTCGGCACTGCATAAACCACCCCATGACCACATCTCTTTCTCACCAATATGAGATGCAGGAGGTATACAATCACTTTCCTGGTCAAATGCTAAAGAGGCATTGTATATAAAATGCACAGACAAGCAGAATAGGTTTACATAATGTTAATACAGACAAATGACATGTACAACATATCTAGCTGCAATTTAATTAGATTAATTAGATCAATATAATTAGCAGTGGTATATTATGCTATCAGGACTTAGCCTTGCAAAGAACACCACTAAAAATGGTTTACAGTCTTAAAGCATTGTAACAGCATATGCAGTATCCATGCTATCACGCATCAATATCACCACTAACACACTATTAATACTGGGAGTTTATAGGACACTCAGGAGACGCATAAAACACTACTCTTGCAGAGGAAAATTTTGATAATGGAGCCTGTGAAATTATTTGAACTGTTGAAAAGAGCTCATGGAACTTAATTCCAAACAACATCATGGTCATGATAATATAGCAAGTTAATTTAACCCATCGAGGCAGGAACAGACATAATGAACAAAACAGATTGAGGTAACGTGACTAACCAATGAACATTTTGCTGAGAGTTCCCCTAAGTTTTGTACACATAATAAATCACAATTGGCTGTTGAACTATTGCATCATCTACTTGGACATAGACTAGATGTCACACTTGGTGAAATCTTATACAGTTGTTATTGTTTTTAATAGTGGTTTTGCATTAAACAGGTCGGTGGGGTTGTGCTTGAACATCTAAATCTCTGTAGTGGTAAAAAAATGTTAATTTACATCTGCCAGCACTCTCAGTATACTTGGGCTCAGCATTTACTAAAGAAATTACGTATTCCTAACAAATCAACAACTGTTCCCCCTTTCAAGGGGGAAAGAAAACAAAAAAAACAACAGTACTTCCAGCTTGTTCAAAACAGCAACAACCAATAAAATTTAGCAATACTAAGTAATAAATTCACCAGAGTTCATGTTTATGGTTCCTCCCACTAAGAAGAAAAGCTAATCATAACTAGTCAATCTGCACTTTTAATCTGAAAATTGCACCAAATCCTACTAAGAAAAAAAAATCCTGACATATAAACTACTTAGATAGAAAACATTTTTTTCTCTCTGCATTTGTACACATGTAAGAATACATCTGTTCATGGAAGGGGTGTAGTAACAGCCTTGGAGCTACTATCTGTGCAAGAGATACACAGGCAAAAATATCAGAATGTGTATTTCCATTCTTTAGCCCTTACTGGTGAGAGATGGCTCAAATTATATTCCCATTTGACCATGGAGTACTGAGGAAATAATATCAACCCATTTCATAAGGATCACCTCACAGTTCAGCTGCTACTACCCTTACCTCCCTAGATGACTGAAGAATTTAGCAAAAAATAGCTGTTTTTCAGTCTGTGTATCTTGACTGCCCGCATGAATTAGGTTCCAGCCATCCTCAAGCTTATTAAAAGCCCGACTGCAGAAAGTTTAGGTGTGGCTCAGACTTTCTTAAGAACAGATACAATTAAAATGTATGTATCTCCCTATAACTGTCAAAGGAAGTCACTCCATTTTCCATATCTTTCAGGCCTATACTGTTCATCATTATTGATATATTAAGGTTTACACCAGCGGTACTCCAACTGTCCTTGATCGTACTTTTTATTTCAAGAAAAAGTTATACACAATGTGAATAGTCCCCCTGCTTATCTGTTGAGAATATACATTATTGTTTAACTGAAAAAAACTCAACATCATTCTGGCTTTATCTGTCCTCAGTATCCTGTTGAATATGTACCACCCAATCCTGACTTTGGTTAATTTTACATCCTTATTACCTACAATCTACAATCTAGTCTTCAGTAGATTTACACTACCAGATAAATTGAATAAAGCACAGAAGACTAAAATAAGGAGTGCCTTATGTATGGAAATAATCACCTATATTATGGAAATTGTGAAAGCTGAAAACAAACAATATAGTTTTCCAGATTTTTTAATGTGCTGATGATTTTAGTTTCTCTGATAGAAAACTTTGCTTGTTCACTTTCTGTGTGATATATTAAGAGGAAGGTAGTACTATTTTCATGTGTGAATGCAATTAGTAAAAAGCAGGTAGTGCAGTTGATATTAAATTAAAAACCTGGGAGCAGAAGCCATTTGTGTCAATTTTCCATTTTGTCACTCTCCTTTCAAATAGCTAATTTAGGATACTCCGTCACACACTAGTGTTTTATGGTATGTATATTTTATGACAGCTAAATGACAAATTTGTCTGAAATGAAGCTATTCTTTGAAGAGTTAATTATAACCTGTGTAATATATTAAATAAAATCAATATATATTTGGAATGAGTCACTATTGAGTCTTATCCCAAACAGAGCAAACCTATGCTAAAAATTAAAGCTCCATTTTTAACTCAGTTTTTGCTAAAACAGTCGAATTTGGGAATGAAATACTAGAAAATAAATACTTTGCCAATATATCTGTGCAACAATCCCTCTCTAATGTAACATTATGTAGCCTACTTGTATGACGTGCAGCTGAAAATTTCATGTTTAATGTTGTCTGACAGCCAAACAATGGACCAGACTGGTATAATTGCTGAACACCTTGACATATGTGATATTTGGACTTCGAAAAGCATCACCAAATTTTGGGTATCTGTTCCAATCTTTCAAGCTCTTTCAAATAATTAGACAGAGCTCTGAAAGTTTCTCAACGAGTAAATAAAGAAAAATGCATTACATTTTTTCCAGTGATCTCCACAGCTAGGGTTTTTGTTCTCAGGTAACTACCTGTAATTTCAGCATATGGATTTTGTCATTATAATTTCTTTCTGTGTGTAACACTTACAACAGCATTAGTATCTCCATTCTGCAGCTGCAGCCATCCAAAGCATAATGAACCAAAATTTTAACATAAAATACATTTAAATGTTTTGAAGTTGACCCACCTTTTTCTAAGAGTGATTACAACACTTAAGAAACAGACTTTAAATATTTCATTTGTACAGAGCAAGGGAAAAGGTTAAAATAGTAAGGAAAAAAATACAGTAGTAAGAGAGAAAGATCCTGAAACAGAGAAACAAAAGGACAAGATTTATCATATTCATTGGTTTTATAGTTCCAAAGGAAGTTTAAAGAAAATTAAGAGCAATTCAAACTCTACTCAGGGAAGTGAGGTTATTAGTTATATGCGACTGCTATCTTCATATATGATTATCTCTAGACATCTAGCATAATCCTGTCTCATCTGATCATACTTTGGTCAGGTAGGTTCTGAAACTGCATATTCATTTTAAGAAAACAAGTTTTATCACTGTAGCTGCAAAGAAGCCAGAGGTAACGTAAAACCAATCCATTGTTTGCAGGATTATAGGCAGATTATGACCAAGATTACAGCAGCAAATCAATATGTCATCTGCATACAACAAACTGAAATTCATAGAGTTTCCAATTTTCATTCCTTGAAGCAATTCTTAGTTGCTGAAAAATCAGGCTAAATGTTCCATTACAATTGCAAAAAGAAAAGAGTATAATGGACAGCCTTGTCTTGCTCCCTAGTGTCATTTTAAAAAGGGCGAGTTTAAATTGCTAGTATGAACAGACCTGGTCAGGATATTACACAATATTTTTAATCCAATTTTTATGAAGGTCTTTCTAAAGTGAAGAGTGTGAGGGTTTGGGGTGGGTTATTTTTTTTTGTTTGTTTGTTTATTTGATTTTCTTTTTTTTTTTAAGAAGAGTTACCAAGTATTTTCATTTTAATGAGTCTAAAGAATTTCCCAGTCAGTTGAATGGACAAATCTGTATTATTGAAACTCTTGCTTAATATACAAACACAAAACACCCTGAATCACCCTCAGTGAAGTACAGTGGAAATAAACCAGACTGACCTATGTGGAAATCATCTGTGATAAGATGGAGAAGCGTCTCAGCAAGCCTCTATTCCCCTTTAAACCTTCACTTGAGGCTTTCTAGACATTTGAGTGCCTGCAGGAGTGTATTTCAGCACTTGTAAATAAATGTAGTCCAGCGTCTAAGACCAATATTCAGTGATGCATATAGATGGAAAACCGGTTCATTGGGATTGTCAAGTTGTGTAGTAACTGCCTTTTT
Source organism: Lophotriccus pileatus (assembly GCA_035583135.1). Taxonomy (NCBI): domain Eukaryota; kingdom Metazoa; phylum Chordata; class Aves; order Passeriformes; family Tyrannidae; genus Lophotriccus; species Lophotriccus pileatus. The sequence continues at coordinate 92,153,158 of JAWWES010000081.1, read as the reverse complement.
GCTTCAAATGTTCAGTTAAACACTTCCAATAACAGTTTAGTTGTGTATCTATGATTTCTCACTGAATATTTACTGGCAGCTCATCTAAGCATGTATCTTTCCCCACTGTTACACTTCAGCGGCATTTATTATTTCTTACTAAGTCTAAGGTTACACTTTGATCTGGTGAAAGTTTCAATAAAGTGCTTTTGTTTACAAACTTTATCTCCTGTTTAAAGCAACTTGGAAGATTAGAGTGTCTGACACTGCTTTCTGAAAGTGTTATTTATGATTTCTAGATCATATGTCAAAGTTTGAGCCTTTAGATTTAATAATTGACACAGTTTGGGGTACTTCATCTTATTCTTTACACAGAACATGTGCCAGCACTTTCTCATTTGTATTCTTGCTGGTTTACTTTATACAAAAGCTTTTCTACAGCCATGGCGTGATGCCGTTTGTTCACTTTTTGTCAGCTAATTCAGTTGAGGTTTTTTTACTACACATATTAGTATTCATTGATTTTTGTCATTTTAAGACTATTATTCAAAATTACTATTGTTGTATCTCTCCTTTTGGAGGTCTGCATCATTTTTAATTGTGGTTTTTAATGATTCACATCTTGGATTTTATAGCATATTATTACCTTCAGAGAATCAAGTTTCAAATTAATATTTTGGTCTGAAGAAAAGCATTCCTTTTTTCAAGAAATGCTTGATTTGTTCATGCCATTTCTTGCTTGTGACGATTGTAAAATTTTTTTGGCTGCTACTTCTATGGCAGAAAAACTACCCCAAAAATCTTGCTTCAGTCTTTAAGTCTGTAAGGCCAGGATAAGACAGATTTGCACAGCCCCTGGCAATGAATTTTTTCCGTGGAGAAGAACCCACGTCCATCTCCAAGATACATGCTTTTAAGGTCTGTCATCTGCAGAATCCTCACCACAGTGAGCACAGGACTATCTTTCAAATGCTACAAATGCCAGGTTGGTTTGGAAGAACAAAATCCCAAAAGAGAAGTCAAAAATGTGTGTGTAACACCTGTGTGACATTTTCACTTTGGCCTCCTTTTTCTACAAGATAGATCACACCATATTAATCGAGTTTCCATGTGCTGTTCATAGGTAACACAAGACAAAATGAAGTGAAGTTCTGTAAGCTTGAGACAGCTTACAAGCAGATCACTGAAATTAGTCCATCACTCAAGGCAAATGAGCATACACTTCCTGCTAGCCCCAAAAGAAGACCTTCCTCAACATTGCCACTGTGTGCACTTATGACTGATGGCATTCCCAGCTGAAGCTTGGGTCTGTGTATCATACTGACAACCCATGGGGGAAATCCCTCAACAAAAGTTGAGTTCTTGAAGTATTGCCTTTCCCTGCCAACCACACATTGTCTTATCGACAAAAAGCTGGATCTTACTTCTTTTCATCCATGTTATTATTTCTCACAGGCACTGGAACATCTGGGCAATAATACTGACTGCCTCTGCAAAAGCAGACAGATAGCTGTGCATGTGTGCTCTCGATGATGGATCCCACAAAGATGTTGCAAAAGATAGAGGATTGAAAACTACATAGCTCACAAGGGAGGGTCTTTATTATTTGTCCACAAGTAACAGGCAGAGCCAGCTCAGAGCTGTACATCCAGCCCAGCCAGGTCCTGTGAGTGAATCAGCTGCACCCGAGAGACTGGTGGTGTCAAAGGCTGTTGATGGATCAAGGAACAGTATCATACTTATCTTTCCTCGCTCAGTGGCTGTACAAAGTTCACCCAGCAGGATTCACTAAAGCTGTCTCCATGCTGTACTCCAGACTGATACCTGATGATGAAGAGCACTGGATTTTGGGAGCATGGGTTCTAGACAGTCATTTCCCAGTATTTTTGCTTAGACATAAGAGTTAAGGTGTCTTAGGTATTCATGTATCACAAACTTGTGGAGGTAAAGATAGATGGCACAGAGAGATCTAAGATGCTTTAAGCACCGTAGCTTTCAATCATTTCTCAGCTTAGCTTTAAGATAAAAATCTATTATTTCTAACTCTAAATCTTCTGTTAGAATTTTACCTTTAAAATTGAAGGCTTCTTTCTCCTAAGAGATTTCATTTCTTTATGGATTGTTGAATTAAAATACAATCTTCCAGTTGCACTTCTCCCTATTTTTATTATTTTAATACAAGGTTCTTGGTCCTGTACAAGAAACAAAAAGCGAGGAAAAAATAAAACTGTACTAGTCTGGTAGTCTCACATAGACATTATTTTCCCACAATATAGAAAAGAATGGAAAATGAGATAGCAGCTATATTATGCATAATAGTTTTTGCTAATCAAGAGAAATGGTGATACATTTTTTGCTACAGTGGCAATACGTATACCACAGTACCACAAGAATTATCCAAACCTCTTCTGCTAAATTTCAACATATCTCATGTATTAATTGTCCATACAACTTACATTACAACTACACACCAAGAATGGACAAGTAAATGTACAAACTTGAGACAACTCATTCTGCCTATACTATGAGAGAAATTGGTAAGATCATGAACCCGCTTAAGTTGGTTATCATATATTGATATCCTAAATTCACATCTTAAATCAACAGACGTTCTCACAAAATCTTTAATTAAATGAAAAGAAATGCTGAAGGACTTTAATTTTTTTCATCCATGCCAAGACACTTTGTACAGCTGATACAGCTGCAGATACAGTGGTAACCAAAGTACTGATATGCTGCTTACAAATATTAACAGGCAACCACAAGTGCACTTGGGGAATGGTAGATATTCAATTAGAATAGGACAGAGTCTATACCCTACTTTTATTCACGTTAGTATAACAAATTAAACCAGAGAGCTCTTGCTAACAAATAGTTCCTGTTTGGGCAGGACATGAACTGAAGGAAAAATTATATGAAGGCTTAGGGTTAGGTTTTGATTGAAGATTTTAGGCTACTGAATCTATTTAGTAATTAGATGAGGACTAAAGGGAACATTTTATCTCAGAATGAATACAAGTTATTTGTTGGGTCAAAGAGCCAAAGTCCCAGGTGTCATGTTTTCATCTACTTAACGGCAAATGGAGGAAACTTGGCTTCTCAGCACTGGTCAGTAATCAAATGCGAAAATTCAGTCAAGTTAGTATATTCGCGATTACAAAGCTTTTTAATGTATTGTTTTAAAATAATTGAAAATAAGCATCAGTGGGAATAAAATTCTCATTTAAAAAATGTTTCTCCAGCAGGAATGTCTAAACAATAGTCCATTCCTAACAGTTTCACTCTGTCTATTGTAAGTGCTAATGTAAATTACACCAAGGTTCAGAGCTACATAATTTTCTCTACTGTATTTTTCTGTTTTCATTCCAAGGGTAATTTCACATAGGAAGGGTGAAAAGAACCACCAGGAGGGACCAAGTTTGCACAGGATGAAGGTTTTTTCATATTAATTTTTCTCTCAGAGTAGATATACATAGAAATATTTTTATAATTTTCTCTATAAAGAGATGATTTCTTAAGGTTTAATTCTGCTAGATCATTTTTAAATGTATACTCACAAAAACTCGGACATGGAAACTTTGCAGTCAGTTCTTGTTCAATCAGTGTTATTACGTTCACTACTGCAGTGCAACCAACAAAAGAATGGCAGAAAATGATACCACAAACCATATTTAAAATGACACAGAAGCAAAAGACAACCCAGATTTGCATCCTGAGAGCATGTGCATGATGGCAAAATCTACAGAAAGGGAGATGCTCTGTTCAGCCAAGGGATATCAGTGCTTTCCTAAATCACCATAGTTCTCAGTTAAATTTGTTTTCCAGGGTTCACATGCTTTGATATTTATTTTTTCCCTGTGAATGTCAATGTAAGAGAATACTGAATTTATGCAAAATTTTAATTATTAATTTGTGTTCAGAATTCAAAATGCATTAATTTACTTTTGCCTTATAGTAGAGCCCCATTCTGGGGCTGGATTTTGGGAGTGTTTATAAGCACATCATGTAATTCATTTGTTTTCTGGCTCTAGTTTCTTGGGATCAGTCCTTCCAGTGAAATATTGAAGAATCTGATTATTTAAATTGATCCCTTCACCTTCTGTTGATAAAAGAGGACATACAAAGCAACAAGATTCACATATTTGCTACTAAAGCATCCATTCTACTCTTAAGGTGTACCTTAAGTGTAACAGTGCCATGGTAAAACACAGCTTTGACTAGGATACTTGAACAACTTTTGGACAAAGGAGGCATCCAAGATCCTTAGCAGACAAGCCTCATGGCCTCTAAGACAAGGCTGTTTGTAATATTTCCATCTGAAATCTGGGAAGCATCAAATGGTGCTATGCTAACTAAGCCAAAATTCCTGAGACAATCATGAAAGTAAGTTCAGATCTGTCATCTGATTTTTGTCTCAAGAACCCGTAATTTGAACTGAAAGTTTCCAGAGCTTAGCTGTGCTGAAAAATCAAGAACAAGTGGGTTGCATTTGGGCATTTAAAATGGATGCACTCAAGAAGAGGATGAGTTTTTTAAACTCTGCTGCTTAGGCAGAAAAAATTCCAACCATGATACTGGTGTATAAAGGCAATCTAGGCCGAAAAAAGAAACAAGAAAATCAAATGCAACATGACTTCTGCTTGCATAGAAAAGAGTTTTCCAGAAGTGTATGCATAGGTTTCAGATTTTAAGTATTTTAGAAATCTGTTTATTAAGAAAGTAAGATACATCTCCATGATGCATACACAGAGTAAAATAGAATTTTAAAATTATTTTCTACTCTTCTCTGTTTTGGATATGGAGGGATGTGACTATTAAAAACCTTCAACAAATATACAGCTAAATCAATCAGTTAAAATTGTGATTAAAGAAAAACAAGTTGCAAGTGAAGTGGACAGAACTGCTAATATCAGGCAACTGGGACAGAAAGTAGCATAATAGATTGACCAATTTAATGACTAACTAAAACTCAGTTCTAAAATAAGCTGCAGGACAAATAGGGGTAAAAATCCTTCCTGACTACACAGTCGTTTCTTTATGATCAATTCCTTCATCTGCATTGCATAGTGTTGCACAAACTGGTTGAGATTAAAATCTTGAGGCTCTGTTTTTTGGATTTGTCTCAGCTGGCAACTTGTTCAAGGTTATTAATCAGATCTGATTTATAATTCTCAAAATGTCATAAAGAGGGCTCACATTAAAAGAAGAAAAAAAATGTATATCATGCAAACATCTTTCTGCGGATGACTCAGTCAGCTGTAGGTTGTGCCACAGTTTTGTTGCAGTGTGTACTGCTGTTTGAGTCACTGATTCTAACCAGACTTCTTTGAATCTAATTTTTCCTGGAAATCTTACAGATCATTTTTTTTTCCTTTCTTCCGCTACTCAGAAAACCGAGACACAAATGAACAGATCTCCTGTACTTTACTGTGGCCCTGCCATACCTTGAACACATCCCAGTAATGGAAAGGAGAAATTAAATCTGCACAGAGTTGTTTTAAAATTATGCATTGGCTACAAACAACAATAAAAAGAAATAGAATCAGGAATCTCGGACAGATAATTTTTGTTTTCATTAAGCATGAATCAGTCACCAAATGGCATTCTTCGGGACAAAAATACCTTTTCTCCTGGTATTTCATCTTCTGGACAAGGTGCTCTTTGAAGGAGATACAACAAATGTGTGTGTGGGGGGGGGAAAGTCAGTGTGGAGATGCCATCCATGCTGAAGGCTTTCCAGAATCCTGTGGGTTTGGTTACATACATTAAACCCAGCTGTCAGAATAAATAAGGAAGGTAGGCATGTTATGTTGAGTCAGTTCAGTTGGTACTTCAGGACATTAAGAAACTAAGTTGTAAACTGTACAGCCTGACCTGGACAGCTAAAATATTCTACAGATTAGAACAGTATTTAAAGACCTTCTCTGAAGGTAAGAAACAGCCCTCGGGCTTAAGTCCTGAATACAACTCATTAAAATTGTTTCTTCAATTAGCATTTTCCAGGAAAATTAGTTGCCCTTTAGTAGCAATAAATAAATAATAATACAATTTTTCTTTCAAAATTCAAAGCATGCTGACATAGAAATACTCCTAGGTTGCCAAATTTATATGTGTGTGTATATATATATATATATACATATATATATATATATATATATATATATATATGTAACTCAGACGTTGCTCTCATTCTCTTCTGTTGGTCCACTTTGCAGACAATTTTCACCCCCCAGTAAGTCACTAGAGCCTTTCCTCTAGGACAATGCAATGGCAACATGCTGGAAAATGTTACACAGTGTATATCTTTAGCTTCAGTGCACTGATGATAAACACTGAGTATCTGGGAAGACCGTCCCTGAAAGAGAATGGAGACAGAAACAACAGCCCCACAACTCTCACGAAGTCTTATTTGTAAATCAAAATACTTTGTTCTTTCATAAAAAATATATTTTTATTTTATTGTATTTTATTTTATTTATGTATTTATTTATTTTATTTATATTATTTATTTTTTATTATTTATATATACTATATATAAATTCTGGTATGCTTTAAAGAAAATATATTTTTTATATCTCCCTTAGTGAAATCTGAATTAAAAAAATAATAATATTTCCCTAAACTAACAATGTCTGATGAAAATAATTTAACTATATAATTATCAATGTGCTTTATCTTTCCAGTTTAAATAGTCACAATTTTGGCTACAATAAAATTGATTCTTACAAGCATAGGTATTTGTAAAACAACTGATACAGGTTCAACTAAGAGTCAGACAAAATGGTTCATATGCGTCTTCAGAAAAAAATCCAAAAATCACAAAGGATATTTCAGAGTTGCCTTGTATGAATAAGTCGAGACATAATTTTATATTGTTTCATTTTTCAGAGCAAATTAAACTCCATAAAACATAAAATCCCTCTTTTACCTGTCTATTATATAGTGTCATGAAAGGTAAGGAATAAATGTTTTATCACTGTCAGCTTGAATATGCAGCTTAGGCCTTTCTTGCTCCCTTTTAAGAACACTCGAGAAGGAAAAATTATGCCAAAAGTTGGCTAACATGCTCTATAATAAAAAGGTTAAAAGGCATATTTTGATATCTTCTGGGTGAACATATCCTGGAGTCTTGCCATATAATTCTAAAGCATATTTGTTTTCATACTTCAACTTGTAAGCCATCAAAGTTCTGCTTATTTCAAAATGCCAATACAATCTTCTTGTAAGTATTTTCTAAATAGATGTAAAATGTAATTCCTTCTAGTTCTAATTACAAGTACTTGTCAATCTATTTCAATTTCACAATTCTACTCAGGTTGCTTAAAAAATAACTTTGTATTTCTCCATTTTGAGTAAGTCTAAGTACAGTCCACAAATTATATTATTTTTTTAACTAGCATGTCAGATCACCTTAATGATACATGTTGCATCTACCCAAGGGCTTACATTTCAGATTCAACACTATTTTTCCCCACTTTGTCCACTGCTTCATGCAGCTGTTATCAAAGACAAACAGAATTATTTTCTATCATAGTAAAACAGACGTAATAGAGAACACAAGTCCTTAAGAAATTGAAACAAGGGTGTCATGTCCTGAAGTGGGTTGTGTTGCGCTTAGGAGAGTCATATGTAACTTGTATTCTGTTTTGGGGTTTTTTTTTAGCTGAAAAATGAAAAGAATAAACATATATTACTATGTCATTGCAATAGCAAATTCTGTGTATCCCCCTTTATGTATTATGTTAATTTACGTTAATATTATAGTCAATATAATTGACCATAATAATACATAGTATTACATTAGTCCTGGTACATTAGTACTAACACTAATGATTTTTTTTAAGGTGTACCTATTTTCCTGAAGCTGAATGTGGAGACTGAGCATTCAAAAACATGGAAAGTACCACCATTATAACTGGCTAGAAATACTTCTGATGGAATAATTTTTCAAAGGAAAATTCAAGAGGAAATTTCCAAAGTAAGAGGCTTTGGAAACTTACATGAGGTTATGCCAAAATTTTGTTTCAGAGAAAAATGAAGACAAAAGTTCAAGCAATGAAGAAAAATGTACTGCTTGGATCTCTTCCAAATGAATCAGTTCAGGGGATTTTTTTAATGTGTTGCAAGCTTATGTTTTTCAATACAAAAGTTGCAAGAGGGAAAATGGTAGTAAAAGGATGGGATTTTTCCGAAGTGACATACTTTTATTGGTCAACAACATTTTGATATGCATGGAAGATGGGATCTGAAATTCTTCACTGCAGAGAAATTTAAAGCTTGCATCTGTTACATTCTCTTTCCTTCTCCTGCATTGTGTCAGGTAGGAGGCAGAACAGCAAAAACACGTTAAATGTGTGACACTGCAAGTCCTTTTGCATAGGGTGATCTTCCTTTATCTGCAAGCTTTAGCACCAAAACCTTTTATAAAACAAGATGAAGTGTTATAATGTTCAATAAATGGCTAAACAGGTACATCTGTAGTTTTGCCTACAAAAACCTCAGTAGACGTTATTTCCCAGGGATTCAGTTGCAGACCATGACACATTCTGGAAAAGGTCCTGCATAGGTAAAACTTCTCCAGAAGGTACATAAAGTCTTTTACCGAGTAGCATTGCCAATAGCACAGAGAGTTTCTCAAATGTTTTTTGTATGGTTGCACATTGGAAAAATGTTTATATACTTCAGTGAAGGGGCATTCTGGGTAAAAATTGAAAAGTTTCATTTCCTCCAGTGTATAAAAAGAAACTTGCATGTCTACACACAAATCACTAAGAAAAAAATAACCTTATGAATAACTCCTGCACAGATTTTTGGCTAGCATCAGTACTTTTGTCTAAGGATATTTTCTGTCTAATGCTGGCTGCTTGCTGCTTCGTAACACTTGACAAATTCTTGGTTCCTAAAAGCAACTGTAAATGTTTTGAGAACTGCTTCATTTAGCAGAGAGTTCTCAGGACCTCACCATAATATTCAGTGTGGTTGGGTCTTCCCTCTTTTTTTTTTTATATTTCCAGCTCTGAAAACTTTCTTTGTCTCCCCTCTCCCCTGGACCACAAGTGAGATTTACTACCTGTAAACTGGAATTTCCCCAGTCATGAGAATTTCTGCTGGAAGGGACTCTATTTTGGGATGGCTAGGGCATACAGGAGCAGCACTTCTAAATCCAGTGTTTAGGAAAAATAAAAAAAGACAGTAGAGTAACTAGGGATTTTTTGCAAGTGCACAACTGTTGTGAATTTCTAACAAAGCAGTAAAAAGGGATTACCAAAGTAGCTATTACATAATCTCTCTCTAGAACTACAATAACATATGTTTTGAATAATAACCATTCAAGAAACAAGAAATTACATGCATTATAAAAACAGGGAGGATGCCAGTAAAAGAAGGAATTTAGGTAAGTAACCTAGCAAAAATTGCATACTGAGAATCCATCAGAAGCAGAAAGCTAAACTGACAGACTTCCTCCAAACACTAGCCTTCAGAAGAGCAAATATCAGCACCTTTTCTGGAATATTTTGCTGGATAAATTCTATTAAAAATGAGATACCATACTGTAAATGTAAGATCACCTGTTCAGTGGTTGTGTCAGCACTCAAGGCTTCTGGTTCATTCCCTAAAGTACAGTATATTAGATATTATACCAATTCTGTATAATCCAGGTTTCCATCACTCAGAAATTCTACATTCTAAACCAGAACATGTAAATGAAATATTTTACACTGTAAAACTAAGGACTAGTGTAACACAACCTTAATTCACTGCTACCTGCAGTACTACCGAAAGCAGAAATCTTGCACTAATGAAGAAAATTATACCTGATTTTACCAAGCACCTAGACAGGCAGTTAAATAATAATTCCATGCTTCTAGCAAGATTAGCAAAGCAACACTTAATTCAAAATGAAAACATAAAATCAGAAAACTCTAGGTGCATTTGATATTTGTTCATTAAAAACTCCAATTTTGCTTTGATTTTATGCTTGGAGTCCGCTATCCAAGAATTCTGTAATTGCCTGTATAATATTTGGTTTTTTATGAAACTAAAGAATATAGCAAACAAAATATTTTCTATGGTTTCTTTAATTGGTAGTCATGGAAATACCCCAAATATATATTATTTTTGTAGGTTTCCTGAATTTTCTAGTTAAAATAACATATCAGAAGACACATTCCTAAGCAGCACAAGCAAAGCTAATTCAGCTACATAGGCAATGTATTTGGCAGGAAATACCATGGGAATCCTTGGAGATGCTCCTAGGATCCCTTGCTCATTCCTAGGACACTCCTGGCTAGTTTTTTCCTTCCTATGAAAACAAAGACAGATTAAAGAGAAAAATAAACCTCTTGGAGTTCCCCTTTTAATGTGATATAGTCTATCCTCTCACAAAATAAGAAACCAGCCTTGAAAAATAACTCCTTTACTTACATCACGGAGACACGTAGGGTCCTGAAATTTGGTTTTTTCTGGGCATCGAAAGACAAAAAGGCTGATGAGAAAAAAGAACCACATGTCTTGCAGTTCATGTAATTCATGCTGGTTTTAAATAGCAGGGTTTTGGTAGGATTTTTGGAGGTGGTGCTATATTTTTCTTATTCTTTTACTGCACATATCCTCCCAACCATGCAAGTCAATATATGCTTATACGCTTCCAAGTCACTGTTGTGCATGAACAGCCATGTTTTCCAGGCATCAGAATTGTGTCTATTATTTAATCACTTTCCCCAAAAGACATTTCTAAAAGACTTCCTTCCTTTTTCCATCCTTCATTGATTTATAACATGTAGAGTCTCAGAACATTTCCTACATTTTTAGTGCACTGCTTTGGCTATGTGTGTCCAACAGTCTACTTCCACTCCTCTATAGTTTTTCTAATCTCATATGCAAGATACAAAGACTTTAAAAGAATCAAAAATATAAACAACGTGAAATAAATTTCAAAAAGCAATGTGGTACCGGAGAAATTGTGCCCAGAATATCACTGAGGTTCATCCCAGTATAATCAGCACCATACACTGCTTGCATCCTCAATTTATATCTACAGATATTTTTGAACGATGGGGTCACTCATATGTTTCAACCTTGTTTCAAATCTTTTCAAGAAAATTCCAATGTTTCAGCTAGAAACATCATTAAGCTACAACCAACACATAGTAGATGAATGTAAACATATTTTTATGTAAACTTATTATTCTTCTGCTCTGTATTTGGAGCAGTGGCAAATACAAATATGTTTTATATTTCCAGCCTCTCAGAGTAGTTGGATTCCCACATAGCCTTAGCAGATCATGGCATGACAATGCAGGTGAAAGCTCTCTGATCCTGTTCTTAGCCTCAAAAGGCAAAATTAAGCTTGTCAGAAGGTGCCTTCTTTGTTCCCCCATAGTATACATCCCTCTTGCTGCTTTTCTAGCACACTGCATCCTAATCCTGCCTGGTTTGCAGTGTCCTTCTCTTTAATTTCCCAAGGTCTCCACCTCCTCTCTCATTTCTAAACTGACTTTATTACATACCATTAGATAAGCCGAAAGTATTCCTTGAAGATCATGTGAGGTCCAGATAAGATCTACATGCCCCACCTCCTTGTATCTAGACTATGTCACTTTGTGTGAAGCATGTCTGTGGTGTCTTGTCAGGGTGCAAAGTTAGTGGGTACTTATCCCTCTATGGCCCCAGCCAGTTTGGTGTAACAGAAGTCCTTGCCCAGAGTCAGGAGAGTGCTCTGTAGAGCACTCTGGCTGGTATGGCCTCTGCCAGCTGATCAGCTACATGGTCTTTGCAGTCCCTGGTGGCAGTGTTTCTACTAAAAACCTCTGGGGTCCTCAAATCTCCCACTAACCAGAAAATCCATATCTTCTTCTTACTCCTTTCTGCCTTTTCCTACTTCAAGCCAAGCCTATGACACATTTGCAGCACAGGTGATCCAACAGGCTAAATCATATTGGAGATAGGCTGAGGACTGAAACAGACTTCAGAGAGTGGAAAGAAGAAATCTGTGAAGACATGAATGCCACGGAAGGTACCCTGCCTAAGTCTTCTGCCTGAAAGACTCTGTACTGTATTGTAATAAGGGCTTACCTAGCTGCAGGTAATGTCCTCCACTCCATGTTCCTTGTTTCTGTCGTGGTGAACTTCTGTCTCTGGAGAGACAGAGATAGCCCCCTGTGTGAGCAGGCTACCCGGGGGGTAGTTGCTGTGGCCAATCCCCAGTTGTCCCTGTTCTGTACCTCCCTCCTCTCTCCCTGTCAATCCTGTTGCCCTACCAATCCCTGATCCAAGTACTCCCCTTTCCCAAAACCTCCCTTTTCCTGCCCTATATAAACCCTCCATTTTGTCCAATAAAGTTAGATCGGCATTGATCTTTAAGCTGCGCACTGGGTCTGTGTCTCGGTCCTTCGGGGCATAGCGCAGCAAACTGCAACTTGGGGAACAGAAACCCACCAGTCTGGATTTATCCCTTGCCCATAACCATGGCAAAATCACTCAAATGTAATTAATTTATACAATCACTTTAGGACATAGTAGATGAACAAAACCAACACCAGGTGTTTTCTGAAGGAGGATAGAGGTGCTACCAAGCAGGACAGACACCATGAGGGAGGTTTCCTGTCTAGGTGGGCTCCATGGATGTTGATCTCTGTAAGGCCAGCCTGCTTCTGCTTTTTCTGATCATATGGTTGAGGAGGCACTATTAAATGTGTTGAAATATGTCCTACTACTTGACACACTCTGCCAGCTACAGGGTATTTCTGCTATCTCTCCAACAGATGCCTCCTGAGTCATGGCTTTGTGTGACACCCATGCAAACAGGAAACTGAGCACCAAAAAATGTGGGTCCCTGTCTTCACAAGGCTCCTCAACAAGCAAGCATTGTGCTGTAAATCTTAGTGAATACCAATCAGTATAGAACACTGAGATCTACTGAGCTCCATCTGCCGTCACCTGACATCAGTCCAGCCTCTGATGCCTAGAGATATGTTCACATTGCCCAATTTCATATTTACAAAAGTACTGCTGGGGGTGACCTCCTGGAAAAAGGAAACTGCTTTTTCCTTCAGTTCCTTGAAGAGGTGTGGATATTCTGCATGACCAAAATGCTACATTTTGCAGTCATTCTTTTATAAAGGAATGCCTCAGAATGCAAAAGCAATTCTCTATGATGTGATGGCCTACAATGAGTAAGGACCAGGCATGATGAGATAGAAGGGCCCTTTTATTTCCCTTTCCTCAAGTATCCACAGGATGTTGAAGACGATATGCAATGCAAGATTTGGGAACTGCAAGAATGGATGGGAATGTGATGAACTGGTGTTTAGGGCTTTGGGTTTTTTGGTGTTTTTTTTCTTGCTAGGTGTATAGGATAGACTCGAGCAGTGGCAGAAATAAACACGTACACAGCCTGTTGTTGCCGGGACAGCAGACACTTCTTTTACCACAATCCCTTCAGCTAGGCACATTAAGAGCAAAGAACAAAGTCCCTTAATTAATACTTTGAGTGTATTAAACAAGTGACTACCCCTCAACCTGGTTCTGAAGGAAACAAATGCAAAAGTAGAAATACTGACTACAGGAGGTAGACAAAAAGCCCTGAACAAACAAAATCTGATATCCATGTTTTTATAGTAATTTTGGAGAAGTCAACAGTTCACAGTAGCTAATGGAAAACGAAAATTTTGTGAATAGGTTAGGTAGAGCCAAACCTGCCTTTTTTTGGCAAATAAACCATTATCTCTCCAAATTTCATTTTCTTCCAATCGTAACAAAACAGTGCCAGCACTGAACAACCTCCAAAAGCTCTTTGAGGTTGGGTGCAATGCTTACAGAGAAAGAAAAGCTTCCTGACATCTGCTATTTTCTTTGTGGATGGACGAAGAGTTCACACCATTTGAATTTTGATCACCAGCACACCTGTACCATTTTGCCCCACATGTTTTATTAAAATAGACTAAAGGATGGACAAGGGATCAGAGCCAGCCAGCACAGGTTTAGGAAGGGCAGGTCCTGTCTGACAAACCTGATCTCCTTTTATGATCAGGTGACCCATCTGCTGGATGAGGGGAAGGCTGTGGATGTGTCTGTCTGGACTTCAGCAAAGCCTTTGACACCGTCTCCCATAATATACTCCTGGAAAAGCTGGCAGCCCATGGCTTGGACA
>JAWWES010000081.1:92073138-92136316 GCA_035583135.1 Lophotriccus pileatus | reverse complement strand
GATATGATCAAAATTACCAGGTTTCCCATGCTGAATAAAACCATTTCATTTCATCGACATTTCAAAAGTTGCATTTTTCATTTCTTGACATATAACAAGACTATGCCCCTCCCAGATTATTTATCTCAACCATCAGTTCACAACTGATCACTTTTCTACAATCAGGTAGGCATTTTCCTACAATCAGGTAGGAAAATAGAGAGGTTTGTGGAAGAACATGAACACTGACTTTTCAACACTTCCCAAGGGAAAAAAAGGAGTTAATCTAAAAATATTGTTTGACTTACATGTTGATACTGTCCCCTACTTCAGGCTCTATGTTCTAGTAGATACAGAAATGCCAAGCATGCAGTATTCCCTCCCACTCCCCAAATAGTTGCCTTAGAATTGAGAGAGAAAATAAAAATGTTATTTCTCCATACTACACGTAAGTTTAATCACAGTGCATTTTTCTTCCATTTGTCTCAAGGCAAAACAGAAATTTTAGAGAGGACTGAACAGTTACCGATAGATCATAAAGGTAGGTAGAAAGGCAAGAAAAGGACATAAAGGTATTATTGGCAAAGCAGAATAAGCAAAGGGGGACTCAGTAGAGGAATTAGCAGAAATATAGGTGAAAGCTTCATGTCCCTTGAGGCTAGCAAGGGAAGTCTGAAGCTACAGCAAAGTCACACAGAGTAAGTGTTTTTCAAGGTGTGATTGTGCACGTAACCATTGGTGCTGAAGAAACTTCAAAGAAAATACTCTACAATAATAGCTGTAAGTTCTGTAGTGGGTATGCCAGGAGTGGAATTCTAAAACTCTGGCAAGCCTAGTCCTGCACAGAAAATGGTATCAAACAAGGTCCAAAAATACTTTTATTCCAGCCCTGTAATCACTACTGGAGGAAAAGGGGAACTTGAGGCAAGTGAAAGGAAGTCTGAAAGATCAGGCATTTGCTTTGTTTCAGATAGATGGAGTTTTACAAGCTTTTGTGTTTACGTCTTGCTAAGGCTTCAACATCTGGCCATGTTGCTTGCTGCTTTAAACACAGCAGTGTCACAGAGCTTCCCAGGGTGGGAAGTGCCCTCATTCACAACACAGACTTCTAACCCAGAATCTGCCCCAGACTCAGATCTTTTAACACATGGTATCCTGCCAAAAACGGTCAGTTAGTTATCTGCAAACATTAGGGAGAGGAAATAATGTGTTGAGGAGTAAAAATAACCCATGGAAATATTTTTATCTGATGGGGTGAGATTTGGAGGTATTCATGATACCTTTTTAATCACCCAAGAAGACGAGAAAAATTCTGCTCCAGAAGAAAATTATCATGAAAAAGCTTGATAGTCTGAAAAGTCAAAGTTGGGAATTGAAGCAAGTACAAAATAGATATAACACCAGACGTTTTTCCTCCATCAGTTAGTGGCAATAGCATTGAGAAGCCAAATATTCATCATCATGTCCCATTATACAGGTGAACTGTAATTTTACAGATTTTAAAAATTACATTCTTCAATTGTATTTTACTTTTTAATGGGTAGCAAAATGTTGATCTCATGTGTAGACACATATACTCTTTTTTGTCCTTATTTTTCACGGATAATTTAAATCTCTGATGTCTAGAAAAATTAAATGAGGTCATATGTAAAAAAAAATGTTATATAAAGACTGGCAACACTTAGATTACATCAACACAAGTGAAGAAAGCATCATGCAACGACAATACTAAAACCATTTGTCCAATATTGCTGGAAACACACATTTTCAACTCCTGTGGATGGTAGCTATTGTTCAGGGACTTCTAGAATAATAATGCATTGTGCATGTAACTCTGTTAGGAGACATAAAATAAGGACTAGACAGATGATCTTTCCAACTTTCACTCACTGGATTCTTCTAAGCACTTGGTTTCCACGGTCTATCCATTTCATCTGGTCACTTGGGATGTCAGCAAGCAGTGATGATACAAGTACACAGTCAGGTGCAGCTATTTACCAAGCACCATGCTACACCTATTGCTTGAATAAATCTGAACAGCATCTTAAAGCAAAGGAGACACTGCTGCAGTAACATTGACAGAAGACCTAGCTATTAAGCTGTCTACAGAGTCTAGTATCAGTGAAATGTTTGACAGCCGCAGGGACAAATATGTATTAGCAACATTGCTTAATCCATGTTTCAAGGGCAGAATTGAAACCATGCCTTCACCCTATGCAGGAACAGATTGCTGGAAGGATACTGTCATAAATAACAGTGCTGGAGGCCATACCATTATGCACCTCCTCTTCTCCCTCATCCTTCCACTTAGCTCCCCTAGGCCAAGTATATCTCATAAAGCAGAAGATGCACAAGCTCCTGGAACACCACAGAGTGCAAAAGAAGTAATCACAGCATACCTATAGTTCCTGGGTCTTCCTTTATCAGCTCAGAGTGGGGCAGTACCTCCCAGGAAAAACTCAATTTTTCTGTATCATGGGAAGAATCTGTCCATTATGAAAGGTCTATAGGTGTCATGGGAGACCTTTTCATATGCTGGGAAGTGAGGAGTTGACTTTCGAAAAGATATGCTCTAGTTCAGACAGGAATTAATTCAGTGAAGCCTATGGCCTGTGTTAAGCAGGAGGTCAGATTTGATGATCATAGTGGTCCCTTCTGGCCTTATAATCTATAAAGACTAACTACTTTAGAGGCAGGCTGGGGTGGGGTGGGAAGAGAGAGAAAGTAACCAATACCAGTATTTTTAAACCTCAAAATTCCCCACCATCCAATATGTGCTCAGATTTCTTTTTCAGGTTTGTGTCTGGCAGTGAGACATATTGAAGAAGTGGGTTTAATAAACTGCAGCATAGAGCACCTCTTTCTTAAGGGAGTAATTTCAAAAGCTTAGCAAGTTATACACGCAACATGCAAGTGACTCTTTAAATTAGCCTAATGGAGGAGACTGCAGAGGAATCTATCAAATAAAATTCTTACAGGAAGGGGAAGAGGCATATTACCAAGTGTTGCTCTTATATTCCTATTCCCTTTTTCCTCACTTCCCAAATATTATGTAAAAGATTTTCTCTGCTCTCCAGTTGAATAATTTGGCAGAAGATAAGAATTGTGCAAATCTCTGTTCTGTGAGAGCTTTTCCTGAAGCTTTGATTCACCTGGGTTCATAAATCTCTGGGTTTTGCTTTGAGGTTTAAGGACATGTGAGCTGAAAAACTGCAAACTGATCTCATGTTAATAGCGTGCAAAATTGCAAAATTACAAAGCCATAAATGGATTTACATTTGCAACTTAGGAAAAATGGGTTGACTTTCCCATTTGTAACAAAAATCTATGGCCAGGCACATTTTACCATATATCCACAGCACATGTGCACACAGATACACATGCAGCCGATTTACTTGGTGGAAATTTGTGAGTGAATCCCAAGAGTGAAAGCTCATAGAAAGTAAACAATTTGGAGAGTATTCTTTTTCAAAGCATCCTTCATTTTAGGCTTCTGGATTATTTCACTTTTATTTTCTCTTGTAGTACTGAATGCTAAATCAAATAAAACCCACACCACATAAAACAAGAAATCAGTCAAACTACTGAGACTGTAAGGCTTGTGTTTGTACTACAATATTTAAATAGAAAACAAATCCCAGATTTGAATGCATGCTTTCAGGTAAATTCAGCATGTATGTTAAAATTGAGTAACCTCTATTGTCTCTGCATTAATTTCATAACACAGGAAGCTCCTTTCCAGAATAAGCCAGGAAAAAACAGTTGTACAAATACAAAAGTATTATGTTTACATATTTCCACTAAAAGCAAACTAAGCAAACTATAATACAAAAGTGGTAAATTTATCTTCATTTGAAAGGGAAAATTTTATGAGGAGAGTTATGATGGCCTATTTCACTTTGATAAAAACAATTCTTCAGGGGACAGAGAGGATAAGGTATTTACTTCACCTTTTCCATTCTAATTTTACCTGTGATACAAAAAGGGAGGGATCTATCTCACTTCAGATTAATTTTTGGCTTGTGAGAAGTCACCCATCCCGATTTCATTATTCCTAGCCAAGTACACGTTGCAGAAACAAGTATGAGTCCCCTCTCTTATTATCATTATTGTTACTGTGACAAAAGAGGGAAGCCAGGCTTATGCTTCCTTGTCTTAAGCATTAAGTTTTTCTCCTGATGTTGGGCCCTCACAAGTCTTATCCATACATCTCAAATGGGTATCATTCAGGTTAGGTGCAGCTCTAAGAAACTACGAAATAGCAACAGAGGTAGCTCTGATAGTTTGACCTAGCTCTCTACAGAGGGGAAGAGGAAGAGTAAACACTTCTTGCCTGCAAATACAGGCCCATTTCCCACCTCCCATCTGTACGCATGCTCTCAGCACTCTAATCTCAAAGGTACATGCCCTTAAACTTACCACTAGTTCTCCTCCAAGCAGGGCAGGGCTGTCTTCTCTGTCATTCTTAAGACAAGTTAGTAAAAAAAATTAACTACTTTCAGACTTCTGCTGCAGCCAAATAGCTTTATGAACAGATACCAGATAGCTTTGTGAATGCTTACCAGCAAAAACTTGGATATTTCTGGGCAAGGAGTGTGTGTGTAGAAACACGTGTGACTGGGAAACTCTACTGCCTCCAGGTTTTGGCAACAAAGCTGCTGCAATTTTGGGGAGGTCAGTGAGGCTTTTTCATAGTCGTGGGCACTGAAAGGTTTCTAAGGTCCAAGATCTAGTACCTTGCCTTCACTAAGAACACTGAGAATCCTAATGCAAAGGTAATGATATTTTCTATTATATACAATATTTTATACAATACATTATTTATTCCCACTTGGAACAGACCTAGTAAACACAGTATTTAAAAATTACTTTGTCTTCCTATATGAAAGCTCCCAGTGGTTTTGGACCCATGAAGTAACAGAGAGAAATAGCTGCCAAAAATCTCCTCAAACCAGGAAGCATTAGGGAAAATCTCAGGAAAGCTTAGTTCCTCAGTATTTGTAATTCAGAAAAGTTTGGCTGAGTCTCCAAGCCCTTGGATCCTTATGTGAATTGAAATCACTGATCTTTTAAAAAAATTCAGTTCTCTCTCAGAAGCATTTGAAATGTTCTCTTCTTGCTGTTCAACTGAGCTCAGGTAAAGTCAAACAAGCTTTATTTCCCCACTGCCACTGAAGTCATGCCTACAGCACAGGTGGGATCAGGCCGGCATGCGTGATAGCACATCTCTTGGCATGGACTCCAGATCAGACTGTGGGATCCCACCAGGGCTTTCAGGTACGTGCTCAGAGCAGTAGTCCCTACTGAAGCCTGTACCATTGTGCCTTCATGCCTCTTGCTAAAACTCAGCAAATTCCACAGTTTCTTGTCCAAGTAACTCAATAAATGTGAATCACCAGCAGTAAACCATTTTTTTTATGAAAGGCAAGGAAGACCAGGTCTTGGCAAAACATACTCTACTATCACTGGCCAACTTTGCTTTCCAAGTGTGGCAAAGTTGGCAAAAATAAATATATAAATAACTAACTGCAGCAATCAGCATGAGGGAAACAAGCAGAGGAGAAAGCTTTGCCCAGCACAGGCTGAGAGGGGCTGATAATGAATGACTGATGATGATTACATGAAATTTTTTACTTCCTGCAAAATGATAGATACTGGCCAAGTCAGCTCCACAGCACCAGAGTGCCACAGAGCCAGGCTGGAAAGCCAGCTCAACAGCAGATCTCTGCTTCCACGACAGGTAGACAGCATCCAGCTTCAGGAGGTGAGCTGCCCTGGGCATCCACAGGGCACCTTGCACACAGCAGCTCCTGGGCCACCCCCGCAGGCAGCATGGCCCCTCGGCAGGAGGGGTCAAGGGAAAAGAATGGCAGGGGCATGAATTTAGAAGAGAAAGGGGAGGAGGAGAAACAAAACAAAAGCTCTGGTGATTAATGAACTGGAGATGAGAGTTTACATATGCACTTGGAGAGGAGGAAAGGATGTTCACAAGCTTCCTTCATGACAAATGTGGGCAAGAAACAGGGAGGAAAGAACTATTAATCAGTGGTAAAAAAGGATTTTTTTCCCCCCCAGGAGAAGCCAGTCCGGGTAAACTGCTTGAAACTGCTGCTTCCAGCTTGCCCTTTACAGAGGTCTGCTCAGCAGGCCCCACCGCTTTCTGCAACCAGCCCATGCCCTTAAGTCCAGCTCCTCTTTTATCTCCTCACACAGAGTGGAAAAGACTCCTCAAGACAGCATATGAGTAAAAGCCTCCATGTTTCAGCCACTGTTGTTTTTCACAGCCCACCTTACAAGCATGGCTACCTGCCAGTCAAACAAATACCACTCTACTGAGTCCCCTAAACAGCCATCTGATCCTTTTCTAACTGTTGTTTAGAGTTGTTTAGGGGTGCCCATGGAGTGATGATTAACAGCCCCAGGCACTGTGCAAGCACTTGGAATATGCATTTCTTACTAGTAGGGACATTTTTTCTTTCATATTTTTATTGGTTGTGTTTTATTAGTCACATTGCTCTTCAGCCTCCCTGCAGCATTGGCAGCAATGCCATTAGCTCTAGATGAAGGTGCATGTCCTCCCTTCATGGCTGAGGAGAGGTACCACAATAAAAGCAATATCAATAAACAGTACATTGGGGGAAATTAATAAGCAGTGCACTGATAAATTGTTGTTAGCCAATAGTGACTACAGAATAGGTAATATGCTTAATATCAAGTCATTTCTTGTTTTGGTTGCTAAGAAAGTATTTAGGAGTCTCAATAGAATGTAGTAAAACAGACTGGAAAAGGTACACAAATATTAAATGCAGTCCAGAAACATTAATTACTTAGTAAGAGCTTGTAATTATCTGACAATTGGCGCACCTTGCTTGATCTGACATATGTAGTGTTACTCCCTTGCACCAGCCACAGGGAACATTGTGGAAACACTGTTGCTGGGTGATAAAATATCCTGCTCTCTTATCCCAGTATCTCAAAGATTCACCCAGCAGGGCAAAGCCTCTCAGCATCCCAGCAGTTAGATAAGCCTTTCCATACCTGTTTTACAAACAGGCAAGGAGAAGTAGGGACTCTTGGAAGGTCTTAAACAATACAATGAGGTGAAAAAGAAAAGCATCATCATCCATTAAGGCTCTCACAGAGGAATAAGGATATCTGTATTTTAATTCCTGGTTTTGTCGAGTGCCTCATTTTTTTCCATATGTAAAGTAAGGATGACACTCCATCTCATCATAGGTACATACGTCCCACATGATGACGATTAACACTTCATCCACCCAAAAGGCACTTCCATGTCAATACTATCACAGTTTAACACTGAGCCATGAACACTGCTCCTCACAGGAGTGCAGTCTTAGGTGACAAATTCTTCAGGTGTGAGGACATTCTTTCCTTGCACACAGGTGCAGAACAGAGCAAGCAAAGAGGCTGATTTTGCCCCATATTTTTAGGTGCTGCTGCAATCCAGCCAAAAAAAGAGCATGAGCATGCACACAAAATTCTCCACATATGATGGCTGAGGCACATAAGCAGAGGAGGCTTTATACACCACCTGCAGCTTTGCAAGGACAAACAAGAGATGCTACTACAGCTAACTCCTTTCCCGCCCCCCCCCTGAGTTTCCAGAAATTTCTGGAATGCTTTAAGGCTTTCTCCTTTTATTAACTTGTTTAAAGACGTAAAGGAAGAAATTATGTGAAAGAAAGAACAGAAGATTAACTTATTTCCAAACATGCTATTAAAAAAAGGAATAAATTAAATCATCTGATCCCCACCAGAACTTCACTGACTAAATTGTTAAATTTAGTGTGTGGGGGGGAACCCTGTACAACATCCCATCCAGATGGTAGTTCCAGTGCTCTGTGGTCAACCTGTTTATTAATGAACATCTGTTTTCTTTACAAAACAGGGTGGACTTTCTACTATAAATTCTCCTTTCATATATTTCTTGGAAAATGACATTGGGAGTTATTCACTGTCACACAGATAAGCCAAATTTATTTTTAATTTTGGAAACTGCATATTAATTATAGCCTTTCTGTCACTCACTGGATTATTGATGAATGTATCACTAAAACATACTGTTAGTTGAATATTGAAAAAACACAAAATATGACTTTGTCTTTGAAGATATTTGGCTCCAGTCCCTTTAGTTGTCCTTTTTTTTTTTAGCTTTCTGCATAACTGGACGAATACTGCTGGTAAAGATGATAATGGACATCAGACTTCAAAGCACTATACACATAGCACTAGAGGTCCCTAAGATAATCAGTACATTTCACCCTATCCCTGTCTGGTCATGGATGCTTTTTGAACAGAAAAATGGATTTATTGTCATTCAAGGCAAGTTTCTCCTTAGTTGTAACCATATCTTATCACTTAGTGAATGTTTAACATCAAA
Organism: Lophotriccus pileatus; assembly: GCA_035583135.1. Classification (NCBI taxonomy): domain Eukaryota; kingdom Metazoa; phylum Chordata; class Aves; order Passeriformes; family Tyrannidae; genus Lophotriccus; species Lophotriccus pileatus. Next base: position 92,127,936 of record JAWWES010000081.1, on the reverse strand, counting down.
TTACATAGACCATAGAGATCCGGTAACCTAAAGGCAAATAAATTTGAAGGCAAATCAGAGTCATAACTACAGGCAATATTTTGATTAGAAATGAGATTGTGATGGAAGATTTCAGTCCAGTCTCAGAATTTTGAAATACTGCAATCAAAAGAATTTGAAAGGGATTGTTTGGATGCAATCACGTGAAAAATAAGGTTTAAATTTAAATTCAAAAATATTTAACTGTCTATTAACAATATTCACCTTCTAAGGATCTGGAAAGTCATCTAGAACATATTTTTTTTTGAATACTATGTCTCTTTTAAAACTCTGTGCAGAACAATAGTAGTCTTACAATATATTTCTTTTCGTGCTCTGACACTTGCTTAAGAAAGAAACATAGGCTTGGAGCTGGTATACCTAACTATGAAAACATTTCAAAGCCCTAGACAAGCTATTTTTGTTTGGTTTTTTGTTTGCTTGTTTCTTTTAAACAGAAAAACTTCATGGCTCTAAAGTTTTAAGCAACACATATGTATGGGTATATGTATGCGTGTGTGTGTACAAGCATGTCTCTGTTTCTAAGTCCAGCCTGATATTTAAAGTAGATTACTTATCTGCAGTTCAATGACTATTACCATGACACGTAACAGGTCAAAACACTGTGAATAAAAGGCATATTACTTGTCTGCTGGAAGGCACAATACTGAAGGCAGTGAAACTCTGCTACTTAAAAACCATGGCTCCTTGCTAGCTTCAAACTATTCAGTATAGCTACCACAAAACTCAGCTTTTCACCTCCACCACTGGTAAGAGTTTCAGTTAAAAAAATACAAAGAAAACAAGCAAAAAAATTCACAAACAACCAAATGCATGAGAAACAAAACAAAACAAAACAAAACAAACCCAAACATGTAGTTAAGTCGTTACATTGTCTGTGTTGTCCATCCTGCAATCTGCTCTTTCAGAAAAAGTGTGGACATTCCCATAAGAAACAAGTTAAAGCAGAACAGTATTGAACTCAGAAGAGGAGACCTTGGGAAGGCATTTGGCTTTTACAAACTGAGGAGGTGCCTCGCTTTTTTCTGCCTGCTTTCTGTCACAGGTGCTCCGGATCTGCCACAGCAGGACTTAACTAACCACATACAAGCAGAGAGGGACTGACTTAGGTGTGCCTGTAGCCGAAAGTCCCAGCCAGCTCAGACACTGAGCAAGCCCCAGACAGCCCACAGAGACAGACAGTCATCTTCCACCCTCCTCTTGTGGCTGCCATCCCCTCCTGCCCTCTCCTCTCACTTGGGAGGATTGCACCATCCAAAACCAACCTGCTCAGCAGTGGACAAGAGCTCTGCCTCTGGTGTGAAATTGTTGCCAGATCAGTTTTGGCATCCAATCTGAAGTTTTAAATAAGCACCTAGATATCTAAATGCCCCACTCTAAACCCACTGAGACTTTAGGGAGCAAAACTAAGCCTGGATTGCTTTTATCTGCAGAGCATGAGCACAAAAAGGGTTTTAAATGTCTGGCCTTAAACGCTACCTAAACTGCAGGCGTAAAACCACGTAAGAAACATCTTCCTTGAGGAGGGCTTGCAGTCAAATCAGAAAAAGCAGAAACTGCTGTCGGGTCTGTTCCAAGCCTATTACAGATGACACAAGTCATATCACTTTTCTATGCCTCACTGCCACCTTTGGACTACTCTGTTCAGGCAGTAAACAGTTTCCAGAAGGAATCATCTCTGGCTATGTCTGTGTTGCTCTGAGTTCAGTGGAGCTCAGATGAAGCAGTATTGTAACTATCTGTTTCTCTGCTGCAGCAGCAAATCTCTAATTATAAGCTTAATTGAATGGCCTCAAAAAAGAGGGCAGAGCATCATCTCCTATGCATTATATTTAATAAAAATGGGACTGGGTGACAGAGTTGTTTCAGCTTGCGTTTTCTGGGAAAAATTAAACACAATAGGATATTTCAGGATTTTCAGGGTCAGCTCATGACACCCCTGCACTGCTGTGTGTGAGAGACATGCATTTTAAGCCCCAAGGATCTTTCAAAAATCCTGGCCTCAATAGTTAACACTGTGTTATCGCCAATCAAGGGATCCTTTCTAACCCTAGGGGAAGTCAGTGTGATCTGCTGGATAACACAGTGGCTTGGAACTGCACAGATTTGCTTCTAATCCCAGCCACTATTAGTTAACTGAGATGACCTTGAGTACATCATCTCACTCTGCAAAGCTTTAATTCCCCGTATGAAAATGAAGACCCTGACAGTTGCTTCATTTTTAAAGAACTTGAAGATCTACTGGTAAAGATGTCTTAGGTAACAGCCTAATATTATCATTAATAACTCACAGTCCTTATGCAATATTCTCTGTGCCAAAGATGGAAGTCATTCAATTTGCAGAACTGCAATTAATTGCTCTCTTGCTGTTAAAAAGGCAGAATAAGACTTGCAAAACTGTTGCAGTAGAAGTAGTGGGGACAAAATCAAGACCAGCTTTCATGTGAGACTGATTGAATTTATTGTTGTTGCAATTGCCTACAACAGAAAGTAGGTCCACTGACCTGAGGAACTTCCTCTCCATACTCTTTCAGGAGTGTCCCAAACGCTCTTAATAATGCTCTTTTCAGGTTCTCAATCAGCAAGTCTCTAATTAAGCTGAAAAATATTTTGACCCATTGCTCAATTTCAGTATTGTACTTACCATAGTGTAATGCTTTTTAGTTAAAAGTAGACTTTAAGATGTGCAGTTTTTTTCTTTCTTCTCTGGCACATTGAAATTACAAGGTACCAGAAAGCTGCAAAAGAAAGTAGGCTGTCTGCAGAGTTTTTTAAATGAAGAAGAGTAAAAAATGAAAAATCTCATGTGTACAAAGCATAAGAGCTAGGTAAGTTGCAAGCACTTCTCCTTATTGCATAATTAGAAGTGAAATGTTCTTTAATGTGCAGTAATAACATTCGAGCGATGCTATTTTGCAACTAATAATCATATACAACAGCATGGGGCACGATAGCTAACAAAGTTTTTCCAGCTAAATGTATTGCCCACATCTATCCGCCTTATTTTCCATTGCCTTGGCTTTTCAATCCAGCCTTTATGCTGGAAATTTGAAACTGAGTGGAGAGGTAGTTACCTTTTTAAGGAAAGGGTTTGAAGCAAGACTGCTGAGTAGCTCAAATCATTCCCATACAGAGCAGCGTATAATAGATTTCTTTTTCTTTTTTGTTTGTGTCAAATAAAAAAGCTGGAGATGTGACTGCTTGATTCCTTTAGTCCTGAAAAGCCCTAAATTCTTTCCAAACTCACACAGTGTTATGCAAACAGGGGAAAACTGACAGAAAAAAAAAGCAGAGGTCATCAAGACCTAGAAATGTGCATCAATTTTGCTCGCAAATGAAGGAATAAATTTATCATTGCAGAGGCTGCATTAGTTACCGTGGACTTGCACCACTTCCAAGATTTCTCGGGGGGTGAGAATACTGCTTGCCAGAGCCAGCTTCTCCATTAGGCTTTTAACCGCAATGCTTCCTTGTTTTGCTGATGAGGGGTTAGATTTAGAAGCCTAGGGAGGGGAAACAAACACACACAAAAAAACACCAACCCTCTAGCTAAATTAAACTAAAACCTAGGTGAAGCCTCAGTGGGAAGCCTGCTGCACAAATTTGATCTCCAAATGAAAAAAAAATTAATTATGTGATGCACAGCAATGAAGTAAGCAACACCTTGAAGCTAACCTGGACAGAGTTATTGATTCAGCAAAAATATAAGCACTTTGCTTCACCCTCTCTTGTTCTAATGTTAGCTTGGACTGTTGCCTGACCATTTCCAGCTAGCATTTAGTTCATTTGCAGCTGTTCTAAATGTGCACGCTTCCCCAACAGTTCACACAAAAACCTGATCCTATCTAAGTTGATGTGTTGGTTTGGGAGAAAATACCATGTGTGCAAGAAAGAGTTTGTTGTAAACACAGCAGAACAGACCTTGCCACCAGCCTGGAGCTCTGAAGTGGATGGCTCTCAAAGCCTCTAGGAAAGCAGATAGAATTGCTCAAGCAGTTTTGCCTACCTCTGCTCCAACAGTGCCAGTAAATCACTAGCAACAGATGAGCCTTCTAATACCCAGAGAAGTCACATATTGCCCCCTCCTACACAGCTTTCTGCCATCTCCACTTTCACATGCTGCGTAAATGGGAATCCTGTCTAAGAAAGGTGATTTGGGCTGTGCATGTGAGTGATGCAGGGAGCACACAGACAACCAAACTGCAGCAGTACGCTTTAAATTTATACAGCTATTGCTAGTCTGTTCTGCAGCCTGAGAGGCCTTCTGAACAGCATTGCCTGCCTCACTGCTCAGAAAGCTTTGGAAACCACAGCTTTTCTGACCAAAACTCTCTGTTCCAGATTCACTGTGCTGGTGACCATCAGCACCTGAACTCTCAGGCAGGTCTGCACTAAGGACTGGTACGCCTGATGCACGCTACTACACATGTGCCTTTGGCCATTCTGTCTCTGCCTCCTGCTTGCCTTTCAGTGCACTTTCCAGTTAGCAACACTATGTTAAGTATTGACTTCAAATTTTGAAACCATAAATAATTTAGATCCACCTCTTCCTAGAGTGGTATTCTCTTGACTGACAGAGGCCTGAACTACCTGGGAGCAAGCTCGGCCACAAGACACTTCATGTGAGGGCATCTTGGTTCCATATTTTTTATTTCCCTCCTTGGTTTAGCAGAGACAAGGTTCATTGACCTTTCAGTCATGCTGCAAAACCTTGCTGTTGTTCTTGGCTTTTCTCAAGGAGGCTACAGAGGCAGAACAAGGTACTATGGAACATTGTGCTGGAGCACTTTTTCAGATGCTGAGGTATTAAAGTCTCTCTGTACTTTATAATGATTGCTGTTGTATCTGAAGTTTCAGTCAACTGCCTTTGTACACACAAAAACTAATCAGTCAATATATTGTTCTTTACAGACAATGATAAAATTCCATTATTTGTTGATGGCTCATCTTTCTTACTTCAGCTTTCACTGTTTTACAGGCACATAAAAGAAATTAATTAATTTAACTGAAAAAATTTACCTTGTTACTTGTCAGACTAGTCAGGGCCAAAACATTGCACATAGGAGGTTCTAATCAAATTTCTCTTTTCCTATCCTCTATTTTGCAACAATGAAGACAAAGTAAAATTTTCCACTGTATTAATTAGGAAGAAAGCAACTTTGTCGCAAAATGAAAATATGGCCCTCCTGACCAGCACTTCAGAGTCCTTTTAGCTGACTCACAAACAGGCCTGGAAAAACATGATCTCACTTTGCAGAAAGTCCTAACAGCTGACGTCTGGTGGATTGAAGTGTGTCAACACTAAAGAATTATTCTTTACGGTAGGAAAAACATTACAGTCATGAGGCTGGAATGAGGATACAGAACTCTAGGCATGGTGATGCATTATTTCACTTTAAGAAGAAGTGAAAATGTAGATTGATTCCCTGGAAAGTTTTCCTAGGAGTAAAGTCTGCGAAATTGTTTCCCTGTAGTAGAGGGAAAAAGAAGTAGTCAAAAAACCCCTATAAAGCCCATTGAAGCCTTCTGTTGTATTTATTAGTTCTAAGCAAAAAACAAACTGGGCTAAATGCACATAAGGGGTTAGATTTGGCATTGTAAACTTTGTCTTTGCTATTTTTGTAATTGACCTTGGCACCTAATGTAAATGCCTACTATGGGTAGAGTGCCAGCTGTCAGCTACAGATAGAATGCAAAGAGGATAGTATGGCCCTCAAAAAAACCCCAGTCTAAGACAGCTCAGGTGAATTGTGCCCATAAGTGAAAGAAGTGGCATAAGACCTGCTCTTCAGACAAATTTAGGGGATTGACTCTAGGCTGAAGCTTTTCATTTCTCTCCCACTGAGTTTTGGGGCCATGTAGCACTCCCTGGATGTCAAAGTGAGTTATAAATCAAGCCTCGAGTTTTTCCTTCACTAGAGTGGAGTTTGATCCCACATGCTAGTTGGCCACTCTAAACTACCTATATTAAATAAGGTAAAAGAAGAATAATTACCTCCATATTATAATTTCTGAACAGTATAATGTGTTCAAAGAATCTCTACCACATTAAATCCTACCAGCAGATAGCATGTGAGTCCTACTGGGTCTTAAGCACAGGCTAAGCTCAAAGTGCTTTCACATTATCGAAATGGCTGATTTTGCATATAATAAAGAAATAATAGCTAAGAATTTATGTAATGAATCCGAGGGTGTCCTTAGCATCAAATCAGAGCTCTGAGGTTTAACAATTCGTCAATATCTATGAAGAGAGCTAGTCAAACAGACTCTCCTCCTCCCCAAATATGGTAGCAAATTAAAGTGTAAAACCCTGAAAAATAATTCCTTTCCTAGCTTGTACTTTCAACTTCCAACATTTGACCTTGGATTATCGCTACTTGGGAATTTTCCTTTGCTAAAAAGCTCACCCATGACTCTCTGTGCCTCTAAACACCAAACTATCTGACCGCCAAACATCATGACCATGAGCATGGTTTGAACTTCAATTTCTCCAGTTCAACACATTCAGTTCCAAAAGGGAAGGAAACTACCATGAACATAGGAACAAGTTTTTCCTATCCCTGAATCGCCGACCAACACAGGAGTTTTCTAAAACACGTTGCTTCTCTAGAATTGGTTTGAGACCTGGAGTAGAGGTACAGTACAGGGCATTAAATATGAAGTGGGCTAAGAGAGCAACAAGCATAAGACCAACAAAAACCTTGACGGTCTTAATATATGATACTACATCATTATGATTTCAGGTAGCCAGTTCAATTAAATATAGTTAAGTGCTTTAGTGACAAAAACCCAGAAAAGTTAGTAAAAGTTGTCATTGACTTTGATGTCTATTTTTAACACACTCAGTCCCTTGGTGCCACTAAGATGTTGCAGGTTAATTAATGACTGCATAAATGTAGAGAGCTTTACATTTTTTTAATTTAGGAACACAGACTACGTTTCAAGGAAAACAGAAAGCTCATCAACCTGAGTTATCCAAAATGATTCAGAGCAAAATATAGACACAAAGTCCATCATTAATATAGTAGGGCAAGGACATTGAGTATGACTTTGTTCAGAAAAGGAGGCATACCATTCCCAGTGAATAAAGTTAATCAATTCTCTATGCCTTTTTTTTTTTTTTCTCTCCATGAGTTACCTGTTAAATCCCAGTTACTTCCAGTTTACTTAATGTAGCCCTTGGATACATCATAAACATATGGCACAAATATTAATGAGTCACTGTTGCCCCAGTGTAATTGGTCATCTAACCAAATGGCTCTGTTTGCATTCGTTGATTGGATTACCTAATTTTTTTACAGAAGTGTCTAAAAATTGATTATAGCTTGGTTTCCTTCAGGAGGTTTTTTCATTACCAATCCCGTCTTCACCCAAACTACCTATCCTAAATCGCCATACTTAAAATGATTTCTTAACCCTTATGTTCCTATGCAACAAGATCATTCTTTGTCTCCAATTATTAATTACTGACCTATGATAATGAGCAATGGTATGGTAGCTTTAGCCTAAATGATTCTTGTGAATGTTATTTTCACACTTGTGATTAACACTTTTTCCTTCCTCAACTTTCAGTTGGTCAGCTAAATATTCACAAATAAGAGCCTAGAAGAGGGTGTATATTCCAGTAAAACAAGTATATATATTATCATTTTGTATATGCATCTTGCTGGAGGCAAGAGAAACCCCTATCATCTCTAAAGATCTGAACCATACATGACAACAACCATTCCTCCTAGAGTTAAATGCTAATACTTTTAGATAAACAGAACTTATTTATAATAACACCATCTGCAGGATTCTGATAATGTTGGGGGAGGAGATTAATTTATCTTGCATTTTAAATAGAGATGGCCGCTGGCATAAAAGTCCAGATCTATCTTTTAGCCACCCAGTTATCAGGGAACTTCACATCCAGAGTACTGCATCCCTTACCAGAATGTCTCCATAATACCAATGGACAAGTGTGAGGAGGTGACAAAATGGTAGCACAGATCAGTTCCTCCTTCTCCCCTAAGCATACAGTATGCCCAAATGAAGTAAAATGAAGAATTCCCCCAGTTATGGAAAGATCTAAGAGTTAGGGCTGGATTTTATTTCTATGGTTTTAATCAACATGTCATATTACATGAGGGTCTCACCATTTTTTATGATCAATTGAGATTACTACTGTACTTTGCTGTCCCAGGAAAACAGTATGCAGCTTCGGCTGGACAGAGGCTTTCAGACCCTGCAAATCTCCATTTAAAAGACTGCATGATACATACATAATATATTCCATTCCAAACCTGCTACCATGCCCTTTCCCCATCCTCACTTCATTCAGGGTCACTTGTATAGCAAAAACAAAGGAGGTGCATCTAGGACAGGAGACCACATGAGCTACTGTACTGTGTTATCTCATGCTCAGTATTTCACTTGATAGGTTGGTAATTTTTATTATCCAAAGTACTGGCTCTCGTAAACTCAATAACTACCACGACTGTAGCCACTGAAACAAAAGTAAATGCTATGGACAAGTACTAAAGTTAAGTGCTCTGTCTTCAAACAGGGCAAGGTGACCTAGGAGTTAATTGTCCCACACAGAAATGTGGAGACACCAGTTCTGTGACACCCTACAGTCTTCATAGCCACAACCTACGGGAAAAGATCTCTGTGATTACAGGTCCTAAGTCTTGCTCACTTTTGCATACCTACTCCTTTACCCACCACCCAGTGACAGTAGATGGTGTATTTAATTAAAGAAAAGAAATCTGAAATGCCACAGAAATACACGAAGCAGATAAAATCAACATTAAATTCCACCTACAACAATTTCTATCGTGTGATGTGCTTATCCCTCTGTATGCTGAACATTTTGTCCAGAAGGATACTATGAGAGATGGTCTCAAAGCCTCTGCTGAAATCCTAAAAGATTCTACCAACTGGCTTCCCTTGATACGTTGTGTGGGTTATCTTGCCATAGAAGGAACTCAGATTTGACAAGCAGGACTTTCCTTTCATGGAGCCATGATGGCTGTGACCAATGACTGTATTGTCCTTCAGGTGTTTTTCAGTATTTCCTAAAATAATCTTCTTTGAGGAGAGGACAGGAGAGGACAGGAGAGGAGAGGGGAGGGTTGATTTTCCCCTATGAGAGGTGATTTTCCGCTATGAAAACCAAAATTATTCTTGCTAAAGTAAGGTAAAACAAAATTCAGTTATCATATACCACCATTTCCTTCCTCTGACCTTTTAACTCACTGACTACATCCCTACAACAGCCCTTTTGATTACAGAACTTAGATTCAATCTGTAAAGGCAGGGAAAAATGGCACACTTTGGTCATGAATGACTGCATATGCACAAAGAAGGGAACAAAGAACAATATCACAAGAACAAAGAGGTACCAACAACCAATATCCTGACATTTGTCAACATTTGAGTATTTAAGTAAAGCTGAAACCAATATTCTTTTCATGTTTTTTTCTTTCACTTAGTGCCCATGATTTGCAGGTGGGGGGAAAAAATGGACTATAAATCAGCTGCATAAAATTCTTTACATTTATCTTTTAGTTGGACATGAGGGTTGCAGAGGAAAAATGGCTGCTGTTCTTGCCAGACAGGACACTGCACACTTGTATGTACAATTCATGCTTTGAAAACATAGCCAAGCTAATTTATGTACTGAAAGCAACATTAACAGTGTTAATGCCACCAGCATCATCAAGGTGAATTTGCTCCCAGGTGTCTGAACCTCACTCAGGTATCTCCCCACAGCACTCCACATAGATATACTACACAGACACACACCTTCTGTGACATACTGCAAGGTGTCCGAGAAGAAAAGCTGGTAAATAGATGCAACGCTGCAAGAGGGGAGATTGAAAGACAGTTGAGAAAGACTCTGATACATTTGAGGCAATATCACGTACGTGTGAGCACTATGTGTGAACCTGATACATGTCAGCAGCATCCTGTAAGTAGCAGAGGGTATGTGAGCCTAAGGATTTTTCAATAAATAGCCAAATATATCCATGTCTCCTGGTCACCTCAAGCCAAGCTCCCCCTCTAGATCTCAGAAACAGAAGCAGTTCAGGAGGGCAGGACCTGCGAGGCTGCAGCATAGTCAAGGGAATGGATCGGAGAGAGCAACAGCACTCATGAGGGAAATGAGGACCGGAGGCAAGATGCTTGTTTTTGTACTTGGTTTCCTAAGAGCTATGCTTCGTTTTGGCAATACACCCCTTGCAAGCGTGAATGGCAAAGGAGTGACAGCCGTCGGCTGATCCCCTCAGGAAAGGGGATTGGGGCGCTGCAAAAGGCAGAGCTGCTGAAGCTCTGTGCTCCCTCAGCCCAGGCAGAAATCCATGGGAGGCTACAGGGAAGTGAGAAATCACACCGACAACACATTTCACCTGGCAGTCCGACATTGTTTATCAGCATAATAAAAAGTGCCAATACTTACCACCTGTCTAAAATACGCAGTAATAATAAACAGAGTTACAGGGCATATTATGGTCAATGATGAGATATTAATTTATAGCCCCGGAAGCAGGGAAGGAAAGCCGAGGCTACAGTGCCTTATGGGGGCAAAACTTGCTGGGGATGAGGCCAAGGCCTTTTCCTCTCTGATGAGAACAAATGGAAAATTGCATTGATTTTTTTTCGGTGGATTTTTTTTTTTTTAGTCTTAAAGTAATATCTCTGTTTAGATGATCAAGTTACAGAAACAAATGGCCAGTATATTACCTTTCCATTCCTATGTCATCTGGTAATATCTTTGTGAGAGTGCACGTTGATTTTGTACAGAATTAAAGACAAATTAATATTGGCATGTGTATATGGGGGTCAGGAAGGTGGGCGATCTTCATGGAGGTCTGTGAAGGCAGGGCTGGGCAGCCAAGAATACCAGAGCAGCTCCATCCCTGGGCACCAGGCACCTTCCTGGGAACTAGGAAAAGGCTGGTCTGAGCCATGGGCCTCTGGGTAGACCTGGCTCAGGGTCCATGGTCGGGCAGGGTCAGGTTGTGGGGAGCTGGAGACTGGCCCTGCTGCAGCACCACTGCAGCATGGGCTGACTGACCCTAGGGGCTGAGATGGGGACCTGGGCCTGAACAGGGTAGGGGAAAGCCAGGGGGGTGGGCAGGGACAGGAAGGACTGTGGATGCTCTCAGGGCCATGGCAGCCAAAACATTTGGTGCTTTCACACCAGCCTCTGCCTCACTGACTTAGCTTTCCCCTTCTACCCCCCACTCCAGCTCTGAACTAGAGCTTTTATGGGGTACTTTTTTTCTTCTCACTTTGTAGTGTTTCCCCCACGGTGGGTGAAAAGCCATTCATGAGCTGCTACTCCCACCAGCATCATCCTACCACCAGAGGAAGCAAGGTCTCAGTATGCACAGGGTGCATATGGTATCTCCCAGGTATCTCCCAGTGCTGCTTAAAACCTGAGTAAAACCTGTTTACTTGTGGTGCAAATGTGAATGTGTGGGCTTGCTGCCAAGAAAAAAAATTTAAATTCTCTGTGCACAGAAGCATTTTTACCTACAAAGTCCAGAGAGCCCCCTTCCACCCAGGAATAAGAGCTTTGTGAGTATCCCAGCATAACAGAAACTGCAGATAGTTGTTGTAAGTGATGTATTTAAATAGATTTATTCTATTTCTTAATTTGGAAAGGCAACAACTATCTTACAGGACAGGATTTCACTTTTTTTTCCCTGCAATTTATACAGAAACCAGGTGTGGTCAATCAGGCCACCCATGTTGATCATAACCTCATAAACATCACTGATCATCCGCATAATACAAAGAACCTATGTTGTGTTTTGCCTTTAAGGTAACAGCAACTGCAAAAACACTATCATTTGAAAAGACCAGACTATGCATAAAGTGGTAAGGGCTGACACTGAGTCACACAACAAGTGCATGTTTTTCTATATTATGGTACTTGTTAAGAACATAGTCGGTTGGGAAATTTTCAACAAAAGGCTTATTTTTGGCCACAATATTTCAATTAGCTTAAGCTTCATTTAATATTATGACCATCAAAGTGGTTCACTATTTTCCAGAAAATTGTATGATTCAGGTACATCGTAGGAAATAACTATAACTTAAAGAGGCGGATGTTTTCCTACCATATCTGCAGCTTCCTACAGACAGCCCTCCATCTATAACTTTAGACCTACAATGAAAGGGGAAGAGAGCCCTATACATAGAGACATGGTTATGTTCAGCAGCAGCTGAGCAGTCTCTTCCTTATGTGTTGTGCCATCTAGGATAAAACTGGGGTTTCCCTTGCCTTGTCTCGCAGCACAACTGGGAGAGGAAAGCAGGTGAGGTACAACTTCCTCTGACTTGCTGCCCTCCTGGTGGAAGGCAAAGGTGGACTCCAAGTGCTTGTGCACAGGAAGGGGGGGAAAAAAAAAAAAAAAGAGAAAGGAAAAGGCTGGGTGGAAAGCAGACCTCCTAGAGCCACCTGGAGGGTGAACGGAGAGGATAGCTATAGCATTCAAAGAACTAGGGGTGCAGTAAGGCCTGGTTCAAGCTTTCTGCCACATGTTCCCAGGGTCAAGAAGATTAATGGTCAGGTTTCTAGCCATGTTTTGGCTAACTCAACTCATTCATGTGTAGATTTTAGCAGAACAAACAGCTCCTAGCAGTCGTGTTAAACACAAGTTATATTCAAATACCTGTGGCCAGATAAAAATCTTCCTCTGGTGCCTGGTTCAAGAACCATAATTAGGACATTATAACAAAACTGAAAGTCCCAGGAAGGAAAAATCCTGAGATAGTGCTATTTAAATGTAAACACAAATTTTGCTAATGGTCTTGCAGAAAGATTGGGAGCTTCCCTTTGCCTTCAGCTTTTATGTGAGGCAAGGATTAGACCCATTCATTGCTTGCCTGTGCATTCTTACCATCTTTCTGTGGCATAATATGGGGTGTCACCCTTGGGAATTAAATAAAGTCTCACATATTGGTGAATTTGAAAGCAAATGAGTTCTAGAAATCCCACTTGGAAATTTTCTTGGCATGCAACATAAAGTCAAATGCAATATTTCCACATCACTCCCCCTCCCCTTTGGTTGTCTCAAAATTATTTAGAACCAGCTTCATTGCCTACCAAACATCTATGCTCTTTCTCTCTCCCACACGTACACACACAGACCCCCACACTGCTGCACTGGTGTGTGCATACATCTCTCCAGCTGTGTCCTGGAGGTTCCAGGGAGCCTGAAGGGAATGCTCATGAAACATGACTTTCACAGATTCTCCGTCCATCTGGAACGCTAGGGTAGCATATGGCAGGCAGCACAGTAACTGTTTGTGGACATGTCAGACATTTTTGCCTTGTGTATTACCTGATTAAGGTAAGAGAAGACGTGCCGATATAAGCCTCTTTCTCACACATTACCCCTCTCCAATTTTATTTTTCAATTTAAAAAGAAAGGATGTTTTGGCCAGCCCTGCAGGAATAGTATCCCCTGAAAGGCACAAGAATGTTCACATAAACACCACATTGCTGACACAATTATACCAGTTTTGCATAGACAGAGATAAAAAAAGAAAGGTGTGCAAGGGAAGAATGTTTTTTAATATAAATTGTAGGGTTATCCCTGGGGCTGGAGAAAAAGGTACAGTTAAAAAAAAAAAAAAAAGATTAGGAAATAATAACTAAAGCTACATGCTTTATTACTTCAGGTAAAAATATCTTATGAATAATATAATCATTGTCTCTGGTTATTGGGTATGAAAAAGATAAGTGTAATCAGTGTACTGTGATACAGGAACATTAACACTTTCACATTGACTGGATACAGACTTAGAAATGAGTTAAGAATCACTGGGTCATCTAAGTGGAGGATTATTCTACACACAGGCCCCTAGGTCAATTTAAATTATTTAATTTATCTTGGTGACCACAGGGGCCTAACCATCCCTGTGCCTGGATTTTTATCTTGCAGTCCTGTTAGCATAAGTTTAATTCTGGGGGATCAGAAAGCCTAGAGTAACAAGGCAGTATACCAAAATGCAGGCACTGGCTCCTGTAGGGTTAATAGTAGAACCACAAAGAGAAATGACTCAAATTATACCAAGGACGTTTTATTACCCAGCAGCCTTAATCAGTATATATTTTTTTTTACACATTATTATACCAAGGGTCCTTTCAGTGCTCATTGGCTTGTTACAAGCATTAAAAGAGGGGATGATGCATTGCAATTAATTCCATGTCTTACCCTGACTCTCGCTATTTTCTTTGAAAAGAGTTGGGAGGAAGCAGGCAGATGCATCTGAAAGCTGTCCAAAAATATTGGAAAAGAAGGTGAGTAAGTTTACTGGCATGCTACATTTTCACTCATTACTTTCACAGACAGTTGGGACCAATAGTCATTTACCCTCACACCACATTTATTGCCAGGGCATGTAGGGTTTTTGTAACCCAACCCCACTGCTTGAGAATACCAGGCTGGTTTCACCAGGCTGGGTTAGTATGTGTAATACTCACACTGATGTGTTTTGGGGCTCTGAAAATTTAGCGCTTTGGCTCTTTCTCATCAAGTGAAAAATTTGAAGATAAGTGCTGGTTAGAAGCATTTCTCTAGAAGTTTCAGTTCTGGTGGCTTTCTAACAAAGAGAAAGAAAGAAGAAGAGAGAACAGTAGGGCCAAAAGAAAGACAACAAAACATTGATGATACAAACCAGGGATGAATTAGTGGCTGGAGTCTGTACTGAATTATTGACAAATAAAGTCATGCTTCAATTTCAATCTAAATTGTCAGCTACACAGTCAGTTGTAAGATCATCTTGATCCTACAGACAGAAAAGATGAAAAGCCTGCTCTCAAGTAAGGTACAACCGTGTTGAAGAAAACATCTATGGGCTGATACAACATGAAGCCAAACTGTGAAATTTCCAACGGCCTTGTGCTCGTATTTTCTGGGAAGTTAGGAAAATCATATTATCTGTTTAGTCATGTTTTACAATAGATCAATAGCTTTAAGCTTTGCACTGGTTCCACTTTTGATGTAAAGCTGATATTCTCATAGATATTAAGGTATTTCCTCTTGTGTGGTGCTCTTTGAGCAAGCAGATGGTAGGATGTTACCAGGTCTCTGGTATGGCTTCAGATGAAGTTTAGGGACCAAAACCCAGTTTTTAAAAAAGGAGAAATTACCTGCACTGAATATCTTCCTAGTATGATATTTAAGGATGAAAAAAGTAATGGGGAATTAGCAGCTATCATATCTCCTTATGTGAAGCATTATACTCCTAGTTTGGACCGCAGCAACAGCTAAGCAAGCACCACCCAAGGCAATGTTAAACATGCTGTGGAAGGTTGCCTTTCAGACAGGATTCAAAACTTGATACACATTGCTTTGTAGCTCCAAAAAAAGAAAATTATGCCTAGGAAAGGAAACTATGTGAGGAAAGTTGGTCCTCTAGCATTTTGCCTCGCCTTTATCCAGCTTCCATTATTTCTGTTCACTTTAAATTTTAAGCGCAATAACAACCCAAGCCTAAAAGATAATTTACCAGAAACAATCAACTTTTGTCTGTTGCTGCCATCCCATCTGTACTAGCTCAAGGTTGTGTGTTGAGTGACTCAGCCTTGGCTTGCTCAAAGCAAATTCATTGAAGATTCCCTCTTGGGGAGTTTGTTTTAAGTTTAAGCCAAAACATGATTCAGTGAAAGAGTTAAATCTGGTGATTTGGGGTTTTGGCACTTTTTTCCAAAAGTAGAACAGAAATCTCAGACATCTCTGCAGTGTCAAATAAATGCAGATCTGGATAAAGCTTCAACAACTTTAAATCACAGCAAGGTTTCAGAATTGCTTACAGATATGTGATTAAAAAAAAAAAAGGGGGCAAAGAAATCACTGACTTGATTCTGGAGTAAGAAAAGAAAGAGTTGTTTTGTTTTGTTGTTTTGCTGGGGGTTTTTTTAAGAATTATCTCCTGAGAAAAAGGCCTTAACACTATTCCCAGGGCTAGTATTCACCCCTCTAACAGATTAGCCTAGGATACTTATGGTGGTTTCATATGGCATATTTTTTTAGCAAGCCAACCTTTTCTGCCAATGTCAGAAAAAGGACTGTTCTAGTCTTCCTGTAAAAACCTGTTTACATGCAGATTTATGCAGTCTGTAGGTAATGTTTCAGGGGAAACTCAAGGTGGAAGTTGGTGACTCTATATATACTGTTCAGTGTGAAGCTGAAATAATGGTTGTTCACTGCTGTTGAATTCAAGTTAATAAGAGCTATTTATTTGGTACTTCTTTTTTTCCTTTTAGTTGGAGATTCTCAGCAGTAATGATATTTTAAAATAAAACCAGTTTCATTTTAAAAATTAGTTTTCCAGAATTTATTCAACTTCAGATTCTTTAAGAAAGGTCCTACAAAATACTGCACCTCAGTCAATCATGTAGAAGAAGACAAATATTTCCTGAAATTAAATCAGAGTTGCTAGACACCATGAAAACAAAGAAATAAACAAACCAGAGGAACCTGGAAGAAACAGTAGTTTAAATAGAGTTGTGAAAAGTCTTGAAACAGAATGCAATAGGTCAGCTGCAGAGAATGTTAGATGAAAAACTTTAGAGCACCTATTGAAAATTATTTCGAAAGCATCAGTAGGTCAAATATTCATTTATTGCTTATCCAAGATGCTCCAGAGAATATTTTTTTTTTCTGTTTTCTTTGAATTGGCCAACAAGCCTAGATGCCCACAAGTGTAAAACTGCCTCTTCCAGAACATTAGAGAAGTGTTGGTTATTATCCCAATGCAGCAAAGCTCCTTGCCGCAATCAGTATTTCCTTTTTATTGAGAAAATACTTTGTTTTCCATTGCTGAATAAGTAGAATACCTCTCCAGTGAAGCTTCAACTTTAGTCCTCTTATCCCTCAAATTAATGGAGGAAAGTGAAGTTTATAAACACACTGGAGCTTGGAACATTAGAAACACTTGCCTGTGTTTGCAGCTCCCCAAATGCACAGCCTCATTTGCTGCCCAATCAAACTCAGTAGTTGTAACAGTTACCTATGCAGGTCTTACTCTAGAGTTTAAAATTCCCCACCTACAATATATATAGTTAGTCTTAATAAATAAATGACTTGAACTATGCATTATACATCATTCAAATCCATGAGGACACAAATTATGTATAATACATTGGCTGTGTAATTTATTTATTAAGCAAAACGTGAATTTTCCATGGTTGTGTTTTGAGGCACAGTTTGTCACACACAGCTAAATGATGTATTCTTATTAGTCCCACTCAATTACCAAGTCATCCCTCTGTGCACTGTATATTTGTTAATGATAGTGCCACAACGCTGCATCTACAATACCTGTGATTTTAGTGATTCATAACCACTCAGTAAAACTGTGAAAATGATAAATTGACTGCTGTTGATTAAATGCCTCCAACAGTATGTTTCATATGTGTTTGTCGCAGTTAGGAGTTAAAGAAACAGCATTGCTCCAATCATTTAAATATCTAATTAAGCAGAACCCTGGCTAGATAGAGAGAGCTTGCTGGAATGAAATATCATTAGAAGAAAAAAAGAAAAACTAGTATAGCACTGATTTTTTCATGTGTGTACATAAAGACTTTTCATCTCAACCCCACTGGTCATAAATATGTCATGAACAAAACAAGACCAAAAGATAAAAATTAAAAAGGCTGAAGAACTTGGAGTGGAGTCCTCCCAGACTCACTGCACAGCTGCACACGGTCGATTTGATGGCTTTAGCTGATATCCGAGATTAGCTTTCAACAACAGTGAACTCCAGTAACATATAAGGCAGTCCTTGATGACAGCCCTTAAGACTGGGGCAAATAGACTGGAGAGGAGAGGACGGGGGGAAGCTATATTCCAGTAAAGCAAATAGCACCTCTCAGCCTCCCACTGTAGGGAAAAATGTTTGCACATTTGTAGCAAAGGAATGGCAGAAGAAGTGGAAAATATCTCTTTAAAACTTAGATTAATTATTTTTATTGCTTTGCTTAATGCTTTTTTTCTCCCTTTAGATTAATCCTGTATAGAGTCCTCAAGCTAATACTGGAAGGAGGGTGGAACAAGACCAAGAAAAGTGGATGTTTCTGTGCCAACAATTTGACTCCTAGCTGAGGATGCTGGAGTAGACAGAGTAATAAAAATAAAGACTTGCCAACTTATGGTTGTCTTATTAAGATGAATTGGAAGAGGTTTTTCTCCCCTCCCTCATTTTGAATTTGGAGCTAAGTAGA
This sequence comes from Lophotriccus pileatus, assembly GCA_035583135.1. Taxonomy (NCBI): domain Eukaryota; kingdom Metazoa; phylum Chordata; class Aves; order Passeriformes; family Tyrannidae; genus Lophotriccus; species Lophotriccus pileatus. The sequence continues at coordinate 92,109,668 of JAWWES010000081.1, read as the reverse complement.
TAGACACTTCAGTAGACTAGGGGTTTCTCTTTTTTTCTAATCATTCTCCACACAAGCAGTGCTTCCATATTTCTGTACCTAACTAGTGACTTTCACTTCAAATCACTTTGATGTTTTCTGTGGCCAGAAAGCTGCCAGCTTAACAGGGGAAGCAGAGAAAATATCTGGTGAAAAGTCTGTTTCTTTTATTGTCCATTGTGCATTTTCTCTTAAACAGGAGAACCATGCCATGTCCAAAAATGTTTCACATTTTAAATCTCCAAACATATATGTGCAGTTATTACAACTCAGGAATGCAGGTCTAAGCCAATTCTGCCTAAATTTCAATGTGTGTCCACAATGATAGTAAATATTTTAGATGTGATGCTTACACCACAAAATCACCTCCTGCAGCAGAGCCTTACTAATATGGCATGTATGGTCTTTTTCATTTTGTTTTCAATAGGTATTCTCTTTCTACAGAAAACGTGTCCTCAGCATTGCACATGACTTACTTCTCCTGTACCACTGGACTCCCAGTCAGAGTTTTGTGAAAGTCAGTAAAGTAGGAGCAAAGTAAAGATATTTGTGTTTCCTAGGAACTGTTTTCTACAAAGCAAATGAATATTGTGATAAAGAAAGCAGCTCCAGGCAATGCAGTGTTGACACAGAGAAAATAGTCTTTGTAGTGGTTAACACTATGGTTAAAGTGACATGCCTAAATTAACAAAGAAAATAGGGGTAAAAATTGTAGTGTGCACCAAGTACCTCTGAAATTTAAACTAACACCCTATATTCAGAGCCGCAAACCATCCAATCCTCTCGTTAGTTAAAAACAACTGTTGACTGTAAAAACCACTTTGCCCTTAAAACACTTTTTTAAATGTATCTGTAGAATTGAAAGTGTATATTCCTCTTTATCCTGTACCCTTATATGCCACAAAGACTAGAATAGTAAATAGTATTCTGTTACAGAAATCTCAAGCTTTTCCCTCCAGTCCACTAAACAATGATATTGGATAAGCCATTTACCTGAACCGTTGAAGTCAGAAATGAGATTTATCAATGCAGACTTCACCCTCACCTCCATGGGTAGAAGTGACTTTTCTCAAAAAAAGCAGAGTGGAATTTGTTGTTCCATGCTAAACTTCATGTAGCAACAAAGCTATAACAATATAAACTAGCTACAAAGTGCAGCAAAACAGCAAGGCCCTCATTCTCTGGGATCTATATAATTATGCAGTCTCACCTACCTAAAACAAGTAGTCCTAGAGCTGACTGGTTTAGAAGGACCAGTTTGGCTTTTTAGTTATTGTTTGGCTACATGTGGTAATGCAGAGCAGCACTGACCTTAGCACTGGTTAATTCACCCTCTCAAGGAAAAGGAAGCCTCTGACAGAATTCCTCACTTTTTTAAAGAAGAGGCTCTTTCCATGGGTAAACATTATCAAAAAGATCTGAATAGTGTAAAAGGAAAGAAGGAAAACACTTCTTGTCCATACTAAGAGTGGTCAGAGGTTTTTCTTGGCACAGCATTCCCACTACAACCTCCACCTGAAGCTCTGAGCAGTTTGCAAAATCTGCATGAATAATTTCTTAGGCAGAACTGAATTCTCCAGTACTCCAGAGGATAAGCCATCCCTGAGGACAGGTACACAAAGTACTAGTGAAAAGCTGGCTGCTCACTATAGACTTTCAGAAGCCCTTGGAAAAGGCCATGTCATGTCAAAAGGGCAAACAACAAAACCAAGAACCCAAGGATATCAGCTCACAACTGCCAAAGAACCCCCCCGTTAACTTATTCAGTGACCAACCACAAAAACAGAGAAACTTGTTAGAAAGCACAGAGGTAGAAAGAAAAGGCAAATAAGTATCCAACAAAAAGCCCAGAAATTTCTGGGCTAGGACAGGCTAGGGAGAATATGCATGTCTGGGGGTGGGTGGCTGGCTGGTTGTTCATGTCCACTGGTATGTACATACATATCAGCTAATTGCCCATGGACAGGGTGGGGAGAAGAAGCCCGACAGTGCTAGAAAAGCTGTTGCTAGGGTTAATTTGTTCTTCCAAGTGTGTTTTGCACAAGGAAGCACATCCCCCAACTGTACTGCAGCAGTAACTATGAAGCACATATAGGAAGAAAAGGCAAAGATTTTCCCCCGGCCAGAGGCTGGAGAGATTGGAAATTAATGTATTTTCATTGTTTTTTCTCCATGTTTACCCCAACTAGACCCTAAATGTGAACCCTCAATCTTACCACAATACAAATAATAAATCTATTCTACACCAACGGAAAGGAGAGCTGGAAGCATGGTTGTATGTCTAAACTGGCAAGAAAACAGTGTCTAATAGAAGTCTCCCGATCTTTCAGGACAGGTTCACCATCCCAGCAATTAAATACTTTAAAAAGGCCAAATCTCGTTATTTTGCATCTGAAAGCCCACAGAAAAAGAATAAATAAAAAGCACTGCATAGAAGTGCCACACATTAATACTTCAAACACAAAACTCTGCACTATAACAGGATCCTATTGAAACTTACCTTTCAGACAAAGTGCCTAAACAGATCTTAACTGTAAATAATTGGGCAAAAGGGGGTAAAGCAACATTTTTGACAAAATAAAAACCCAAAGTATTAGGTGTCATAGAAAATGCACATCATTCTTCCATAAATAAAGTTGCTAAGCAGATTTACTGTGAAACAATTTACACTGTGTTATGTAAATGGCAAAATTCTTAAGACTGCTTGGTTGTAAAGAACAAACCTGTGAAAAGAACTCATTTTTACCATCAGTCACACCATACATTTAGCAGGTGTCTATTTTACCCACAAGCCTTGCAGATATGCAAATACATAAATTGCCAAATGTTTTATCTATTGTAATAAAGTTTTTCTGCTCATTATTTTCTGAAAGAAATGAACAACTGCTTTATTAGACCTGGATGGATGTCCCTTTCCAATTTCTTTGTAATCAAACAGAAACTTGGCAGTGAACCAAAGCATTTACTCTTTCGAGAACACAGTGTTTCAGCTACTACTTAGCAACTCCTTCTGTAGAACACTCTTGTCAAGGACTCTATCAAGTATATCATGAAGTGTACTCATTATAGGGAATAAAATTCTCAGCTGGCCTTTTGCTTACCCATTGCACAAGCAACACTGAAAGGCAGGTTAGAGAACCACCGATATTGCTGGTTAGAACTCTACTTTTGTTTATGGGTATGAAAGAAGACAACAAGAGTTAAATGAGCAGGGTGGCTACATGTTACTCCTTGCATGGTATGTCTGTGAGTCACATTATAGCTTTCAGTATCTATGATTAGGCATTACTGCTAAACTTGTGCTTTCATACATTTTCTGACATCAGCTCTCTTCCTTCAACCAAAAGGGAAAATCTTGAAGTTTTCCATCCCTCAAATTTCACAGTTTTGACAGGCAGATCAATCCATCTTTCAGTTCTTTCCTGCTGCAGGTCCAGTACTTATTTTCCATGCATATCCATAAGAACAGAAAAATCAAGTGTTAAAATTAAAAGTGTGACTGCAGTCATAACGGGACTAGTTTGAAGCCAATGCAAGGGTAAGAAATTATTCTTCCACACTTGTTTAGTCTATATGGGGAGATGGTTCAAAGGTAAGCAGAAGATGTATTGCTGATGCAATGAGAAACAACATGCCTACAGTTCAATTTGCCGTGCTGATATCACACATCTTTGATACTAATATTTGAATTCAAAACCAGCACATATTCTTCTGCCTACCCAGATCATGAAAATGAGGAAACTAGGCAGCACAGAGGCACAGGCACAGGCACAGGCACAGACACTGGCACAGGCACTGTCGATGGGACTCCCCATCGACATCTGGCTGGGGCATGTCCAGAGAGGTACTGGGTTTGCACCTAGTAAGCACAAACAACATCTAAACAGTCAAAGCAATCCACTTTGGTTTTGCTTTGTAGAACAGCCAGAAGAGATTTCTTTCTACCACATGTGTTTTTCTTCCATTCTCACAGCTGTCCTCTATAGTTTTCTGTTATTGCTCAGTCTCTGTGATCTGATCTCTGAATGAAACTTCCCCCTGCAAAATTGAAGCAAATGATTACAACAAGGCACTGCTATAAAATTCAGTCTTTCAATCAAGACACTACATGGTTGCTAGTGCAAGATTGTTTATGTAAGAGTGTTAGATTTTTAAGTTAAGCAGTTCCTGAAACTTTTATGGATGTTACTTTTCTAATCTTTTTCATTATTTTACACTGATCACTAGGGATGATTGGCTGACAGACTGTATCAATCAGCCTGAGTGCAAGGATTTTCACAGTACTGTGTTTCCAAAAAATGTGCAGTGAATATTCAAGGCTTTATCCTGACTGGATACCCTAATTAGTCTGTCTGATTGAATCTTGTCTTCCATTTTCAAATTGTTCACTAGCAGCCAAGGTGTCACTCAGTTCCAGACTGGCTTCAAGTAAAAGAAAAACTTCAACATATATGAGAAAGAATAGTACCAATAGAAAGTGGGACATACAAATTAATAAAGATAAAAATTCGTAATAAATAAATATAAGTTTCCTGGTTTATTTCTGTCTTATGTTTGTCCCCATTTACCTCTACACTTGGGTAAAATTACTGTCTCAATTTTTCCAACAATAATTCTTTTTTTTTTTATGGAGCTGCTGTGGTTTAACCCTAATCAGCAACTCAGACCCACACAGCTGGTCACTCACTTCCCCCTGGTGGGACAGGAGACAGAATTGGAAGGCTAAAAGTGAGAAAACTCATGGGTTGAGGTAAACCTCACCTGAGGGCAGTTTTATAGATAAAGCAAAAGCCACGCATGCAAGGAAAACAACACAAGGAATTCATTCACCCGCTTCCCAGGGGCAGGCAAGTGTTCAGCCATCCCCAGAAAAGCATCACGTGTAATGGTGACTTAGGAAGACAAATGCCAACCCTCTGAACATTCCTTCCTTCTTTCTTCTTCTCCCAGCTTCGTATACTGAGCATGATGCCATATGGTATGGAATGTCCCTTCGGTCGGTTAGGGTCAGCAGTCCCAGCTGTGTCCCCTCCCAGCTCATTGTGCACCCCCAGCCCACTCGCTGGTGGGGGTGGGTGAGGAGCAAAAAAGACCTTGACTGTGTGTTAGGACTGCTCAGCAATAACGAAAACATCCCTCTGTTATCAACACCATTTTCAGCTCAGATTCAAAACATAGCCCCATACCAACTACTGTGATGAAAATTTACTCTACTCTAGCCCAAACCAGTGCAGGAACCAAGAGGCTCCATTATCAAATTCTAAACTACAACAGAAATAAAAACTTACTGTAATTATTGCAGAAGAGGCAGGAACAAATGTTATAAAGGAAGAGGGCTCTGAAGTAGAAACCATGAGAGAGGAGTCAATACAAATTAGAAACTGATTTACCCCTCAAAAGTTTGTTGAGGATACTTGGGGTGCTGGATGGGTGATCTTACTTACATGTTTACATTTAAAATGTACTGAAGAGTATTTCCAGTTAACATGCCATGCCTACTTAAACAATGTGTTCACTTTTTGTATTGCAAAGTATTTGTTATAATTTCTATAAATTGAAAAAAAAATACTATTTTCATTCAGTGTTTGAGCCTACATAAAGTCATAATGGAAACAAAGTAGAACATTTTATTGGCACTAATGCCTTTAAGATAATCCTGATAACTGAGACACTAACTTTTCTATTTACTGATACTTTCAGGTTATAACAGAATTTTTTTCAGAAAAAAAAGCTTGAAATCATCACATAGGTATTTAGCCTTCCAATTTTCTGTCTAAAGTACAGTTAATACCTCATTAAAAACAAAAACTTGAAACTAAACAAACAAAATCCCATACATTTCTAGTGTGACTGCTTCTAATACATGCAAAGTTATAAAAAGAGTCTGTCATTTATACAAGGGAGTAGGCTTCACTTCTAATGCAAGAAGTAAACTTCGATTTCAGGGGAAATTTACCCTGAGACAACTGTATTAGTCAATACATAAAATAATGACAGTTCCTAGGGAGTAAGGGAATTAGAGATTAGTGATGTATCACAGGCTGCCAGAATTAGAAACACAGGGGCTAGGGGAAATTTTATTCTAAGCAATAAGTTCAACTAACCTGGAAATTCTCCTTCTCTCTCTCTTAAAAAAAAAAAAAAAAAAAAGTTGACTTGAGCCATATGGAGCAGACTTAGCCAAATAAGCACACAAAAGAACTAGAGAAACCTCATGACTGATCATTGCAAGTCTCCTTTAAATAAAATTAAAAAAAAAAAAAAAAAAAAAAAAAAAAGAAAAGAGTAACCAATACCTTGTTTTCTTTTCAAAGTAGTTTTAGGTAGATGATGTTTTATTCCTGGTTTCTGAGCCTCTGCAATTCACTTTTTAAATTGTTCTTTCCCAATGCAGGAGCTAAAATCATTTTTTTTCAAAATCTAAAAGCTGACAGGATCACCCATAACCTGATTCCAGAAGCTGCATATTTAAGGGTCACAGAAAAGTTCCTACTTTTCCCCTCAGAAGACTGCAGATTGCCTAAAAACCTCCAAATATTGAGGACTCCACAAGTCCTATGACATGGTCATTCCAAACCCAAACAGACGTGGGTGTTGAACAGTACAGCAGCTGCTATACATTCAAATAACTTTCTGATATCCCAAGTGAACAAAAGGTACTGGGCCCAAAAACTCCAACAATCACCCTCCAATATATGTTGAACCTGAGTAATGACAAGGCTCTCTGAGAATCTCAAATCACACTTACATTTTGATGTTCTTGTTCCTATTTTTCCGTGGTTCTGTATGTAAATTCTTACCATGCTGCCAGAATAGACTTATGACATAATGCAATATAAAGTTATGATTTGAGTCTATTTTTGGCACTGTTCCATGCACTTCTTGCTCCGTTTCCTTAAATAAGAAGCAGGTTAATTAATAGGATGCATTTTAAGCAAACACACTATTTGAGTACTGCTGCCTTCCTAATGGCAGATTTCAGTCCACGTTTCACTTGCAATCTAGAGAAACCCACCACAAATCTGAAATTTCAGAAAATCCAGGTAAGATCTACCAAATCCAATTGCAGCTAGATGTTATGTATGAAACCAAAGTTACCACTGTGCAAGCTCTTATAAATTTCTGTCCTTTGTAGGTGAAACCAGGATATGGACCACTGAATTTATTTTCCCCATTTGTCTCTTGTGAAAACCAGTTCTGTGTAGGTGTCCGTAGCAGAGACTAATCTGTTCAGATTCAGTTGTTTGAGATACTTTGCATCAGTTTTAGTAAACAACAGTGTGCCTCCCATTTTTTCTTTCTCAGACATTTTCTTTCTTCTTAGAGAAAGCTTTAAAAAAAAAAAAAAGTGCTTTCTTCATGAGTCTTCGGCCTTACGTAGTGGCCTGTCCTCCCAGTGTCCTTCCCCAGGCCCCGAGTCATGCATCACTCATCTTGTCACATTGAACTCCAGATGCTCCTACCCTAGAGAATGCTCTGACTCTGGCAATTTTTCTTCATTCTCACTAACAATTTGGTAATGAAATATTGATTTTTAGTTAGATTCATATTGATGCTATTAGGTTTGCATTGATAAATCATGCTGGCCTCCTGTCTGAGAGGCTAGAAAGTGCTACACTGAACCCTGGAGATTACAATCAACTCATTGATGTGTTAATTTGATGGATTTTTTCGTTCTCTTAGAAGAAGTAGGAGGGGTAGGGGAAGATTTTTCAGTACTGCTGTTGTAAAGTTTTCACAGTGAAATCAGGGACAGTAATTGTGGGGTTTTCTACGTGCATTCACTTTAAAAGTACCTTTCTGCCTATTTGTCCAGAACATTAAAAGAAAGGAGGGGGAGAAGGACTCTGGGGTTGAGAGGATATGACACACCTTGTAAACAGAGCTCCAGACTCCCACATGGAGTGGAAAAAATAGGAACAGTTAAATCCCAATTAAACCCTTTGGAGGTTGTAGTCAAAAAACATCTCCTTCTGCTAAACAGGTCTTCATGTAGAGCTAAATCCCAGGTGAAGGGAAAATACTGTAGACATGGGAACCCTCTCTGCTGGCCCTGTTCTACCGAGAGCCTCAGCAGTGGGATAGCTCCCCCCTCCCCTCTCCAGTGAAGTGCCACTTAGCCAACGTCCACATGCATCTGCAGCCTATTTAAAACAGCCCCTAGCTTTGATTTATGGTACTGTGCAAATGTAATGCCTGTCATTAAGGGACAATACGTGCCAAACCAAAGGATTACGTTGTGATTTCCTTCAAAGGCACAGGGTTTCAAGGGGGTACAGCAACCACTACAGCACAGGAGGACAGGCTTTTAGAGAACACTTAAGTCAAATTTTGCTGTATCGTTATTTTAAAGCAAAACCATTTCACATTTAATGATGCTTCACTTATTTTCTCCAAAAGGTTATCATCCTCCTGCTTCATTTGCATGCCCCACCATGATCCCCAGCATCAAGGGACAGTAGAAAAGCCTGTTTAACAAGGGACCAAACCTGTAAACTTCATTAATAAAACAATTTCCCCCACTGAAATAACTTCTCAAGTCCTTAACCAGATGCATTTAATTTTTTTGTACATTTTTTTATCATCCCCATCCTGTCTTTTCCTGTCCCGTTAGGAACACCAGTGATCAGCATGCCGGGTCAGTGACACCTTAACTGAGTCTGAACCTCATACAGACTATGGCTGAGAGTAAACTCCAAAGGAGTTACCGAACAGGCCTCAGCAAAAGACATGGACCTACCTTTGATTAATAATTATTGTATGGAGTTGAGGGGAGCAGAGGGTGCATGGAAGAAACTCCATTATCAACTCTTCCTGCCCTTCCAAGAGACTTCTCTACTTCATTCAAAGTTGAACCACTGAAAATAATAACGCCACTTAACATAGGACAGTTTATTATTACCTTAGCTGTTCTGTTTTGGTCCTGGTTGAGAGAAAGAAGGGGGACTTTAAGGAAAACTAAAAATGAGGGGTTTATATCACATGGAAATGGGCACATTTTTGCTGGAACTTGCTTAAATAAACCACTTACATACTGGGACATTTTCTAATTAGCTTCACTTCAAGGCTCCCTTCCCACCTCCCTCTCCTTTGCCCTCCCAGATGAAAGCATATGAAGAATCCTGTCCTAAAGAAATATGTCCTAGTACATAAGGAGGCAATCATCTCTACCTTCAAAAAGATGATGTCAGTGATGAAACTGTTAGTTAAATTCTGTTGTACTATTGACATCTTAATGCCACAAACCCAGCTGGTACGAGATCAGTAACATAAACAGTCGAGTTCAAATTAATCTCTTTGAACCTCACTGCTGAGCTGAAACCTCTGTTTGACAGTCTAAACTGCCAACTTCATCTTCTTCTCCCAGTTATACAGTAGGCTAAACATGAAAAAAAGCACCCTGGTAATGCGAAAAGGTTTTGCATGTAGCAAGGAAATTTAAGCTCTGGCAACCATTTCAAGCACAGCTCTTACTCTTTGCACACATGTAGTATTTTGCATTACCACATATGCTGTTAAACAATTTATTCATTTATTTAGATTTTTACAGCACTTATCCCATGCTCCAAGTGCTTTTAAAATTATTTAAACATTCAGTACAACACTTAACATTTAAATTTACAATTCAGTTAAGAATACTTAGGTTATGGTAGAACAACCAAATTTAAAACTAATTTACTCTACCGAAGCACCCTCACAGAAAACCCACAGGGAGTTAAAGCTATCAGCCCAGCTCCATCCCACATGTCTGCCTGAAAAAAAAAAAATTGAGGAAGAAAGGAAAGGCAAGCAAGCCTCTCTGCTGCTGTAGCTCAAACCAATATGGATTCAGAAGACTGGGGAAGGGAGCTATATTCCAGAATCAGAAACCCGTGAAGAAAGCACCCTGGCAGCTACTCTATTCCTTTAAAAAGCTAATTCTAGATGTTCCATCAATGGCTTACCACATCCCAAACTACTTCATTGGGAGTTATAAAGCTGTGTCTGCTGAAGACCTCTCCTATGAGTGCAAGGTGGCTCAGGGTTGATACCCACAGTCCAGCTACCACAGCTAAACAAGTTACCAGAGATCTGTTGAACCCAGATTACTCTCTCTGAGTGCCCTTATAGCCCATCACAAATATGAGGTAATTCAATTTAACCTGCAATGAAAATAGATTAAGCTAAGTCAAATCACCTTTCATTTGTCAAAGGCGAGGAGGACACACACGGACTGTTTCTGCAGCTTGGCTGATGCACGGTAACCCGTTAAACTGCAGTAACTCAATTGCAGGTCTGAGCCCTAACCTGCAGTCACTCAGAGAGGCTGAACCTCTTGACATGAAGCATGCCACTTTTCAGTAGGTTTATTTTTTCACTAACCTTAACAATTGCAAGTACCCATGGCAAGAGCACAAGTCCTGCCCTGTGGTTTCACTGCAGTCTGATTTAACCAGATGTGTAAACGCCTGCACCAGACGCCGCATTTGAATTCAACTGGAAGATTTTCAGTCTTCTTCCCTTACAACTGAAATGCTCCCACTTCCAGTTTAAGAAACTTTTAAGGTCTGCAGGACTCCAAGAATTAAATGCAAGGATTTTGAGAGAGAAGAGAATTTTTTTTAAGCTGGACTGCAATTGCACTATTACAAGGACAAGAATTACAGGAATGGTGGAAAGAAAGGGGGAAATAAGATTAAGGACTAAGGTCTAGAAATTGAGTCTTTTCTGACTAATTATGTAATATTTGTTGATATTTACAGGGACTGGATAACTAGAAATAGCATAGGTATGCAGAGATCTGTATTTTCTACATGATAAAGTGCAGCAGGAAGGTATGTACTTATATACCTACCTACTTGCTTATAAGCAGTAAATGATTTTCTGATTATTATGTATTTTCCTAATTATTTCCATATAGATTTTCTAAAAATTTCTTAAATAGTCTTGATCCACTTGACTGAAGTTTTTATGTCAGCCCTAATGCTCTACTATGGGGTTTCTTACTTACAGTTCAGAGATAAAATCCATCATAAAACCGCCCATAGAAATCTTGGAACATTTTACAATTGATCTTCACAGTTTCTGCACTTTGCACCTCCTCTGCACATCCCTTCCTCTTTGATCATCTCCTGTTTTCACCTTGCAAAGCTCCAGATAACCTCACTTTTGACTTTGCTTTTAGGTTAAGTCAACAAGTCCCCTGCACAAGACCCTGCCCACCAGGAGAACTCCAGATTTGTACAGATCACAGCCATGTCCATGGTGGCTTTTCAGTGCATGCAGTTGTTCATCTTGACTAGGAATGGAAATCTCACAAACTGTGGCAATTCCTAGCGGTACTGTGGAATGGTACAAGGGGGAATGGCTTTAAACTGAAAGAGGGTGGGTTTAGATTAGATATTAGGAAGAAATTCATTATTGTGAGGTTGATGAGACACTGGAACAGGATGCTTAGAGTAGTTGTGGATGCCCCATCCCTGGATGTGTTCAAGGCCAGGTTGGGTGGGGCTCTGAGCAACCTGGCATAGTGAAAGGTGTCCCTGTCCGTGGCAGGGGAGCTGGAACAAGATGGTCTTTAAAGTTCTTCCAGCCCAAACCTTTCTGTGATACTATAATTCTATGTGTGTTTAGCTAAAAAAGTCTGAAGGACCCTTTGAAGAGAAAAAGGAAATGAAACCATCAGTATTGGTAAGCCTTTAGTGAGTTTAGCCCAGGCAGAGGATGAGATCCAAAGATCTCTCTCCAGAGATTGCTGCAGAGAGCAGCGTTTTTCCAGCAGCTCAGCTCCCACCTCCTTCCATGAGGCCACCTCGACCCCGAGGGGAGACACAGGGACCGAAGCTGCTGCTGGTGCCACCAATGTCAGCTCTTTCTTTCAGGGAAGCGTCTCGTGGATTGCCACAGAGGCTCCTGTCACTGGCCTCCCCCTGACCTTTCCCCTCCCCAGTCATGCTCCACAATCAGATTTCACTAAAAGACAAAACCTCTCTTCCTCCTTCTCACCATAGGGGTCCTCAGGAAGGGGAAGGGATAGAAACATCATCCACATGGAAAATAATTTCCTCCTTGCCAGCGTATCTGAAATTGATGCAGCCAACAGCATTCCTTGTGAATGTTAAATTAATTTGGAAAATCTTCATGTGTTGTTCCTTACCATGAAAAGCACTCATCGCTTCTTGCTGGCTCTCTGCCCTTCCTAGGAATGGAGAGGGAAGTTTAACAGGCCACGGCAAAAACTGTGGCTGCAGCATGTGGCTTAGCATGAAAGACAGGAAATTCCCATTCCCCAAAATATTGGGCAGCAATGACAGCTTTGTCTCAAATGCAGAGAATTCAGAATTTATTAATGCTGCTGCACCAACTGTGAAAGGAAGATTGAATTGTCCTTAAAGGAAAATAAATGTAAATAATGATTTCTTTTTGTTTGAAGCCTCTTTGGAAGTTCAGTACCTGAAAGGTTACTGGACCAACAGCTGTATAAGTGTGGAAAACAGTATTATCAAAATGTCAAAAAGAATCTTGAAAGGTTTAAAAAATGTAATTAATAAATCTTCTTCTGATTAGTTTGAACTGTGCATATGAAATTGTACTGGGTTTGCTTAAATGCTATGAGGAAGCAAGAAGGATTCAAATTAAATTCTGGAGAGCAGGTTTTTTTCTTTATTCTTTTAAAAAACACTATATTGACAAAATTTGATTCTATATTATATTTAATTTTCCATTGCTGCTTTACCTGACTCTAGATGCCTCCAAGTGTAGCCAGTCTCTCTTAAAGTGCGCTCAACTATTAGCTCTATTTATACTTTTTGTTATTGAACTTGCTCACGCTTTCCACCTGCCTTATATTTCTGAGGATGATGTTACATATTAAGCCATTCTGTCTTTTACCTGTCTAGTAATTTTGACTTTTTTCTTTTCTTCTCAGAATGGATTTTCTTGTTATTAAATCTACGTTCCGCATCAGCCTGCTAAGCTGAAGATTGACCTTTAATTTCATTTTGCTTTTAGGCTTCCATTTCCTTCCCTAAAAACTATTTTTGGTATTTCATTTCTAATTGGAAATAAGTCTGAGTAGCAAAAAATCTCTAACCCTTCTAACCTCCTGAGCATTTGGATCCACAGGTTTCAGCAGCCGCGGCCAGGCTGGCCAGCTGTGGAGGCTGGATATGGACACAGGCTGTGATTTCAGTTGCCTGAAGGTCACAACTTTAGGAACGAGCATTTCCATAAAAGTCATTATTTAAAGAGGGCTCAGGTATTTTATTTTTAAAAGCTTATAGTACACTAACAAGAGGAGCATGAGCCTGGTTTTCTCAGCAATTACTCAATTCCCATGCAAGAGAGAGAGGTCTCCTAGTTCATCCACTCAGGAACAAGAGTATTGCATCATAAAACAGACCAGAACTCCCCTGTTATCACTCAACTCATTCGCTGAAGTTTAATTATGAGATATCATGAAAAGAAGCATTTTAAAAGCCCATTTTTAAAACTGCCCTCAAACACTCATAAGAGACCAGACTAGGAGACAAAACAAAATGGCTGAAACAGTATTATATCCTTTATTCTGCAGAATTGGGAAGTTTCCTTCCAGGTGAGGGATTGTGTTAGAAAGCTACAGGATTGACAGAGCTGCAGTATCCTTTATCTGATCAATCCAAAAGATTTGTGCTGCCTAACCAATTCTAAAACACTAATGAGAATAGGAGGTGACTTCTCCTTCCTGACCTCAAAATTTCTCCTACATCTGCTGAAATGCTACAGCACATATTAAATGTACGTGTTTAATATGTTCAATATCCTAAATTATCTTTCTCATTCTTCCCTCCACCATTTTGCACCATTTTGCACCACCACATGCAGATGCCTCCTCCAGAGGCACTAATGGGCTTGCTGGCTTTTTCAATACGTGTTTCAGGTCATAATGTGACTAGCTGGTTTTTTCCAAACAGGGGTTTTTCAATTCCTGCTTTGCAAACAGAGCTTGCGCCTATCACAGACCAAGGAACAAAGCTGTAACAATAGCCTTCAGTCTTTTTAAGACAAGTATTGCCTCACAGCTCTGCCTGAAAACCAACTCCTGTTTTGCCAGAGACAGTGAAAAGTAACTCATACCCCAGATGGATTCCTGGCAGGCAGGGCAGACTAAACCCGGGAGTACTATCTCCATTTGATAGAGAGAAGAAAGACACAGAACAATAAAATGGCTTGCCTGGGGGAGGACCAAGAAATAAACCACTTCTTCAGAGGTCCAGCTTTTCAGATGAAGCTTTATTATCCATATTTGCCAACAAAAGAGCAATAGAACTAGCACTGAAATAGGGAGTGGTGGTGGGGAAGATCTAATCTGACTAATCCAGTCCTAAAAACAAATTAGTAATGGTAGACAAAAAGGAAGCATGCTCTCCTGCTTTCCTTTTCCAGTTACACAATAAGGATTTCAAACTGAGTTTACTCATTCAAGGTGACTAGGAAAGCCAGGAAACATGGATTTTAACAGCACACACTATCAGGTACATAGATCAATCACAGAGGCATAAAGAGATATATTCATGGCCCTATAGATTAATAAACCGAAGATTACTTGCCATTAGAGATGGGGGAAAGGCTACTTAAGCAGCTTTCTTAAGCAAAGACACTTTAGCAACTATATTGATTTCCTTCGTATGCCTAAGAGGCAGTAACAATTTTGCTTCACCAGCGAGGGCCTGACCTTCAGCCTTGAGTTTGCCTTCCCAGAGTGTCCTGTATAACCCCAAATGATGATACACGATACCAGAAAGAAACAAGAAAGATCTTAACAGGTCCCAAGTGCTTGATGATTTTCAGGAAGGGGCTTCTCACTCTTAGGTTGCCAGGCTCTGCTTAAAACCAACAATTCGATATACTGGATCAGCATAAGTTCGCAAAAGCCCAGGTAAATCTCAGAGAAGCTAATCTGTCTCAAGGCTCTGGAATATTACTCAAACTCAAGAAAAATCAGTACAGCAAGCAGTGAACATCTCTATCCGTCCTTTCATAATTAAATTGCAAGAAAAGTATGGGGACGCTTTCTGCAATTCATAAGTTAAGGGAAAAACTTTTGCCATTTGCTCTGTGTCCTAAGGTATATCTGTCACTAGAGAACTAATCCTGATTATTATTGTTATTATTTATGCAACATCTATTTTCAGCTTGCCTGCTTCCCTTTTGTAGTTTTGCTATCCCAGAAATTTTATTGCTAATCAACTTCTGGCATAAACTTAAGCTAATGAGGTTTTTTTGGGCTGTATCATATGTGAGGTGAAAGACTAGAGATGAGTGTCTCAGGGACATCTGTTCAAGTTAAAGAGTACAGCAAGGGAGTGAGGGAAAAGACATGTACCTGCGACTATCGCATGCAAAATCCACCTGCAGTTACTCATTCCCGCTAGTAGCCCTGGTCATGAAGAAAACCATGCTCACAGATAAGCAGAGAGAACATTTGCCATGATAGCTAGGTCCTGAATAAAATTAAATGCAATCTAACCATAAACCCTGGTGATTCTGTCGAATGGGCCTGTTCCTCCAAGATGAGGCAGTTATATTTTAAGCATTTTAAAGGGGAAAAGTCGACCGCTGCTGTGTATGTTTTCCATCCATGTATTTCTTGTATTGGATCATCTGTCCTAGGTAGATTTTTTAAGCAGAGTTTACTGCAGACCTGAACTAGAAATTGAGAGATTTCTTTGTACCCAAGTCACAGCCCTTTAAATGAGATTTGAGCATGGCCTCCTGGACATGAAATGTCTGTGTATTTCCTTTGTATGTGAATCAGGTAGAGGTCTATAGGCTACATTAACTGGATTGCAATCTTCTAGTAATTACCAATAGGCAGCCTGTCCCTTTGTGCATACCTGCTGGGAAAAATGGTATTTATCTGAAAAACTTCTATCCCACATTTTAAAATCTTGCTACTTATTCAGATTAAATCTTACTGTCATTGTCTCTAGAAGCTATCAGGCCTTGTTGGGGAAGTAGTTATCTTGCTTTTTCCAATCTATTCTCTGTTCTAGAGATAGGGTTTTGTGGAGTTGCAAATCAGGATTTAAAAAAAATAAAATTTATCAGTACATCAGGATTTTGTGAAACGAGCTAATAGGTGACACAAATAAGATGCATTACTTTAGTAAATGAATACAAAACAAACAAAGGAAATGCTTATCTTCCTGTTTTAATACGTTAGTTCGCTTTTTTCTAATATTTAAAATCTGACCACCTGCAAAAGATTATCAAGATCCTCTGTGGATTTGCAGGAATGCTTGCAGTACTTGGAGTGAATGAGATACTCTCACTAGCATACACTACTCCCTGTCGTTCAGCATGCTAACAGCGAGAGACAGGGCCATCAGCAATGCAATTGTTATTATTTGGTAAAGACTGGTGGTGACTTATGAGTTCCAGAGTGCATCTTCCTCATTTGTTTAATGTCGAGAGATTACAATTTCCATTTACTATGGTTTTATAACATGCAGGTGGGAAAAACCTCTTTTCCGAAAGCTTGTCAGTAGCCGGTGCCAATGCTGAAATATTCCTGCTTGATTCTTTCAAATGGAGCTGTGCCGTCCTTGGGTACAACTCAAGGTCCAAATCCCATAACCAATGCCTGCTGCCAGATGCTGCCAAGGGTTCAGACATAGTGCCCATGGACAGGGTGCACCGGCTGCACGCTGCAGCCAGTCAGACAGGAGCCAGGCTGAGATCAGCCTCCATCGAGCTGCCGGGGTGCAGCCAGTGCTGGGTGGAGGAGGCTGGGTGTGTGGTAAAACTGCTACACTCTCCCAGCCCTCCAGCACGACTCCTGGCCATGCCGTCTTCCTGACTTGGCTTCCGCACCACTGAGGGGGATAAACAGAGTATTTGCTGATATTAGAGGGGTCTTGCACTGAGGAAGTCCCATGTCCTGGAGAAGACATCCATCTGTACACTTTTAAAAGGCTGGGGAGGATTTTATGGGCATCAAAACAATAGGTCTGAATTGCAACGTATTTCAGGCAGGGGCCCTTCCAGCCTCTTTCCCTTGGACAACCCCAGCCTGACAGCATGGATGGCTTCACATGAGTGCCTCTGTTCCACTCACTCATGTGGTGCCAGCCTCCCAGATGCCAAAACCAAGGCTTTGTTTTGGGGGTTCAGGCTGAGCTATGTCTTCATGCCTCAGCTCTACATTGCTTCAGATTAAAACCAGTCTGTTAAGCAGGTTGGCAATGCCAAATCAGATTTCCAGAGGGTAAGGGTGAGCAGGCAGCTATGGGGCTTTTGGAGGATGGAGAATCATCATCCTCACCATGGAGGATGCTAACCCATGCTGCTTGACTACATCCACTCCATTTACTGCCTCAAGAAGCAGAGTTGGCAGCACAGGACTGTCTGTACTGCAGCATGGAGGTGGAAAACAGAATGGGACACAATCCACTAACAGGATTGCTGTTAGTGGAGCCTAAACAGGGCAAGTTAGTAAGACGGAACAAATATTAGGCAGGGAAAAGCCCACAGTTCTCTACCACGGTAGCTTCTTTCCTTTTTCATGGCAAGAGAGAAATAGGAAACTCCTACCAGCAGTAAAAGCTCAGCAGAGCAGGTAAGGAAAATTGCCATGTTGAATGGGTCCCCACAAACATTTGCAGAATGTGGGTAGACACAGGTAAAGACACTTAACTGGCATGTCATGGGACAAGGATGAGGAGGGAACCTGTTATCTGGTGCTATCCTGCACCTTATGGGTGAAAATGGACATTGTGCTGAATGGGTCTCAGCCAAGGGATGATTGATTGCAGTTGAATTGTTACCATGAACCAACAATAGGATATGGGGAGTGTGATTTTGGGGGTAAATTCAAAAGGTTTCAAAATAATGCTCTAAGTTGAACTCAGGCTTAACAGAAAGAAAACTGAGGTGGGTGTGTTAATAACGGGGTTATGCACTTGGTGCCCCTACTCTTTTTGTCATTCATATTTGTTATCAAAAATAATGGTACCAATGTGAAATATGTGCTTTTAGCACTGCTTCGGAATATTGACTGCTGTGAGTTCCTGATTTAACATGAATGTAAGTACTTAGGCATAAGCATGTCTGAGTACATTGGGAACTTCCTTCTTTTGAGATGTGTTTGTGTTGTCCAGCCTTGCACCACAACAACACAGCCACAGCATGAAATCAGAGTGACGGAGGGGCCAGCCTGGAAGACCTTGGATCAGCTTAGTGAAAAACTCTTCATGCTAGAGCAGGGGGCCCAGGCCAAAGCAGTCTGATTCCCCTAAGGCCCCAAATTCAGTGAAACTGTGATCCAGGTGTTACAGCTGTAGCTGATCTCAACTAAATACCTCAGTCGAGGTTAATCTTAGTCACATTAGCATTAACATGCTGAATATAGTCTTTCATTTGTCCCTCCTCATCAGTCTAAAGGCGCAGTGTATTTAGTGTGGTTTTCCTCAGCTCTATAGACAAGAGAGATGCTATTTCACCCGTTTCTTCCTAGCAGTGAGCTGGTGCATGAGAATTTATCCAGTGTAACACAGGTAGTTTGTAAAAGGGCAAAGAGCAGTCCCAAATTTTATGTTTATTCACTAGACCATTTCTCCCCTGTACTTATGAAAAGGGTCAAAAACCATATTCAGATTTCATAGCCTAGGTTCAGTCCCAACCAAGCCTGCAGATCACAGTTGATTCACCCAACAAGAACTTGCATTTTTGCCTTTACTTTTTAATACTAAAGCTTCTTTCCCATTACTGTTTGTAAAGGCTGCAGAGCTGATCTAAACTGCAGGTAAAAGACGAGAGCAAAGTTTGGAGGTTAGTGTGGGATTTAATGCTCTATCTCAGACACCTTGTAAGCAGGTGTCAGTCTGGCTTTTTGGACACAGGTGATGCCCTTCATTTAGTCATGAATTGCATGTTTGGAGAGCCCATCATAGTTAGCCCCGAGATAGGAAGGGAAACAGAACAGTTTTATTTGCATACTAGGAGATTAAGAGATCTCCCTACTAATTTTAAGACCTGCTGAGGAAGGGATAGTTTACTTGCACCTTAGAAAAATAGTAGTTTTCATTTGAAAAATAGTTACCCAAACAAAGGAAGAAAGAAAATATGGTTTAATATTCTTCTTTTATAGGCTAGGTTGAAACAGACTGTTTTTCTATCCCTTCCCCCATATACAAAAATCTGCACTGTGTGTTTAATTACATCTCACATTTATTTTAGACTTTTTGTTCAAAGATATTCTAAGTCAAAGCAGAAAAGTCTCTTCACCCATCACTGAAATTCAGGCACCTCTGGGATGAAGAATGGCAGTCAAGGGGACAGCTAGTACACAATAACCTTGGCCAAAAACCCAGGTGCAGAAATATGCTACCACCAGAAGTGCCATGGGACCTAGCTTAGAAAGATTTTCCCACAATAAATTAAATGAAAGTGTATTTATCTGCTTCAGCAAAATGAAATGTTGAGTTGACTCAGCCAAGCCTCAATCTCACATTATAGAGGCTCTGAGAATTTCAAGCATAATGCAGAAACCACTATGCTCTTGCACCTCCAGCTTATGGCAATGATATTAAAAAGTTATAACGAATCAGTGACCAAGTAAGACTTTGAAGTTCTCAAAAAGTTGGACTCTTCAAAACCACAAGGAGATGGCAAATTCAGAGCTTAGATTCTCCCTATTAGTCTTGCTCATGCACACCAGTTAAAAAAAAAAAAAAAAAAAAAGGGAGATCACTTTTATCAACACTGAGACAGACACTCACATTTATCTGGCACAAGATACCAGTACACATAGAAAATATGCTAATTCATTCCTATTTCAGTGCAATATTATTCACCACACCAAATGATCAATTTGTAAAGTTGCTTAAGCACTTATTCTTCTCAACAAACGCTTATCTTGTTTCAATAAGTTTGTGATGGAGAAGAAACATGACATTTTTCTTCTGAGCTTATTTAGCAGAAGTACGGATTATAGGCACTGTGACATTACTGGTTTTTGTTACAAACACCAGATTTTTTTCCTTCCATCCTTTTAGGCCCTGGAAACACAAGTTTCATTGGAAAAGCAGATTTAATAAGTGATTAGAGGGTAATCACTATTCTCTTGTAATATGCAAAGGGCAATTTTGGGTTGTGAGGTAGTCCATGGGTCATGTGAATTTAATTGTCATAACCAGAGACTTATACCACATTAAGTGTATCCCTAGTGAAACAGCAGAGTTGTAAATCTGCGAGATAGATATATATTTATATGCATACTATTTTTTAACAGAGCTATGGGAATAGTCCATTACCTATAAAATAAAGAAACAACGTTAAATATGCCAAATCAATTTCCTCATGAAACCAGCAACAAATACTTAGCTAGTTACTACAAGAGACTCCAATGTTCAGCTCAGGTTCCACACACTGTCCCCCTTTACACCATTTCATCTAGTGCTTGTAATGCCTATATAGAAAGTGTCAGGTAAAACAAACCATCTTGAAAGACAAGTGAGGATTAAATCATCCACTAAGTATTTTTTCCCATATTTCTTTGGGAAAAAAAAAAAAAATCCTTACAGTAAGAGAAGCTAAAATAAGCTTAGGGGCAGCCTGTACACAAAATCCAGATTGACTATCTGATTTGTGAACTTGGGGATCTGAAGCTGAAATCTTGACCCACATGAAGTCAATGAGGATTCTGCCATAGGTCTAAATGGGATCCAAGATTATTCTGAATCCTCTGCAGCCTATGTCTTGGCTCATCTGTTGCTCATCTGGTACTGACTTTCCACTCCACTACTGAAATCAAATGAGTCACCTGTTTTCCGCCAACCCACAACTTAGCCTTCTCCCTGAAAACTTCTTTTTTCTCTGTTCCCTTCTGGAACTTTTTCCTTTTCTGAGTTATGGTTTAAGTAGAAGGAGCAAAATTGGATAACACCAAAAAAAAGCAGTTTACAAATAAAACAGTAAATGAGTTTGTCACTTCAGATACCATGGCACAGCAGTTCGTCAACACACATCTTAAGATGAAAATATTAAAGGTCTTTTAATGGGCATTGCTGAAAAGACAACATTTGCCATTTCATGGCAATTATATTACTGTGATATCATCGCTTTTGCTTGCAGAAAGGTATCAGTTAGCTCTGGTACCTGAAGCAGAGTATTTGAGAAGTGTTTGGTGTAATGGAAGAGAGTGAAAAAAGTGACTGACAAGAAGAGTGCAATAAAGAAAAAAGACTTTAGTGGAAGTTGAAATCTAGTGTGCCACCGCAGCTTTAATACAAAATTTTTTGCATTATTGTTATTATTCTGACATAAGGCCTTGCACCAAGACCAGAGCTGAAGCCAGGATTTTCAGCCTTAACCTTGAATTTTCTGGGTTTTATGATTTAAAGTAAACCTTTAATGTTACTTAAACATAGCCCTATGTAGCTGAATTGATTTAGCTGTGTGCTTTAGCTAAATGGAGAATCTCCATAGCAGTTACTTCAAGGGGCTCAGAAGAAACTCACCTTCACTCAGAGAACTCCAAGGCACCCTTTCAAATGTGCTTCCCGATAATGTTGTTCACTCCTGGACTCCAAGGGCAGCCATTTTCCCAGAAGGCCTATGCTAAGTATCATTCTTATAATAGCAAAACAACTGTCCTTCTTATTGTTATACACAAAAGTGAAAGTTATTTGGGACCCACTATTTTTCACTAAAGGACAGCAACACTCACCACACATTTTGCATCCATTTGGTCTGTACTGAGCAGATCCAATGTTTCCAAGCCAAAGCTACTTCAAAAGTAACACCAGTTTACAAAGATTGTGTGTGGGGACATGGGGTGGTCTCACAGCAGTGAATGAAGAACCAGGCTATATACACTGCACAGGACATCGAGAGTTCTTTACAGACATGCAGCTTTAGATTAAGAGGAACTCATTTATTATTTCCATTTGGAATATCCCATGCTCAAAAACTTGTAATTATTAGAGGCTGACCTACATCAAAGTTTTCTTTCTTGTTTTAAGGCACATTCTGCAGGCAGAGATAACGTTCAGAAATGACTCCATGGTACAGAAATGTCTTGAACTATGGTGTTACAGATACGAAGTGTTAAAAATGAGCAGCTGGTTACGTTTTTCTTTTGACAAACCTTTTGTTTCTCTGTTTCTTTTTCTTCTGGGTTTTGTTTAGTTCTAGCATCTAGTTATGTATTTTGTGGGCATAAAGCAATCTCGCATGCTGTAAGGCCGAGTGTGTTTAAAACACAAATCATGATTCAGGACCGTAGTGTGGAGATTTGAAGCTGATCTTGAAACTGATAATTATTGGATTTGACTTCTCACTACTTATATCTGAAAACATAAGCCTCACTTAAAAAGGGAAGCTTGTCCTCTGTAGCAAAAAAAAAAAAAAAAACCAACTAATTCAGAAGTGGCCTAGCGCTTTAACTGAGCTAAAGGCACTCTACATGGCATGTGCACATGAACAGAGTACACATGACCAAATGAGAGCACTTGTAGGTCTACACACCTGATTAGCTAAATCCCATAAGAGTGTTCTGTTCTGTTTTGGAATCCCAAGATAGAAAGACTTGAATGATTCTGTAAGTAATGAGAAAGGAGGAGGGAGGGGACTCTCCAGGAAGATGGAAGGAATAACATATATTCTTGTAAAATGTTATAAATGTTGCATTTAAATAGAAAAGTCTCAAATTGCAGAGCTGGTCTATGTAATAGAAGGATCAGTAATTTTAAAAGAGTGCTAGAAATGAGCCAATTTCACAAGCTATTTGAAGGATATTTTCATGTAACTTTTGGCCAAAGCAATGTTCCAAAAAGTCTGAAAATTGAATCCTAATTAGTTGCAAGGATCCCTCTGGCTTCAGTTGACTATTTTATTGTGCTCCATGCTCCCAAAGCAGATGAGAGCCATCACACCTTGCCAACATATGACAAGGAGAAAGGTAAACTCACCATGCCATTGCTTTCAGAAGAGTTTAAATCAAGAAAAAAGAGAAAATTACACAAATCTTGAAGCAGAATTGCCATTCTTTCCACATAATAACAGTCATCTGGGATAATATGCCTGTATTTCACTTGTCAAAGCATGCTGTTTACTATTTGGTCTTTTAATAGTGAATTTAGTGAACATTAAGAGACATTAAGGCAAAGCAAGCATTTTGATGTTGTATCAGCTCATTCCCCTGCCCCTCAATACGCTGGTCTTTACATTTCTTAGTGTGTTCTGAAGAGACCTTATACATCTTTCTGTGTAGGTTGAGCTGACACTGCAGAAATGAACATGACCGATTTAAATCTTTATTAAAAGTATAAATGTCTCGAATACTAAAACTGCCTATTCATAAAGCAGAGACTTTTGCTCTTGCACATAATGAATAAGTTTGGGGGTTGCACTGGGGACAGGAACATTCTCTGAGTTTTTGGCTAGTGTTCCCTCCCACCCCACCACCTCCTTGTGAATTTTTTCTTGTTGTTCTACAAGAAGTGAAATGCTAATCTCAGCTCCACCTCTATTGGGTCACCTCCAGGTCAGCAGATTAGAGAAATCAGCAAAAGAATGAAGACAGTGTACTCCAACTGCAGGGCAGGATGACCCAGTTATTAATCAATCTGATGGCAGCATTTGAACAATGACAGTCATCTGTCAGAAAGCAGGAGGTGGCTCTCATTAACACACCACTCACCTGCCCTGAGCTACAACTCTTTTATAATAATATCTATCATTCACCTCCAAGGTGTTGCTTCTTTCTCTGGCTACATGAAATAACAGACACTATTTTCTGTCTCCTTCCTGGTACTTCGTCTTCTCAGAGGTACTCAGCCTGAATTGCCTTACAAATACAAAAAAACCCAAACAAAAAAAAAAAAAAAAAAAGCAAATTAAAACAAATAAACAAAAAACTAAACAAACACACGCACACAAATTAAAAGAAAACCCCCAATAACTAAATAAGCAAAAACTAGAGAGACCAAATTACTTCTAATTAATTTTCTAAGACCTTCAAGCCTTCAGATTAAAATAAGTAGATTGAGTTAAAAATACCATTTTAACAGAGCAACATAGCACAGTTATAAATTGGTCTTTTTTTTCCAAGTAACAGGTCAACCCTTATTTTGCCAATCTGATTTCACCACAACTGTCCCAGACGGTCACCTCACACCATCTATATACTCTCATATACCTTTTAAAATTACTCTCTTTTGCTCTGCAAGTTTTCAATCCACATGCAGATGTTAAGTCACAATAATATTTTAAGCAAATAATTCTTTCATAAAATGCTGCTTATCAACACACATTTTTGTTATTAGATGCACACATGCGTGTAGGTCAAACACAGGGCTGATGACTAACCATGGACAGACCTGGTTCTGCTGTTATCTCCGCCTAGGAACAGGATCACACCAATTTCCATCACCCTACCCAGACATCTGACCACAAGATGTATCATTAAATGGAAAGTAATATACAAGTAATGGAAAAACTCCCCACACCCATTGTAATCAATATTAATATACTGGACCAAAAAGCTGCAAGGCACCTACAGACTGATTTTTCACTCCCCTGCTTTTGATTCCAGTACTTCAGTCACTGCCTACTCTTTAATCTCCTCAAACAAAAAAACTGGGGGTCTACATAGCCTTTCATTAAAGAAAATCCCCATGGCATCGGTTATGGGTACTATGGGTACTATGATTTTACCCGAAGGTCCTATGCACCCTTCAGCTTCACATAACCCACCGCTGCTTTTCAGCAGGTATCCCTGATCCCTCAGCCCATGATCTTCTCCCCTCATTCCTGTACCCCCCACCAGCTTCTGATTTTAGAGGATGAGTTTACACACACCAGGAGTCCAAAAGGATTATCTGCTGTGGATGCTGAACCTAGAACTGGTGTAAAGCAGTTCCTGAAGTAACACCAAACTGCAATGTTTTCAGTAATATTAGGCTACTACGAATCATACAAAGTACAGCAATGCCTGAATGCCAACCAAGATCAGAAACCTTGGTGCTGGGAACAAGCTGGCTGAGGTTGACTATGCATCCTGAAGATCTTGCAATGAAAACAGACGCAAGGAACAAAATGATGGAGGCAACTTCCAAACACAGCAAGCAATGCATTTGCTGCCAACATCACATGAGAGCTACAGTGTCCTTTTGCAGGATGTGCTCACAAAAGGGAGATATATCCTCAGCTGTTTTGGGTGTCCTGTACCAAATCCAGATGTGGACAAGCCATCTTACTCACACAAGCCAGCCCTTGGTGAACAGACCAAGAAATAAAAGGCAGCAGCTGCTTAGCAGTTGTTAGTAACAGGTAGCGCTTCCTCTACATATTTCTGGAGGAGATTTGCAATATGGCAGCTGGACAGGAGGGGATAATCACTGGCTCAGAGTGCCCCAAAATCACTGAGCCAAACGCCATCCTAACTATATCTGCTCAAATGGGCTGGAAATTCAGCAGACTTACAGAAGCACTGGTATTTCTGGCCCCCTTTCCACTCCTGCACAAAGGAGAACATCTCACAGGCTGTCTAAGCCACTTCCAGTTACAGTTGGACATTACTAGTGCATACTAAAATGGGGGAAAAGCTAACACCATAAATGCTTTCAGTACTCAGAAAAAGAGATTCATTTCACATGTGGGAGTCCAGATCATTATTTCTTCTCACTTTCTAGTTAGCAAGCTTGCACTGTAATTTTACTAGAAGGTGTAGTTTCATATTTTAACTTTGTCAATAAATCAAGGCAGCATTTTCTGCATTACACTGTTTATTAGCATTAGACACAGCAAAACAACAACAGGAAAAAAAATACCAAAAAAACAAAACTTACAAAAAATATGCAACAAAACAGACAGAAACATTCCAAACAACAACAAAAAAAATCAACATACACAACCACATGTTAGAAACACTAAAATCACAGTTTTTCTGTCTAAACTCTGTTTGTTTAGGCAATTACATTGCCTGCTACTTACCCATAATGTTCTCCTTTTAGTTAGAGTGCTCTGCAGATGATTTGATGCTGATAATGCCTAGTTTTCTGGGAAGAGAGATGAGAAAGGAAACGTTATTCCCAAACTCTGACCTCTATAGATGGCTTTCTGGGGAACGCACTCCACTAATTGTCTTCTTTTTGAGCTGCTGTGGATGTAATTGCATATATAAGGCCTGTGTTTTGCTTGCGTTACTTTTTTACGGTACAGGACCGTGTCCACAATGGTACATTAAAGTCATAATAATGAAAATAGTATCCATCAAGTAATTTCAATGCTGTTACCACCCTGGGATGTAACCATCCCACAAATCCTGCGTGATTACACCTGGGCTCCGTCCGGCTCCATGCCATTAGCATTCTGTTCTGGATGGCCTGGCAAGAGGCACCCACCTTGCAATTCCCAGGCTTGAAGCTTTCTTTCCACCCAGAGTAGTATTTGGCGGTGTAGTTATCCTCTCTCCTCTGCTATAAGCACACATCCATTTTGGTCTATGCACATCTTCAGCGCAGTGAGAGCAGGGGCTGCTCAGGGAGAAGCTTGTGAGCCCTCAGCTTCATCCTCCTGTAAGGGAGAAAATATTATGATCATGTTACAGGTGAACAATCGGATACATTTAAGCAGTGCACCAAGCGCTAGCACGCGAATTAGTTTAAAAATAATGAAGGTGGCCATGCTGTTATTGAATCTTCCTCTCTCTTTACAGGCACTCTGCAGATGTGCCTGTAAAACCTTCATGGCTGGCTGTTTGTGCAGAAGGGCCCTGAAGCACATGCGGGGGTTGATTTCTCCTTTCAGAGATTTTTCCTCAAATAATGCCTTTTTCTCCAGGGAAAGGGGGGGGAACAAACCAAACAAAACCAATAACAAATAAACAAAAAAAGCCCCACCCAATGCACCACCATCAACAACAGAAAAACCCAGCTTCATTTTATTCTTCCTCTTACTCTCATTTTCTCCTCTGGAACAGGGCTACTGTTAACACCAGTTCCAGGCCAAAGTCACACATCTTATATTTTGGTGTGTTTTTTTCTCCTTAGCGGGCAACCCTAGAAATAAAATGTTTGTAAGAGGCTATGCACCTATTTTTCCAATATTATATTCTTCACTAAAGTTTTTTTTTCCTGTATTTGAACAAGAAATCTGTATTAAAATCCTACTTTCTCTTAGTAATTTTGTACAAGTGTATATGTTAATTCCAGTACAAGTATGCATGTATCTTTGTACTGCATATCCCTTTAATATAGCATATATACGGACGTCTAGTCTCTCTCTACATACAAATACGATAACAGTGTACCTCCTTCTCTTGTTCTTTGTGTTTACAGGCATATATACACATGTGTGCATGTTTATATACGTATATATGTGTGTGTATGTTCCCCTGCATGTATATATGTATATATATATATGGATAAAACGTACATAATTGCCCGGGTTTTACAAACGGATGCCAGCAAGCAAATACCTGTCTATTGCTCTGTCAAATGTGACTCACTGGGAAAGCTATTGGGTTTATAGAAGAGACAAACATTTCAGGCACGCCATTCTGGGGTAATGAAGCATGGCAACAAAATATACCTGTGCAACATTTGATAAAGATGAGCTGACACACCAGTCCAAATAGGTTCTTTTGTGTGTCTGCACGTGTCTACCATCATTGCTTTCATCTTAAAACAGGAAGGTAGCAATAGCAGCAGCAGCTGGCAGGAACCACAAGAGGAAGAGCAGCTCACACAATTAAACGTCATTTACCTCTGGCCTTTATTTTACTTCTCTCTCCCCCTAATTCATTATGTGTTTTCTCCATCTCTATGCAAAAAACACGGGCTCAATTTTTCTTTCTTTCTCGTGCTATCTAGCTCGTTTTACAGGGGGACTAAACAAGACAATAGGCAAAATCCCATGGCATTAAGCTTTGGATCTTAACTTGAAATGCTTCTAGTGGGGTTTTTATGGCCTTTATTGTTCTTTGATTAATGTAAAGTAAGATTAAACCCTACAGTTACACATTAGAAGATCAGCTAGAGAGAAGGTAAAACTGTATGTGTACCTCACCTTACAAAAAACATCTTTTGTTGTGTTTAATCTTCAAAGCAAAGGAAGGGAAAAGCCTCACCTGCTTCAGGGACACTGGAAGGGAATCACGGACTTCAGCTGCAGTGGCAAGCACTGCAAGTGACCCAAGTTACACTGCTCTCCTCCTTAGGAGCTGGGTAATAGCCCTAATTTAGGCACAGCTTTCATTAAAGTCAACAGGTATTGTAGTATACGGAGCCCAACAAAGACGTCTCACAGGCTCTGCCTGATGGCCGAAGATCTTGCTTTCAGCACGGGTGGTATCTAGACATAACCAAATTTCATGGTGGTCGTTATGTTGTTCTGCAGCAGTTTTTATCAAAGAGGGACAGCTGCATAAATCTTTCATCCAGGTTACATTTAAAACCAGGTTTTCATCGCACAGAGATGTTATACATATGTGTATGATTGCAAATATTTGTATTAAACTCAAATGAAAGCTTAATTGCTTTTAACATTCTGGCTAACACCTTGTATTGAACACGTTGAAGTCCTTCTTTTATATATATTGTATGTGGGTTTGTGTTTTATTTTTTTGTTTGTTTGTTTTGTTGTGGGTTTTTTGTTGGGTTTTTTTTTTTTTTTGGTGGTGGTTTTGTTTTTTGTGTTTTTTTTAATAAATATGGCCTGCTGTCATCTCTTTTCCTTGCACAAAATCTCCTTGGTACGTGTGATTTTTCACTCTTCCAGATGGTAAATTAATTTCTACTCCCTGTTTCCAGTGGTTCTTTTCTTCTTCTTTTTCCACAGATGTTTCTAGACAGGATGCACAATAGTTCAGCATTATGGGCTTTGAGTGGGGTTGGAATGGGGGACTGAGACAGAACGAGTTTGGCCACTTGTAATCTCTATACTAAAGCAACACAGAATGAAATGGATCTTTTTTTTTTTTCCACCTGGCTAGTAAAACTCCTGCTAAATTTGAAAGAGGGATCATAGGTTTGGCACTGCATATTCCTCAGAGCAGCAGTATTTTCATTATTTACTACTAGTCACTGTGGCTGATAATAAATGCCTCTTAACATGCTCATTCTTTTCAATTTTCTTCAGTAGTCAGAGCATGGGAACTTCGATTTCAACCTCTAGTTGTCCCCCACCTCGCACCAATTTCATGAATCTATTGTATTTGTAGGCAAGTTCACAAGTTAAATGACACATATGTGGCCTTTCTGTTCATTTTATCTGACACTAAGACAACTCAATTGACGCTTGGCATAAAAAAAAAAAAATCCCCAAAATCACAGAGCATCTCTGCCAAGGGTAAGAAGAGGTCAAGAGCCAAAGGAATTTAAGCAAACTGTCTTTTATATGCAGGATGCAGTTAACATATGGAATAAAAGAACAGGGATAGCAATTGATGAAACATTGGGGAGAAACTTAGATAAACAATCATAAAAAAGATTTAGACAAGTGCTTGGAGTAGCCAAAAAAATAAATAAAACTGGTATAGAGTGTGCAAGTCACTTCATCGTCCTTCCATTCTGAAATAGCTGAAATAAAATAGCAATGAGCAGATAAACTGCAAAATATCATTATGATTTAGTAGCCATTTCTTTCCATCAGAGCTACTGTTTTAATTTTCATTCTTCCAAATTACAAAGTAACAATAAAATATCCTTTTCGATTTATGGCAATGAGACCCTTTTAATTGAATTTCAGAAATGAGTTGATTTGACTGATGGGTAGGTAATGGGGATATACTATTTACAGCTGGAAATGCATTTCCAGTGGAAGGATTTGAAAAAACACAACAAAATAGATATTTAGAAGCAGGATTTTGGATGGCTTACATACACGCACACACACACAAAAATATATATGTTCACCTTGAGATACAACAAACAATATTTCTGTTTAATCCTAAAAGTCTCTACCAAAGAAAAAAAGTTCATGAGCACTTAGACCATTTATTTTAGTAACAGCCAAATGTACAATTGCTATGACCTCATTATAACTCTTACTTTTTCTCACTGTGTAGAGATTTGGGATTGAGGGTGGTTTTTTCCTGAATGTTAAGCCAAATCTGGAAATATTGGAGACTTATAGGCCATCTCATTCTGCCCAGAGTTAATGTGGAGTAGCCTACATCAGCCATCACTTTTTGCATTGCAATGGCAAAATTCCAGCTGACTTTAATGGAGCCAGAATTTCACCCCAGGTGCACTATTACAATTGACTAGGGTCTGATAGATTGATTCCTGGGATGCTCTGGATTCCAGATGTGGATCTCATAAAATTGTGGAGTGTGGTGTGTGCAAAGCTCTTTTTCTTTTTGCCTTTTTTTCCCCCATTAAATAAATAATAATAAAGCACAGTCATTTTAAGCAGTGCAATGGAGAGCATGTAGTGGGTTTTTACTCTGTCTTCCAAGAAATATCTCCTTCTTCTTTCTCTGCTACTTATGACCTTACATTTACATAGCAAGGAGTTAAAAAGAAAAAAAAACCTAACAAAAAAACCCAGCCAGAGAGCTGCATCTGGTTTAAAGTATATGTAGAGCCGAGTCCATGTGTGCCGCTGAAATTTTATCAGCAACACCTACAATAAAAAGTCTAATCAGAAGCCAACTGTGTTAAGTACCAGACACTGAAAAATAACCTAAAAAACCAGGCAGCCCATAGGACTGTAAGAGGAATAGAGTAAATGAAGCCTTCATCTGCAAGAGGACTTGGTGTGATAAATAAAAGGAGAGGAAAGGATGGGAGTTCTCCCAGTCTAAGAAAAAAAAGCCCTCAGAGACCTGGAAGCCACACGATGCCAACACCAGGGCAGGTGTTTCCTATTCTGGGCTGTCTTTTCTCAGGAGGGTGACTGCCCTCCTGTAACCAGGTATCTGTGCTGGCGTTTCTAAGTCTCCTTTCGGTTCTTTTTTGCTTTATAAATGTTTGAGGTAAGTCCACCTATGTCTATCTCCATGTCTATCAGGAATCTAGGGAGAGGAAAAAATTCTCTATTCCCAGAAGCCAAATAACAGTGGGACATTTTCCACTCAGTAAGGACAAAGGGGCAAAATTTGAGCCTTTTTTCCTCACCACACTCAGTAGTAGCAGAGAGAACTGTTCCTTAGGCCTCACAAGATAGAGATGGAGGGACAGGGATAACAGAAGAGCATGAAAGAAGAAGATGTGCGGTCAGTAGAGTTATCCTTGTGCTGCCTTTGACTTCCCAGGGGTTGGGAAGCTGAGGCAGAGTGGAAGTGATAGAGCCCAGATAGGGACATGATGTTCGTGTGTTTTCCCACAACTCAGTGTTGCACATAAGTCAAAAAGAGAGTTGGGAGGAACCTGCTATGTAGGACAACTTTCAAATATTTCCTAGCAAGGATGTGTTGCCCAAAGCAGAGGACTGCAAAGATAAACAAGCAAGGCAACCAAAAAGAAGAAACGGTCAAAAGGGGAATGCCTGATCTTGGGATAATGTTACTCAGGGCTGTAGAACCCACCCCTACTCAAGTCACCGAGTGTAAAGCAGCAAAAGCAGGCTGCACATCACCAAGGAAAATCCCAGAAATTATTAGATGGTGCGCTAGATGTGATTGAAAGACAGAATGACAAAGAAGGAAGAGGTTTCATGAAGTTACATGGAACAGAGATTAAAATCGATGTACTATATTAAAAAAACCCACCATATCTACTATATATGTTATAGAGGCATGCCAAAAATAACTATCTCTGTTTGTGAGCAATATGGGGGTATTTTAAAACTCTCTGAAAAGCACTCTGCAGCCACTGTAGTAAAAGACATGTCTGGTCTTGTCAACAAATGCCCCTGTGTACAATTCCTACTGTGGACACAATAATATTTTGTGTGAATCTGTGTTTCTGTGGAATTATCAGATGCATCTGCCCATAGAAGGACAAACATGGACAAGGTCAAAGGAAAATATTCTTTAGAATAGCCCTTAAGCAGGCAGAGGAATTAAGCCTGATTTATGAATGTATTTCCACAATTCACTTGAAAATTTGTAATGTCTGTGCAGCCTGGCAAGAAAAAAAGTTGAGGGTAATGTGAAGGAATGCTTCTATTCCACTTTATTGTAAAATTATCCCATGTTACCTGCTCTAATCCCCTGAAAACAAATTAAATCCTCACTAAGCTGACTTTAAATCAATAGTTTCATTTAAGAATAGTGTGACTTAATAAAAATAAAAAACTAACTGGTCCAGCCAATTTAAGAGGGAAATAAATCATTGCCCAAGGAAAAAAGCAGATTTGACTTGTATATGGGCCGCAGTTTTGTTGAGGGGCTAACCTGCTGTCTAAATTAACGTGGGGTATATTACAAATCTCATCAACCTCATTCAGAAATCTGCTCCACTGTACTAGGGAAGAAGATTGCCAGGAGAAAAAAAAAAACAACAAACACCACCCAAAAAACAACCAACCAACCAAAAAACGCTGGAGATTTTATGAGATGAAATAATATTTCTGAGAACACTTAGTAAATCATATAAGTAAACATGCCTTTGAATTGCCCTGAAACATCACCTCACACTTCAGCATCTCCCTTGTCTGACTTGTTTGGAGAGGATGTTTGTGAAGTAAAAAGGATGCCATATTTGTAGCTAGGGCAAGAGCAAAAATAGCTACATTAGAAATGGGAAAGAAAGGAGTAGAGCAATGAACAGACAGGCAAGCTGCCAGCTGTTTAATTCATTCATGCAGCAAAACTAGTTAAAATAATAACTGAATAAATTATTTGTAAATCTATAGATTGAATTATCCATGCAATCTTTGCAGCTTGGTGAAGATATTACTTCAGTGTTATTAAATGTGGATATATTTATCACTAATTTACTTTTTAAATGTTATGAAACTTGCATAATAAAAGTCTTAAAGGATCGGAAGATCAGAATATAAACAAAGGCCACAGTGAAGAGGCTTACTCAAACCAATGCAAGTTATGCATTGCAAGCCACTGACAGCAGGAGAATTTAATAATCCTGACTGCAGTTGACTTATTCTAAGCATTCCCGGATGAATACCTTTCTCTGTCACCACATTTCCAGGCAAGCCTTTGAAAACTATCTTTTAAATCACCTGTGTAAGGGCCCCCCACAAGCTGGCAACAAAGGACAGGACCGGCTTGTCCAGAAGGTCATAAAATGCTTAAATATCCACCCATCTTGTTGCCCACGGTGACAATCTGTAGGAGCTGACAAGATTTCTGGATTTGCCTCAAATACCCTGGATTCAAGAAAGGGATTGTGGTGAATCTGTGAGCTTACAGACCTGGCTTATAAGAAAGGAATTCTCATGCAGACTCCTTTACACTTATCTGATTCCTCCAACATGATCCAAAAATACTACCGTCATCCTATTTTTCTTACAACATTCATAGACCAGTACAAATAAACACAAATTATTTTGATGATGAGAACACTAAGAAGTCATGGGATGAAAGAGGAAGAAAAATTAGAGGCATGTGAAGGAACAGTGATGGGGCATAGACTTTAACCTCAGTGTTCTACATGCTGCACCAACAGCACAGGCTTATCAACATCAGCAGGTCCAGCAAAAAACTGCCTTGCAGAAATGTTTCAGTGGAGGAGGAAAATGATCAGTAAAATGTCCAGGTTTATAAAACTGGGGAAGATGTTCTTCTTCATTTAGTTTTATTCCTAACACAAATGTTACCATAAAAAAAGTTAAAAAAAATAAAAAGAAAAGAGGGGGAAAAAAAAAAAGAGGCTCAAGAGTACCTAGATTTGCAAGGAACTGGAAGAGATGGACTTGGAGGGCTCCAGAGGAAATGGAGTGTACTGCAGACCAAAATGCTCCAAACTGCCCTGAACCTGCCTGACAGAATACTATATGACTGTGTGTTTAACAGGTAGTTTGGAGTCGCAGTTATCCATATTTGTATTCCCCAGTAAGTGTTCCTAGGCTCTGCTATCCCACTGTGATTTTGAGATATGAGGTCTTAAGGAGAGTTGGATCAAGTAGTGTCTCACAAGATCATCTGCACTGGACCTTTTTTTCTTTTTGTTATCATTTTTCTTATCCTTTCTTGACTCTGAGCCTGCCTATTTATTTGTTATAGGGATAACCATCTGTGTTAGAGCTAGAATGAAGGATCATTGTACATGTTACATTTGTATTTGATGGACTCTTTCTTGCTAGATAAAAATACCGTATCCTGTTGTACATTGTATAAGACCAAAAATACAGAAGTTAGGGTTTTTTCTGGCACTGTATTATATAATAAACTTTATGAACTTCATCTTCCTTCATATTCCTGAAGGTTTGTGGCTGCAGTCTCTTGAGTGGAAAGGCTTTTACTATCTCCTGAAGTTTTAATTTTTTTTTTCCAAATTCTTTAAAAATTAGTGATTTCCTTCATTTTAGCCAGAATTTCCCAGGAATCAGTGAAGAGAACATCTCAAGTTACCTAAATCATTGGGCCATTAAGTGTCCACACAATAGTATCTTCAAAGCATACTCTCCTTTTGTGCTTCTCAACATCTTTTTAAAATTTAGCATCTCCAAACCACAATTAGGAGTCTCAAAACCTACAATATCAGAAAATACTGATTTTTGTTGAAAATTTTTCCCCAAGCCATGGGCCATGACACTTCTGTTTGCAAATCCTTTCTGTTTTATTGGACATCCTCTTATTTCAAAACTGAACATTCAGCAAAATGTGTCTAATTTGCATCTGCAGGGGTACCTTCAAATTAACTGTTGCTTGTTGTAACTTGCAACTTATATGTGCAAACTCAAGCCTGTTTGAGAGAGAAATGTAAAGAACGCAAATCAGGTCAGAATCACACTTGCAAAATGATAACACTCAGAAAGCACTTGTAAGGTTGTGGGAAAGGTCCACACCTTGAAGCTGAATTCTGAACACTTGCCCTTTAAATTCTGTTAGAAGTTTAGGGCAAACCTTCGGGCTTCTTAACATA
Organism: Lophotriccus pileatus; assembly: GCA_035583135.1. Lineage (NCBI taxonomy): Eukaryota > Metazoa > Chordata > Aves > Passeriformes > Tyrannidae > Lophotriccus > Lophotriccus pileatus. The sequence goes on along the minus strand of JAWWES010000081.1, from coordinate 92,074,692 downwards.
CAGTTTTGACAAAGTGAATACATTACTAAGAGAATATAATCCATTGATTTAACAGAAAGGGAGAACAAGTAATAAGTAGGTAAAGACAATGGTAAGTGATACATTACAGACATCATCATTGTGGTATTACGCATGGTATTGTCCTGGGGAGTAAAATCATTTACGTGTTTTTACCTAGTACAGAGACAAGGATACAACTTAATTGGTTAAAAAGAAATAAATAAGTAATAATAATGCACTAATGTAGAGCACATACCATATGCCCATATGGCATGTATACAGCGCAGGGAAAAGAAGCAAATTATTGCATTTTTAAAACCAAACTGTTGTAGAATCTCTTCTTTGTCTAAAGGTCTCTTTGTTACTCATGCTTAAAGATTTTTACTGTTTCAAATTTCCAGGGTCCCATTATTTGCAAAAGGGATAAGCAATACAATGTAAAATTATGTGCTTTGATATTTAGCAAGGTTTACATGTCTGGGGTCACTCCATCTTCCTGGATTCACTCTACTGGTCAGACTTCCAGGGTGTAACAACTTGGGTATAATAACCAGTACACAATAACCAGCTGATAGCACTTCTTATTAATCTGGGAGTGCTTCATAAATTAGATTTTGGAATCTGTTTGCTATTGTATTTTGATGTCTTTGGCATCTAATCCACCAGAATATTAGTCTTTAATCTGGATAGCATAAACTATACATGCTTAGGTGTTCCTCATCACCTGAATGATGAGAAAAATAAAAATACTCATTCAAACTTCTGAAAATTAAACTGCAAGGGTTGCAAATTTCTGAAGAGCTCTGGCACAATCTGTGCATATGCTGAGCTAGTGCAGTCCACAGAGGGATGTTCCTTCTGCAGGTGGTCAGCTCAGGGAAAGGTTGAGTAGTGATTGCAGAAACCCAAACACTCATTGCCATGGCAGAGAGTTTCTTGTGTTACTTGGACATGCTTAATTCAATTGGAGCTATATTTACAACCTGCAAATAGCTTCTTCTGAAAGAACTAGACTTGGGGGGTATGCAAAATTTTTCCTTAGCAAGGGCGTTTGGTTTTAGTTTAAATAAACAAGTACTCTGAATCTTTAAATAGTTCCTTCTTCTCCTCTTTGTTCACAGAATCACAATAAATATTGGGGGTTCCAGATTTCTTTTGCCCACCATTTTCCCCTGTCATTGCCCATCATGTAACTGACTATATGTGGAAACTTACCAAGGCACCAAACAAAGAACTATAAATCTTTCTAGCTCATGGTAATCTCATGCATTTCTGGCTCCCAGCTGATCTATGAAGAGGTCATTTGGTTGAAAGCCAACTTGCCAGACCTCCTTCTCTTGTCACTGTTTTAATTTCCCCTTTTGCTTGCTTTATTCTCAGTACTGGTACATTTTAAAAGAAATAGCATTTGCATCTTTACAAGGAATGCCATTTTAAATAAGACATTCTTGGGCAACAACAAAAAAAACCCTCTGTCTCTGAGGATGTGTCTTGACAACTTGTTTTTAGTGTTTGGGAACACATACCACTTTGTTCAGTTCTGCACAAGCAGAT
>JAWWES010000081.1:92050703-92073038 GCA_035583135.1 Lophotriccus pileatus | reverse complement strand
AAGAAAAGAAAAGAAAAGAAAAGAAAAGAAAAGAAAAGAAAAGAAAAGAAAAGAAAAGAAAAGAAAAGAAAAGAAGGCACCACAAATCATTGGCTACTTATCCCAAGCCTCGATACTGTAGACAGCAGTCTTCTCCCTGTCTGATGGCAGAAGTATTTTAAACACATATGCGATATCTTCTTCTCTTGCAGATTTGTATATAGTCTGACTCACAGAGAGTCAGACACAGGATGGAGGGCAGCAGTCTTCCAGCATTGCAAAGGACAAACTTCTTGCCTGGCCAGTTTTCTTTTGGCTTTTATAAGTGAGAAGCACATCTTGGTCTTGATTGATCTAACAGTCTGGTTTTGGCTTTCTAGTCTTTGGTCTCTTTCCCAAGTTGGCTGTTGACAGGCTATGGAGTATTACACATGGGTTTTAATCTTCAGGAAACATAAAGCATATGTAGTTGGCTCCAAATCACTGTCTCTCCCATACCACAGAAGAGGAAACATGGGGTTTAGTGGAAGGGCTAGAATACAGAGGGGTGGGAGTAGTAGGAGCTTGCCGAGTATTGCATATAACCCCAACCACTGCCATGCTCCTACTGAGACTGAGACATTCAAAATTACTTGAACAATGCTTCAGCTATTTGAAGCTAGGCAAGGGGCTGTTTGGTCTCTACAAATATCAGAAAGATATCAAAAAGCCAGCATAACATTGTCTCTTCTCAACTACAAGTGTTTCCATTTACATGTAACTGGTGCATTCAATCCAGTATCATGTTCTATTCTTACCTGAGATGTAGCTGGAAATCAAAACAGTTCTTCAGGCGATAAAAAAGGGAAAACTTTTCCGCAGATGATGTCACTTCTTTCTCTTCTTTCCCAGTTTTTGTTGCTGTTGTCCTTCTTTGCGGTGAAGGGAAAGAGCCCAAAGAACCCAACTGATTTGCTGCCAGTCAGAGGATAGCAGTACTCTAATTTGCTCACATTCAACCCCAAATTCGGGTGATGTGAGTTGAATACAGTCCCACATTCTGCAGCTCAGGCTCATTTCTAAAATACAACTCTCTCCAGCCAACAGTGCTACAGCCCAGTGTCAGTAGCATCACCAGCCCAGCAAAGACCACTGTCGCCTCCTTTGACAGGTTCACAAAACAGGAGCTGTTCAGCAAGTTACTTAGGGATTTCCCTGTATCTAGGCCAGCCTTTGACAGAAGAATTGCCTGTGAACATTTGTATCTTCACAACACACTCTGCAACATAATCCAGCAACTGGCCCAGCCTTCCTGTAATTAGACAGAGCAATCCCAGCTCCCCCAGAATACATGCCCTTTCTCCTTCAGCAACTCAACAGGCGAGGAATAAGCTCTCTGACTGAGTTGTGCCTCTGTCCTACTGTTACCTGATAGCTTTGGGATGGAGAGGGGGGACTGTCGATAGTTTATAAAGGCATTCCTGGAAGAAGGAGCCAGGAAAGAAGACATTTGTGTGAGTCAGAGTGCTGTCAGATCAACTACATGAAGGACAGGATTTCTTACCTTCAGCCAGCAAACACATCTTAAGATTTTTTTTACCCTTGTATCTTTATATCATAGTATTATTGCTCTTTATAGTTTCATAAGTTTCCCCATTGTTGTGACATGTGACAGCAGCGTCTGTGTTGGTGGATGAAGCAAAGTGGGAACAATGCCTTGTTGCCTGTAACAAATACCTGTCAATTCCAGATTGACAATTTCTACTTAAGATATTTTACAAAAGGAGAGGTAAAACACCCTCTCCTGGGGTATTATGAAAAGAAATAACGAAACATTTGATAAATGCTTTTACAACAGGAACAAAACCTAAAGCTTTAGCTTAACAGCATAAAAGAAAATGATAGAAGGAAAAAAATTAACATGTGACCTGATTGACAGTTGCTACCAAAAAAAAAAGGTTTATATCTATGTATATATTCTTATCTATAAAACAGATGTATTCATCTGGAAGCTGGGTGAAAATCTTTCTTCTTCTCTTCTGGATGACCTAGAAGAGCCACAAACCACTCCAAAGGCCATGATCTGCAGGTGATAAAAGTGGCTTGGCCTCCAGGACCAAGCCTTTACTGATTCACTCACTCAGTGAACACAAGGCAACACACATGGTTTCTATCAATTTTATACTGGTATGCTTATAGCCTTTAACAGAACAGAGCAAAAATTCTCCTAGAAAGGGCTGGATATGCTTTGGAAAAGGACAGCTTTAGGAGTTTGCTCCTTCTTTTCTCTGCCTTTCGGGATTTGACGATGGAGTTTGGCTTTCTCACAGTACTGATCATCCTCAACCGAACCCAAAGAGGGAAAAAAACATTGCATGTCTTCCTTTAAATGCTCTGTCCTGGCATGGGCAGTAGCAGGCAGTAGGCAGAGACGATTACTCCCCTTTCCCTGCTGCCATATGCGCTTCCCCACCACGTGAGCCACGGCAGGAGCGCGCCGTGGCTAATGGACACGTAAACGAGAGGCCATGCTTGCTGGAATATGGGCAGACAGACGGCTTGTTTCAAGAACATATTCTCTTAAACACATCACTTGCCTATTTGCTACCTTCGGCAACTGAGAAAATGGGATTTCATTAATGTTATTCTAGACAAAGAGTGGCAGAGAAATGTAATGCTAAAAAAAAGCCTGTATTTTTAAATTGAGAGAGACCAATTACAAAAGCTATAAACACTTTAATCATTTCTCTGAACATGTGGAAATACATACATTGGGAACCTTTTTCATAGGAAATGCTGAAATCCTTTTCTAAATGGCACATTTTCTTAATGGCTTTACAGTTTCTCAGTTCATTCCAAAGGGCTGTTATTTGTTATGTGGACATAAGTTTAGATTATGGTTTAGAATGCTGAGAGATGTTTGAAAGAATTATCTGCTGGATGGTGGCAGCTACTTTTGTATTGCCTTCTGTTCTTGCTTTGAAATATATGGGGCTGAAGATACAGGGCGGTGGAATGCCTGTGTGCTAAATATTCTTCATAAAAATGTGGGGTGCAATCCTGTCCCTGGTCAAACTAGGAACATATCTGGCATTTTTTCAACTGCCAGATCTTATCCAGGTATTTTACTTTATTAAGTACTAAAATAAAAATAGTTTATTATAAAAGATGTATTTATTATTTGCAATGAGTTTTTTTTACCTTATGTTATGATTCTTTGATCTTTGGAGTCATAACAATAGTACGTGCAATAATGAAAGAAAAAATAAAGAACTAAAATGTGTTGTATAAAAAGAAGTCATGACAGGGGCATTGCAGATGATGAAGTCAGAAAATTAAAAAACTTTGATAATTTCTGGAAACAGAATAATCTTTGTAAAAGATTAAATGTGGGCTATAAGAGTGTCTTAGAATGATGTGGAGGTCTTGGATGAAATCCCAGCCCTGTTGAACACAATGGGATTTTTTTTTTTTTTTACTTTCACTGTAACAAAATCAAGTTTTCACTTGCCCCTCACTTTTAAAGCATGTAGAGGCTCAGTGGAAATTCTTCTTTAGACAGAAATCTGGTCTGGTTTAGACATTTGCACTCCTTTCCTGCCCTGCACTCTTCTCCATGTCTTCCAGAGCTCTGAGCCTGAGTTCCTTCACTGCTCTAGTATCTCACAGAAGGGAATTCTTCCCCTAAGTCAGAGACTGCACTCATTCACCAAATGCCTTATTTATAGAAATTGCACTGAATAGCTACCAACACCACTCTACCTCTGGTAAGAAGCCTATTCCACTGACTGAGAGCATTTATACAGACTTGGGAAAGCCTGAGGGAAATTTCTGGGAGGTCTAGCAAATCATCCCAATTGAAATCCTCTTGTCCATATTCAAGTCTTGCTGGAAACACTAGTTTAGGGGTCTTCTGGAAGGGAAAAAGTAAAAAAAAAATAATAATGATGTCATATTTTATGGTTAAGTCAGCCTTAGTGGCTGGATTTGCTATTACTTCAAGTAATAGCAAAGCGAGTAGAAATTGCTAACACAATGCCATAACAGTGCTTTCGTGAAGTGAGAACTGATGCTTCCTTGGGAGCCTCTGAGGTAAAGTGGGTGCCAGCTTACCTTGAGTCCTTCCTTTCCTTCACAACTCCCTGTTCTGGTTTCCATTCCTGGTAAGGAGAAGCGATGCAATTGATTGTGAATCAGAAATGTTTGTAGTTCTCAGCACTTTAAACATAACCTCTAAGAGGTTACTCCATTGTTACAGATATTTTGTGTGTTTATTGATGTAAAGAAATACTCTGGGTCATTGCTCTGTTCTCTTCTGTCACAAATCCAGATATTACTCTAACATGTCTTCTGAAATGACAAAGTAAATTTGACATAACCTGTAGGATTCCCTCTGTGAGGAGTCACCACTCAGTCCCAATCACAGACTGTACAGTTCAGCTGATGTGGACACAAATCAATTAAAAGCTTTTTTTTTTTTTCCCCTACTGTGGCTGATTTCATAAGGAAGGAAGAGCTTTTTTTTCTGAAACAGTAAAGCCTGTATCTTTCATATTTTCCCCACCACTACCACACACACACACACAAAATTCAGCTGGTATCTGGGACAGGGCTACAGACCGCTCCATGTTAGGTAGTATTTTGGAAGACTACATCCCATTGCTTTTTTTGTTTTAATGAAAGTCTCACATTACCTATTCTGCTTGCAGACTGCAGTCCTTGCAGAACTTATTCTAAGCCGAGGTAGATGCAAATTGCCTCCCCATCTGCATCATGGACTGTCACTTGCCACATGCAGGCTTTCCACATGCCCAGTCATCTCAATTACAGTGTTGACAGGGCAAACATTACCAAAAAATTCTAGGGTAATTCACATAATTTGTGTGATTAATCTGCGGTTTACACATTGCACAAAATTGGAGGATAGCAGATAAATTATTGGAGGAGAGCAGGTAAATTCCCCGAATGTCAACCTCTAAAGAATATATTCAAACAACGATGTTGTTCTTTGTCTGTGGAGGTGAAGACTGAGCCTGGCAACCAGATGTCCACCATGTTTTACACCCAGAGAAAGAAAAGGCATGTGCTTGTGTGTGTGCGTGCGCACATGTATGTGTGTGTGCGTGACAGGGAGAGGGGGAGAGAGAAAGGAAGATTTCTTTATGTCTTTTAACAAATCAAAATAAAAAAGTTTGAGCATGTTCTTCACCTTGAATAAAGCACACTTAAAATATGATGAATTTGCCTTCTGGATCTAGCACAGATAATTCGTATATTTTAATCCCAGATTGTATAGCGGGATATTTCAATGACTTTTCTTAGCTGTTTGAAACAAGCTGGGAGGTCTGCAATATTTCATGTTGTAGTTCTTCACTAAGTTTATAGGAATTGCACATTGCAGCTGTGGGTTGCACATCTTAACAACTATAACTAGTGCAATATGAACTACTTCAAAACGATGTGTAAATGGTGCCTGAAGAGCCAAAATCTTCCTCCTAGGCATTAAGACAGCCTAGAAATCTCTGTGAAAAACTGTGACTGGAGCAGCATGCAACTCATGGAGAAGCTGCATGGAGCTCTCCACAGAGAGAAGGGGATCCAATGGATGTGGAAGGGGAGAAGATTCTCACGCCATCCTCTCCTGGGGCAGCAATACCAGTTACAGTTTGGTGCATGAAAGCCTGTGCAAGGCAATTGAGGATTAAACATTAATGTGAACACTAATGCCCATGCTTATTCTGCCTCTCAAAATTGAGGAGAGCACTTGGCATCTTCCAGGAAATAACCAGCATAGCCACATCCACCAGATTCAACAAATTCATTATTCCCACCTGAGGAATGAAGACAGGTGGAAGGAGTCTTATGCAAAAAAGGAACATGACCTGCTCATATAGTAAGACTGAAGTAGTAATTGGACTCTCAGGAGGGCCTTTAGTTCTGGGACTTCAGTGGACATGTAGAAATGCTGTGCACAACACAGAGATGTCTTTATCAACATACAGGAGTAGAATGGAGAGCTGCTCATGTCCAAGAAATCTCCATAGCCATCAATAAAATTGGATAGCTTTATTGTTTTCATTAGACAGTGTCAGATTTTTATGCCAGCTGAGGCACAGGTAAAGAAAGGATTGGCTTGGTTAAGATATAGTGCTCATGTGATTAGCCTTTCCACCCATCCCAGCTCATGATGCCATATGTACTGACATGACTGTCTTATAGTACTGCCCAGACACCACAAATCCTGTAATTTATTTCTTCTCCTTAATGTCTCTAAAAGGCAGGGAAGTGCCATTACACCCATTTCACAAATAAGTGGAAAAAATCACTGAGACAGAATCACTCAGCAGACAGAATCACCCCAGAAATTCACCCAGGATGAAAGTGGGTGCTGGAGTCCCTCCTAACTGGCCCAACCTATTTCTTCTCAACATCTGTATGTGATTTGCTAATATTCCCAGAAGCACAGATGTTACAACAGCCTTCCCTCCCACCAGTTTGCAAGCATGCTGGGAGGCCCTTCCACTTTGAAGGTTTCAGGTCACATTTAGCCAAAATCCATCTCTTTGCAATCAAACAGAGAAACACCTGTCAGTTTTGGGGACCACACTTCAGCTTTAGGAGGTGAAGGACACTGAATATGGAGAGCAGAACAAAAGAACATCTGCTGGTGCTCGCCCCAGGGCAGGAGATCAAAGATCACCCTTTTTCAAAGGTGGCCATACTGTCCAGGAACATAAAACAAAAAAACAGACAAGCTGATTGATAAGTAGATTCTATCACTCTGTAGACCCCTAACAACAGAGAAACTATTTATTTATATTTTCTACATCCTTTTATATATTGGTTCTTCCCTCCCTCAGTGCTTGTCTTTTGATTTTGACTTGCTTATTATTCTTTTTCATTATTGTATTCCCTACACTTGGATTCTGGTTTATGTTCAAATTCTTATTTTACTAGAAATGCTACATCCTGGTGGAATTGAAACCCAAATTGGATTTAGAGTACTGCTTAATTTGAGCTCCAGTGTCCCAGATGTTGCTTAGGTGCTGTGAACACTGCAAAATCTAATATTTTTCACCTAAAAAAGGTCCATGAATATAACTCCAGGAATAAGATGTGCCGAGAGCCAGTGGAAGCCAAAAGAAATCTGAGTAAATGTTGCCAAAGTGTTTTTTCTCCCCTCGGTTCCCACCCACTCCCTGGGCTTTAGATACCGCATATGGAAGGCCCTTGTAACACTAGGAAATGCTATACAGTTGTGATTTCACAAAACAAAACAAATAGTCTTACCTTCTCTAATATTTAATCCAGATTTGCAGTTTCCCAGTGCACTGCTGCAAAATCAGCCAGTGTGGCCGGGTCCTTTGATAGTGCAGGAGTGCCAAGTCTCAAGGTGGCTGAGCTGAGGGTTATGTTTCAATTTGGCAGTGGAACACCGTTTCCATAGACAAATTAACATTGTTTCATTTCATTTTGACACCATAATGTCTTTTCCATAGACCTGCACTGACACTGTCGTGAAATCATTGCATCCCAATCAAGTGAATGGGAAATTAGCACCATGACACAAAACATACTGAGAAAGTAACCACAGCTTAGTTTATTTGTCAAACTGAAATACTTCAGCCACCTTCAAATGCATTTTCTGAAGCACCAGAAGATCCAAGTGCAGGAATCAACATGAACAAAACATACACAGTTAAATATGTTCCTTTCATTCAAGATTTAGGAAAGCTGCTAAAAATGAATGGTCCTTACTGCTGGCTTTGCAGGTTAGGGCTCATGCCCTCTCTCACTTCTTTCCTCTCTCATCATTTCTGTATGGCACTTGCATGTGGGCTGAGGGTTTGTAGTTCCAAGGAATCAGCGTGACCCCGTCATTCCTCGGCTGCTCAGCATGTTCAGTGCAGTGGGTGCTGGGAAACATGCTGTTAGCGTTTTGATGGAAATTGAAATGGAAATAATTTTGGAGTTACCATGGTTTGAGCTTGAGGAACTTGGTAAAAGCACTACCAACGAAATTTGAAACCATAAAAAATCTGTTTATCACAGAAACGTCCTGTTTATTTTAACATAGAGAGCAAGGTGGGGGGGGAGGGGGGAGGGAAAGGAAAGAAAAAATACCCTAACAACAGTAGCCCAACTCACAGATTTCTTAAACATTTTGCTCTCAGACGCATCCTAACAACAGAAAACATATCCATCTCCTGGCCTAAGCATATTAAAGGGTCACATATACAATATTCCTCTATGCCACTTATATGTTAAATGCTAGAATACCAATCTACATAACAATTTTAATTTCTCTTCATCCCATCCATGTAACATACACAAATACTAAAAGAAGGCAAGGTTGCACAGCAAGCATTTAAAAGTGTCCAATTTTCCTCTCTCACATATATCAGACATTATTACTCCACTTTTGGTATTTGTCATTTTTTCTTTTGTGCCAGTCCACAGCAGATCTCTTCCCACTCCCAGAATACACTCTGCTCTGTCCTCAGTTCCCCTCCCAAGCCCTTCCCAGTGCCCCATTGCTTCCCCTGCCTCTTTCTCGTACAACTCATCCATCCCATCTGATGGAGGAAGCATCCCTACTGCCCTGGACTCTGCTTCTGTGACATTATCAGGTAAGAGCACCAAGTTTTACTTTGCCATAATCATATATTTTGGGCATTTGGAACCAAAAACTTCTACACCCCTTCCCAAACTCTGTGATTACAATGGCTTAGCAGGACTTCGGTTCAAGTAAGGAGAAGCTCTCAGATTAGGAGAAAGCAGTGCCTCTAAAAGTGATTGTAATCTACATCTTGTGTATCAGCTCACACCTTGTGCTCTCTTTTCAGCTGAAGGGACCATAAAGATTGGTTGAGCTGTTAGCATTTTTAACACTCATTCACCCCATCCATGAATCCCTGCCAATGAGATACTCCTGAACAGTCATCCAAGCTGATGCCTGAGTGGGACAGTGCCATAGTCCTCTCCCGGCAGCTTGGCCCCAGGCACTTTTGCTTGCTAGTACTTGTGGAAAGGGAAGGAAGAAGCACACGTGTGGACAAAAATATATTTAAAAAAAATATTATTTCTACATTGAACAACAAAGTAATTGTGTTTCACTCCTAGCATCTCAGTCTCCTCTCCACGTCACATATGCAGGAAGTGAATTAGACTGAGCCAAATTTATTGTTTTAAAAATCATCTAGGCACTGCCTTTCAATTTTCAGTGTCTTTTTCTCTTTGATGCCTTCATATACTTTCCACTTATACTATGCAAGAATCTCAGATATTCATGAAGAAGCAGCTGGGCCAACTCGCCTGTCACTTCACTCTCTTTCACGCTGCCCTGACAGCATGAAGCAGATGAACTCTAGTGGGTATCACCCTCTGGAAGATTTCTCTTGCCTGATGGGAACCCTCTGTTGTCATCAGGCTGTTGGCCAAAGCACTGACTTGGGAGGTGTTTGCCTCTTCCCAGCTGGCATCAAATTACCGTAACAGCCTCTCGGGTCTTCCAGAATAAGTAGGAGTTCAGAATTAATCTCCCGTCCTGTTTGTAACGACTGTATCTAGAATTGCATTTCTCGTATTCATCCCACCCCTGGGGTGACTGTTCAGATGGAGGTGGGCCTCATGCACATTGTGGAGATTTATTCAGCCCAAATGCCAGCCCCAGGCTCACGGTGCTGCCTGGGGGCCTGGGAACACCTAGTTGAGCAGCCCCATCCTCAAAAAATTGAACATGTTCCTCTCACTCCAAGCAGGAAGTCCTCAAAAGGCAACCTCTGACCCTCTGGAACTATACTTGCACCTGCAATTGCTTTTGCAGACAGAAACATGGTCTATAATGATCTGTGGACCATTTTACCCTGCTAAAGTCTTTTTATACAGTTCTAAGTGGCCAGAATAGGTGCACAAATCTTGTTCTGACTGCTGTATGCCAGATTGTTCGAAGTATTAGGTGGTTGAGAGACCAATTAGGACTCTCTAACTATAATTCCCAACTCCTTCATTCCTTCACCTTAGCAGAATCACTTTTAGTTATACTGTATTCTAACTCTTTTGCATGGAGAATGTACCACAAAAATCCAGTCTGGCATTTGTGATTGTTTTGAATTGCTTTTCCAGCATTTTTTAGTCTCAAGTTTATGCTTATTCAAATTCTAGTTAGTCTGTTTATCAAAATCCTATGTGGAAAATATGCTAATTGGCAAAGAAACCCTTTTTTTCAGTGTCAACTTCCTCACACTGGATTCCTTACAAATGGAGTTGTAGTTTATTTTACAGGATACCTTCCAGCCCACAACTTCCTCAGGTGTCTGATGCAAAGCAACAAGCTCACCCAGCTGACATCCTCCTGGGCTCAGGCTGATTCGTGGGGGTGAGACCACACTGTGATAAGTGCACTGAAAAGATTACTAAGGAGGAAGCTTCTTAGAAAAAGGCTGTAAGCAGTCACATTGCTTTAGGTTTAAAAGAGCTAACAGCATGAAGTTGCCACGTTGATATAACTCTTCCAAAAATTGGCACTTGTCTGTTCTTCAGGACATGTCCTGTTATTGTTGTTGTTTAGCTGGTAGCCTGCCTGAGGAAGGGAAGAGAAAGGAAGACAGAGAAAAGTTAAAAAAAAAAAAAAAAAAAAAAAAGCAACCAAAAAAAACCACCTAACTTGGGAATCATTTCAAGGTCTGAGATGTGGACAGGTTTGCTGAGAGATATCTTGGAACTGTACAAGGTAAACATGGTCTAAATCACCTGCTTTGGGAAGATAAGTACGGCGAGTTCTCTAAGCTAAATGTACACTGCTGAAATTTGATTGAAAACTTTGCAATGTGAAGACTGAAAATCACAAGAAGGAGGCAGGCAGCGTTTAATCTCCTGTTGGATGACAATTCAAGATAGACTGATAGAGATACCTGCTGCCTGATAAACCAGTCAATATTGTGGATGGTAGATACTTGCAGGAAACAGACACTGTGAAGGGGGAAAAAATCCCTGGTATTTTTATATTTTCATCCTGTTCTCAGCTCTCTGCTAAGCAGGACGAGACTTGTATTTTCCTCTGTTAAGTTATTACACTTCAAATGCTGTGAGGACCCCAATTTCTTTTCAAGGAGTTTGAGTTGTTTAAGTTAGGAGTAACATGTATACAAAACATATGCAGGAAATCCAGGGAATTCTAAGTGCCTGGAAAACATAACATGATAGAAACCAAAGATGACAGATCCAGCCACGATACTGTATTAATTTTTTATCTTGTCTATTAGAGAAGAATTATTTTACCACTAATCTACTAGAAATTGGATGCTAGTGTTTAGTATAAGCAGCAGGTCTTTCAAACAAGTTTGCCTGGTTGTGAGACCAGAAGAAAAAACACATGAAGTTTCAAAAAGCATGAGGAAATCACAGACAAGCAGAAAACACTATTTACACTTCTCAGTGAAAGCACTTGGAGAAGTCACTGTATACATATTCTCCCCACAACACTTCAGATTTTGTGTGCACCTATCCTTTGCATTATGTTTATTGTGAGAGCTAAGACAGCAGGCTTTCTAACAGCTCTCTGCTGCTGCTGTCTTACTATGATTTTCCTATCTTTTAATTAAAAGTATATTTCACAGACAAGCCAAGTGTTTTATAATAACAAGAAGGAAGTGCAGAGAAACAGCAAGGAAAGCTTTTGACCTGCTGTGGACTGAACATACTTCTCCTTGCCACGCAAAGAGACTAAATCATCGCATGTGCTGCTGATGGACATTCATCATTATTTTTTCCCAAACTGAAGGCATACTTCATTTTCCTGAAGCCTGGATTTTCTCCAAGTTTTGCAGGGAAATGTTGCTTCCATTGGAGCTTGTTGCTGTGTGTCACCACCTGCTGGCAAACATCAGGTCAGGGTTTCTGTCTTGATTGTGCAGCTGAAACAGTGTAGACAAGGACTTTTATCTTCCTTGATAGAGACAGATAGGTGGCCACAAACAGAACATATGTTATTTAAACAGATTTTTGGTCTTGAATGCATATATTCAGACCAAGCCTGTTTGTATAACATGCAACCTGGATCCTGCAAACCATTACTCAGGCAACTAGTTCTTAATACACGAGAAAAGAGGCAATTGCATAGAAAAAGTTAACAATGTGGGAAAATGTTCGCAGACAGACCTGAGTTTTCCAGAAAAATAAACAAATAAAAAATTAAATATATATGGTAAAGGCTGCTGCAATACTTAATTAAAAGTAACGTAGAGTGAAAACTCACTATAACCTTCTAGAGACCGTCTCAAGTTTAAATTCCCTGAACTATGTTACTTATTTTACGGGTTTAATGATTAGATTTTGGGCTTTTCTCTTTTTTCTTTTTTCCTCCACAGATGTTTTAGAAATCAGACCTTTGAATTTGAAAGTATATTTTGAAGCATATAATATTTATTCCCTCCACTCTAATAGGTAAACGTGCATTGCAGTGTGGGTTCTAATGCTGATAATTCATATCATTTATCTGATAGATCAGGAGCCATTACGGCCTGTTGTGTAAATTCATATTTTGGCACTCTTTAAAAAGTGGATTATTATTGACCCAATAGACCGTAACAGCTCCAAAGAAGACATTACTGTCTATTGTGTAAGTCCTTCATGGCGCATGTTTTATTGACCCTTTGGAGCCATCATGGTCTGTCTTGTCAATCCGGATGCCGTGCAAGTGTATTAAGGCTGCCTGCGTAATATCCATACAGAGCGGTAGTCGCATTATTGATGCGCGCCCTACAAAATCACATTTTGAGCCCCGTCGGCCAGCTGCCTTTTTTGCCTCAGATTCCAAAACACCTATTGTTCTGTTTTGCATCCTGAACTAGAGGCAAGGGCTACAAAAGTCATCCGAAGATAATGAAGCTGTTACTCTCCTTTTCCCTTAAAAAAAAAAGAAAAGAACATCAGGCTCTCCTTCACCAAGAAAAGAGAAATGGCCGTGGGTGGTCAGATCACTCCAGTTCTTCTCTGTGACCCCTTCTGCTCTCCCAGCTGCACACATCTAGGACAGCACTGTATGCAGGAAATGTCCTTTCCTCCCTTCATGGTCCACAAAAGTCACATTGCTGGAGAGAAGGGTGACCAGCTTGCCTGTGCAGGGGGAAGGCTGAGCAGGGTTTGCCCTCCACATAAAGATGACCACTCTGCACAAGGAGTGAGCAGGCTTGCACACAGCACCAGGCAAAAGGGTTCATGTGCACTGAGGGCCCTGGATTTGAGGGATTTAATCAGAAACAGAAATGAGACCCCAGTAGAAAACCTGTCCTGAGGGAGTGCCTACCACTGCTCCCAGGCTGGAAATAACCCCCCAACCAACCCTGCAAATAAAACTTCTGCAAATCCTTTCTATCTGGCTGACCCCTTCATAGGGGAGCACACAACTCCACCCTGAGCATTGCTCTGCCCAGCACGCATCTGTCAAGGCAAACAGAGCTAGTAATCAGGAGCCTGTTACCTGTGGACTGCCATCGGTCCTTTTCTTCCAAACAAAAACTGCAGGGAAACTACACAACCTGAGCCTCTTCCAAAGCAAAGTCTTCCCGAGGCCAGATCAAATTCAGCTGAACAGCAAGTGGGGTTAAGTTCAACCTGCAGCTGCCTAAATGCTTGAATTATTCCTATGCCTGGCATAATAAAGATCTAGTGTTGGCAGTGCTTGCCTGTCTTATACATTCGTAAATATTTATCCAAATATTAATGAGCAGAAAAACAATTTATTTCTTTTTTTCCTAATTGTAACATCAATTCTAATACATTTTGTTACTTAGTCACCTTGCAAGTATATTGATTTTCTTATCCACCGATAGGTATTTAAATGTTTTACAAGTGCATGGCAGGATCCTGAAATGAGAACCGTGTTGGGAAGTTGTAGCATGGCCGTTACTTTTAGATTAATTTAATTTTTTTGCTAACACAGTAGGAGTTATATAATAAAAATTCAGCATAAAGGATGGGTAATGGTTTCATGCAATGTATATCTCTGAAGGCTTCTTCAGACAATACAAAAGTATTGTGTATGTGTGCAAAATGTATGTAGTGTTGCAGAAGAGTGTTTTCTCCGACCATTCCACTACAAACATTTTTTTTTCTCTTTTCACAACAACACACACAGACAACCTCCACTCTTGAGCATAATATTGGCATAAGTCACAATTTCCAGTTGTAAATCTAGGTATCTAATTTCCAAGACAGCATTCAAGAACTCTACTTATAATTTAGTTTCCAATTCAGCAGCCTGGCAAAGCACATGGCTGGTTTAGTGCATGCAGAGAGTCCCAGCAAAGCCAGTTACCTGCTTACCCACCTTGCTAAATTGAGGCCTCGCTTTTGATAGATCTCAATGACTTTTCATCACCCACCTAGATAGTGAAAGATGCAGGTAATCTGACCTTGCATAGTAACTGAGAACTTTTTCAGTGATATTGCTTGTGACAGCTGTATATTTCCTCAGAGGGGAAGATAAAGCCTTTGGTCTCTGCAATTCACTAACAGAATATTTTATTGGTCCAGCATTTCCTTGTGTGTGGCTGGAAATTTTACTGGGTGTTCACCAATACGCCACTGGGCATTAATGCAGAGGACCACACAAATAACCTCTGTTGCTGGTCAGAATTAGGCATGAGAGCCTCTTCTTCCTTCATAGGTATCCATAAACTCTCTAAGGGGGCATGTATGAGAGATGGAGATTCTCTCACATTAATGGAGTTACATTAGTGATCCAGGAGGCTCATCTACTTCAGGCAGTCCAGAAATTAATCAGTGCCTTCCAAATAATGAAAGTGGGAAGGATTTTGAGTCTTTTGCATAGACATATTTTGTCATTGGCCTTTTATCCTGATAGTGGTTTATTTGTCCTTATTGCGACAAAGGGAATAAAAAGGTCGCCTAATTTAGCCAAAGCATGCAAAATCCTTTTACCTTTTCCCTAATAAGATCAAGAAAAATTTAGGTAGACCCGGTATCCATGGAGTTCATACACAGGATACAATGTTTACCAAATACACACATTTATTTTATGAATGGTAGCTTTACTTCTTTCCTAATTCACTTACTTTTAGAGATAGGAATTGATTTGTTCAGAGTTAAGAATAGCAGCATCACCAGCAGCTTCAGGGGAGTTATACCCAATTCACACTGTTGTAAGCATAGGTAAAATTTTAACCCAGCATCCTGGCTTAAGGGCTCTTTTCCTTCTCCTCCCACGTTTCTGAGACAAAGGACAATTTGTAATGCTGCCAAATAAACAACGACAGGGCATGGAGGTCCAGCAGAACTCAAACTCTATGAGGGAGTCAGCTCTTAGTTTAAGTCAGTAATAAGGGCTACATTCTCTGTGCACATTACGTACAGCTTACTGGTCCCCGTGTTAGCTACAGGTAAGGGAGACTAGACCAGGCAGCTTCATCTCAACACTGTAAAAAAAATTGCACTCAGATCATAAAAATGCCCCAAAACATTCAGTGTCACAGTTTTCCAGTGCACAGCCTTATATATACAAAAAATAAATGACCTGGTTTTTTGTATTTGTCTTGTAGTGTTCCACTTCTGTTCACAAAACCACGGACAAGCAAGCCTTTGCCTGGCCCTCTCAGGGCACACAGCTGATGAGTTGCCTAAAACAGCAGGGCCACTGAGAAAAAAATACAACCAGAACATTCAGCGTCAGGATCACCTCACTCATAAACTCCTGACAGACAGAATACACCAGAGCTGGAATTACTGGAAAGATGATGATTTACCTTTTTCCCAGCTGCAGACAACTCTGAATCCTGCCACAAAAGGCAAACAAAAAACCCAAGAAAATATTTGATGACTTTGTGTTTTTCTATGACAACCAACATCATTTATGACCCATTATGTAATGACACGAGCATTATACATTGAAAAGCTGTCTAGAAAGACATTGTAAATAAACATTTCTGGTTTGCAAACAGGAAGCCAGAGATATTACTGTGGAAACTGAGAGGATGGGGTTAGATTCTTGAAACATGAGTGATTTGTTTTTTCCTTCCATCTCTCCCAAATTCATGGTGCAGTCATGTTGTTATTAGCTAATGCATGTCATTTTCTCTCCACTGCTATAGCTAAAATATAACTTGGAGGAAAAAAAAAGAACAATAATAGAAAGATAGACTAGATAGATACAAGATGAGAAGGAAAAGTGTCAAAAAGCTAAAATAGGAGGTATAAAGTATCTGGGGCAACAGGGACTCAAACCAAGTGCTGAAGGAATCTAATCTCTAACAGTGGCCCATTGCAGTGGCTTCAGTCAAGGCACAAAATCACCAAGAATAAATATTCCCATGGGGGAAGCATCTTCAAATTCCACATATTGCACATGCAGGTATGTTCTGCCTAGTGGGAGATTTTTTCAGACACAAGTAGTCATTGTAGCAATCGGAAGGGTACAAAAAAAGGTAGTACTTTATACTAGCCAAAGTATTTCTGGAAAAAAAAACAGGGTTTGTGTCTCAAAAATCTTCTTCAAGGCTGAGCCAAGCAAAAGACTTCAAACTAGGCTTTGCTCCTTCTTTTTCAGACCTGAAGGACCTGTATACTCAAATTCTGTCTGGTTTTTGAGCCATGTTTCTCAGTCCAGGTTTCTACAAACCCTGCTCAGCTGCAATCCTTAAGCAATTACAAGTACTGCAGCACTACTAACAACCTGCCCTTGACTTGAGTGAAGTAAATTCCTAAAAGCAATAGGTTTTAACTGGCCAAACTGCACTCTTCTCTCTCTGCAGCCCATGCAAGGGGTCACACTGCTGGCTCCTGCACAGCCTTCATGTCCAGAGAAGGATGGTCTGCCAGTCGGCACAGGACATGGCAGGGGGCTCACGACCAGCTTCCACCAGAGCAGGATTAGGCCGCTTCACCTTCCGACATATTTCAAAACATCTCTTTTTCTCTATGCTAACTCCTCATAACAATTGCCTGGGCCAGGCATCAAATAAACACTGGCTTTTATAATCCAGCATTGGTATTATTGTGAAGGAAGTGTTCAGTCAAACAATACCCCTGAACAAAGTCTTTTCTCCTACTGATGTTGTGTGACAATTTTTTTTTTTTGCTTTAACCTGAATTTCTAACCCATTTTAAACCTGCCATTTTTTCACACATTAATGGAAAGAATTTTTTTTCTTCCTCTTCTTTCTCTGCCTTTTTCCCCCCCTTCACTAGATGAACTTTAAATGCAATAGTGTGCTCATCCTGAGTGACCCTGCCTGCTGAGAGTAATTGTCTAGAGGAGAATAGAAGAATCTAAGAGCTTTTGTGCAAGGGAATAGAGAAGACAGACTTTATTATGATTCTGAATCGTAAGCCCGCTCTCTCTTTTTTTATCTTTCTCTCCCTTTCTTTTTTTTGGGGGGAGGGGGGGTTTCTAACAGCTGTTTCCCATCACAACCAGTGTTTGAAAGACACAGCAAAATTGAGTGTATCAGTATCACAATTAGTTTCACAGGCGGCTAATAACTTACTTGCCAGCCATGCCTGATTTAATCAGGACAGTCCTGATTTATGGTTGTTTGTCCCAGTGTCCGATTTTCTCTGCCAGTTCCAACACAAGGAGATGCATGCAGCCTGCTTCTGTGCTCCATCAGGGCCACCAGTTCACTACTCGTGGGCTCGCTGCACCGGAGGGGAAAAAGGAGGAGGAAGCTTAAATGAGAAGTCTGGAGTCCTCCAACACAACTCAGGAAACATATTCTTCTTCCTGTGATAAACAGAGCGGCTCACATTGGTGCAGGCATGCCAGGCTGACTTGTAAGGGCTTGTACATTTATCAAGGTATCTTACAGTGGCCTGCTACTCCCTTCTTCCCTTGTGACCTGGAGAAACCTCCTGGGTTAGGGTCAAGAGGTGATTTTAGCAGCACATTATCTCAAGCCTGCAAGGCCCTGAGCTGCTGCGAGTGAGTCTTCTGTCAATGGTGCCAAATTACGCGTGGCTCATTTTTGCAAAGTGATCTACTGCTGCTGCTCATTGGGGACAGAGCTGAGACCATCCAACTCATTTTTCTTAGGATTGCAAGCTGGTCTGGAGGAAGTCCCAGCAGCAAGACCCCAGCTCATGCCTTTCTCACTCAGCAACTCTACTCCTCACAGCTGAAAAAAAGTCCATGAGAAGCTATTTAATGGATCAGTTGTAGCATTTAAAAGATGAGATCTGAGGCAGTCCTGCCTGTTGATGCAAAAGGGTAGGAAAAATAAAAGAAGAAAACAGGCTTTTGGTTAGGCTTTCTATACCACCACTCTTCTCGCTTAAAGGAATTAGGCAAATCTTTTCCTTAAAGAACATGGAAAACTAAGCAAAGCTGTGTTATAAACAGGCATCTGAATTAATACCTGCAGGACTCTTCATGGTGGATTTCTCTACAGCCACCTGCAGATCACTCCAGAGCACTCCTTAACTCTCTCTGCAGAACTCTCTGTACTGGGATGGTTACAAGAGCAGAGCAGTCAATAAGCCTCCTCTGAGCCAAGCCCCCTGCCCACTGCTGTCTCACTTTCACCTTGGGCTCTCCAAAGTAAGTTAAGGTAAAAGGTCTGTCTAAATTCACTCTTTCTCTTTCATATTCTGGTTTGGTTTAGTTTCGCCTGTATTTCTGAAATGGAGAGAAGGCTCAGGCCCAGATCCATAGCTGCCATTTCTAGATGCCACTATAGTAATAATAACCCTCAGGAATGTCTAATCAGGAGACCTGGAGCACGTTCATGTCAGAGGGAGCCTGTGCACCGTGATAGGAGTGATCTCAACCTGTGAACAGAGGTTTTCCGCTTTAGTTTGAATCCCTTGTGTCACCTGTTTTATAAGATGTGTGTTACACTGCTATAGTTAGCTCTGAAATGTGAAAGACAAGATGGGCCTTATCATCACTTTCTTAAGTCAGGGATCCAGAAATCTCTGTCCCCCAGTGCTTTGCACTTCCTTACACGCACTGGGGGATCACACTGCAAAGGCATTGGTTAGGACTGCCACACAGTCCTGGCCCTTGCCCTCATGATCTTACAGTTTGAGTACAAAGGCAACAATCTCACTGGGAGTCTTGAAAGAAAGAGGGTTGTGTTGGTTTTTTGTTTTTAAATTTTCCTCTTTTCTTTCCTTATATACAGCATTTGGTAATGCTTAACAGAGAACATGCATCTTGGTTAGTTGTTATCTGAAATATAACAGCTAACCAAATTACAAGAGAGGGTACTGACTAGTTTCCTAGAGGACAAGACATGAGCAGAGGCCACAGTATGTGATTTTTTCCAGGTGAAAGAGTTGAACCTACATCTGCAAGCCCCTATCTCCCTAAGGAGAAAGAACGAGGGCATCTCAGTTGCTGATTTCACCTAATTTTTAAATAGATTCAAAATGCAAATTTGTTCAGGTTTTGCTGCTAAATAAAAGACGCCTTGCACAATGCCTTTTACAGGAGGTATTCACACTGCTTTACCTGGAACATTTCCCTCCACCTCTTGGGTTTCTTATCAGCTATTTCTAGCTGGCCCTCCCTTCTGTATGGAGACATGCTTACTTACCCTATAGAAAGGACCAATCTGTCTATATGGGGGTTTAAACTTTTCTTAGAGGCCTTTAGAGGGTACTCATGCTCTTCTTTTTTTCAAGCTAAAGGTAACTTGAGGCAGTCTGGAAACCTTAATAGAGGCAACAGCCTAATTTTTAGGTTTTACACTGTTCATCTTAGGTTCTAAAGCAGAAAGTGGGTCTAACATGTCCATACAAGCAGGTATACAAGCACATGGATTTGAGTGCTAATGTCTCCATCTTCTTTCATAAGGACATGTCATTGTTTTCTCATCAAAGGTAGCAGAAAGTGGGACTGGAGCTGCAGTGACTGCAGCAAGAAATCTAAACTTGGGATTCCTTCTTGCTGTTCTCTTTTCTCCCTCTGTTTACACAAAAGACAGACTACATTCAACGGTATCAGTGCAACCCAACCATGATACTCATTGAGCAGTTAACACACACACTGATACAAAGAGAAAAAGAAAAAGAAAAAGTGACAGTCTATCCATCTCACTTGGCATGTTTGTATGTCCTTCTTAACCATAAAAAAGAAGTCTGTTTACAAAGTGGAGTGTCGGTAACATTGTGTAAAGGAACACTTATCTGAGAAACTTTGATCTCCTTCTGAAGCACCATTACTCTGAGTCTGAAGGGCTAATGGCTCTTTGGGTGGGAGAGAAAGTTTTTCAACAGGAAAAGAAGGAAGTTTATTGTGCTATCTAGTGGACACATTTAGAAAATCTTGCTCTTTGGAAATAAGTCGTGGCTGTGTCACTGGCAGCCTTATCCCACATCATGCAGGCTGCCGAGTGGGGGGGAAATAATAAGACGTTGAGGCCTCCTGTAATGGGATAGCGGGGAAGTTGTTACTTTAGGGCAGGCCTGCTATCTCACTCATTTAAGTAATGGACATATTAATGGAGCTGAGAGCTAAACCAGACACATAGCCTGCCTATTGGAGCAAACGTTTTCCATTTACAGACTCCGGGACACATTTTACAATACTGATTCACGTATCTAGGTCCTACTTGGGTGAGTAATCATATTGGCTTCAAGAGAACAAGCAGAACATTGGCCTCAACAACAGGAGTAAAAACCACTGCCAGGAGAGTGATGGAGACAGATCCTAAAACATTTAATGATATCACTAAAAAAAAAGAAAATGTGATTTTTTGGTAAAGAAGGTCTGAGAATTCCTGGGATCCAAAAAATGGATTGAAAAACACACATAGGACTTGGGATTCTGTTTCAGATAGGTCTGAAAACCCACAAGAACATCATCATCCACCCTACTGCCTTTGCAAAAATAGCACAAAATCTTGCCCAATCCTTTTTTTCTTTCTAATTTCAAGTTTTCCAGATCTCCCTTAAGACACTGAGCTTCACTTGATGCTTCATTGCAGTTAAAGACCTGGGTATCTCCAATCTTTCCTGCAAATATATTTCTCTAAAATGTTTGTTAAAATGCACTGTCAAATTGAAACTTAATAGCACAGACCTTCCTTGCAAACATAAATAGCACCTCCGGAGGCTCACACATCACTGCTCTTTGCTTGCATCTGTCCTGCCGCTCTCCATTTTATTTCTCCACACTGCCGCTTGCACTTTTCAACTTCTTCTATCTGTCGCTGAATCCTTCATTCAAAGACCACCGAAATCCTTGGGAGCTCATCCAATACCTGCCGCTGGCTCCGGGCCCTGCTGCAGCAGTTGTGCCCTGTGAGCACTGAGTGCTTCCTTCGAGGCGCTAAACAAACCCATTAACTAATCTCGTTAAAAATACTCCTTCACTAGCCAGCCTTTAAACAGTGGCGTCCGTTGTATAAACGTGTATTTCTCTTATAAACATTCCTGGGGAGACAATATAGAGATAGGCTGGAGCTGCCTTTTGCCAGTCGCTTGGCCTGTTGAAACAATTAGCTTGAAAGACAGACTTTAAAAGATGAGGGGTTTGTGCCTGCAAAAGAAAAGCAGCGGCTTCAAAAGAGTGTGATTTATTTGAAAGGGAGAAAAAAATAAAAGGAAGCAGAATAGTTAGACTCATTGAGTTTCCATCCTGTAGTTTCCTTATTTTGCTAGTTTGTGAAAGACCACGGCCAGGCTCTATAGAGAGTGCACATTTGAACCCAGATTTGCTAATGACTGATACAGCAGTCACAAAAGTTCAATTTATGTCTTTCCTTTTCCAAAAAAACAAGGCGTTCGTAAGGCACCGTATTTTTCGGTGGGAGACAAATAAGGCAACTATTATTGCAGGGTGTTTAAAATAGATAATACCCCGTTTGGAAACCAAGATGAAGTACCCTTCTATCTGGCATAGCCTTGAAACATTTACAAAAAGCCTTTTAATGGAGATTTAGTGCATGTCTAATAATAACACAGAATTTGATACCCTCTAGGAAAAAACTGACTGGTGCTCCCTTAACAACCACAATTACTGCACAACTTGTTATGCCTAAAGTTAATAAACCAGAATTAAGGTTACGAATAAACTTTATTAACCAACAGGAACCCCTTGTGCCTGCTCCCCCTTGTGACTGTCCCACAAGTGCCAAAGACCTTATGTTTATCCTTTGGTTTACCTTTCCTGTGGCAGGTTTACCTTTCCAGCCCCGAAAGCTCTGGCAGTGACTGAGATATACTGAGGCCAAGTCAAGAAAAATTAAAATAAAATAATATAATATAATAATAAAAATAACAAAAAATAAATATTACAAAATAAAAGTAAAGAAAATTAAAGAAAAATTAAAACTAAAGAAAAAGGAAGGGAAGGGAAGGGAAGGGAAGGGAAGGGAAGGGAAGGGAAGGGAAGGGAAGGGAAGGGAAGGGAAGGGA
>JAWWES010000081.1:92009826-92050697 GCA_035583135.1 Lophotriccus pileatus | reverse complement strand
AAGGGAAGGGAAGGGAAGGGAAGGGAAGGGAAGGGAAGGGAAGGGAAGGGAAGGGAAATTAAAACAAACAAAAAAGTAAAATAAAAGTAAGACAGAGAAAATAAAAGCAAAAGAGAAAAAAATGAAAGTAAATAAAATAAAGCAAAGCAAAATAAAATAAAATAATAAACCAAAAATCAAATAAAGTAATAAGCCAAAATTAAATGAAATTATAAACCAAAAAGAAAACAATAAAATTAAATTATAAGTTAAAAAATAAAATAAAATAAAATAAAATAAAATAAAATAAAATAAAATAAAATAAAATAAAAAAATACAAAACGAAGTTAAGGGATTTCTTGCCTGCCCTCCGCGGTGCCGTTCCCTGTCCCTCCGAGGCCCAAGGCCGGGATGCCGGGCCGGGAGCGGAGCGCAGCCGAGCGGCGCGGGCGACACCGTGTGGCCGCCGGCGGGATCGCCCTCCCGCCCTGCCCGCACCGGCCGGGCCCGCGGGGCGGCCGCGGGGTTGGGGCGGCGGTGCGGGTGGACACCGCCTCCCGCCGCCCCGCTTGGCCCGGCCGCACCCGGGCTCTCCAAGTGCCCGGGGAGGAGCCCGCTTCTTCCCCTGGAGACTTAAATGAGTGTGGGGGGCAGAACGCGCCTTAAACGAACTTTGGGTGCAGCCGGGGGAGTCATCTGCCTTTACGGCTCCTTTTGGGAGCCCGGGGAGGGATTTGCCAGGAATGCAGGTCTTTCCTCTGTCAGCAGGCCGGGTAGAGAGGAAGGGCTCACCCTCCTCACCCCTGCCACCTCTCGGCAGTCTGTTTCAGACCCCAGCTGCCAAAGGAAGCCGAGGACACCAGCGCAGAGCTCTCCCGCCTGTGCCCGCACAGTCCGTGGGTCAGACGGCCTCGCGGGGAGATGGCTTTATTTAGATGGAGTAGGTGGTGATGAGATATCATTTGCCGGGCCAACAGAATTACAGTGCATGTGGTTTGGGCCTCTGCGAGTCTGTCCTCAATTATTTTTGTTTATTTTGGTGCTTCCCCAAGTCTTTCAGATAGAGTGTCTTCACTCCGTGTGTTTGTTCTTCCAGGAACAGGCACGCGAATCCAAACTTCAGGCCTCATCTGACAGCACATTCCTTTGCCAAAAAGGCCATAGTAGTTGTAATTGCCATCAAAAATGAGCTTTCAACAGGCCCCTGCAAGTAGAGACAGGAATGAAAAAAACAATCCTTCCCTTCCTTGCCCTTCAAAATGCCTGTAAACTTTGACCTGCCTACAGAGAAAGGTGGAAAGGGTGTCCTCTGGAATCACAATCTCTGCTAATGGACCTCTGCTTATGAAGCTGTTCAGTATTGCCATCCTCATTCCCCAGAGTTAAATAAGCAAAAACAAAGTATTAAAAAGGTTTGTAAAGTACTGGCTCTCACAGGTAGAAAAAGAGACTAGATACTTCAGGCTCTTCAGGATATGTTAAATTTAAAATAAACATTTCATACACAATGGTAACTCTCCCATTAGCCTTTCCCCTATTAAACACCATAGGAAAATCTGGTTACTGAATATAGATTTCTATCACTATTTCACACACTGTGGGCTTTCCAAAATGCCTCCATGACCTGAAAGAGATGACATATGAGCTACAGAAGATCCATATTTTCCAGAGAAGTGGCCAATTGTCAGTTAGATGGTCTAGAACATACAATCACAGAGTGATTTGAAATGGGCCCTTTCAGATCATCTAGTTCCAACTCCCCCTGCCATGTGCAGAGACACCTTCCACTAGACTGGGCTCACCAAAGCCCCATCCAAACCAGCCTTGAACACTTCTAGGGATGGAGCATCCACAGCTTCTCTGTGCAACCTATTCCAGTGCCTCACCACCCTCACAGTAAAGAATTTCTTCCTAATATCTAATCTAAATATCCCCTCTTTTGGTGTAAAGCCATTCCCTCTTGTCCTGTCACTGCATGCCCTTGTAAAAAGTCCCTCTCCAGCTGTCTTGAAGGCCCTCCTTAGGTACTGGAAGGCCGCGTAAGCTGTTCCCAGAGCCTAACATCTAAAATTACACTAGAAATTAATATTTTGGCAACATTATCATATCCACATATCCATGTTTTGCCTCATATCTGTTAGATACAGACACTCAGGAAATCTGGGGTCTTTTAAACATCCTCAGTACACACATGAAAAGAAGATGTGTGGAAGATCAACAAGAATCAGGAAGGATTTGAATCAGGAAAAGTGTGGGCTAGGAAGTCACTAGAGTCGCCATGGTTGGTTCTGCACCTCTGTGCTCACACTCCAAGACTTTAGCACAGATTTTGCAATGGGGAAGTCTTCTCCACGGGTTTATAACCTTTTGCCATAATCCCTAAACTGACCTTATTACTTTGGTGGAAGGAGTGTACGCAGTTACTGGCCATCCAAACCTCATCTCAAGCTGAGGACACCAGTCTATCTCCAGCTATAAGTCTTGTTGTCAGACTAATTTTAAAGAGAGAAAGGAATTCACTTGCTCTTGAGCAAAATGTATTTTTGCTCCAGCCAAATGTAAGTTGAGATGACCATAAAATCGGAAACAAAATAGAAAAATAATTAAGCGTATTTATAGGTATGGCCTTTCAGAGGCTTAAGAGTCTTCCCTTAAGACACAATGTCTAGGTGTATAATGGGAAAGCTACCTCATCTTCAGATCAGCGTAGAGAAACTATCAAAGTATCTTCTTAGGTAACATATCTCTCTTTCTGGATGATCCCTCAATCTAAGGATATATCTTCAATGAGAACTTAAATCAACAGATATATAGAGAAGAGAACATTCTTAAGCCTTCGAGGATCAATTGCACCTTTCTTCTTCTCCTTCCTGTGGTTCTGTTTAAAGCAAAACATGTCTGATGCCGGGAATAATAAAACTACGGCTTTATTTCTGTCACCCGAGGAAAGAGGTTTCTTTCTTACTGTGGTGGTTCAGCTTCACCTGGAATCTGGTTCACTCCTCCTGAAACATCAGTGGAGTGAGAATATTCTCAAACCTCCCTCACAGATTCTATAAAGGTAACACTTTTTCTGCTGGCTGCAGTACTTCATAATCTTGTATCTTAAAAACTAGTGATTATATCAAACCTATACATATACAGTTTAACATAAAATGATAACACCGTAGTTAGCAGGTTGCCTCCAGCATAACAAAGGAGCCAAGCATGACACAAAAATAGTCTGAATCCCCAAGGTGGGAATAGATGTGTTTGTGTTGAACACAGCTTATTTGGGGGGGGACTTTTGCAGTACATATGTTAAATGCATATTTGTCTTTAATCTCTGAAAACTGGTGCTTACTGTCCTGTGTTACAGCTCTAACTGCACTCTTAAAGCAGCCCCTGGAGATATGTGATATGTTTTGTCTAAGGCTCTGTATAGCATGGCACTTTCTGCCTTGCACTGTGTCCCTTGGACATAATATAATATGGTGCCATATAATGAATTATTATAATACAAAAGACTAATATAAGAACTTATGTTATTATAGTTGAGTTCAAACTGCCTTCTTTGACTGCTGACTGCTCTACTGATTGGCACAACAGCAAATTCCTCCAGTTTATGCCATGATATGAAAGGAGAGGCAGGTGTCAGCACCTAAAAGTACCACAGAGCCACTGGGGTATGTGAATCCATCAGGAGCACAACTGACTGTTCTGTGTGGTGTTTTGCAGCATGCTGGTAATGCAGGTGTTGGGATTCTTGCAGGAGGATTTTATATCTGCTGGACAAGCACCTGGAGCTGGTGCTGGTGGCCTGCGAAAATGTTGGTACACCTGCCATGGAACTTCCCTCCCTTTTTTGAGCCCACTGATACTGACTCCATGCTAGCCTGGTCTACTTTGATGTGCTTCTGGGTAGAGAAAGGAGTGTGGGAAACCAGAAGAAGAAAGCAATGTTGTCCATTCATTTTTATCCTCTCCGTCAAAGCAGAAAGGTCACAGAGCTATGATTCTCCTAGCTCTTTGGAAAGCGATCAAGGAAGGCTGGGGAAAAGACCAGTGCTACAAATACTGATGCAGTATCAGCATTCAACAGCTTTGATATTACTGACAGAATCATGATGTTCCTGATGAATCATGTTATCATGATGAATCGTGATATCATGTTACTCTCCATTTTGATGGCTAATGTGGGGTGAAAGGCCACAGAATGCCATCCAGTATAAAGGGTTCACACAAGTGAGTTTTTCAGCCCATCTGGGAGGTCTCAAAGAAATTTGCTGAGGGCCAAGAGGTCAGAGCCTTCAGAGGGCTGGAACAACGTTTTCGTTTCAGTAATTGGTCTTCTCCTCACTCTTAGCCATCCTGAATTTATGTTCTGGGCTTGAAATAATGTCATAGTTCTGGGCTTGAAATAATGTCATTGTGCATGAGACTTTTCAGGTGGTTTGAATGATGAAATCAGCTCCCTATCGATAGATTGGTGGTGAAGGAACTCCCTGATATTTGTTCTTTCCTTCTATCTGTGTCTCAAGGCAGACAGTTGATAGTGCCCAAAATTATCAAGTGCAGCTGGATCACTAAATGGCTTAGACTGTTCTCAGTCCCATTGCTAAAAAAACATCTAGATACACACCAAAGGAGAGGGCTGCCCATCTAAGTGTGGGAAAAGAGTTCCAGGAGATTAGTAAAATCAGAACTTAGTAAACCAAAGTGGAGAAAATTATACTGAACAAAGATCCTTCCAAAAGCATGCCAAGTCTGGACTTGTCTCCCCTTTCTAAAGAGCTGCGGCACTTCCACTGTCAACCCCAAATGTACACCATGGACATCTTCACACAAGGATGGCCTCACTCCTTATTGAGGAGCTGACTTAGCTAAGTAAGCCCCTCAACTACTTAGATCTGCATCAGTGAAAACCCAAATACTGGCTCTAACTGAAGACTTACTGGATCTCAGTTCAGACAACAGGACCACCAACACACAATTTAAGACCTCTAATACTCTGCACAGACTTGACCTTCTTTTGCAAATTCAAATATCATGCATTCCAGGTGTCAAAAACATGAACAATCGTGCCATCTCAGGAAGAAAAAGCATGCACTGTGTCTTGCCAGATACAAAAATGAAACCATTATTCTTGACCATAGTCATTACCTTGTGAGCAGATCAGCCTAGAATTTAGAAGGATATAAAGGCAGTCCTAGTTCTGTGGCTGAGAAAAGTTTAACCAGTTCTTCTCCCCCATTTGAGCATTTGCTTTCATGTAATTAAACATGCCAGTAAAAAAAAAAAAAAGTCCTTTGTTAGACTGACAGTTAAGCCCTGACTTAAAATCATAACCTCAATTCTGTTCAAAGCTGAAAATCCAGTCTGGCTGACATTTTGTCCTTTAGCTCATGCTGTTGTAACCAAAATTAAAGACTGCACTTATATTGTACCAAGCTAAATCACACACATTTCGGAAACTTTGTCAGGTAAAAGAAGCACAGGGCTAAGTAAAGATGGTGTCAGACCAAATTGTCAGCCT
Organism: Lophotriccus pileatus; assembly: GCA_035583135.1. NCBI lineage: Eukaryota > Metazoa > Chordata > Aves > Passeriformes > Tyrannidae > Lophotriccus > Lophotriccus pileatus. The sequence continues at coordinate 92,045,203 of JAWWES010000081.1, read as the reverse complement.
TCTTTGTTGGTGTTTTGAATTTTTCTCAGACCGTCAAGGTTATATACTTTTCATGGTCTAATTTCTGTTATTCCCTAAGGAACTGGTACATATTTACCAACTAACAATAACAATTCCTTTGAAACATAGTAATTTATAATAGGCATCTTTTCAGATTTATTGTGATCTAATCACTAGGCACCTATTTAGGAAATATAAAATCCTTTCAAGACTTTTACCCTGAGACAGGCTAAGGATGCACAATGCCTCATTCATAACAGTTCACAGTTTGGGAAGATGATCCGTTCTCCAAAGCCATATATATAAAAGAGTTAATTGAACATTAGCCACTTTTCAAATCTTAATTATACAGCTTGTTTAAAAGAGAAGGATGTGCAGAAATGTTTTGTAAATCAAAGGCATGTTCAAACTGCAGAACACAGAGAGAAATGGGAGAAGTCAGTTTTGGCTGGATTGTCATTTTGGCATGATTTTGTGTTTACAGGTTTAAGTCAGAATCTAAATGCAACTCAAATAAAGGGTATTTTCTCCCAACTGATGGCCAGACTTCAGGAGTTTGTTACCTCAAATTCAGAAGACCGCCTTACCACTGTGTCATGTATCAAATCCACTTTTTAGTCATTTGATTGGTTTTCCTATGAGTTCTGTGAACTCTCAAGCAGCTTCCATCCCTGTTCAGTGGAGATACATCAGCACAACAGAGTCCTGGCACAAGTCAGCACATCACACCATTTTTGCTCACAGGTGACTTTCTATAGCAGTGCTACACCAGCCTGAATGTGCACAGTTCTTGCAAAGGGAATAATGATAATAAATAAGTAACTACAGTAGGGCAAGTAGGTGACAAGTTAGAAAATTTGGTAAAATGATAATATGCAGTTTGGTATGATGGATGGCTTTATTCAGTTATTTCATGTCATGGGATACAAACTTCATACTTCAGTAGATGAACCTGAGCTGTGACTAGTGTGAGGCAAAAAAACTTTGCGACTGCAATGAGAATGCTTATTACTGCTAATAAAATATGTTCTCTCAACATTTTCCTAGTGAAAAAATCTCTTCCACCAACATCTCATAATTAAGAATACTCATATTATGTCACTGCCATTTCTTAAACCTTCACTTGAAAATATCTACCAGACTCTCTGGCAGTCACTACATATTTTGAATGTAAATTTCTAATTGTAATGACTACAAGCTAAAACTTGAAAACTTGAACACTGAAGATTATGATGCTGGCAGATAAGTAAAATAAATTCAAATCTTTGCAATTTTTAAACATCTCTGTATTTTTTTGCATGTCTGCCTCCTTATAGTCTTAATTCAAATTATTCTTATAAAACTATTCTTCTCCAAACACACACCTAGGCAGTCCATTATTTTTGTTTGATACTGAACCAGGAAAAAATAAACAAACAAAACACTCTACAAAGCAGACATTTCTTATGGAACCAGACAATTCTTTGCTAATATTTCCTTTACACAGTGGAGGTTAAACCACAGGGAGAGGTAAAGGTGATTCTTTAAAATTAACCGAAAAGGGTATGCTATCCAACGGTTTGATTTTCCAAGTATTTATGCTTTTTTTTTCCCCCCTATTTAATCCATACTCCATAGCAGAGAAGAAAATCCTGAAGCAAAATTTCTTTTTGAAAGCATCCCACCATTCTCACCATCCCATAATTCCTCATGGATTGAGCTGCCCGTGGTTGGTTAATCCCTGGCATGCCACTCTCAGCAAGGAGAATAAAGCAGTTTAGAGCGGGACTTGGTAGGTTTTGGTGCTATGCAAAGTTCTGTGGTACTCTTTAGGGCTATACTAAGTTTTGGGGGCAGAAGGGCTGTGAAGAAAACAGGGGAAGAAGAAAAGCCAGATAACAACAAGCCACTAGATAAAGGGGGGAAACTGGAGATAAAAAGACTGCTCCACAACCCTCAGCCATGGCTCCACTCTGGTTACTTGGATTTCCGATGCAGACATGGTTATGGGTGCCTCAGCTTGCAGGTGTCCATCATGAGCTATTTCTTAGCATCCTAAATAAATAAACATTGTGTCAGGTAAAGGTTCTTTCTATAGTGGTATCAGATTTTCAGCCTGAAGCAAAGAACATTATTCTTCTAGACATCAATGAGAGTTTTTCCTGGGTTTCTTTCAGTGGGCAGTAATAGGGACCTCACTAAACTCTAAACAAGGTCCATTGAAAATTAGATGGACTTTGGGTAAAACCTTCAGAGACAGAATTATAGGTAGATAGATAGATAGATGATAGATAGATAGATAGACAGATAGATAGATAGATAGATAGATAGATAGATAGATAGATAGATAGATAGATGATAGATAGACAGACACATTTATAGACAAAAAGGTTTTTTTCTGGGATTTGAACTGCTGTTAGAGATAGGTACTTCCAGACTGAACACATAACCAAATGTCCTCCTCTTCACCTTCTTCTGTACAGCCTATAAGATAGGGCTAGCCTAACCTTAGTCCAATTTCTCTGTTTTCAACTGCTGAGGGACAGTGAACAGATCAGGAAGCCAGTTATTCCAAATCTGAAATTCCAAGTGCATTACTTGTTCAAATTAAGCCATGTGATACTGTTTTAGTTCATTGATTTGACAACTGTGACATTTGAAACAATGTTTCTGATACAGAAACTGCTAGAAAAGCAAATGAAATATGTCCCAAAAGCAAACCATTGTGGAAAGTAAGCACAGCTGGATCCTAATTCTTTAATAAAGTGGAATGAATATTCCCAGAACAAATTTTCAGTATTTAGCTGTGTTTTTAAATTGCAAGACTTCTGAACTTGCATGACACCTGGAAAACATACCATCCTCACTCTCTCCTCACTCTCTCCTTAGTTTCTTGTCTGTACAAAAGAAAAGCCTCTAAGTTCAAGCATGATTATTCCTATTTTTAAGGCATGAACTTCAAAACTATAATACGCGGAACTTTGAAAGAATTTAAACATCTAATGATACGATTATTTGTTTACTGAGATTTTAAAAACTACCAAAGCTGCTTAAACACACCAAAACCATGTGGATGTGTCACTTGGCGACTTGCTTTATTGGTGAACATGGTGGTACTGGATTAACAATTTGACACAGTGATCTTAGGGGTCTTTTCCAACCTTAGCAATTCCAAGATTTTGTGAAAAGTATTTTAAAAAAATGCTATTATCTACTTATAGCTCTACTTTTTGCCTTCCTGTCTTAACCTGTCCCATTGTCTCCATCGCCAGCCTTTGTTCCTTTACTTTTCTCCAGACTAAAACTACTTCCCTTCTCGTTTCTCCACCTACATCTGAGCATACTGACTGTACCTTTGCCTGGATTCCCAAAACCATCAAAAATACATTGAAACAGTCAATGAGGGATATTGCTATACAGTTTGATCATGTAAGCAACAACGGTCTAGTGTACCTGTAAGATGCAAAGGCACTATAAAAATACAGGAAATAAAAAAGTGGTGTTCTCATTCCTCCCAAATGAAGTAAGAGGTTGCCATGGAAGCTCAGCTTTCACACTCCCTGCCCAATTTGTTGACCAACAAATTCTTTCTTCTTCTCTTCCTTCCCCACTCATCCATGAGGAGTTGAAAAGGGCAGAACCCAAGCAGCATGAAATGGGAGTGAGGCTTGTAAAGACAATGAAACAAAATGAATAGACATAAGTAAAATAATCCTAAAACAATGACAGCTCTCTTTATTGTAAAAACCGAGATGATAAAACAGATAGTAAAACTTTTAATCGCCTCTTTACTGCAGTGCAAGACTGCTGCTGTCAGGGTCCTGCAGTCCTGCCGTGGCCAGACTGAGCAGGTTTTTTAGAGTTTCATTCTTCATGTGCAGATTTCAGGAATGAAAGGATTGTTCCTAGGAGAGGAAGTTAAAATTTAAATTGCCCAATTTCTTCCTTAGGCTGGCATAAATCAAAAGTATCACCTGAGTTAGGCCGGTTGGGAAGAGATTAAAATCCGGTCTTCAATCTTTAATTGAAAATGCATGTCTATTGTACATTATTAGAATATTAATTTTTGTTGCCTCCATAAGACAACTATAAGTAATGGAGGGAAAATAAAAAGTTCAAATTACTGTCTATGTCCCATGGACTCTTTTTGGAGTACCAGTCAGTCATCAGTCCTAAAATAAGGTCCTCCAAGGCTCCAGTTTTGGAGGAATCCAAATTTGTGGCTAGAAGCCCAGAGTCCCAACAACTGCCCAGGAAAAAAAAGGCAGACTTCCACCACAAATCTGTCAAACTTGAAACATTTTCAAGAAGCATTTCAAGCTAAACTAATTGTTCATTTTGAGTTTTGTCCTGGCTCTACTCAGGGGGCCTGTAGTTGTGCCAGAAGATTTCTGTAAGTGAAGAACAGGAAAGCTCGAATCAAAACCATCCGATTTTAGATACAGATGATCTGCAAAGTCCTGTCAGCATCTGGTCTGAGGGGAGTTCTAGCTCTTCATTTGCCATTTATAATATTTTCCCCCTTGTTTATGTCAAAAACACAATCTTTCTCCTCTTTTAGTCTTGGACACCTTTCATGAACTGAATGCCGGCTGCCACTCCTGATGACTGATGGATGAAGCCTGCTCCTATTTCTGAATTAAAGCTGAGAGTAGAGTACAACATGCCTGAGTGAGGCTAGGATGAGAGGGAAGCTTGAATGAGCAGTAGGGAAGGGAAAAGTCAGAGATTTAGGCTGTGTGTTTCTTCTTGGGCTGGTGATTTAAGACAGACCAGTTTGCCCTTCTCTCTGCTCTATGGAACAGGAAGGGGGGAAAGAAAAGAAGGTATTTTTTTGGAGCATCCATCCTCCCTATAGATCCTGGAGCCCACACCCCACTATTACACCTAGGCTGTGCTGCTACATGCAAGCAGCAGCCCTCCTGGGAGAACAGGGGGCTCGGGGCTGCTGCCATATGTCTGACAGAGTTGGTAGGCAAACTAAGATGAATTTGAAACTTCTCTTCCTAGCACAGGAGGGAAAAAGATTAAAACAAATGGGCAACAGGATGGCTAATAGTGCTGGTACAATCACTGGCAATAGCAGCTGTAATAGAGTCAGCCTTGGAGCAAGCTGCAGAGTGGTGATGTTACTTTATTCTTTGTAATGATCATTGTTAACTAATATTTGTCTGCTGAATGCCCACAGGTCTTTGTCGAGAATCAGGCCCTCACTATGGCTGGCCCTGAATACAACCTAATAAAAAGCCACCATCCTCCAGAGCTTGAAATTGAAGCACAAGTCAAAAGACAATAAGTGAATTCTGCAAAGAAACAGGTGGACCCCAGGGTAACAACGAGACAAATGTGTGATGACATGGCCTGAAAGTGGCCAAACAGTTACATGCAAGAGGATGAGAAATGCTGCTATTTCTGTTAATTTGAAGAATCCCTCGAACAGTCTATCTAAGTTAAAGTTGCCAGGTTTTTTGATGCCTTTTCAGAGTTGAAGTCCGCCTCCTGGTAAGCAGTTGTCAGGAAGGCAGGGAAGAGGTAGCCTCTCTCTTGAGGTGACGTGAAGTGAATATGGGAGCAGCAATGTTGATACCTAAGGCTAACTCTCTGCACATAGTCCATTTGAACTGCATCTTCCAGAAGCCAAACCAGACTTCCCAGGTAGCTAATAAAAGGGATTTGTCTCCTGTACAAACTGGCCGCTGCCAAATGGCCACTGCAGAGTGAGCAACCAGTCATTCCACAGGCTCGCACTCTTCAGAAAATAATGATGGCTTTGCTGTCTCTGCTGACCATCTCTGCACCGAAATGGGAAAGGTTCCACATGTGTAATAGGGGCTCAGAGACCATGGTAATGAGTATGGTGTAAAAAATGATAGATAGGTGGATGGACAGATATCTCTTTATCATTTCTCCGAGCCATCCAATTTCCCCAGGCACAGAGTACACCCTCGAGGTTTGGGTTTAAGGCAGAGAAAGCTTTACACGATGGATTGAGTGTTGTGTAAATATGTAAATAAAGAATAGCTCTTTAATTTTTTATGAGGAATGCATTTTAAAGCCCTGCTTTGGCCTCCTTACTCAGGCAAAATTGCCACCTAACAAAATGGCAGTCATACCTGAACAAACATAACTATATTCTGCACATAAAACATCTGTATTAAAAATTAACTAATGAAAAAATATTTGGATAATATTAAGAAAAGCAAAAAACTCATGCATGAGATAAAAGCTTCCTGGAGTATGAAGCGCATTCGGCTATCAAGACTCTTCTCACAGGCCACATGCTGCTTGCTGACATGTTTGAATCCCAAATAAACAGGCTTTACACAGGGAAGCTAACAGGGTTCGGGGGCAAGTGGAGTGTCAGAGCCACCCTACTGCCTTGCGTGATGTGTCTCGAGGCAGTCTGTGCACAGCGGTGTGTCGTGGTGGCACTGTACAGGACTGAGCTTTTCAGCAGCAAGAATGGCACCTGAGCATCCAGAAGATGCAGGGCCCTCAAAATGCCTACTGGGCAGGACTGTCAAGAAAACCTGTGATGCGGTTTAAGCACACAAGCTCTCAAACTGGAACCTGCAGTGCCACCACGTTGGCAGAGGGAAGTGGAGAGCCAGTCGGTGCCCTCTGTCACTGTCTGAGCTGGCTGTGTGGTGCTGGGTCCCAGGCAGGCACACTTGCACCCTGTGTCTCAAACATACAGCCTGCGCCTCGGGACGCTGGCTCAGCGATCTCTGATATGGCTCTAGGTTTTGTGGGTGAGTGTGCCCTGTACAACTGGTTCCCTCTGCCAAACACAGTTCCCTCATGATCCCTCTGCCAGCACTGCAGTAAAGAGACCTGCACAGCTCAGTCCCCAGCTCTGCAGAGAAACCAGCATGCTCCTGTCTGTCTGTCTTCCCCTATCCTAGTCTGTCCTTACACACTGAAGCCGGGAAGGGAGCCCCCAAAGCCATGCATTGCAAGTGATTTACATGGAGGGTGGCTCAGGCAAACCAATCTATGTGACTAAGAACAATCCTGAGCTGGTAGGAGAACAGACAACAGGGTCCACTCATAATTGTTCTATTCCCCCTCCAGGATCTCCAGCAAGAAAAGTTTAAGCAATTGATCAGCATCACTCAAAGGAAATATTTTTTTTCAGAACTCTGTTTCTGCTTGCTTGTAAAAAAAAAATCCCAGAACCATTTTCCTGCAAGGAGTCCAAGTGTAAATATCATCCGTGAGGAGAGACTCTCTGCCATTAAAACTGTCCTTGCTTTGTTCATACCACCAAAGACACAGTGTTCTGCCTAACAAAAGGTCACAAAACAGCAGAAATTTGAGTGCTTCTATCAGCAATCAGGATATTTCACATGAAGCCTGTAACCCATCCAGTAAACACATATACATATATGCATATTTACAAATATTTATATACACACACATACATACAATGAAGGAGGAAATACTTCCTTTAATAGCGTGACCTTGTTGTTTTGTACCACTGTTTGAAAAACAGATTATTAATGAAACCAGCAGAAGCGCAGCACTGTTTGTTAAGGCAGGGAAAACACCCATTCCTCCTTTTTTCAGCCAAACTGAAACCCTCACATACATCCACACTCTTGCAGTGTTTAGGTGTAAATAACACCCGGTGTGTACAAAGCTCCCCCTTTCATATTCATTACTGTCATAGCTTTGAAAGGAAAAAAGCAGAGGTCATTTATTAGAGGTTACTTTTCATGCAAAACACCCTGTGGTTGCTGTCATTCAGAACTACTTAGTCTACGCCCTCAGTCATCTATTAGCAGGGCTTCAGGTCATAACCTTTAGTGGCATTTGGAATCCCAGAACCTCTGATTAGTGCAGGATTTACATATCCTTCAGTAAAAAATGCTCAGCTATAGAAATGCATGAAGTGTTGTAAATTTGTTTGGCCTTTTGTCTGGAATACATATGAACTCTGCATTCAAAGTAGGGTGCATTAAACTATATTTGTTTATCGTGTTATAGCTCCTCTATTAATGAGGCATCAGTTAACCCATTAAAAACAAACTGTCCTTTCAAAATGGGCTCATAAGTGAGCACAGAGAAGAGGTGGACGCAGGTGCAATTAAGAGGTTCAGATTACAGAAGCCAACTGTTGGTGCTTCTTTAGGCCTGTTATATTTTTCTTAGAGAAGTAGCCATGCCTGTACAAAGTTTGTTCAATGGTCTATGCTGGGATCCATACAATGAAATTTTACTGGGAGGTGTGAGAATACTACTGAGTTGCTGCCTTGGCAGAGGGTAGCAAGGTGTAACCAATTACACATTTTTGAGCTTCAGCAACACAGAAACATCATTCGTTTGCAATACAGGATCAATACATGTTATTTTTTTGTTGCTGTTGCTGGAATTTAGAAATAAAGCAAATTACACTGTTCTTCTAAAAGAATGTCATTAACAAGCATTAGCATGACTAATTGGCTGATTTAGCTCAGCAGAGAGGATTTGTCAAACAATACTAAGCTGGTTTCCCAGATATTTGAGTACTTGGGGTGCTCGTCTACATTCTCATGTATTTCAAGGAAAATATTTTTAAAGGGTATAACATTCAAGGCACGTGGCTAGAATCAGTCATCTGTGCCTTTGAGAGGACTTCAACTGAACTAAGTTCTCTAAGTCATAGACAGTGAGAGACCATCTATTTTTTATTCAGGTTGGTTATGACTCTCTTGCCTGGACATGAATTCTAATAGGGATGACAAAAGTGGTACTCTGCTGGAGGGGGAACTTCTCTATGCCTTCACAGACCTTGACCAGGATGTTCCAACCTTTGAGTCAAATGATATTCCAAGTGGAAAATCATTTAGCCTGCGATCTTCCTCCCTAGGAAGTTAATTTCGATGTCAGTGAGTGAGTACACAGCAATACTTGACTGAAGTATTTTTGACACACACATTATGACTTTGAGTGGCTATGTGTACCTTCTAGTTAAAACGAGACAGTTTCACCCTAAACTTTTCAAAATAAATATTAGTTATAAATATTATTAATACCTTCCTATGTAAATGAATGCATGACTATGCGTACAGGCTGGTGGACATCTTTGGCCTCTAGTTCCTTCCAACTGACAGTCCAACTGAGAGATGACACTTAGAAGTCAGTTTCAACATGCTTTGTTCAAAGAGCCACATCAGCCACCTGCCTCCCTGCCAAATCCAGCATTATTTTTGCACATCCTGGTATTTCATAAATTCAGATGTAAGAGGAACTCCTTGATGTTCTGCAAATATCACTAGGAGACACGGTCTGAAGGGATGTTCTCTGCATGGATGGAGCTTTGGAAATTGATCCATGGTCAGCAAAGAGGACATGACCTCTGTAGGTCTATCACATGTCAACATCCAAATGACTGTCCAGTTCTGTAGGTACTCTTTGACTTGCCTGCAACAAGTTGAGAATGTTGGAATGGCTTGGCCTCCTGAGTGTGAAACTTGAATTTTGATGTCCTGGCTGTGCATTGCTTCATCCAGAGGCTGCAGTTCTGGAGTCAGGAGGTCAGGCATTTAAATGTATCTCCTGGTTTAAATTAAACTCAGTTACAAGAGGCAGAGAGACTCCACATTTGAGTGATTTGCTTCAATGGCTTGGAACCAACCCATCCCCCATGGGAGGAGAAGGACACAATGTCGTCTTTAAATTGAGAACAAGGGGGAAAGACTGTGAACATATGAACTGTAGTTCAGGTGACAGTAAACCTGACTTTTTCAATTGAAGAAAGTAGTTCAAGGCATATGGGCTGAAACTGAGACCCAGATCTAGTCACAATGCAAGAAGAAAACCCAACCCCATGGCTCTCTTTTATGGCAGAGAGGCAATACCTTTCCAGTTATAGGAGACATCGAAAAGTCTGTCTGTGACAGGCAGAAGGCTAAAGTACTTACCTAGAATATGTCATTTTCCTGCAACATCAGGTTCTGGCATGGGTATCTTCACTGATCAGGCATCCATAAACCCTAAAGGTTACCAAACTCCTCAGGGTGGCATCACATGTGCCCATCTTATTTTACTTTTCATATTTCCAAACAGAACCAGAGGAAAGGCAGAGAACAACTTTCCATTTTGCAGGATCAGAAAAGTGAATAACATGGAGCCAACAAACACATGAGTTCAGGAGCAGAGCTGAGGACGTTTCCTGTGGAAATCTGAGGTGGAGGATGATTAACTCCAGGACACACATCAAGGGTCTAGCCATGTCTCCCATTCATTTTTCGAAAGCCTGAAATGCTACTGATTCTCCAACATTGTACTCAGAAGCTGGAGGAGAAGGGACACTGACAGATAAACATGATATCTGATGCACCTGATCCACACAGAGCGAGCCTGAAATGCACAAGAAATGCTCTCTGCCATTCTCATACAGACGTGCCACTGCCCCTGCACACATTAATACCTGGAGTAAACAACACATAAAAAGTTCATTGGTAGCTATCATGGTTTTTCTACAGGAACACAGATAAGAGACGTTTTCTTGAGCTTCCATGGGATTTCAGAAAAAAACTCATCAGTCAGCCCCTGATGAAAAAAGAAGATTCATGAATGGGACAGTGCTCACCACCCTGAGGAACATATCAAGGGTAAGGTAGGATTTATAATTGGAGACAATGAAAAGTAATAGAGAATGGAAAGTAAGAAGTAGTAAAAGGCATGGAAAAATGGGATCAAAGCAGTAAAATCACTTTAAGCAAACTTTCTTACATGCTGGGGTGAAAAGAAGAGCCACCCCTTATGGACATCCCTTAACTTATTACAGCTGCTTATCAGCACAAGTAAGGTGAGCCTACAGATACCTCTGAGTCTGATGACTTCTGCCTACCTGTGGCATGCACATCTATTCAAAGTTAAAATGGTCAAAGTGAGCAGCACTCACCAAACCAGAGATTTTTCTGGTAATATGAAGAAAGAGAACTGGAAAACTCTGTTCCACAGTGATATAAAAGATGACTAGCTTCAGCAATTTTGAAGAGAATTTGCTTTCTTTTACTACTTAAGCAGTTCGTCTTTATTCATCAAAGCTTTTAGACTAACTTTAGACTTTTAAACAAAAGCAGGAATCTAGGTTGAACACAAATGTTTTGCTAAAATGAGATCCAAGGAAACCATCTCTTTACATGGAAGTCAGGAAATTCTTTGCAACCAGCTTCAGTGAGAGAAGACTGAATCCCATGTTGCACAATTACAAATTGTATTTTAAACCATGAATTTAATTTAGAAATAATTTCATTAAATACCATATTTCTTCACATAAATCCTCTACCCTTTGTTTTTCTCAAAACAAAGTTATATAGAAGTCCAGTATTGAGGAAATTATTTTATATATTGCTAATGTTTAAACTGGACATGATAAATAAATTCAAGCGTTGATCTGTCTCTGCTACTGAACAGGACAAACTACTGTTGAGGTCAGCACTGAGAAGAGTTGCCACCAGATCCCTGCCATGTCCCATCAGTTACTCACGTATTTTTGATGTACCAGAAACCCACTGTGATTTAGTTAAATGAGATGTTTTTAGCTTCTGTTGGATCTTGAATGTGAATCACATATTCTCAACTAAATAAGGAAATAAAATTAAATTCTATTTTGGTCAGCTTTCTACCATAAGTGAAAGTTTTGTGTTTCTATATGCAGACACGTATATCTCCACACATGCATATAATTTTTAGTGGCTTATTCTGATTGCCTGTCTTACAGCTGCAACACATTTGCTGCATTTAAGAACTCTGCAACCTTCCCCTGCATAGGAGACTCTGATTGTAAGAGAAGACCCATCTGTATGTTCTCCCTCTGCTTCTCCCTCCTCTGCTTCAGTATTCCCCTACCTCCTGACACTTGCTCAGACAAGTCTGATAATTTTCCCACTTCACAGGTTAACTCATTTTATTACACCACCATTCTTCAAAATTCGCCACCCCTGCCCATGTTTGCAGTGCCTGTGCACTACGGCACCTTCAAATATAACTCTCTTCTGTCTTAGGGGCTTGTGCATTGACCTTATCAACTTTCCTTGGAACGACAGTCATAAACAGCACTTTAAACACCAGATTTATTTAAAAATGAAGTGATCAAGAGAGCACAGCACAACCAGAGCTCGGGGAACATTTTTTTTTTCTCTGTCTCTCCCACTGACTGGCTATTAAGACTTCTGACAAGTTACTGAGTTTCTCTGTGTTTCAGTTCAGTGCTTAGACACTTTTCTCTCTAAACTTCACAGTCTCAGGGACGAGGACTGTCTTTTACTCCAGATTTGTAAAATAAGTGGCACGGTAAAGCCTTGTTAGTAGCTGGGGTCTGTAGGTATTATGGCAATACCACAAATACTGTTAACATTTCATAATCAAATACCGCACTGCAAATGTATTTAGCACCCAACAGTCAAATAACGTAATAGGTCCCCGCCACATAGTCAAGGTTAGGTTTCACTTAAAATAATAACACTAACGAAGTCATCTGACTGCAGAAACTGGAGCAGACTTGAGATACAGCCTCTGTGACATTTCCCTGGCTTACACAAGCATTTTCTGCCTTCCATCTGAGCTGCCACAGCCTGACTTGTTTGCCCTCATGACAGAAGGGGTGGTGGGCTCAGGGTTCGTGGTGGCCACAGGGCTTTTCGTCAGCCCAGCACATGGGCAGAGTGGGTGCTTCTGCCTGACAAAGTTGTTGTGTACAAATACCCTCACTCAGCTGATGGCTGAGTGTGAAGCTGCCCAGCAGAGCAGGCTGTAGCAGAGGTGAACAAATGGAAATAGGGAAGAGGAAATCACCATCTCCTAAATGGCCCTGCAACACTGTGGCAAGCCAGGACTCTGCTGTCCCCTTCTGCAAAGGTGAGGTTGCTTGCTATGCAAGCATCTACTGACCTCACATGTGACAGAGATAAAGTAGGTGACAAACACAAAAGGCATGCTTTTATAGATAGCCATAGCCATATTTATAATTTGTAGGCATATACACACATTGTACAGCAGAACTGGGACCTAAACAATTTGTATGCATTGATTTTTGCACTAGACTCAAGCTGTTCAGTTCACCTCTGACATCTCTTAGAAGAATTTTTTTTAAACTACCATGTGACATGAAGTGAAAAAATCCCTATTGAGCTGTCTCTATCACCAGTGTCTTCACCCCACTGAACTTTCCCAGTAAAGTATCCATGAAACACAATGATGCCACTTTTAGTCATTGTCTCATTTTCCAGCTGTGATAATGGACACACTGTGCCTTAGCCTGTAATGATAAAACTGAAACCACACTCTCTGTGTTTACAGGTCTCTGCTCTTCTGAAATGGTGACATCTATGCTAAAATTGGTCTTTTTGGCTACAACTGGAAAAGTACAGCACTAAGGCACTTAGCTGAAATATATTTTAAAGAGGTGAAAAGGACTATCTTTAACAAATATCATAAACAGAATGGTGTGTTTTTATGATTTTTAAACACTAGAGATTTATAAAGAAAAGAAAAAAACCCAAAGAATTTTAAATGGGTTTTGTCTTTGTGTATCATCAAATCCCTTGAAATGTTTTAGTTGGTGGTGCTGTTCAGTGAAATATCTCCTAAAGTGGTTGGGTTGAGGATTTTTTTTTGGAGAGGAGAGTAGAGGTATGAACCAAACAAATCCAGCCAGAACAACGTATTGACATACTGTGTATAAGCAAACAAGGTCTGCTGGGACTGAGACTGCCTGGTGAAGATTAAGGAAAAGGCTGTAGCCAGCAGTAGGGAAGGTCCCTCTCCTCTGCTCCTGCATGTCTCGTGCATTGCCATAAATTACCAGCTGAAGGCTTTTCCAGAAAGACAAACCTCAATTAACAGACAGCCGAGGTAGCAGGTGGCATTTCAAAATCAGGAGGTGGCACAGTCCCATCTTCATGAACTCCAGCAACATGAGGCTAATGGGAGAACCCCCCTGGTTTACTGGGTTGCACATGTGACTGCACTAAATTAGATCGGTAATGAACTCTCACTCCCAGTGGGTCAAGATTTAGGAGACCTCAAAAGATAGAATGAAGTAGCTGGTGCTGAGCAGCCCACTGCCCCCAGGCTCCATGTCTTCAGCTGGAATCTCCCTGCCAATCAGAATAATTTGGAAGGTGTGTTACACACCAGAGTTATCCCCCATAAACACTGCCCTACATTTATCCCTCCTTGTTTCAGTACCACAAAAGCAAGTTCAAAGTATGCAAAGAAAAACTTCCAACTTCTATTTGAAAGCTAACAGTGATAATACCCAGGCATCACCCCTTTTGTTTTCCCATTATTATACCCATCACAAGGGGATGACCCAGAGGCGAGAAGATGACTCTGGAGAAGAGAAGAGAGAGCACCAGATGTTTCGAAAACTCACACCTGATCTGTCTGGAAGATGGGAGGGAAACCATTCATGTATGCATGGCAGTAGTTACTTAATCCCTACATCCAGAGAACTGGAGAAGAGCATAAAGGCGGAGGCAGTTCAGCTTTTTCCTGCTGAAAGCCCCTGTTTTGGCAACCCAGCACCAAGCTGAGGCTGAGTGGTACCATTTCCTTCTTACCTTGCCTGTCTCTCCACTCTCTCATCCCCAGTTTAAACTGGAAACCAGTCAAATGTTTTCCTTAGGCTTGCAAGTCTTTGTAGATTTGGGTTGTTGGGTGGGGTTTGTTTTGTTTTGTTTTGGTTGCTTTTTTTTTTATGAAAATGCCTAGTTTTGTGTAACATATGGGTTTTATAAAGGTGGCTATGTATTAAAGGTAAAAAAGAAAAAGAAAGAATGAAGTTTATTATTTTACACAGTGGAGCAGACACCCTATATGGCTAATTCTTGAGTTAAATGAGTTTTCCAAGAAAATGTTTAGTCTTTCACTGAACAATTATTTTAAATACTTTGCCACCAAGAAGTAAGGCAGTCTAAGTTTTATGAACATATATTTTTTTCCTTTCACGGAAACATATGCTTGACTGATCCCTCATAGTTTCAGAAACAAATACAAGTGCATTTACTTAAAATAACAAAACCACACACAATACTTAACTCATTAGGATGATTTAGCAGTGGTTCAGTATTTCTTTTGGCTGAGTGCTCTGGAAGAAATCCCATGTACACAGTCTTGTATTTTACACTAATACTTTTACTTCAGGTTATACAGTAATCTCTGTCAGACGCTGTGCCCCAAGTACAGTATTAAAAACTATCTGCTTGTGGAATGTCTCTGTCAAAAGGGCACGTGCAAAATAGATTCTAAAAATTAAACTTCTTTAATGCATTACACTTCATGGGTGTTAGAGCGGAGAATTAACTGAGATAGTAAACCCCTACTCCCCACCACTTAAACACAGTCACTGAGCAAGGGATATATTTGCAACTATGAGGAAAAAATTTGCCTCAATTCTAGAAAAACTGTCTCAGACTGTCCTCTTTTCTTTTCATGCCTGACACATGTAGAAATTAAACCTGTTAAGTTGTAAATTTAATTAAAAGAAAGCTCATAAAATATATTATTACAATCTCAAGGAGTACTTCTCTGTATGAAACTTCTATTGGCTTCCCTTTTTATGTGCCAGAATAATCCTTTGTGAAATTTCTCCTTAAATATTTTTAATTTCTATCTCTCTAGCTGGTGACACTCACACTTAACACCCCTGCAGTATGGAGGCAGCTGGCTGTACCCCACACACCGTGTATCGAGCGTGTGGCACCAGATTTACCAGCTGAAACTTGCCAAATGCTATCCTGTGACCCCACTCGACTCCCTGCTGCTCCTGACCGTTTAGGTACCAAAATGTTACTTTGAAGAAGGCTGACAGAATCCTGACCTAGAGAAGGCCACGTATTTACAGGCCCCATTCTGCCATCCTTCCGCAGAAGGTTTCTAATGTTTCTAGTTTCCTACTGGCTTAATTAGAGCTGCAGGGGAGCTTCTAATTTTTCAGGTCACACTTTATTATCCTCTGATTACTAACCATTAGTCTTCATCTTTCTCTAGGACTTTTTTTTGTTGTTTTTGTTGTTTTTTGGAGGAGGGAGGTTGTTGTGGTGGGGGCTTTTTTTGCTGTTTTAAAAAAAAAATAATTTTATTTTTTTTTAAATGGTCAGGAATGAAATACATGTTGAAAATCAATTTCCTTTTGTCAAAGCAATTGCTAGCCGGGATGATAATTTCTTTGTTCGTAGCAGATACAGAACTATTGTCTTGGCCTTCTAAATTGGTACACTGCACCCCATGCTGTCTGCAAGTATCAGTATGGAGCCATGCACAGTAGCTGCTGAATATCCTGTGTAACGGAGGTGTCCCTGTCTAACAAAAACTACCTCCTTTTTTTTTCTTTTTTTTTTTTTGCATTATGGAATAGAAATAATAAGACAACCTCACAGCATTTTAGTCCACATTTCTCTATTTCCTTCCCATAAAAGGTCTCAAAGAAATGCAAAGCACCATTGAAGAGTTCAAAGACATACCTCAGAATGTGACTGCACATTCAAGGCACACTGACATATTCAAGACTGGATAGCTCTATTGGAGGGGGGAAAAAAAAAAAAGAAAGAAAGAGAGAGAGGGAAAAGAAAGGAAAAGGCTCAGCATACAAAATACAATACACAATATCTACTTCTACTGTGTGAAACTCACTGCATTCATTTTGCTCACTGAGCAAACTAGGTCCCAGTGTATAACACACACAATAAATCTAGCCTTTTTTGTTTTTTCCATAGGAGCTGATTTTAGAGAAGGTAAAAATTACTTGGTGTAAATGATGCAGAGGCTGATGCAGCTGAATTTATAAATTGGGTTGAAAAGTTTGACATGCTGAATTAGATTATACCGTATAATGCATCACTAAGTAATTGATATGTACATTACATGCAAAGAAAGCCCCGCTAACTCATGTGTAACTTTTTTTTTCCTTTTTTTTTGCATTATTGTGTAACTTGGCCATCGGCTCATTGTCAGTTGAACAAATTTGCAAAAGGAGATTTAGTCCTTTATAAGCTGAATAAAAATAAAATTTTGGTACATTCTGGTATTCCAAAAATAAAATGCAGGATAAAGACACATTTTTAAAAAAAAGTAGAAAGTACATAGGAACGCATCAGAGCATTTAAAGCTGGTTAGGGCTTCCCCTCCCCCATTTTTAGGCAAGTTTTCCTTACATTTGTTCAAGACACCAAAAAGTCCAGAAAAAAGTGCACTACCAGCACCAACTGGAGAGGTGACAGGGATTTGAAGGGAACGGGGAATATGCAATTTCCTCAGCTAAAAGCAAACAATGTAACACAGATTTCTGTCTTCTGGGAGTACATTAGATTTTTTATTTTTTTAAATTGTACCAAAGAAATTTCAGTTTTATACTAGCTGTTCAGTATATTTCCAGTCTTCCACTGATGATCTGCATTTATTCAAGGAGATGAGAGCATTTCCCTCTGCAATTACTGGCATATCTGCTCTGATCCAATGCTGATTACAGCACAGGGTCTTAAATCTCTGTAATCTGTCTGAATGTTATTAAATATTAGATTTCAGTGTGATTTGTTTTCTTATCACTTTATTTGTAACTTTACTGCCATTCACTGCCAAGAGACCTTGAACTGGAGGCTATGACTTTAATCTCAATTTGTTATACTAAAATGCAAAATTAAAGAAAGATGAAGAAAGTTGAATATTACCAAGGAATGTAATTGATAACATTGTGTCATTTTTGAGTTTTAATATTATAAACTGAATTTTATGATACTCTACCCTAATAGTGACATATTTAACATTTTAAGACTGGATATAATAATTTTATGGGACAAAATGGGTATAGTTAGAAGATTATACAGTAGCACTTTATCAAATCCTTGTATATTAAATACCAAAACACTGTGATAAAATAATAGTAAGTTTTACTTCTCCTTGGAGAAGAAAATCTGCCTTTAACGTCTCATCTCTGGTTCAAGACCTCCTGGAGGTCTCTGGTTAGTAAGCAGTGTGGTGTGCAGCACATGCCACCATCCCTCTGTGCATATGGGTAATAGACAGACAGCACTTACAGAGTACTGGCAGCTTTAATTTGAAAACGCAAAATAGGGACATTTTTATATCCTGACAAGTTCTGCTTTGCTTCCAGGCAATTGCAATTTGGTAGGTGCCCAAAGGACGTATACCAAAGGGAGCAGGCATGAGCATGCTTTCAAACAGTACAGGAGCAGGCAGGAATGGATAAATTTGACTTCCCTCCTGTGTTTGACCAGTTCCCAAAACAGAGGTTCTCCCTTCTATATCACCATCCAAACTCAGACTTCCTTACATCCAAGTCCCTCTAATGCACCTCTAGCATGCTGCTGGTAACTGTGCTTGTTGATTTGCATCACATTTTCCAGTCTTCTCTTGCCCAGACCTCAACCTTACTCCCTCTCAGGCCATCCTTAAACTGTGGAGAACTCGGGATGCAAAGAAATAAGAAATGTGCAGAAATCCAAATCCATGTTTCAAGTGAGCTGCCTCACCAGAGTGGGGCAGGATATCACCATTTGTAATGTTGGTACACATTATGGTAAAGGATGGCAACCTTCTGGATTGGAAAAAGGGAATCATTCCCTGTTGCCAGGAGTCTGAAATTCAGATAGTGTCCAAACCCAATATAAAATCAAATCAAAAAAATATATTGATAGAAACACTGGATGCTATAGCTGCAGTCCAGGATATAAAAATGGTAGCAACTCTGGAAATGAGATATAATCATATGTGTAAGGTACAGATGTACAAAGAAGGAGGATAGCATAGGACTTGCAGCCACGGAAATCTCCAGATCAGGGTACGAACCCAGCAATTCCATTGTGTTTTTTCTGCCTGAATCACTATTCACCATCATCCAAGAAATGTTCCTCCTTAACAGGCTATCCTTAAAGTGCATATAATAAAATGAGGCCACTGAGACTTGTACATGGCTGGCCCTCTCCACTGATTTTAATTCACTAAGTAGAAATGCTGCACAAGGTCAGTTTATGTGGAAAAATCTGGATCAGCAGAGGCACATATTAACCCTTCTTTCAGAAGGAAATGATAGGATTTCAAACTGGGTTTTTTGTATAGATTGAGAAAGGTGTCTACAGAAAGGAATAGTGGATACTTTGGATATCACTATGAAAAGACAATCTATCTACATTGGATGCTCATGGAGGGGTTAATGTTAGAGTTGACTGCTCTAGAAAGTTCTGTCCAACAAGCTCAGGTGCCCCTGATGTGGAGCCCCAAGCATGACACTTTATTGTTTACATTTGTCATCCCTTACTAATGAGATTTAGGGACAGAGTTCTATTCCTAAGTCTTAGCCACCAAATACACGTCAAAAAAGGTCTTGCTACCTGGTGTATTTTCCTGATTTGCTTTCAGATCCACATCCCAGACAAATATCCCAACACTTCCACTGCCTTTGTCCCTCTTCCTCCCTGCTTCTGTGCATTTACACACATAGTAAAATATTCTCCATTTTAACCCATGAGAGACACACTTAATTTTTTAATTGTATTTTTTAATTCTACAGTATCACAGGATTGGGAAATTTTAGAGTAAAATTTAGGGAAACTCAGGGATGGCTACCTGTAGCAAGAAAAAAACTACTAAAACCCTTCACAAATATCAAGGACAATATTCATCCAAAACAGAATCCAGCTAGATTCTCCCTCCATCCATGGACAGTCCTGGAAAGAAAGGCCTTGATAATCTCCCTCTTGGAAGAGGATCACAAAATATTTTCTGAGATGTTAGTTTCAAACAGACATCAATCACCCTGCCTGCAACATTATCCCAGGGCTCAGTACAGAAGAAAAACATTTATTTAAACATGCCAGCTGTGTTCAAAGTGAAAGAGAATTCCCCTAAAAATACTTGCAAAATAGAAACAAGCATCCATTTAAAATAAATAAATAAAAATCAGCCCATATTTGTGAAATGAGAAGAGAAATAAAACCTGTCTGATCATACTGCACATAAGTGCACATTTTGAAGTACAAAGAAAGGAAGTGAAGCTAGCTAATTTTCTCTGAGTTTTGCTTTTTTTTCTTCTCAGAATACAAAGACACAAAAAAAAAGAAGGCAAAAAACAGGGGTGAAAATGTGAAGGGAGAAGGAAAGACTCGCTCACAAGAAGGTTCTTTCTAATTCCACCTTTGGAGATGTCAGCAAACATAAAAA
This sequence comes from Lophotriccus pileatus, assembly GCA_035583135.1. NCBI lineage: Eukaryota > Metazoa > Chordata > Aves > Passeriformes > Tyrannidae > Lophotriccus > Lophotriccus pileatus. Next base: position 92,025,055 of record JAWWES010000081.1, on the reverse strand, counting down.
GCTGCGGCAGCAGCGGGACAGGTCGTTACAAATATTAGGAGCCACATATTTTGCACCAGGCTGAAGTCCCAGGGGAGCTGTAACCCCTAACCAGGAGCAGCAGGAGGGCACAGCGGCCTCTGGAAGGGGCTGGGGCCGGCACGGGGCTGGATGGACCATCTCGGCACCAGGGCACTGCAGCAAAAAGAAGAGGACTCTGTGTACTTGCACACTGTGGGGCGCTGTTCTAAAAATGACTCTTCCTGACACATGATTGCTGTGATTTGGCTCGCTGCTCTATCAGAATAAAAAATTAAAAAAAACCCAAACAACCAAACCACAAACAAACAAAACCAAACCCAGACACACACAACATAAAACAAAACAAAAAACCCCCAAACAAACAACACAGCAACACATAAAAGCCCAAACACCCAAGAGGTCCATCCCAGAGCCATAGCACCCCAGCAATAATTAGAGGGAACATTTTTATATTTTGGCATAATACAGTCATGGTGTTTGTGCTTGTCAAAACAAACCAACCATATTAAGGGAAATCTGTGGCACAAAAGAGCTAAACAAATTATGGGGTAGAGGCAGACGTGACCACACCATCAGCATTCAAGACCTGAAGAAAGGAGTGGAAACTTTCAGGGTCTGAATGCAGGAGTGGAAAAGCTAATTGAGCACAAATGAAAGGATCTATTACGGCTGAAAGAATAAGTGAGAGTACAGGCAGGACAATACTCTCATTTATGATTCAAATATCCATGGATAGTGCAGTACAGCTTTAAATACAATTTACAGCCTTGATTACAAATGACTATGTGCATCAACTTGGAAGGAATGCAAGGACTATGAGCAAGAGAAAGAGCCTGCCTTGTCAGAAAGGAAGGAGAAGGGGATAAGTGACGGCAGAGCTGGGCTGGACACTCAGGAGCAATTGGAATGTGCAGAATTATGAAATAGGGCTTTTAAAAACCTGAAGATGAACTGATTAGTGGTCAAGAAGGCTCCCATTTAAAATAACTGAATTGCCCAGTGATAAGATTATATAGGGAGATTTATGCTTGATAATCACAGTGAGATCAGGGGGAAGGGAGTATCATTCTGCCCCTGTGTCTTCCAAATGCAAAATATAAATATATGAATGTAGTAAAAATAATAAGTACTGGAAATGAAGAGCAAGGACAGGCTCTTACTTTTATGGAAAGCAGCAGCAGCTTTTCTCAGCCTACAGGAGACCCAAAACTGACCTGAAACCATCCAAGCTGTGAATTACTTTCTACCCGAAACTGTCTGTATGCTCCCTACCTTTTTTTTTTCCCCCCAAGATGAGTTATGTTTTCTGAGCCAAATTTCCAAGAGTTGGAAAATCCTAAAAATCTTATGAAAATCATGAAATTATTTGGGCTGCATAGAATAAAATTAGTACTAGCCTCTTCTGCATGGACATTGGCACCAAAGACAGTGCTCCCTGAGGTTCCACAGGCTTTATATTCTCATGTTTTCTATTCCTCACCCACTCCATGCTCCAGAGGACATTGTTTACCACAGCAGCTAACAATAGTCAGGAAAATGCCATCAATCCTCCACAGGTCACAATTTCCCAGTTCTCCCAGAGCCTGTCTGAAACCAGAAACTTGGTAAAAAGCAACTGGTGGGAGCTACATCTCAGTGACAAGGAGACAAGCACAAGCAGAGGCAAATAGCTGGATGAAGTTGTGACCTTCACACCTGCAGGACACCAGTACCTGAGAACTCAGCTCTGCTACACTTTTTACTGGTATTGGCTGAACAACAATACAGATGAGTTTACCTCTTTCTCTAGGTGGCCCCTACACATTGTTTCCTCCAAGCGGAAATCACCTACTTGAAGTGACCTGTGCATCCGTGACTGTCAGCCTTAATTACTGGCAACGCACCATATGTTCAGGATTGAACCCCAAATTTAAGAAGCCTTCATGCTTCGTGCAATATGCAGCAGTCCCTCAAGTAAAGAAAATTAAGGAGCTGTACATATATACCTGCAACATCGCAACCTGCTCCCACCAAACCCTTGTCAGAACCAGTTTTCAAAAGCTGCAAGTAGTGAGAACCACCAAATGTCAGGAACTACCCCTCTTCTCATAACCAAAAGCTGCAACCACGGTGATTACGTTCATGGGAGTCTGTGACTGTAACAAGGAAGAAGAAAATGAGAGTCTTCTGATGGCCAATTCAAAACAATGGAGCCCTGATCTATGAGCCCAAAGAGTAACCACACAAAGGACAAACCCAGAGTCTCCTCTGTTTTCCTCATCATAACCATTCATTGCAGAGAACAATAATGCTGGGGCAAGCATGTGTATTTTTACTTCTTTTGTAAGAGTTCAGCTGGCATCTTTCTTAAGCAAGGCAGTTAGCGTGAGTAGCCAAACATAGTACCGTTCCTCCACAATTACTCATTTTTTAAGGTCATTGTTTTTGAAATGAAAAGAGAATGAAACTATATGGCATGTACTCCCAATTTCAGATTGGGAGTGGAAGAAAATAATGGCCACACACTGCTATACAATTAGGTCTGTCTTGGAAAGGAATTATACTGATGTTTTTCTAAGCAATGCCAGGTGGTTTATTCACCAAATAATGAGACACTAAATGGATCTAAAGTTCCTTGGCAACTGGTAAATGCTTACCTTGGACTCCCTATTCCTCTCTTCAAGAAATGGTTTGATTTTCCCAAGAGTTTTCTTAAGTAGCTCCTCAGCTATGATTAAAAGCAAATAACAGTGGTCTGAAGGTTGGTTAACTTAACGCTTGCTTAATGATACAGCTCAGGGAACTGCAAGTGTATCTCAGATGCCTTATTGATTTAGTAAACAGCTTCAGCCATCAGAAGACCTTGTTTTCAAAGTCCATAATTCTCTTAAAAACAAACAAAAACCCCAAACAAGCAAGCAAGCAAACACAACAAAAACCCCCCAAACCGTTGTAGTTAACTTTTCTTTACAATCACTGCCCAATATCCTATTAGAAGAAAAAAAATTAATTCAATCTCAACTTCGTTATTAGTAAGAGCAACAAAAACATGGAGTGTTTTTGCTGATGCTGCAGGAGGTGAGAAGCTCAGCAGCAGAGGAATTCTGGGAGCAGGAGGTGGCCACATGTGGACAGCAGCACAGTGAGGGCAGGCGGTGGCCACAGCCCGGAACAGCGGTGGCCACATCGGCCACGAAGCAAACCTGCTTCATGTGTGTATGAAGAAGGACTTGAGTGAACCTGGCTCCAGTATCTGCCCAAGCCCAAGTGCTACTCTTGGTGGGGCAGCCAAGAACTAGCAGCTGGCACATAACAGCACTGGGATGTCACTCAGAGGAGAGGCTTTGAAGAGACAAAGCCATTTCAGAACTACCAGTAGACAGCAAATAGAGTAGCCGATGGATTTTGCTTCCCTCTCTTTTTGTCAATTTAGGGAGCAAAGCACATTATAAAAACATTAATGATGAAAAAAAAAATGCTGTGAATAATTCTTCGCTTATGGTTTCTCCACCAAATATTTGGTATTTAGAATTAGTATTGCTTTGACCATCTCTGTCCTAAGATCGCTCCCATTTCAAAAGATGACTATTCCCAGCCAGCGATTCAAAATTTCATTTATGTGAATACAAATGGGTATCTATGTAAAATCCTACATGTCAAGTACATCTGAAAAAGAGTCATTTTCTAGAATATTCCACAAAACTCTAAACATACTGAACACTGCAAGGCTTCCCAAGAAGAACTAATTACAATGTCCAAATTAATATTTGAAGAAAATCTTGAAGCAATGGCTCTGTTCTCATTTAAATATGTGACTACTCTCTTTATAATGTGCAAAGCATTATAACCATTTATATATGTTCCAAGTGATATATTACTGAGTTGAACCTAGCTTCCCCTTCTTTTGTTCTGGGTTCATAACCTTGCTGTATTATCTTCCATAACTCTATAGCTTGCTAATGCATAATTCAAGCCTCTCTTATTGACAAAAGGCGGCAGAAAGAAAGAATATTTCAATGCCACTTTCCCACGTAGATAGTATTGCTTTCACTTCAACTGGTATCATTTCCATACTAAAGCCAAATCTTTTAAAGTATATTAAGTAGCATTTTCATTGCTTATTCACAATTGATTCACTGGGACAACTACATCTGTTTACCTCCATCTTCTGAGACTACTTTATTGCAAGTTTTTTGTTGCCTTTTTTTGCCCCCCTCCCCTCTTTTTTTTTTGAACATGGGTTTCTTGCCAAAAGAAGAAACTTCAGTTAAAATATTATGAGCTGATGCATGACATCAGCTTCATACCAATCTCTTGATTTAACTAGAGCTTGGCTTTAGGACTAGCGTCACAGTTTCTCCAGATACGTGTAAGGAGCAGAACCATTCTGCCATCATCCTGCAAACTCTGTTCTAACCCCTTCCCTGCATAAAGTAACTGTGCAAATAGGCATATATCAAGTTCCCCTGCATCACTGACCGGAGGTCAAACTTGTCCTTGCAGTCAGCCATGCATCTATGCAAAAAATCCCACTGATACTAATGCAGTTGCCTCAAATACATACAGGTAGCAAGGAGAAGATAGCTTGCCCTTTTTCCATGTTGGCAAAGGGTACAGAGAACTTCAAACGCTTTCAGTCTCCTCCAAGATTCAGCTTGATGCCTTCCAATGGTACAAAAGTGACACAGACTCACAGATGGGCAGAATAATCAAAAACAATTATGGGCTTCAAGAATTAGCTAAGTATCAAACTTTCTTTCTCATTACCTGGGCAGGTTAAGACTGTCAAATTTCTTTTTGTCTCCAAAGACCCTCAGCTCCTTGTCTTCCCATGACAGCTTTCTTTGGAAGCCTAAAAAGGACATGACACCTTTCTTTACAGATGGCTATAGGGCAGTGAGCAGCTACTCTCCCTTTGTGTCAGCTCAGGGGAGAGACTGTCACCACACCCTCGCTGCCCAGGGCTCAGCATGCTGTACTGTGCGAGGAGCTGTGCGAGGTGAGGCTCCTCTGTAGCCTTCCTACACACCTAGCATTTATTCCAGCTCCGAAACCCTGCTCTCATCTAACCTGTCCTGGTAGGCAGCCTGGGCTAGGTCTGAAGGCAAGCCTGAATGCCTACACATTGCACCTGTTCCTGTGGCAGACGACATCCACCACACAGCCTGCGTTATTTATTTCATATCTTGGCTGCAGTAAGAGCAGAGGTTCAGGCAGATTGACCGAAATCAGGAGTGCCAGGGCCCATACCCACAGCAGGTAACGCTGTTAGAGCACTGCATCTCACTTCTCAAAGCAGCAACTAGTTTGCCTCAGAGGCAGCTTAAAGGCATTCAAGCAGGTAAGTGAGGTGGGCAGAGGGTGAATTTGCCCTCGAGGCCAGCTCAGTCACTTCTGCATGGCAGCCCACATTCAGCTTTAGCATCAGGAAATGTCTCTTACCATACAGTGCCCAGCACAGAGGCCCTTTATATAATGAAGGAAACTGCAATCTTACAAATTACTCTGCCAAAAGTGGCATAAAAAAAATTATCAGAGGAGGATCTACAAGGCACCTGGACTCCCTGAAGTCACATTTACCAAACCAGCCTCAGTAATAACATGGTCAACATTCAGCTAAGTTTACAGTTTTGGTGCTTCTTCCTGTGCCACCTGTTTCTTTCAAGTTCAGATTCCAGAAGCATTGTAATTCCAGCTACAGGCAAAATGATTTCTCTAAACTCATTTACTGCAAAATACTCAGAAAACACAGCTTGAGAAGCAAAATTCAGGTGGGTTTAATGGGTGCCTCCAGCTGTGCCTCATTTTAAAGTCAACAGAATCAACGCAAAGGAGAATGAACCCAGTTACCAAATACTTTAATATCATGATCTGAAAAAGTAGCAGTTTAGGACAGTAACACTGCTGCCACTTCAGCCCTTCTACTTGCCTCACCCTAAAAGCAATGGACTTTCTCATATCATATGCTGTTGGAGGAGACAAACCAAAAATAACTCATATAACTTTGCAGGGGATTCCTTAGATGTTGCCAACCTTGAAAGCACTAGACCTTTCACGGGCCATGAAGGAAATGCAGTAGCCCACAAACAAGAGTGCTGTGAAGTAAATCATCAGCCTTGCCAGCAGCAAGTGAAAGGCCTATGCCATTTTTGACACTTACTCGCTACTTACCCTTCTGCCTACCCCCAACACTGTACCTGCCAAATTGCTATGTCAAATATCACACACACTGAGCAAAGAACTAGATCTATAAAATCACCTATTTCTGCAACCACAGAAGGTGAATTCACCAGAATTTCGCTTGGTCTGCCTGGATTTAACCCTAGCATTTGCACTCAACCTAGCTCAGGAAGTTCCTGCAGTTCTCGCTCTACCCACAGATGACTCTGTGCCAAATGCAAGGAAGCCCTTACTTGCAGCAGATGAAAACAGAGTTGCAGTGTACCTTTGCAGAAGTCACTGCCCAGACTCCCAGTTGTTCATCACACAGGGTCCCCAGGGAGGCCTGAACACCTCCCCAGCTACAGAAGCACAGGGCTGCTGGATCCTGGGTTGCTCCCATTGCAAGGCTGGTGCAAAACAAAAACCCCAAAGCACAGCTGTGCCACCCTCCTCCATGACAGGGGTAAGACGAGCCCCAGCTGCCTTCATGGCCCTGCCCTGGTGGATGTGGCTCCTGGTACCTGCGAGACTGGAGCTCCCCCCTGCTTCTGGCTGTAAACCAGGCAAGTGATCACATCAGGGAAAGGAGCCCAAGGAAGAGCCATTCATGTGTGTTACTGCTGGGGAAACAGCAAGTACGTGTTCCCCTTCACCACCCCAGTGCCACCCCAGAGCCAGTGGCATCGGGAGGCCTTGCACTCTCAAGGAACAGGGATGGTGACCAACCAGAGACTGAGCATCCGAGCAAATTTCCACATAATTCCACTTTCCAGTTAGCAAATTTCCAAATGTCATTCCCTAGAACCTACCAGTAGACCTACCATTCCTGCTGGGATCAAAACTCAGCTATCAGCAGAAAAGGAATTGACAGGATTATGCAGCAAGCCTTGGGCAGCTGGGAGGAACTCCTTGCACTGAGAGCCAAAAGCCTCACCACCGCAAGAGATACCATGATAGACTGCACCTGTTAACTATGTTTGATAGTTCTGTCTCCCTTAACAAGATATGGAAAGGCTTTATAGTGATGTTGCAAGACAGTGAAGAAATCCTTTTGTTCCTCCCCCCATATGGCCCCTCGCTATGGAGAAATACTAACTACTCTGCATCACCTTAGCAGAGAATTGTTTAGTCATCTAGTTAACATAACCCATCCTCTAGTTAACATAACCCATCCCCTTCATTAACGTGTGCTGCCCACCAGACCTTTATATTGAGAAGCACATGTTCAATGAATGTTCCAGTTTGTACTCCCTAAACCGAGATTGTGTAGTATTTCACTGCTCACACATTCCTAGAGATATAAAATGTGCTTCATGTCACATCGGCACTAAGTTTCCTCCTGACTAACAATGCAGCCCAAGGATACTCCTTTACTCTGTCAATATTTGAAAACGAAAATATTTGAAAAAGAAAAAAAACCCAAAAAACAAAAACCAAAACAAAATAACAAAACCGTTGGGAAAAATCAATCATTCATGTATCTTCAGCAGGCTTTTGCATGTTACCAGAAGCATGGCTACACAACTAATGGGACAATCAGGTAGGAAATCCCAGCAGATGGAATGGGACTAGGCAAGCTCCTGACTACTTCTTCCTGTGAACTTCTTGCAAACAGAAAGCTCTTTCCAGCCGCCTGTTTCCACCACTGCTCTGGAAATGTTACCTCCCCTGTGGTGCAAACAACCACCTGCACCTGTGCTGTCTGAAGGAGGAGAGAAACATATGAGGAAGAGAAGTTTGGGAAAGCAGTAGCCAGCAAATTGGTTACCATTTTAAGTTCACAGTCTTCCGTGGATGAGCCGACTGAAGTGACCTCCACGGTTGGCTCCCATGTGGAAGAACAGACCCAGCGTCCCTGCAGCATCAGCATGACTCTCATGAAAACTCACAGTAAAAGCAAGAAATGGTTTGGTTTGTGACCTACCTTCCCCGAGGGAAATCCCTCACAGAAGCACGTTTATCGGAGCACTGCTCCAGCACCCTATGACAACTTGTAGGTCTCAGAAACCACCAGTGGCTTGTTAATTGTCCCAGGCAAAGCCTGACACTGCCCTGTCCCAGAAAAGTAAGTTGAATTCTGGGAGTGAGATGAACTGGACGGTCAATGTCCCTTTTATTTTATGTCATACCATAATAATGCTTAGAAGACAAATAAATCATTTTTCTCTTCTTAAAAAAAACCTCAAGATTCCTGCGGTACTTGGGTTGGTTGATGATGATGAAAGATGACATGCACAGATTTTCACTTACAGAAAAGGAATATGGGTAACTCACATTTTCTAAACTCTTTACAAGTAACTCACCTGGTGACACAGGAACAAACAAATCAAGCCATTTGTACCAATCTCACATGAACCACAACTCAAATTTGAGATACAAAGGATTTCATGAAGGAGAGAGCCAAGGGTCTGAAGCCATTTTGACATTGGACATCTTTTCTTAACAGCTTTAAGCATCTCCAGCTCTTTTATCCAACATACTACTAGGCATCTTAAAATACTCTGTATTAGAGAATGCTATCCAAATATACCCTCTAGCACCCTCAAAGGATTACTCCAGTTCAGCATCTGCTTAAAACACAATGCTTGCTTGTCTGCCTTGGGTTTTTTTTCCCTTTCTTCCTCATGCTGCTTGGGGCTAATCAGTCTGCTTGTTTCTCTAAAAAAGCAATATACTCCTCCAAACCCCTTAGGTATTGCACAGACCCTTCAGTCCAGCTTCAACTACTGATAATTATAGTTCTACCTCTGGTTCACCCATCAGTCAAGAGAGTAAAGATCAAAAAAGGCATTCCCTTGTTTTATGTCAGAACATCATTTAGGCTAAGAACATTTTTGCAGAATAAGATGCTTCACCGAGTTTAAATTATGTGCTTATTTTCAGAAGTTTCCAATCTGTCTCCCCAGAAGCTACCTGCATATCCCCTCCTCCCTTTCAGGGAATAGAAGCTCTTTGCAATGGGCATACACCTCTGTACTGGGACCAAGCAGGCATTCCTTACCTACAAGCTCTCAGTGAATCCATGTGAGCTTTGCCTCTAAACACTGGATTGCCCTGAAGTGTGGAGCTGTCTAACACAGCAAAAGAGAAAGGGGAGAGCACGAGTGAAGAAGACTCTGCAATTCAGTGTTCTGCACAGAATTGCTAGCTTAAAAAGACTGGCTTGCAGGGACAGTGGGAAATTTGACTTACCATAAAACGCAACCTTTCCCACTTTTAATCCAACACATTTTATATAATAACAATCTAATAGAGATGTTACACCTTGCTTTGTTCCACATCTTTGTGACAGATCGGTGTTTGAAGGAGAAATTCCCACCTGCGTCAATGAATTCCAGCACTCCTGGTGGAGCTGCTGAGAGACACTTGAGGTAGTCCAGCACGGGAATACAGCAAGGAAGAACAAAACCAAATACAGGCCTGGGTCACAAACCCTTTGAACATGAAAACGAGCGAACAGCAGGGGGGATGCACTACCACTCGAATAACACAGTGCTGTAAAATGGCTCAAAACATCACACGCGTTCTGACGCATTGAGTAGGACAAATGAGCGTGCTCCCCGCAACATACAGCACCCCAAAGTACAGAAGGCAGCAAAATGTTTACACAGATTACCATGAAACATGCATGATGCCAACACCTGGAAATCCTTCCAGCAACAGATTTTTATCTCACAGTTCATAGCAGAACACTTTTCGCACCAAAAGGAAGCAGCTGTTCTCCAAAGGATAAAAACTACTTGCTCTCATTAAAGCCGAGTTTTTGATACAACAGAGGCAGAAATTTATGGTAAGGTTTTCCACTACAGACTCTAAGTGGTTTTAAAATACAAACCTAAAAACCGTCTGGGCTTTCCAATTGGCTTTACATCTTGTAGAATGCACCTATTTATACATAGCATTTGTGACAGAAGGAATTTCAAGAATGCAAGCAGCACAATGGCAATGTAGTACCTGATTAGGTCTGTGGAAAAAGTTTCTCCAAGTTCAACTTTTGGTCAGTGTATAGTGTTCAAGACACAAAAATACTCTGGTGAAGGTGGTCTGTTTTTCACTCCAGCTATAATAAAACAGATCTACACTTTAGCTGTAATAATCCACACACAAAACAAAAACAGAAAGAGAGCGAGGGGGAGAGAGAGACAGAGAGACAGAGAGAGAGAGAGAGATGGGAGGTACACTGAGAATCTGCAGTGTAGATAATCAAACCCTTTATTGTCTAAGTTACATTAGACTTGCAACACCATAAAAACCTGTTAAGAAGAAACAGTAGATTGGTAGAGGTAGTAGAAAGTCCCTGTAACAGTCATAAAAGGGCTTTACAGGAGTGTGTCATGCCAAAAAAACTTATCACATTGCTTAAAAGAGCTGATGAAAGCCCATTGACTAAATAAATAAGGAACACAACTCATTTTAAATACTATGGCCTAACTAAAATAACAAATCAATACAATACAATGATATAGAAGAAAACAAAAATTGTGGGATTCTCTTGTGAAAACAGATGGTCTTTAAGGTTGGCTTTCCCCCACCCTTGTTTCTTGTTTAATTAAGTGAAAATCTCATTTCTGTGCTATACACAGCATATAATTATTTAAACTGATTTCCCCTACTGTTGTTCTTCATGAAGCTAAATTATGATTGTAAACCTTGCTGATTAGTACCCTGGTAATGGCAGTGACAGCAATAGCTTCTCTGTCATGGATTCTGGAAGAAAAGTTCCAGAAAGAAAGTCTTGGCTCTAAATATTAACTCAGATTTTCTAGTTCAGCTTGCCAAAAAACTACAATTAATAAAAAAAGAAATTACAAATGTACACTACGCTTTCGTGCCATTTTGGGTGTAGAACAGTTTTTAATAACTAAACCACAAACAAACAGATTAGGCAACTAGCTTTTGTGCATTCCTGAACTGTCACCATTACTTTCTTTCATGGAAAATATGACTCAGAAAAGCAACAAAACAAAACAAAACAAAAAAAACCAACCAACCAACCAACCAAACAAAAAAAAACCAAAACCAAAACTGACAAACTGAGAAAGCTAGTGCAAACCCAAAATGATAATCATTAAGCAACACAGCAAAATATTTCCACTTTTTCATTTTTCTCCTTTTCCTTTTTTTTTTTTTTTGGTGTACAACGGAATGTGTCTATGCAACCTCCCTCAAAATAACTTCACAGAACAGTTAATTACAGTCACTTTAAGTACTTGCAAAGACATTCCTAACTACACCAAGACGTACAGAGGATTCTGGTATACATCTTGTGTAATAGCATAAGGAAAATCTAATTTAAAAAAAATACATAAGGAAGTTAATTTGCATTGTTGCAAGTGTTGCAAAGTAACAAAACCTGTCAAGTAATTTAAAACAAGTAACAAGCAGTATGCAGACCAAATTACAGACTAGATTTTTTTTTTTAAAAAAGCAACCCCTCCGCCCACCAAAACTGTTAGAATAGAAAGATCACGCTTTAAAGTTTTTTCTGCCTTTTTTTTTTTTTTAAACAAATCTTTGTCAGAAGCCCATTTCTACAAAAACAGCACTATTCCGTTACTGTATTAAGTAAACTGTGGTCTCACCTGTATTAAAGGTTAGCATAATTTCTGTACATGTAAAATTATTGCTTTTTTGAAAAATATATTTAGCATGCTAGTTTTTTTTTTTTAACTCCATTTCCTGCCTTTACAAAATGTTACAATTTAAAAAAAAAAAAAAACAAACTAGTAAAGCTTTTGCAAAAATTTTCACAGAACATTTTCTTTCAAGGCAGCAGTAACTTTTGATAATGCATAAAATTATATGTGCAAAATCTGAAACTCTCAGAAATATTACCATCACACATAGTGTCACAGCAATAAGAAAAGAAAATATTTAAATCGGTGGAATACATTTTTAATTGCTTACACTGAATGGTTTAACAACCTGTTATGTGCCACAACCCCACCTCGAAAACTTGCAGTTAAAGAGTTACTGTAGAAGAGGTATATAAAGCTTTTTTTTTTCTTTTTTTTTTTTTTCCTAACACCACCAGTGATTACCAAGTACAAGACATGACACATTTATATGAACATTAACCTGCCACCACAAAAGAAGTTTCCTCATCTTTCCAGGACATCACTGGGCCCAAGGAGGAGCAGTAGCTGGCCTGCTGAACCGAACGAAAGAGCAGAGAGCACCTTACAGCCCCAGGGCTGCCTGAATTCATTCAGTGACACCTTTTCTCTTCTAAACAGAGACATCAGCGGCATTAGACAGCTGAATGTTTTATTATTTCCTTTTTTTTTTTTTCTCTAAGTGAAGACTTCCTTTGTGATCAGGTTGAAGAAAGTAGCCCTGTTACAAAAAAAAGGTCCTGAGAGTAAAACACAGAAGCCTGTTTTTTTCTTAGTGTTCAACCAGCTTTTCTGTTACAAAGCAGAATAGAAGCTTTTCTCTGGAAGTGTTTCAATTTCCATATTCACATACTATTAATGGTGCACAGTCAAGAGCAAGAGCACTAGAAATGCAAGTGGTCCCCAAACTGTAATGAAACAAACCATTGCAGAATGACGGTCTTTCTCTTTAGTCCCTTTAATCCTTCATCAAGCATTGCTTTCTCAGCACCGAATGCCACCTTTTCCCCCCCGCACGCCCCGTTCTTCCTCTCTCTGTTGTTGTTTTGTTTTTTTTTTTTTTTTAATTTGCTTTTCAACATGACAGGCAGTGGCAGTTTCATTAATTAATACTTCTCCAGCCCTCAAATCCACTGCTGTTTTTCAAATGTATCAAACAGTCATTGTGAGCATCAGGGAGGTTTTTGTTACAGTGCTTAACTTCTTCATGCTGTCCAAATCACATAAAGTTTAATTTTTCCAGTGTCTCAAACTTCTCTTGATTAATATAGATGCCTTGTGCTGCCACACTGCTTGCCAACTCCACTGTTTATTATAAAGGAAATAAGGAACCATGGGACTGATTAGTACGTCAATTTATATATATCTTGTGTAGCATCTTCATTTATTTTAAAATGATTAACAGCGCAGAGGCACCCCCCTCCTGGCAGAGCGCTGGTTTCAGTCTTGCGCAGCAGCTCCGGGCGAGGCGATGGCTGCAGGGGGGCTGCTCTGCTCTGCTCTGCCTGGGGGGCTGCTGGCACTGCCCCTCGGGCTGGGGGCCGCTGGCCTCGGGGCTCCTCTGCCAAGGCTCTAGGTTCCCTTCCGGAGATGCAGCGTGTGGGTGACCTCCGCACCGACGTGGTCTCTCCCCTGCAAGAAGAAGAACACGGGGAAAAAAAGCTCATTCTCGCCTCTGCTCCCAGGCACGACCCTCCAGCAAGTCCTGCTGGTGTTTGTTACCCTTTATTAGCATCACGTACACTCATCTTGACCCACCAGATGAAAAGTTTTTTGTTTTGTTTTGTCTTTTTTAAAGCATCTCCACCAAGTGATGTGTCAGGCCCACGTAAAGTCCCCTTTCAACTACAACAGCGAGTCATAGTGTCTGATGGAGCAGTTCAGAAAAGGCTGAAAACAAGGAAGGAAAGAAGAGGCCTCCAAAAAGTGGAATTTTGTGCTAACCAAGAAGGATTCCTAACTAGATCAGTGCTTTAATAAGGCAGAAGTTTGAGGTCACAGAGGCAGCTGAATGAAGAAAAACTGAATTCCTGGGCAGGTCTGTCAAATGCTAAGGCGGCTTTCCACGCCCCCCCCTTGTCATCTTCCTTTTATTTTCTTAGCCAATTTTCATGAATAATTACCATGTTGGAAAAAATAGCAGGGATATTCTAAAATCAAGTGAAATTAAAGATAACATCATGAATAAGTGGGAGCCTGCAGCTCCCAAGAAAAGCTTTAAAATGACATTTAGAACATCACTGTCGGAACAATGCAGTTTACAATCCTGATCCTAAAACAACATGGCAAGATTAATCTTACATAAATGCATTATCCTTAAGCTAAAGTCTTGATGAAGTGAAACAGACCATTTTAAATTAATGCAACATAAAATACGGCACCCATGTAAAATCCAAGCAAGTTTCAAGCTGTGCCTATGGCAGCCCTCGAAATAGCTAAAGAAAGCCCAGCTCTGGTTGACATAATGTATTAAGTGCATCTCTTTTGTTAATAGATTTAGAAAATTCCTAATTAAACCTGGCCTGAGATTCATGACATTTACCAGTCAAAGTTTGGTTTAAGTCGGAAAGATTTGCAACAAAATTAAAGAAAAAAAAAGCTGCTGTACAGACTGCAGTATATTTGAAATGTAGGAAACAGTAACTGAATGAGAGATGTGATAAAACTTCCTTAGTTGGATGCTGAATTTCCTGCAGTAAACTAAGAAAGATGCTTTACATTTTTGCACGGCTGCATCATGCCTGAGAGACACAGCCACAATTCCAGGAGGAGGCATTCATCATTAAAACGTCTCGTATCGAACTGCCTCTACACACATGGGGGAGCACAGCAGGGCTTCACCAGGATAGGGGAGGAGGGATGGAGAGAGGCGAGGGGATGGCAGGCGCCTTGTCCTAGTTTCCCCGGGTAAGAACTGAAAAAAGGGCTGTAATTCAGGGGTGCTTTTTTGGGATGGACAGCCTGTGGGGTGGTGAAAGCGTGCCATGGACCACATAGCATGGGGAATTCATGATAAAGGATAATCCATTCTCCCCACACCTGCAAGGACAGTGCAGAGGGGTTGGAGGTGGTGGGTGGGTGGCTGAAGCATATCTGTGCTGCCAGTTTCACCGAGAAACAGCACCTGAGATTCACGTGTCCCAAAACCCACCCAGTGGCTCAACCCCTTGTACTCCCACAGGCCCAAGGATACAGTCAGATTTTGAACTGGCTGATACATAGTTGGATAGAATTTGTCCTGAAGTGAAATGTTTTCCTTTTTTAAAAGTAGCCTTTCTTACTTTCAGTGAAAACTGGCAGATCTTTACGTGAAACCTAGAGCTTCCATGCCAAAGCTGCTTTCATACCAACTTCTAGGGCTTTTCACCAGTTAACAGGGAAAGAATAGTTTGTGTACATGTTAATATACTGAAGGGCAGATCATTGCATGGCATTGAAATAAACTGCAGTGA
>JAWWES010000081.1:91944999-92001516 GCA_035583135.1 Lophotriccus pileatus | reverse complement strand
TTCATGTAGATGTCATGAACAAAATAAACAACCACTATTAAAGATAACACTAAGATTCTCTCTACAAGCATTTGGGAAGACTGGGCAGTTTGAAACAAACTAACCTAAGTAGAGCAAGCTTTGTGTTCGCAGCTGTATCACAACAGTACATAACATACAACAACTCTCTTCCAAGGGCACAGTGGAATAAACGGAAAAGAAACAAAGAATCCCAGAAATAAGAACACTGCACTGCCACGCACTAAAACAATCTAGTGTGATTCAAGATGACATCATATACGAAAAATAAATAAAAGTAACGTCTATTGGGAATACTCAATTGAGGGAAACACATGACAAATAGTATACCTAACTGGGATTTTTGGTTGTCCTTCATGTCATGATTGCCATATTCGCATTATGAGATTAAGGTTAAATTGTAGGATCCATACTGACTCACAGGGCTCAGCCTATCTAGGGCATATGTTATTTCAGACAAAGTTCAATTACCCTCCTCTGTTTTTCTGGTAGGATCTTGCTCCTTTTGCCTGAAGCAGGTTTTTATTTGAGTGCTATGAAAAACAGCCATCATGCCAATTGGTTTGGAGAAACATCAACAACCTGGAAGTTGTATATAAAATGAAGACAAGCTACATTAAAAAAAAAAGAGGCTTCAAATTCTGAAAACTTGATTGCTGTAAAACACTTGGAATGAAAGAAGAGGTTTCAAAGCAGAGATGGGCACTAAATAACTTCCAGTTAAAGTGTCTCTGGAAATGACTGCACAGCAAAAAAACGTTTTGCCAATAAAATCCCTCTTTTAAAAAGCAGGTAAATAGAGACCTCTTTGGAAACCCTGCCCCTATTTTACTTTGTTGCAACAGTCATCATGAATTTTCTGATGCCTGTATTCACTAAGTCAGCTTCTAGTTCCTAGTTTTTACTGTTTTTCTCTCCTAACACGGCTGGGAGCTCACTGGATCAGTAAGATTTCCCTGAGCAGGTTGACACAATGTAATATTAAATAACATCAAGGTGGGCACCCATGTGAAGGTACCCCAAGTTGGTGGTGAATTCACTGGTATTTGGAGCAGGGAGTGAGCAGGGAGAAACTTTAGACAACATTCCTAGGCAATGGGAAAAAAAAACCCTGCAGTTTTAGAAACTGAGCATATCCTCCTCGGCTTCTTAACAAAAACCAGGAGCCTGGGGTTAGTTACAATCATCAGGTAGCCCCTAATCACCTGCAAAATGATCTGCTCAATAAGTAACAGCTGCCCCCTACACAGCATTACTTGTTAAATGATTGAGCAAACCTGACAATGGAGAGCCTTAAAGGTGCACCTCATGGACTATGTCAGACAGATCTTGCCTTCCTGTCTTCTCCAAAAGGTCCCTCCACCAAGACCCGGTCAAACATTATGGCTCCTTCCTCACCTTACAGCTGCCACAGTAGTCAACTTTCACACACCTTCTGGGCACAAGACTATAGCTGTCCTTAGGCTACCAGCTTCCAAATGCCCTGGATTTTGTGCCACTTGCAAAATGGGGTCACAAGCTCCATTTCACACAAACTTTTGACAAAACAGAGGACACTAGAACACCGGTCTGGAGTATGTGCTGTTTTTATGTGGAGTTTGTTTGCACAACTCCTACAAAGAGAAGAAGGGTATAAAAAACTGGGATGGTTTATAAATGGTGAGACTATGACTCCCATTCTCCTCCCCTACAGAAACACCCCCACCTCATGTGTAGCCAATCACTGTGATATTCGGTTTCCACTGAGACACACTAATTCTGGCAGATCATCAGAAGAGTATGGTTTCAAATGCCAATACGTAGATTTCTTTTTTTTTTTCTTTTAACATGGCAGTTGAACTTTTTTAGTCCTTGAACTTTTAAACTGGCAATTTGCACAAATGACTTTTCTTCTTATGTGAATTAGCAGGCATGTATTCAGCCCTATCTCTTTTTAATTATAAAACATACAAACAGATCAAAAGACTCATTTAAAAAATACCGTTGCAATGTTTGACATGGACAAGGAAGATCTTAAGACTTTTGTCAGGGAAGACAAAGGACATGACAAGCGGTTATCCCCCTCTGTTGTTGGGAGACTTGTTTGCAGACAAAATTGAACAAAACCTCCAAAATAACATCACAGATAAGCCCCAGAGGATGTTTATTTTGCCTGAAGCAAAAAGATGATGATGTGTGCCAGCACCAGCGTATCAGGGAGATCTTCCTGTGACAGCACATCTGTGTAACTCTAGCCTGCTTCAAGCAAGAGGACAAAGGAACAGCAGTACTCCAGGTGGAACCAGATACATTTAACCTGTGACAGAAATGTCACATAGTGCACAAGGGGGGATGCTGCAGCGTTAAGAGAGCAGTAAACAAACCTATTCAAGCCTATCCAGCAATGATAAAAACAATGAACTTGTAATCCCAACTGTTAAAGGCAGAGAAGGGAAAAACTGGGAAACAGTGTGTCGTGGCTCTGAATGAAGCAGGAACAAGCAAGCCTATGTCCTCAGCTATGGAAGGGCTTGTGAAAATCTTACCTGTGTGATCCAGGACAGGGCTGTTGGCACCACAGGTTTGGTACAATGAAGCAAGGTCCTTTGGAATGTATGTTTTAAAGATATTTAAAATGTCCAAATGTTTCTCATGCACATCTGATCCCACATCCTGTTTGCTGGAGTGTAAAGCTGGAGAAACTCCCACGGTACTAGGCTGGGGCTGCAGTACCGGACTTGCTCGTGCTACCGCTGTGCAGTTTGCCAATGTCCTCATCTCATTCCCAGCCTTCATGTGAGACTCCCTCTGAGGCACTGGTGGCTCTTCGTGTTTAGTGTACTGCTCACTTTTACACACAGGATGATACTGCAGCGGTGGGTTGTATTTGGCCTTCATGGAGTCAGATGCACAGTGCTTACCTTGAGGAGCAAAACCGGTACTTCCTTGGGGCACCACATACTTTTCCGCTTGCTTACTGTTTGTGGGCTGTGTGCTAGGCCTGGATATGACTGTTTGTGTAGGCGTTACGCTTCTACTATAGGTTCCCATTTGCATAAGTTTGGAATTTGCTTCATATTTATTTTTTTGTTGTGCTGCTACGCTGTACTGCTCCTGGGAATGGTTTAACTTGGGCTGTCTGTACCCATCCAGACCCGATAAGCGTGGACCACAGTGGCTGAAGGCATGAGTGTCCTTTGACTGATGCGCACTACCAGACTTTGCAGTCATCCCGACAGAAAGAGAGCTGGTTTTGGAACCTGGCAATGCACTTGGCACTTGAGTACGCGTAAATCTAGCAATGGGCAAAGGCTGGCATTCCTTACCACCGAGAACAGGAGGGGGGCCTGTGCGCCCACTCCTTGCCAGAAAGACCAGGTTGTTTTTAATACTCTTGAAACCATTCTGTTGAACCCAAGGGGGTGCCATCGAGTTACAGCTGATCTTGTGCAAAATTCTTTTGTGCATCCACAGGACTTCCGGGTAGTAGGTCTTGTGACTGCAGAAAGGACATGGGTAGACAATTAAAGCAGCCTGGAAGGATGTATTCAGATATTTATTGCATGAATTATCCCTTGTTGACTTTTCACTCAAATCGAGTGGAGCCACCTCAAGAGCTTCAGCACCTTTTTCTATCAGAGGATGCTCCCTATGCAAGTCTAGCAAACTTTCTCTAGCACGGCTAGCCTGCACTTCAAGTGATGTTTTCAAGTCCATGACCACGTCTGAAGATGTCTGGCCCACACCTGAAGCAAAGCTGGCGATGTGACTGGAGCAATGAAGCCCTTGGCTGTGATGAAATGCTGGCATCTTCACGTCTGCAGAACCTCGGTATTTTGAAAAGGGTTCCTTGATGACACTCTCCAGTGCTGACATCAAGACAGGAATCTCTGGTTTAGATTCCCTGGCCTCATTTTCTCTGGCGTTGTGGCTTCCCAGCTTTGAGAGTTCATCCAAATGAGATGTTATCATTGGGGTTTCTTCTTCAGGAAAGTTGCAGTGGTATGGCTTTTCATCTGAATGGGACAAACAAAAAAAAAAATCATTGTCATTTTACACAGAAAGGAACTCAAAAGACAGAGCAGAATTCAAGACAAGAATAAAATAGCAGGAGAAAAAGGAAATTTTGGTATTAGTTTTGTAATGACACGTTACAGACTAAATGTACTTTATAAGCAAGAAAATCTTGAAGTAAGACACAACAGTTCAATTTACTTTTAAAGATGACTGCGGAGTCTGGATAAACTCTCTAATGCTGTGTGTTCGTGACATTTTGAAGAAAAAACAATTCAATAACATACCCATGTTAAAATTCTGGGACTGCGAGAAAAATAAACAAATCTGCAACCATTTAATGCTTTAGCAAAAGCAAAGATAATGGAGCCAGATAAAACTGACCTAGTTAAAGGTCTGTCAGCACTTCCATTACAAGCCCCTATTTTCAAAGGGTTTATAACTCAGCAATAAAAATTGGCTCCACACAGAAACCAAGCACATAAGCAGGTACAGCATACAGAATAAATTCCTAACTTAGAGACTTTTGCAGTGGCCAAAGTATAAAAGATGAGTTATGAAGGACATAAATTTTGAATTTTCGGTCCTTCAGTTTAAAGCAGATTTTTTTTCCCTTTTTTTTTGGGGGGAGGGGTTTGTTTGGTTTTTTTTTTTGTAACATATGCTTATGTTTGAACCAAACTTTAGGAAAATATTGTGACTGCTTGATCCACTGAAAGATAAGGAATTCAACATTTCAGCCATTTAGATTACAGAATTCAAACCAGACTTTCAACTCTTTTAATTTTCTTCTTCACTTCTCAGCTCTACAGAGTAAATTTATCTAACACATGTCCTGGGAAGGGAACATACTGGGCAGTAATTAAAACTGTTTAGGGTGAAACAGAAGAGCAGGATTTGGTTTTGCTGGGAGCATGATTATGTCTGCTTGCTTTCCTCATGCTGATCTCTCAGAGCCACTGATGAAGCCAATGAATCCCCTCCAAATCAGTTCACAAATCAATTCCACAGAGATTTTCATCACAGCAGTAATGCTTACTGCACTGAATCCATTTAACATGTAACTGAATTGAATCATCTGACAAACTTTCAGTTTCAATTAACATGCAGTTAATAAGCCACTGCCAGGCAAGTGTAAGGAGACCATGCTCCATCTAAAACGTCACCAGTCCAAAGTGATCACTGCATCCGTAGGAGGGGTGAGAAGGGGAAAGGAGTGAACTGCTCTAGAGCCGCGTATCCTCTCACATCAACTCATAAAAGCCAGGACTTCAAAAAATCAAGCGCCATTTGTTAGCACAGAGCACTGCCACAGGCATTATTCTGCATGGCGCAATGGAAGAACCACATTGTTGGCTGGAGTTGCTCTGCAAATAAAGCCTACTTAGCCCTCATCTTCAACTCAAGCAAAAAAAATCTTTAAGCTTTTGTGTAATTCGAGGTAATTAGGTTAAAAATAACCCACAGGTTATTTTACCCATTCAGCCTTTCAGGGCTGAATGCTCACTCTGCGAAGATCGTTTTCCTTTCAAACTCTCTAAGGGGGTATATTCAGGGGGAAAATACCCCCACAACCCAGGAACTTTTTTTCCTGGTTTGAAGGGGACATGGTTTTGGGAAATCTCATGCCCAGGACTAATAACCAAATTTACCAAAATTACAGGTTGAAAAAAAGACACTGCATGCAGTTGTGAAATCTGACACTGCACATCTGTGTTGTTTTCAAACCATATCTGTCAAAACGCAAAATATTTGTGCTCTTACATAAGATTTTAAGGCTTCTCTTTATGATCACAAGGAGTGGCTCCTTTTATCACTGTAGTAAATAATAAAACAAAGCAAAAACACATCCTTTGGTTGTAGCAGTACTCTGCGCAGGCTCGAAGGCCTGATCTGCATATGCGGGTAAAGACCTTCCCCGGCTCTTCGTTCACGAAGACTGGCCATTACTTACTTACTCAGGAGAGAATGAACCGACCTGTTGGCTACACTGAGCAGAGCAAGCAGAGGAGGAAAGTGGGAGGCCACTGCTAGCCCTGTTCCAGGTACTGCAAAGCTGGGAGGCTCCACCTACTCCTTGGTCCACCCGTGCAGCCATGAGGAAGGGGGGCATCAGCACAGACCTGCAACTCCCAGGTTGCTCTGCATACCTCAGACACTCCTTGATGCTTTCTGACCCAGTCAAAATCTATGTACTGCACTGTTTCCGCAAAGAGAGCAAGGTCAAACGGATTGCAAGAGATGGCACGTGTTAGGTCTGGGCTTGGTCGTTAAGCCTGGTCTGTTTGATTTAGGTACTTGGGAGAGGAAGGAGGAGGAGACAGCAGAGAAACAGACCACAGTCCTATGTGCCAAATTAAAGCTGGGACTGCAAACTCTGAGGTGGCTACTGTCCCTTTGGCCCTATTTCTTTAGTGCAGCCAACAAAGAAAAAGGGGTTTTCCAGGTGGAAAATGTAACACAAAGCAGGAAAACAATAAAGGCATTTCTGAGGTATATCTAGGCCTGCAGTTGCCACACTGCTGAAGGCAGCTGTCAGTATATTATATGAAAATTTGTAAGGTTATTAAAAAACATAGCTTCTAACCTCTCTTCATAATGTCTTGCTAGATTCAATTCCTCTGATGTCTCACAAGAGCAGTACTAAACATACTAGGAATAATTCCAAAAGCTTAGATCAGGAGCCTCAATAGCAGTATTTGTGCTAATTGTTCAAGCTGCATTTCTTGCAAAAAAACCCCAAAACCAAAAGGGAAATAATTTTCACCTGCAGGCCAACTCAGACTTCTTCATCAGTGCAAAGCACAGCCTGTGCTTTTCCCCTAACCCCATCCTGCTATCCACCAGGGACTTGATGCTACAGATACCAAAAAACAGACTGCCACATGCCATCCTTCCCATCATGGCAGGTGGTCCAGGCTGGGCAGTGAGCAGGTAGCAAAAGCCAGGTGGAAGAGGGGATGCAGGCAGGAGAAGACGAAGATGGTATGCAATCAAATAATACAGGTAAAGCCTTTTTAAAAAAATAGATTAAATTTATTTCTGCCTGCTTCCAGACAGTTGCTCCAGTTAAAAAGGGATATTAACGATCCTTTTAAATCACTTGTATAAAATACCGTTCTAACCAACGCAGCGCAGGCATTACCATCACCAGAAACTGCTGACATTTTATTATGGCCAGGTCAAAGCAAAAAGCCATGAATGAGATGCCTTCTGCTTCATCTCCAGAGACTATAACTCACATTCCCCATTGAAAGAGTTCCTGGCTAAGCGTGCTTTCACTTTCTATCCTACGTCCAGGACGTCTCCTCGTATTTGCCGCAGTTCCTTTGTTTCTTACCCAGAACAGCTGGGTTGTACTTATCTGTTTATTATCTGTTGTACATATGAGTAAGAAAGGTCCTTTTACCACAAGCCTGAAGTGTTATGGCCTTTCTGTGTCACAGATACCTGGATAACAGCTAAAGTGGGGAAAATTCCAAAGGGCCAAGCTAGGAGGTGATGGCTGCTGATGTTATCTCATGTCGTGGCCACAGCTTCAAATATCAGCAGCACTGCAGGCCACAGGAAAGCAAAGCAGGACAGTGCAAAGAACTTAACTGTGGTCTAGAAACACAGGAGCATTCAGGGACTTGAGGAGTTCTTCAGAAACATATCTGTAACTTCCATCACTCAGTGACTTTACCTTACACAGGCAGATGAAAGTGATTCCGTTCTTCCTCGCACACACATATCCCTTTTCTCTCTTTCTCCCTCTTACATGCATAAACTCCCCTTGTTTTCCTCCCAGCACTGTTTCTCCACAAAACCGAATTTCAGAATGGACTGCATACCTGTTTTAATTCATGAGGCTTCCTATAAAGTAAACCAGGCTACAAATCTGAGGACAATGAAACTGTGATTTCTATTCAGAGGAGTAGAACTGGCTAGAAATTGGCCCCTTTTCTGGCTAGTGTTATAGCACTAAGAATCTAAGGAAAAGGAGCAGATGTGATGTGTTTGAAATGTAGTAAACATTTGATAGTGATTTCCACTTTGAGATGAATGCTGTGGCTTGATTTGAAAACTGGCTGCAAATAAATCATGATAAAAGCAAAGGATAACACTGGAAGAAAGTGCAATATTGCTAGGACCTGTCTTGGGTTCTATTTCACTTGGTACTTTCTTTAATGATCCAGAAGAGAATCCAGTCAGCATGCTAACTTGAATCTCCAGGAAATATCACATTTGGAGAAGATGCAAAAATGGGGACAAGGAAATAATGCACAGGGACTCAAAGAATAGAAATGCAGTCTCAAAATAATCAAATGAGATTCATTCGGGGAAAAAAAGCAGGCTAAGACAAGTGAAGGGAAATGATCCAAAAACCGCCATGCAGTGGGAGGGAAAAATCTGGGAAACAGCAATGTTGAAAAAAACAGATGTTCCAATAGATGGCAAGTTAAATATGAGTGTAGTAGATGAAATTCTTCAACTGAGCTTTCACAAATAAAAATACGAACTATAAAAATAAAACTACCCCTCTGAAGATGACACGATAGCCTTGCTGGTCACGTTGTTGTGTGTATATATATACATATAAAAAATATCTATACAAATACATATATACCATAGCAATGGGCACTATGTAAAATCCCACAGTAAGCACAATACAATGGGAAACGGCAGAGGAAAAAAGACAAAAAGCAGTTTTGCAGCAGAAAATGAGGTCTTTTATCCTGCGAAAGGAAGGTCCAACAAAAACAGTCTATGCCTCCAGAATATCTATGCAGATCTGCAACCACAGGTAAGTCAGAAGGAGTTCAGAGAACTGCCACAGAAAAGTAATCCACCAGAAAACAAAGAAAAAGAGTTAAGTGTCCCTCACATGGCTGAGGGAAGACAGAAGGGTGACAGGTCAATGTCTGTAGCCTCCCTAGGAGTGCCAAGCTCCAGGAGAATTATGTCATCCTGAGCACTGGAGTCTATCAACAACAATCAAATACACATGCATGCAGAAAAACTCATGATGAACAGAAAAAAAAAACCAACACAAAACAAAACCAACAGCCTGATTATATGTATTTGCAGCTTGCAAAATAAACGTCAAGGGAAGAGGTGAAACACTACTTAGACTGTAAAACCTATATGGACAAAACATGGATTATCAATGCATAAAAATCCCTCCTTTTCACAGGGAGGCACAAAACGTGACTTACTCCTTCCCTTTGCTCTATCAGCACAGCAAAGCAAAACCCCTTACAACCATAAGACATATGCCAAAACCAGCCTTCCTTTCATACTAATTCCCTATGTGGTTAGCTTAGTAAAGGACTCCTGGAGCATTCAACAGTGAGCCCATGACTTTCCTTAGCAACAGGTTTATCCTCTTAGCATAGGTCAGGCTGTCCAAAGAGACCTGGTATCTGTTTTGCAGAGGATGTGTCTTACACAAGCCGTGCCCCCTATTCTAGCTGCCTGTGTGTCTACTTTTTATACTCCACATGCTGTCACCTCCCCTGCTTTCTGCTCCAGTTGCACCACTCAGCAGAACCCCAACGAGATGGCAAAGTAGGCGCAAGGTGAGAGACAACTCCTACAAACCCTCTTAGGTTTTCTTGCAGCAAAAGGCCATGTGCCCCAGAGAGATACCGGGAAGAAAATGTTACACTGTTTTGTTAGGAGATGCAGCTTCTCATCAGCAAGCTCATCTTGCTTTTACATGTTTTTAGATGTCATCAGAGGCTCCTACACCAGTTCCTCAATAATTCAGGAAAAAGAGATGACCAAGGATTACACTGGAGTACTCAGTACCGCAGGATGGTATAAGTTAGCAGGTAAGAGGATGATACAGAAGGGTAGAAAGCACGCAATCAACTAATATCCCTGCTTTCTCTCAGACTAATTTTAGAATTGACAGTGAGTGGTTTTGGCTGAGGTTTGAGGCTTTTAACAGGGCAGAAACCCAACACAGCTCTTAATGCTGGCTGATACAGATGGTTTATCAGTCAGCCAGCACACCCCACCCCGCAGAGGTTTCCCCTTCAGCTATGTGAGGGGGAAAGGGGAGTAACGCCATTCCACACAGCACCCTTTTCATACAATTTGCATTCACGGTCCCCATTCTCCTTTTCTACATGTTCACTTTCATAGTTCCTAACATGATTTCTCATTGACTTTCAAATTTCATAGCAAATAATTTTAGGTCAAGGATGCATCATGGGAATTATCTACTTTCAACTGAGTATTTCTTGGGAAAGGATACTGACTGTGAAAAAGCATGATCTCACAAGATAAGAACTGCCTTTTTGTATCCCTATTTTTGGGGAGTGGGCCCAGGGTGAGAAAACTATTATCTGACCAAAAAAAATTCAATTCTTTGAGGCACTGTCCTGGTTTTGGTCTGGACAGGGTTAATTTTTTGCAATAGCCAGGAGGGGGCATGGACAAGACCCTAATGTTACTCATACCACCACAAGTCATTGCCAGGGGTGGTGAAGCAGACTCTCTAGCTTGCGTTCCTTCTGGTGGAGAAATGTGGCAGGGTGGAACAGTCTAGTATTTTTTAACTGTCCAGTATATGTTTACTGTCGGAGTTTTCTGTGTAAATCATTTGTCTTATACCTGTTGTTATTAATATTGCTGCTGTTACTGATCCTTTTCTTATCTCATTGATGTTGCCAGTAAATTGCTCTTATTTCAATCTGTGATCTTTGCCTTTTGTGCTTCTAACTAAGAGGGGGGGCGGAAAGGCTGCATGGTTTATTGGGAGTACTAAATTGAAGAATATCATTCCTAAACTCGGACAGGCACCTCAGAGTAACAAAATTTAGCTTTTTGACACTGTTTTCTTCCCAAACAAGACTAGCGCTGTTGCCACAATGATTACATAACTAATGCCTGGTGCCTTTAATTGAATTTCTTTTTATGACCATGCTATTTTTCAGTTGCTTTTTCTTGCACCTTTTGTGGTGTTTGTTCTTTTTTTTTCCCCAGACTTCCCTTTATTCCTGGGGAATAAATATATACAATATACTGATTTATTCCAAAGTCCCATTTCCTTAATTTCAGTAACCTACCCTCTGCAATTTCTAACCTTACCTGGAAGTTATTTTTTACCCTTGCTGTCAAATGCACCATACTGGCCATGCCCAGAGCATGCAAACAGCTGAAGGGCCCCATCTCCTTTCCTCTGCAGAACTGGGGGACACTGCAGGGGATAAAAGAGGGACAAGGCCAGCTGATGCTTTAATGCACCCCGGTCTCCATTTGACTAATCTCTACAGCATTGTCCAGAGGGACACCTGCTGCTTATGAAAACAAAACCCACAGAGCTCTTACAATCCGGACAGCAAAAAACATGAATAGACAACCATCAAACTAACTTAATAAAGTTTGTTCAGTTCTGGACTGCACATATTGGGGTTTTTGAGTTATTTTAGAATATTGGTGTTGTTATCATTAAAGATACTGCATTAGTTTTGCATTTCAGAAAGAATCTGAAATGTCACCAAAGTGACTGAACAAAGCACAAAATTTTTAACTGATTAAATTTGAAACTCAACCTTTTAAGATGAGCCAAATCTGAAACTAAGAACAGTAATAGTATAGCATATAAAAGACCCCTTTCTACAAGGAATTCCCTAGCTCAGTAAAATTACAAATTCCTTTGCACAGCAGAAATGCTTTACAGTTATGTCACATTTCAAAGATTTCCCCCTCCCCCCCAAAAGAAAAGGGAGGCCTGAAACCATCCCCCATCCACACAGCCACAGATGCAAATGCCAGCAATGTTATTGGAATTTCAAGCACAAACAAGAGAATAGACACCAACAAAATAACTAAGGAACTAGGCTGGAAAGAGTGTCAGGTCCAAAATCTGTCAGACTGAAGCGCATGCTGCTAGGTACCGAAGAACAAGCCTGAAAATTCACAGTGAACTTTTTCTCTTCAGCCACTTGCATACAGTGTTTTCTTGAAGAATATTTGGCTTTGTTGCTATCTAGCATACCAGTGCTACAAGCCTCCCAGTGGCCAACCGGCTGAAAGAGCAGCTCCATGTACAAATTACTCCAATATCCCCTCGCGAAGGATCTTTTCATCACCCTCAACTTTACTCCAGTGCACATCAAGTCCAAAAAGCTTTGTGCTGAAGCCCAAACACAAACCCTCTTCTAAGGCATGTGCTTTGAGATCTGCCTCCCAGGTATCAGCCCTTCCAGAGTCAACACAGACCTTCAGGTGACGGAAGGAAAGCATCCACAGCACAGCACATAACGAAGTGAAAGTGCAAATGTGGGTAAAATGGCTAGTGCTGGCAGCATGCCACATTTGAACATTTCCAGTGTTCACCACATCTCTCTGCATCTCCTCGGTGGCATTTTTCTGGTAAATCATTCTATACCTACGGTACGTAAGAATTCCGGGCAGCTGCAGGGCTTGTAATGACGTATCAATCCTTTCGACCTGTGTATTTCTCACAGAGGTCCATGAGGATATTCTCTGTCCAGTAGCAGGAGAAAAGCCCCATGAAACAACACATACTTAATCTGCAGATGAAGCTGTAGCTTCTGTTATCACAGCATTTCCAAGTGCCTTTTTTATCCTTCATCCACACTAGATTGACCCATGGGTAATGAAGAACTCAGTGGGGCTTTTGCTGTTTGAGAAGAAGGTTTGTCTTCTATTTAAAGAGCTGAGGGCAGGTGACCAGTCTGACAAGCCCCACAAAGCAAGACTGCAACCAACGCACCTGATCCCCATGCTGATGCCACATCCCGCTCGCATCTCCAGCACAGCCCCTTCTGGGACTTGACACTGGACTTCCAAGTCAGGCCCCACAGCCCCTCCTTGCCCTCTGAGCTTCTGGATGTCTTCCTGTCTCACACAGGGCTGCTCCAGCTACAGCCAGGCAAACCACAGCACCAAGACAATGGCACTTTTAGAAATAAAGAATGTGCATATAATCTTAGGACAGTTTTATTAATAATAATGTTGTCTCTTCAACAAGTTGTCCACGTTATGCACAGTTTTGCAACTTTGTCCCCAGCTCATAAAACTTCAAACCAGCTTTTCTTCCTTTAGGAAATGTAAAGCCCTAGTACGTAAGGTGACGGAGAAGAAAGGGTCTGGCACCCCCACTCATGGACTGAACCAGAGCAAAGGCACTACACTGGCTTAAAATGTACAGGTACCTTCACAATTCCACATCACTGGACATGGAAAAGTCTGGCTCCTGGAAAGCAGTGAGGGAACGGTAACTACTTAAATAAAATTTAAGTAAAATAAATAAAGGGAGAGAGGAGCACATACACAGAACCAATACAAAAACACATTGCAGGGACAGCTTGCCAAAACGAAAACCATACAATTTGGCATTGCCTTAAATGTTGCTGCTCATAATATACTTAAAGAAAATTATGGGATATAAAACCCCTGGAATGCTCTGCAAAATTATGAAGTGATTAGGCCAGATGATACCAATTTGACTCTAACACAGCTTTGTCGTAATTCCACAGTTAATACAATACAATACGAACTGTTCCAAAAGCTAGGTAGAGTACTTCCAGTGTGCTCTGTAGCTGCTAGGCATTTCTCCATGTGTGGCCCTGCCTGTGAAGTTTGGTGCAAGGTAGAAGGAGGGGAAAAAAAGGGTATAAGATCGTTAACACAGCAGGATACATAATTAAATTTGAGAGGGTTGGATTTCGGTAGGGGCTGTTGTGGGGTTTTTTTGATATTGGTTCTTTTTTTCGTTTAAAGTATAGAAAGAAAAGTGAAATTGGCTTTGATGCATCAAAAATACTTGCAGAGAAGATGCAAAATTATGACTAAGGCTTTTTTAAGCAAGTGGCAGCCTGCCTGTATAGCCTCTCCAAACATAGACCCAAACAGTTGTAAATCTTCCTGGAGATTTTCCCTTTCATTCCAACAGTCATATCTGCCACAATGTCTGCTCCACAGCGTTTTCTTGACCACCACCTGTTCCTCCTCCTTCAAGTACATTAAGGAAAAAGGCTTTCCAGGCCAAGACTTTGGACTGGCAGCCGTCCCATACAGCTTAACATTCCTCATCCAACATTTCATTTCTCATATCATTTGTTAAGCATGGGTAGCATATTGCCATACATCATAAAGTCCTTTACAACAGCTACTCGGTCTAAAAACAGAGGGTACAGCTGTGCTGTCAGCTAGCATTCTGCAGAAATACCTAAGCTACAGCCGGCAAGCCCAGCGTGGTAACAGAGGTAACAGTTAGGGAAATAAGGAGCTCTACATGACCTAATTTACCTTGTTTCTCCTGCTGAAGGCCACGCTACCATGGCTGGTGGCTCTGTTAACAGACTTAAGGCAGTCAAGAATCAATACTGTGCATGTCCATCACACAAAATATAGAAGCACGTGGCAGAAAGGGGAACTTGGATTGTAAGTATTACACGAATTTTAAGATTCATTAGTTATACAGTACTTGGACAGAAAATCTGCTTTGTTGTGCAAATGTTTTTTCAGTCTTTCATTCAAAAGAGGACTTTGAATAGAGAATGGAAGAAAATAGAGTTGGAATAGGAAAAGAAGTAAATTATATCAAATCCAGGACATAGGCGAGGCAAACTGAACTATGATTATACGACCATCATCAGAAACTGGATGCCCTGGGAAAGGGGTGACGCTGTTATCATCATTAGCACTGTTACATGGTGCTGCAAGGAAGCAGCAGGAGAGATGAGGGGCTGAGCCCTGCAGAGTTTCCTCAGAGCAGCAGAAGGATCTAAGCTACTGACAGATCAAAAGTTGATCTGAACAGCTCTGCTCTGGATGGACCAAAGGGAAGCAGAGCTCCTGAGAAAGATGTCACTGCAGGTACAAGGGCAGCCTCTGGCCACTCGGCCAAGGCCACCAAAGGCCTTGTACATGTCACTGTACATGTGACACACAACCTGCAGTCCTGAGCCAAAGGCCCCAAAAGAATGGGCTGGAGATCCTTCCTGCCAGACACAGCTCCCCTGCAACCACCCTCTGGCTCACCACTGGCAGCGTTTGCTCCTACTGACTGCGCAGGACAGGGGTATTTCCAAGTTGGTTAACTGCTAGGTAAGTAGACTTTCTTTTCCCCTTCCCTTTCTTTCCAGTGTCCTAAGTCCCTTAAGGTAACAGTAACTACAGAAGGCACTTCCAGCAAAGTAAACAGCCTTTCAGACCTGGCTCGAAACAACTCTATGACAGCCTTATGCAGATTACTAAAGACATCAGCCATTTACCAGCAACTTCCATAATCCCCTTGAAGAGCTAATAAGACAAAGCAAGCTGGAACACACTGCCACCAGCACAGCAGCAGAAAGGGCAGCTGTCTGCAGGCAAAATGCGCTCTAAAAGGGATTTGGAGCTTTAGCATTTTTCCTGACACTTTTCCTTTTATACTGAGAAGTAAATTTGAGAGCTCGAGAAAACACCAAAATTCTGGGCTCACTTACATTCTTACTTTTACAAGGCCTACTAATATGAAAAATGAGTAAGGGCGGGGTGGTGGAAGTAACTTTCAAGATGTCATTTGAAAGATAAAATAAATAAATAAAAGCATTATTAATCTCTGGTGGAAAAGATAGAGGAAGTCTTCTGAAGGAAGTCAGATGAGAATCACCCCAGGGTGCACGATGTAACTCAGAAAGGTCAAGAGACAAGGGGATGTCTCAAAGATGGTATGAAAAAGGAAAAAACAGATGTAAATATGTTTTAATGAATCTTTCAAATAATAGAAACTTTGTTACGCTAAAGGAAAATGGGGAAGAGAAATCAAATCTACTTGAAAAATGGCAACAGAAACACATCACTTTTAAAATAAGCTTCATAGACACAAAACAGTAATTCTGCACCTGTCAGCCATGATTATTTATATCACCCACTCAATAACAGCTGTGCGAAATGCTAAAACATTATTAAACCTGAAACTAACTACTGCATGTACTGCATAGGAAGCTTCTCCACTTTTTCAATTAGCACTGAGGCTTAAGCTTTAAACGCAGCAGAAGCAAAAGAAATGCTGAAAAACACTGCCACAGGCTGGTTTAATTTGGAATTTCTCCTTTTCAAAAGGATTAAAAATAGAAAACCAAACAACCAAATACATACATCCAGAAAGGCTGGAAACTATTTCAGGTTTATTTCTTTTCCCCAGCACTCATTTTATTACATTCTTTACAAGTGAATAGGAAAGTAAATTAAGGGCAACTTACAAACTTGGTTTGATAAAAAAACCCAAGCAAACTTCTACACATGTACCTGCAGCATCTTGTGAACACCACTTTGTGTGAGAGGCTCTGTTAACCTCACGGATGTCTCTTGTCTCCATACTGAGAGCAAGCCCCTGGAAAGCAGCATGAAGGAACCCTGCACCTGCCACAGGATTAACGAGGGAAGACTTTAAAATGTCAGTGATCAGTTATTTATGAGGTGTCCTTAAACAGAAAGGTGTCTGCCACTCCAGTGCAAAGCCTGTCTGCTCATATATGTAAACCTGGCAGGATGGAAGAGCATCTCACTATGAACAAGGAAAAAGCAGCACTGGTTGTTGGGCAAGGGCTGTGGCTTGCTGTAATTTTGCAAGAAGCAGTACTGACACTTCTCTTCCTGAGGAGTTCAAGTGTTAATTATTCCCCAGTGTTCAGGACTTACAGGGGCTTGATTTTTTTGGAAACTCAGGAAGGCCATCTGCTTTCCCAGCAGTGCACGATGGTTCTGGTCAGAGCAACTCTACTGCGGAGTAGACACACTGTGGGGGGATGAGGGGAACTGAGGTAACCAAACCACCCCCCACTCCATTGCCTGAGCCATGTATCAGTTGCTGGGGTCTGATTTTACCCATGTAAGACTCCATAGAGTGAGAGGGAAAAAAAAAAGAAAGATTATGTTACCAGTAAAGAGTGAGCTCCTCAGATCACTTACATCACTTACTTACCATTTATCCATGCCCTCCTGTTACAAGGTAGGATACCCACCCCCCATTCTAACCACAGTAGCCTCCTTAAGACTGCTTCCAGACAGAAATAAAACTTTCCTAAAAAAGAATGGGCTTGAGAAATTAATCTGGTTAATTCAGGTTCTTAAAAAGTAAAAACCCAGATGTCTTCACAGATATTTACAGAAAGACTGTGTGCGTGCGCGCATGTGTGTGTCCCCAGTAGTGCCACACAAAGAAGTACTTACTAATACAACTACTCTGACAAAGATACAGACTAGGCCCACGTCATGAAAATAAAAGTGTTTTGAAAATCCTCCTCAAAGTCAGAGTCATTTTAAATCTATTCACTAAGAGGCATTTAATCCGTGACTTAATCCACCCACACACCTGACTATACACAAGGTCCAGGTGATAACGGCACAGACAGCGAGCAGATTTCAGCTTTAGTTCTTTAATCAGGAGAAACACACAGCTTCCAAAGGGACTTTAAGCCATTGCGAGGGAGGTTACGTAGCCTACGGAGCTCCCCATCCCCGGGAGTTCAGTCATGTGCTCTCAGCACTGCTGAGCTGCTCTTCACCTTGGCACCTTCACCTGCGCTCAGTTAAAGTCCCACCCCACGGGCTTATCACCACGGGCAGCACATTCGACCACTCCCCCCCCCCCCCCAGTACCCCACCGCAAGTCCCCAGAGAGCCCAGGTAAATCAGATTTGTACAGGACGTCGCCTACAAGAAAGCTCTGCTATTTTCACTGTCACTCAAGGCGCAGTTACTTTCCCTGGACGCCGATGTCAGGCTCTGGCTCGGCAGCAAGCTGGCACCGGGCAGCCGCGGAATGCTGAGCCAGGGAGCAGGCCGGGCAGGAGGAGGAGGAGGAAAAGGAGGAAGAAGGGGAGGGGGGAAGTCTCGGCGCCCGCCGCTCCGCCCATTGCCGCCAGGTGGCGCCGCCGCTCAGCGGATCAGCCCTGGAGCCGCTTCCCAACCCACCGCCGCCGCCTGGATGTGCTGGAGCTGGGCTAGTCCGGATGTTGCCCGGGTCTCACCGCCCCCAAATAAAAACAAAAACAAACAAACAAACAGGAGAAACACAGACCAAAAACAAACAAACAAAACCGAAACAAAAGAGCAAAACATCCCCACTGAAAAAAGCCCAGAGGTGACAGTGCCCCCATAGCTGCTGTTTAGGACCACCGGCTCAAAGCATCACTGACCCAGCAGAGGCAGAAACTTCCCCTCCATGTCCATGCACTCCTCCTCGCATTTAGCACCTGTGAGCCTCAGCTGAGTCCTCTGCTCTGGGGAACACCACCAAGTTGGGGAAAAAAACACCATAAAATATTCAAAAACCAAAATATCACCAAACACGCACAACCAAAAAAAGAGGGTTTACCCCACGGAAGCATTCCCAGGTGACAACAGTGCTACAGGAAACACAGTACCCCACAGAGGCAACCTTCAGAAGGACGACTCCCCGCTTCACCAACCCACTCAGGGCAGCCCCATCCCTGTGTAATGAGAGCTCATTACACAGATTGTGCAGATGGAGTCACTGCCACAGGTGTGAGCCCCTACCATCACACTTCTGAAGGACAGAGGCAGAACCCCCTAGCAGCGCTGCAAGAGCCATGGGACTGGGAAAAGGCAACCAACATCCCACAGCTCTTACCGTCACCTCTTGCACCAGCTGTGAATTTGGGAAACGTGGTCCTCACTCTGAGTTCATCTCTCCTGACATCCATAACCAAACCCATACGTGCTGTTACAATTCTGTGTGACTGGGGACACAGAAGTGATGTGGTGACCAAGTACAGGTACTGACCATGTCAGTATGCTCTGGGCAAACAGAGGCTCTATCCTCTAAATTTAAAATGTTCCCTGCAGGACTGAGGTGTGCTGACATGTTTGATCACAACACCCTAGGTCAAAGTGTTTGCCACCATGATGAAAATAAAGCTGAGTCTGGTCCAGTATTTTGGGGTGTAATTACAGAAAGACTAGGGTTTTTCTCCATAATGAACTGTATTATAGCATTTTTCTTTTCTTCTTTTTTTTTTTTAAACCAAAACTCTCTTGCAATAAACCCAAGAGGTTTATACAGGTTACTTTACAGTAAGCACCATGTTTGCAGATGATGAAAAACGCATCCATTTTAGGGGAAACAAAACCTCTAACACAGAGGTTTTGACTTTTGTTCACTAACCCTACTACGCAGAAAAATCTCTGTCAAAACAGGACAAAGTTTGTGCAGTCAGCAGTAGGATGAGGTAATGCCAATCTCTATCTTTCTTTTCAGAGTGTCCTTCTTAATGCATGGTAATCGGTTAGCCCACATGCTTCTCTCGGCAGGAAAGGATCGCTTGAACTTTCCTAGTGCAGCCACTGGAGAAAAATACAGAAACATGGGAGAAGAAAATACAAAGACCTCACAAATGCAAAAACCTTTGCCTGCCAAGTGCTAATTGAGAGAACATTCTTTCCAATTAAAAAAAATCTTGTATGAGTGAGAGAAGCTTCACTTACAGCTATCAGGAAAGTAAACCAATGAGCAGTAACTTGCACAAGAAAACAGGTATCTGTGGAGATGGTAGCCAACATTTGCAAACAGGTCACTACTCCAGACTGCTGATTTATGGTCATATGAGAACAAAACTAAGATGTTGTAACAACACATTATTAACTTCAAAACGTGGAGAGGGAACGTGAATAAAAAACTTCAGATTTTGCCAAATGTAGCAAAGAAGAGAAAAAAGTACATTTTTATGTTCTGAATTCAACTTCAAGATGAAGACTAGGAGAAAGATAAACGGAGCCAACTCTTTTCTAAGGAGGGGGGGAAATCAAATATTTAGGGGAGGAAGTCCTGATGCAAAGGCCTAGGTCTTTTGAAGCAATGAAAGATTTTGGGTACTCCTATTTTATGGCATTAATACATATTTCATATGCTTTCATTCACAAGGCACTGTTTCCAGAAGAGAAGCACATTTCATCATGTTCTTCCTCATATGGAAACTCTACTTGTCACTGGGCAGCGAACTGCACTTGGCTGGTTCTCTGTTTTGACTTCCAGTCTATCAAGAGCAAACCACGGACTCCTCTCTGATGCCGCACTTTTCCATTTGACTATTTAGGAATGGAAAGCAACAGTAACAAAGTCAGAACATGCAGTTGAAGAACGTTCTAGTAAAGTTTAATAAAAAGCGGCACTTTCAAGGTAAATTCTAAAAAAAAATTGGCTGGTTTAAAGATTTAGACTTACTTCACACAATTTATTATTTCAGAATGAAAATTCCCAGCAAAATAAATGAGCACAGAGTTTTACCAGGGACTTTCCAAGGCTCTGTCTTAATTTTATGTATTTGTTGATGAAATACTGGCTTTCCCAAGCTCACCGTTGACAATTCCCCTGCCCTCCCCCTTTTCTTTCTTTTTAAACAGCCTTTAAAGTTTTCCTTTGTCTATAATTAACAAATTTTAAGTTCTTAGATACCCCTTTTCATCTTTTTTGGGGGTTTGCAAGAAGGATTCCCATGAGAAGGGAATCCTTAGCACGGTGTCTGGATTGCCCTGGTCTGTATTTAAGGTCACAGGTGCAAAAGCCACTCTCCAGAGTAGCCCACAGATTTCAGCAGCAAGCACCTTCCACCAACTACAAAGCCGAGTCAACCTTTCAATCTCTTCCAAGTTCCCACTAAAGGACTTTACCCCAACAGTTTTCTTCTTTGCCTTCCCTATTTGAATCTTCCTGTCTACCCTTCTGCATTACCTAGCCTGTGTAAAGGCTCATTACACAGGTGTAATAACTTTTACCTTCATCAAAACTATAAAGATGCCTTATGGACTTTTTTTCTTCCACACCCTTCAAGTGTCTTGTGAACTCGTCCTTCTTGCTAGTCATCAGTACTCTTTGCTAGTCATCAGTACTCTTTCTCTGTTCTTCTGTCTTGCTCTATTGTCTTCTTCACCAGGAAAAAAAAAAAAGTATCTCAGAGGGTGGATGGTTTTATAGTTAAAGGCAACCAAACACATTCCAAGTTACAGCTTTTGGATTTACTACATACTTTAGTCCCATGAACAACCATGAGAAAGTTGTTCAATCCCTCTGAGATTAAAGTTCTCTATCCTCTGGAGGAGGAGCACCGTTACCAAGAAATGAGAGTGTCTCTTAGCTCCAACTAACTGAGAAGATTTGTCCTCCACCTGACCCAACTCTCCACATGAAAGTCTGTCTTAATTTCAGTTGTGGTTCCTTGACCACCTGCCTTGGCCAGAACAGGAAACTTAATAAGTTGGTACACTGCCAGTTTTTGGAAGATGTAACACACAGAAATCAGCCATACTGATTGTAACTCCTCACTATATCTAGTCTTCGTCATTTACTAACACTGAGTATTTAGATCAGAGCTTGTAGCCTGGTTATTCCTTCTTTCGACTTTAATTAACTAGCGGCAGTGAAGCTCTGAGTAACTGCGTAACGCAAAAAAAAAGTGCCAGTCATTATGAAAAAAGGTAAATTTAAAATAAACAAGCAGCACTTTATATTCTCCTTGCCTTTCTCCTTCCCCCAACAACTCTGAATCCCACTCTTTGGTTCCTCTCAATTTTTATATTTTCAGGGCATTATATTTGTGCTTATGGAAAGTCAAAACATTTCCTTTAGGCAGTAATTCTTGCCCAAGAAATTCATGCTCCCTCAACTTAAACATAAAATTCAGACTACAATTAAACTACCAAGAACTTCACAGAGCTGAATATTACTGTCACTTGCATTGTGCTAAGTGTTCTTGGTGCTAAGTGTTGGACTTCAAAGTGAAGTACAGTTTTACCCTGGAAATCCTCTCAGAATCCTCTCAACAGAAACAACTTAAAACTTTTAAGATTATGGAGTACTTTTAATATTGTGGCAAAACACAATCCTCGTTTTCGAACAAATCAGAAGTGCAAGTATCATAACTGCTCTTCTAAAAATCTCTTCATTTGCTTTACCTAAAAAATAATTGTTACTGAAGTGGTTTACTACTGTATTTACAACGTATTTACATTTTAAAATAGAGCTGAAGTTTCTATGCATACCCTATTTTGGTTCAAAATTGAACCACTGCTACTGGTAGCAAATTTAAGCTGTAATGTTAAGAACATAAACCTATATTTTTAATAGAAATTGTTTCTATGTAACCTAATTATCCAGGTTACTCTCTGAGTCATCTTGTTACTAGGCTGAAAAACAAAAAAAAACAAAAAAAAACAGAAAAACAAGGCAATACTTTGTCTAACAACATTACTGAATCACAATAAATTAATTCTTTTCTGTGGAAAGCAGTCGATTAAACATTATAGTATCACACTGCTACAAACAGTACTTTCAAAATAAGCATATTTAGATCTTAGACTCATTTTAAGTAGCTTTCAAGAAATTTTTCTAACCTTCATTTTAAAATTAAGTATGAGAAATTTAAAGTATCCAAATAAGCTCAGTTAAAGTTGCCTTCAAATTCTAGGCTGACAGACTCTATAATCCAAGTTGAAAGGCACTGGGAGGGGTTGTAAGGAGTTTCTCTATCCCACTGCCAGTCTCCTCAAACTCAAATCCTTGCCAATTTAGTTTTCTCCATTCCACAGACTCTCTGTGCAAGAGATGGCTGCAGCCTCAAAATGGGGATCCACAACTGAAAAAGTCTCATGTCTCTTTGAAATTCCCTCTGAGGAGGTTTTCCATTCACCCAGAGCCAGAAACAGATTTAAGAGCCCCTTTTACCACGGTTGTCTTATTGCAGGTGGGTGCCAACATACCTCTTCTAACCAAGCTTCTTCTTGCATCTAAGAGGATCTAAGAAATCCCTTACTTGGTGTGGCCTGTCCTCTAAGACATGAAGACTCAGGGTGATAATGGGTCAATACAGTCTAAATATAGATCAGCCTGCTCTAACAGCTTATAGCTCGTTACAGGGAGCTGTAGCACTTAATGAGGCAAAGAAGAACAACTCAGCTCCTATGAGGTTCTGCTCCCAACTCCTGGGAGTGGCATTTCCCAAGACTGGCCAAAAAATAAATTAAAAAGAAAAACAAAACACAAACCAGAAAGGAAGAGAGAGACACACAACTTGTGATCACCATCATTTTACTACTTAGCACTAAGTCCATCTCAGAGCTAATGACAGTATCTGCACAATCCAAGTGCATGGACTGTTTCTATCAAGGTGATGCTGCCCAGAGATAGCATAAAACAAGTCTGCCTACTCACTCACTGAACTGGTAGCAGGACAGGCTCCCCAGCAAACTGCTGGAAATGGATACCACCTCCACCACACTTGATCATCAGTTAAAGAGGAAAGGAAAGCTGTTGGACTGGCAGCTCTTTTCTCTTCCCTTACTGAACTCCAGCACCAGATTAGAATCAGAATCACACTCTGATTTGGAACTGACCCACAAGGATCACCAGCTTGGCAGACAGTTACAGGTCTTGACCCATTCTCAACCTACATGTTCTATCAAGCACTGCCAAGGAAGAGCCCTGACACCACACTGCAGCCTCGGGATACACGGTTTGGAAGAACGCAGAAGCTTAACCTTCTTAATTAGTTAATTCCCCAGAAGGAGTTCATTCCATGAACATCTGCTCTTTCAGGGAATGTCAAGCTTTGTTGGAAGAAGCAAAACCAGTAACAAATCTACAGTGTTCACAGGACTGGCATTTTTAAATAAAACTTGCAAGACAGTTACTTTAAGGACCTTTTTCTTCAAGCAATCTTGTCACAACCCATCAGTTTGGGACCCCAGAGGAGGACCACCTACACTGCTGCTACATCTGTACTCTTGATACATGCTATTTTCAGATTTGAAAAATCTGCAGGTTTCTATTTTGCAGGGGAAAAGTAGTAAAAGACAGGCTAAAAAAAAAAAAAAAAAAGAAAAATACCAGTACTGCTGGATCACTACAGGCACTGGGTTCAAACTTTTTTCCGCATTACAAAGTATGGTGATATTTTGGACCTGATAGGAAATAACCAAAATTGCTACAGTGCTTCCCCTGTGAGCAAAACGAGTCAGAAATAGAAATGTATAAGCCAGTGCCCCAAGTGCTCCAACAGTACTTTGAGGCGCATCAGACTGTGCTGAGCAGCGAAGCATCCCTGAAGCGCTATAACTTCGGTTAGAACTTGTAATTCAGAAATCTCCCAGTGACCCCATTATCAGCGTAGCATAGAGAAAACAGAGCTGGTCTCGGTATATGAAGGCAATGACTATTCAGGGAGTTTTTAATCAGAAGGAATTTAACTGAACAAACAGCCGTGGCTCCCAGAGAAGGGCCGAGTACTTTTAAAAATTGAAAGTAGCTGAGCGTATGCTCTAGAACAATAAGATAGAATTATTACACTAAAACCCTTTAATTAATGCATGCGACAGAAGCTGTGATTTTTAAACCCTAATCTCCCTGTCATTTCAGTTTTTAAGAAATAGTAAGAAGCACCCATCTGCTCAAGCTGCCACACGAGACCCAAAGTTCTGTTCTCACCCCAGTTTTGCACCGGATGTCTCAATAAATTTACTGCTTATTTACATCAGCCAAAATGGAGAAGAAAGATGCTGATCTCCTAACTTTGCCCTCCTGCAAAAATGGCCAAAATGTATTTTGCTGTTAGAGCATTCTTCCCCCTAAAAGCAGGGTCTTGTTTTGCCCCTCCCCCCCCAAAAAACCCCATAGGGCATTTCTAAAACCCTGACAGATGTTTAATTACAGAGGCACTAGCAGGCATTATTTTGAGAAGCTCAAACACAGAACGACTGTATCTGACGACCAAAT
Organism: Lophotriccus pileatus; assembly: GCA_035583135.1. Taxonomy (NCBI): domain Eukaryota; kingdom Metazoa; phylum Chordata; class Aves; order Passeriformes; family Tyrannidae; genus Lophotriccus; species Lophotriccus pileatus. The sequence goes on along the minus strand of JAWWES010000081.1, from coordinate 91,976,771 downwards.
GGCTAAAGTGTCTGCTGTACCACTAACGAAGCAAAAACTCTGCTAATCCACATTTCGCTAATTCAAACACCCAGTAATTCATATGCAGGCAAAAAGCTGCCGGTAGCACAACACATCTGAATAACTATTTAACAGCAGGAATCTGTGGTGCGATCTCATGTTACCAGTGATGTATTACAAAACGTAGCAAACAGCAGTCAGTGCTATGTTATGAAATATCAAACCGAACTCTTACTCTAGACATATAAGAACAAAGTACCTTTTGTAATGCAGGTTTCTTCCCTGTCCTGCATTTATTAATTCATTAACTTCATTCATTTAAATAGGTCCTTTAGTCACTGATGTAAATGAACAGGGAACTACAGTACATCTGTGGGCTGTGTGGCAGGAAGAGAATAGAGATGGCACTGCCTTCTCCACTTTATTTCCAGCTGTTTCCCACAAATGTCTCACTGGTCCTCTGGAAGTCCTCACACTAGGTTCAAATTAAAAAACTTTATTTTATTCAGAAAGTTAGAAAATCCTATTCTGACCTATTAAAAAATAAAACAAACAAACTCCACTAATCCGGTCATCTGGACCTCTGATTAAAATTTCTTGGCTATGCCTCTGAATGGAGCGGGACCTGCACCTTCTTTGCTGAGTCAAATTCAGTAGTGAATAATCTTCATCTTTTATCCACCCTCACAGCTGAGTGAAGCGTACGCGCCCTTGCTGTGCTGTAGAATTGTGTACTGAGCATGCAGCAACACGAAATACTGTCTTAACAGATTTAAACATGCCTCAAAGCACATTGTTCTGACAGCGCCTGGGTCTCCGTCATCACTCTCGTAACTATCAATGATTCTGGTTAATTTTACAATCACAAGAGGTACAAGCCTCCATCTGGTTAGTCTACATACTGCTGCAGAGTTGGAATCACACTGATCAACAAAATATGTTGGCTAGTAATGCTCTGTTAAGGTGGACTGGTGAGTGGAGAACAGCCCTACTTTCAGCTACACTGAAGACCCAAGGCAAATACAAGGGAGCAGAGCACGAGGACTGGTTTTCCCGGGGAAGAGGTGCCTGGCACTCTGGAACTGCTGGGGGAGGCAAGGCACACAGATCAGGACTTAGGTGTGCCGGCAGGACCGTTTGCTAATCTAACATCGGGTACATTCTCCTGAACTCCTGCAGGGTATAAGGCAAAAGCCTGCCACAGCCCTTTCCCTGGGATGAAGGTGAAGGGAAGAGATTTCCTGGTTTAATGCCTGTGACTGAAGCGACCTTGTGAGCGTAGGCGGCAGGGTTTCCAAAAACTTTTTGTTCCCTGCTTACACAAACCCCAAGTACAATAGCTCCCCCACCCATAATGGAGTCATGGTGTAGCTGCTACCACAGTGCAAGCCACCACCATCCCTGTCATCCCTCACCAAGAAGCCCTGCCTCACAGGTCTGATGGGGAGAGCAGCCGTGGTGTCAATGCATGGATCCTCACGCCAAGAGTACCACAGTCACATCCACGCCAGAAGCCAAAACCATACACGCATGGAATTGTCAGCATAAATGCAGATATCCTGGCAAGGCTGCTACTTGTGTAGTTACAGCCCTTCCTCTAACCCCCTTCTCTACACAAAACCCAGCTAAAATTGCCATTTGGCTGACAGGATTGCACCTGCACCAGGGGTCCTTTCTACCAGACCTATATGGGTTGGGGGGGTAACGCTGCTGTGAGCCTAACACAGACAATTCTGCTGTCACAGCCTGCAACGCAGAGTGCATCTAGGTTGTCCTGTGAAAGAGATATTTCTTGCTTGTCTTCCAATTTTGGGTTACTTCTGGATGTTGTCAAAAACTAGGACTCCCCTCCACCGCTTTATGTCTTCCAGCACAGGGGCCAGTGTTGATTTCTCCCAAGTCTGGCTCAGTTTTACTCTGACTTTCTAAATAGGCCCTGTCTATGAACTCCTGGTAAGCAGCACATTTAAATGCAGAACTACGTTTCTGTAGATCTGTACCTATAGCAATTCTCAAACAAATTAGCAAAAACCCAATAACTGTGCTTATGTACCCCACTTTTCTCTTTTTGGACTTCAGAAAACACTTCTCCAGCAGGACCCTCAGTAAACTGATTTAAATGCTCTTAAAACTTCAGCTTATTCTGTAACGTTAAATTTGTATCTTCACAGGACAGGATATGTAAAGTATGATTACAAAATGGAACTCCCATATGCATGCAGATGGGAAGCAAAACACCCCAACTCCTGTATTGTTTCAACCTGATTTTTTGTATTAATCTATCAGGCAAACAGAAAGAGTCCCTGAGCAAAGGGCAAGCAATGCTCCTCCTTCTCTTCTTTTTTTTGAGAATTCACCTACCTATAGCTCTACTCTCATCTACTCACCATCAGCCACAGCACAGAATCCCCCACTCACATTTTATTTCAGTCACCTAATACTATTCTAAATATGTACAGGAAGCCTGTTGTGATCCCACTGAAATCCCTACACAACTAGATACAACTACTAACCTGAAAAGGAGGAGAACTAGACCAAAGAATATAAATAGGAAAAAAAAACCAGTAAATTTAGAGCCTCTCCCAGCTCTGGACAGCTGGAGTTTTTAAAAACCCAGTGGCTCCATAGTATAAGCAATGAAAAACAGGTTACAGATCCCAGCAACAGGAATTAATAAAAATGACCAAAGGTCATCTGTAGTCTATCAATCACTATATCGTTTACAGTTCATATTACAGTAGAAAGGTATGAATGTTGTCAGTACTGTACACTGGCTACTCAGATCTATCATGAATAATTGATAGAGGTTATCCATGTGAGTCCCAGCCTATTAGTCAAAACTCTAAACCTGCTGTTCACCAAGAGCAGAGTACTGCAGATAAAGGATGGAGTGGCACTACAGGGAACTATTTTCAATGATGCAAGCAGTTATGAGGGAATGCAGATTATCTAAAAACAAACACTGATTTTTTTCTGAGACCCAAGACACTACCTTTGTGAACAGCATTTCATGTATACTTATTTTGCACAATTTATTGTCAAGATTAAAATACATCAGCCAAGTCTGAACTTGAGGTTTCAGTCTTAAATCTGTTAAAAGCCTGGTGTTTGAGTTGAAGTCTGGGAAGTGCATTTGCCTCACATTCCCTTATGTATTTCATACTGAGCATCTATACTAGGTATCTTCCTGATAAAGTGACTTTAAACTAAAATCAAAGAATAAAAACACTTTCTGTTACAGACCAAAGTTTTGATGTTACTTTTAAAATAAGTACATAACAAACCAGGAATAGCTATATTTACAAACACACTGGAGGCCTGAGGAACTAAGACGCGCAACATAACCTACACTGTATCAGTCCTGACACAGATGTTACCCAAGTAACTCCACGATGGTATGAATTCCAGCAAATGGCAGCACATTTTTGAAATTTGGAGCAAGGTTAATGCACCAAATAAGAATCTACTAATTAAAAACAGTCCTACTAACTAGTGCCTTGTTTATTTATTTACAATTCACCACGACTGAACTGAAGACTCACCATTTTGACTCTCTCAGTCCATACTGGAGGGTGCAAAACAGATCGTAATTTCATCTTAGATTTAAGAAGGTCAGGCTCACTGAGCTGCGTTTGTATGGTTTATAATGTCAGAATAATCCTTTACCACAATGACGCCTGAGACATGGAATAGGATTGTCTACGTACAGCAGCCCCACTTTTTAATCTTTACAGCAGCAGTTCAGCAGTGGCAGTTGAACAAGCCATGATATAGTTACATCCTTTGAGAAGCAACACCTGAAATGCCTTCCTTACCTTTGCACATCCCAGGAACCAATAAAAATGTAACATGTTTGCCAATAAATATGAGAGGCAGGTAGACAAAATACAGCTTTCTCTGCAAATTTAGGGGTATCAGAGCCTGCTTTTAATTCCCTTTGCTGAAACACAAGGCTCTGTCTAGACACCAGCCTTAAGGCACTCTCTTTGCATATAAGGCAGGTCAGGGTATACTGGAAGCATAAGGATTGTCAAAAAACCTGTTTGGGCTTTGGCATATTAGTGGTACACATTCTGTAGACAGCACAGTTCTTAGGTTTCTGTCCAACAGAAGCAAAAAAATGATACAGTCCTTTTGACAAACTCAAACCTTCCCTGCCAAAAGCCATCCTCTCTCCAACTGAAGAAGGATTTGTTCAAACCTCCACCTCTTCCTACCAGGAGATAAATTTTGTTTATTTTGACTCAGTTTTTGGAGCCTGCGTACTTTGGACTTTTAGACTCCAAGAACAGTAATACTGATTTTGTATTTGACTTCTTACAACCTACAACTCACCTTTTCCACCAACTCACTGGGGCCACTCTTTGACCAGAAACTAATTAACATCCTGCCTGAACACTACAGCAGAGCCTTTTCTCTCATGCTTTCTGTAAACAGCAAAACTCAATCCCACTCTCACCTTCCCTTTAAAGTATTTTTCTCACACCAAGCTCTTGTGTAACAGCCTGTGTGTAGTCGTCGGGCTGCAGACACGTTGCACACGCATAGACAGTCGTTGCTTTTGATGGGTCAGACTCTCAGCTATTCCACTCCCGAGGCTTATGGATACAGACTTCCAGGCAAATGGGTGAGTTCTGTTTGAAACATCATTTTGGCAACAGGGAAGTTGAACAGTTTTCACTAAGAAATTTACAGCTGAATTGCTACAGCCTTTGGTATGGTGGCAGGGTGAGGTGAAAGCAAGACAAAGAGGGAAACAGATTTGCTTGCACACAAGAAATTTATCACTGATTTAACTCTGTTGCTTCCACATAATTTCTCAGCTAATTAAAAACTCAAAAGGCCCATACAATATTTGACATGGACAGGCAAATATAAACAGCAACATTCAGTAAATCAGTTATGAAGATTAGCTTTGTCTTACAACATCTGAGCAAAATACAAGATCTAAGGATCAAATGAAATTTATAATGTAGGAAAATAACTAATTGCACTTTAAAGAATGTCTAGTAAAATTACTGCACAATCAGAAGGGAGTAATTTATTAATATGTGATGATCATGTATTTCTGCTCTTTTTATTTAGGCTTGGATATGAAATATGAACCTTATATGGAAAGAAGCTTTGATGACAGTCATTTATTTGGGAAAGCTTTTCCAGTCTTTTTGTTTCACACAAATGATTTGAATGTTTAAAGCACTGGAATAATTTCATATCTAAGTATTAATAAAGAGATGTTGTCTTTTTCATATTTCATACTTTTATTAAGCTTTAAGTGAAAAAGCAGCTGCTAGCTTATAAGCAATTCAAGAGTAATATACATACAAGCAGGCAGCCATTTTCACAGTCTGGCAAGTAACACATTTCCATAAATAACAAAGAATACAGGGTCATGATATCAGCTGTTCAAAAATTTTAAAAAGTCAGATTGCATCTATTTTTGCAATAACTATTTGTCAGATTATTTTTATTTATGGCTTGAAACTGAATTTAGAAATGTTTTCCCTGAACTTTAAACACTGTGCTCCCGACTAACTGGCTTTCTCTCTGCTTTTTTCTCACTTGACTCCCATGTATCTGTGTCCACACACCGAGGGCATCCCACTGAGGGCAAGGGATGACACTGGCCCACAAGCTGGGCCTGCAAAGGTTTGCAAACATCTGAATCTACTCCTTATGCATTTACATTTGCACAGATTGCACACACATTGGTTTATTTGTTGACATATGTGGTCAGTTGCCCTGATACCTGGCTCTTCAGATGCACAGGATTAACTGCACTGTACACCAGCTTTAGGTAATTAGACACAGCTGTACATTTGAAAATGGTGACACGCAGTGGGAAATCCTGCTGGAAGATTTTGGTCATTAACACTTTCATAGTTCTCATGATATACTATTATCTACTCCTTAATTCTCTGTTTTGATCCCTACTTAAAGTTTTCTTTTACTTTTCCCTTGGGAGCTTCGCCAAGCTTTCCACTTGAAAATGACTCTGTGACATTGTCCCTCTGCCTCCTTCTAATAGAAGAAAATTACATACATAATTCTCTGAAAATGGAAGCACTGTCCTTAAAAGAACCAATGAAAAAGAAAAAAAAATAGTATTTTTGACCAACAGAGCTGATGTACAAGATGAGGCTGTTATTTTCTTTTCTTTTAAATGACACGTGAAATAATGCATTTCACATACTTCTTCCTTCCCAGGAAAGCTGACCATTTTTTTAGAGAGAGACAGGAAGCTCCCCTTCTGGGAAAAAAAACCCTAAAAACAACAAACACCAAAATTGTCTCAGATATGCTCAATTAATTTTCTTCCACAAACGTAAGTTACAAACCATGTTAGATTAGAAGCTGATTTTGACAATCCCATTCCCTCATGATTCAGGTAACTAAAAAAAAAATCCATGCTACATTTATTCATAAAAACTATAAGACTATTCTTATTATTGTCATCTGAAAATATAAACACTGACATCTTGAAAGGATGGTTTGTTTCATTTTGTTATATTTGTTATATTGGGAGGGCCACAAAGAGGGAAAAGATTACACTGGTGATTGTGAAAGCATGAAAACCCAACAGGCACAAAGGCATACACAGAAATAAATACAGCAAAATAAAAATAAATGGGTTCATCCAGTCTGACTGCATATCTGGCATCCCAGAACCAGAGAACAGTATTAGTTTAAGAGAATGATTAAGTGATTTCTTCACTGGTTTCAGGCGTTTAAACAGAGAAGACTCTGTGAGAAGAGCAGTGATAACATGGTAACCCCAGAAATTACATAAGTATATATATCTCTTTAATTTTGATTCATAAGCAAAAATTTTTTTTTTCTTCCTTTTTTTCCCTAACTGCCACTAACTGTATTTCTGGTCTTCTGCTTCAAGTGAGCACCAAGCTACTAGGGGATTTCCTAAGTGGGATTACCAGTGTTTCTTCAGTTCCTGCTAGCTGCTTACAGTTGCACCTGTGACAACTTAACCGAGTTGGCTGTCAACGACCTGCAACCAAACATGAGAATTTAAGCTCTCTCAGAAGCCAAGTTCGTGGATAAAATGTAACCTCAGGATGGGATTCCTTCTTTTAGCTGGAATTGGTATGAACTTCTACATTCTAAGAAAGAAAGGAAAATTTAAGCTAGCTTAAAAACTTCTGCCTTTTTGTCAAGAGTCTTGTTTGCCTATTCAGCTTGTGGTGAGGTACAGTCACAGTTCAGAATATAATTAACCCCTGAGTAAGGGAAGAATGGGAACATGGTTTCCCTTCTCTTCTCAGGAAAAGACTTTTAGGGTGAGAGGGTGGGGGTCAAAACAGAACGGCACCACAGCTTAAAGTAAAGAGAGGCATAATTAAGCTTTCATACAACATCTGTATCACATTTACACATGCACTCAACTTCCAGGGAAGCGACAGACATCAAAACTAATGGAGAACATCCCGACTCTCCAAATGTAGGAAGAATGCTGCAGCTTTCCCAGCTGTGCTCTTGGGACTGTAAAACAAGAGATCGGCAAAGGAGCCTATTTTATATTGCTTTTACTGTTGTTTTTGGCCAGGCAGTGTTACACAGTTCTTAAACAGAGTTATCCTACTGCACTATGAGAATTACGTACACCAAGACTACTGAAAAACAATGGCTGCAGAATAAGCCTCATCATCTTCTGGTTGTTATGCACAGTAATTGGTTCCAGGGTCAACACTGTGATGCTATAACAAAGGGCTGTAGCTTAAGGGTAAAGAATAAACAGCAGGAGTTAATGGATGTTCTGTTAATATAAATGTACCCCCAAATGAAAGAAAGGAAGAAAATAAAATATTCTGTATAAGCAAAACTGATTATGAATCCAATGTGCAACCTTAGCTCTCAACAAGCTGTTAATTTCATTAAAAAAATATGGCAAGTACTTTCAAGAAAACAACACACTAAGATTTTGAAGCTAGTTTGACAAACACTGTGCTTGCCATGGGTGCCAATATATTTGTGTGAAAAATACAGGCAAAGAAAGGTGTCTGAAATTACACTATTATTCACAAAATACCATTACCAGGGTATAGGCAACTTTGATCAAAACACCATGTGTGACTGCTCCACTGAATCTAAACATCTGGGGCAAGTTATCTGTCTGGCTTTAGTACCTTTGAAATGACATCCTACATTTAAGTTAAGAGGTCCAGTCACACCGCTTTTAACAGTCATGTTTTCAAAGTCCAGGACTTTATCATTCTGACTTTTCCCATTCAATGACACTTTTCCCTCACACACAAGGAAAGTGAAAGAGATGTAGAGTTACAGTGTTTACTTTCAAAGCATTTCTCCAAATATAACCATTATCTCCTGACACTTAAGCACTCAGGTGAAGAGATACAAGAGATAACACAGTCATTCTCGTGATTTGCCAGGTGAAACACTAGAACATGCAAAGTTTCAAAATGAAACCACTCATTTGTATGTTTTGTTGTTACCACTTCTCCTTCTCTTTTCAGTTTCCACTGTTCTCTAGAAAGAAATTTTTAGCTGTTTTTCTTTAACCCACTCTGCCACCGTACATGGGTTGGGGCACTGGGACTCCTCATGCAGCATTGTGGTGGGGGTACTGTGTGATCTCCTTCCCCAGTGCACACACCCTAATGTGAACAGGGTGGCACTGAGCTACAGCACCTCCTTCCTTGGTGCTCCACTTTCTCTCCATGGTCACTCATTTCCTTCCTTTAAACAATACTCTGTTTTCAAGTGCCAATTGTGCCCACATAGGAAGAGTCCCCGCAGTGTGCCAACCTCCCTGGCATGTGCTGCTCTAGGCCTTGGCTATCCTCATGGCCCTTCTCCCATTAGTAAGCTAACACCATGACATCACTTAGGCAAACACAGCACGCTTTGACCCCCAGCTTACTTCCTTGTGCTGCTGATTCAGCTTTTTTCCAAGGCTGCTCCTGAGGCTCCCATTTGCCACCACTCCTACATAAACCACCTATGGTTTGCAGCTGACAAGAGCCTGAATACACACCAGTCCCTTCAAGACAAACTCTTCTATCAGTTCTTTCTGTTCACAACCACATGATGGTCACAATGAGTGGGATCAAAGAGAAATACCCCCAGCCAGGTCACGTCCATCACCCCACAGCACCCAGCTCTCGGCAGCACCAGCCTGAGTGTCCCATTCACCCACAGCAACATTTAGATACATCACAAAATGGCACTCTGACTTAGTCTAAATTCAGACCCTCTACAAAAGAAATAGAGATTGGTTGTCTTACGATGTATATGCTGTGAGACACTTTTGATACTGTGCATCAGATCAAACATGCCCATCTTAGAAAGCAAATTCACAGATAGGGCAGTTAGTGCAGAAAACCACGTTTCTGGCTTGTGCTTTTGCACGGCTCCCACTACAGGGATCCCTGGAGGGCTGTCAGCAGCAGTAATCTGCTTGAATGAGCGTTCAGGAGAAGTTGTTTCCATCATTTGGATGCATCTCTAGTAGTAACACATCAGCCCTTTCCCAATTAGATCTATTAAGCTATACTTGTTACATAACTCACATGCTTCCTAAATTTTTACCTTTCCTTTCTCAAACCCTTTTCAGCTTGATGGTCTTCTTAATTACATTGTGGTTTTGACCCATTCCAACCTTTACCTCCCTATGTATCTCGTTTCTTTCCCTTTGGTTTCTAACGGCCTCAAAGAAAGTTGCAAAACTGGAATTTGAGTAAATACTTTATGAAGAGTACTAAAAGAACAATACTCTCTATTTCCATACAAATTAACAGCACTGAGGCTTCCCTGTCAAAAACACATTTAGCGCTACAGTAGCAAGTAAGCAATCCTCAACTTACGTGCACTCATTTTGTTGTCCCAGAACAATCCAAGTAAAGATCAATTTTTTCCCATTACAACTTTACTTGTCATTCTGTGTTTGAGTATTTTTTAGGGCTTCTCCAGGCTTCAACAGTACAGGTTAAAACGTTTCTGGGAAACTGCTGTGCCTGTGCATACAGGCATGTGCAAGGAAAAGAAACTTCTGCAAAGTATTATAACGGGTTTAGGATTAATATGTTCCATGTGCAGTGTAAGCTGTACTTCCTGAATTCTCTTTTAAGGGAAGAGACAGATCTGTTTGTTTCATTATCTAGTAAAAAGAGGCTTTACTACCTACCAAATAAAGGCTAAGTCACAGAAAACTGCAAGCACCTTTGGTTCAGTGGTGTTAGAGGCCTAGCAGAGCACGCAAACGGCAACGACAAAATACAGCATCTGCTCCACTATCTTGGGGTACAGCGGCTACAGGAAGGGATGAAGACTTTTACGTCCCATTATCATCCCGAGTCACTGCACTCAGTCTTTCACCGTCATGACACTGGTGTGCAACCTCTACTGTTGAAACACTCAGAAAATGTTTCACAGAGAGAGGGGGAAGTCCTTTAGACCAGAGGTTCACATTTCCAAAAGAACCCATGTATTTCCCCTGTGGTTATGCTTCCCCCCCACCACCCCCAGATATTTAGGTTTTGCTGACAACAGCTTGCCTCAAATGCTATTTAAGCAAAAAGACATCACAAGACATATGCTATCCTAAGATAACATACACCTCTGAAGTGCTGTTAGGTGTAACTGATGCCTTCAACTGCCTGATGAATTTGTTATCTCAAAGAAACACAAGGTTTGGGAGTGCCTTATATTACAAACTAAACCCAAATTTAGTCTTTAAATAAATAAATAAAATCTGTGATTTTGCATCCTTTAAAAAAAAAAAAAAGGGGGGGGGGAAGATCTGACTTGGAGTAAACCCTAACTTCTGACTTTCACATAAGATTACAATTTCAGCTTTATATCTGTGATATGACAAAAACAATCATCTTAATGGCTATTTTTCTGTTCTTTGAAGTAACAGAGATAATGAAGTAATACCTGAGGTTTGAGATTACCAACCTGGAAAATAAAGTTATAAAGGTAGGAGGGCAAATCTTCCCCCACGGGTCCGGTACAAGCAAGAGTATCTCATGCTCTAAATCCATGTTAAGTAAGCAGCCGTATCCAAGTTACAATAATCATCAATCAAGAGAGCACTTTTGTCTTTCACATGGACACTTCCTCAATAGAGATTCTGCACTTTAAAAGGATAAAGGGTTGGATTTTTGCCCTCACCACCACTAAAGTGTAACCAAATCCATTAAAAGAGCATCCACAAAAGAGAATTCTGAGACTTGCTCCTCCCCTAGTCTTATCCCCTGTAAAGTCTGCATGCTACAATACATTTCAGGATATGCAACTTATACTGGCATTGATTACAGAAAAGAAAGATTTCTCTATTCTTCTCTAACCTCAAGCCATTAGTGGCCAAGTGGTTCAGTAAAGCAATTATCAATGATTCCAATCTGACTGCTTGTACGCTTAAAATCAAGCCAGCAGTTATAAATTTTGCTGGATTGGGGCCAAAGTATTCTGTAACTTGCCAGTTCAAACCCATGCTGTCTATAAACAAGGAAAACAAATTCACCATGAAAGTAAGTTCCCTACACATTTACAAATCCATTCAGGGCACTGGAAATAACATCTAGATATCAGTCACCAAATAGGGCACAGAAGTCACACACCAAATACAGGGATCCAAAAGTCTCATTCAAAAGACTCACTGAAAATGATAATGAAAACCTCAAACGTTTTTCTCCACAGTTTCAATAAAATTCACTCTTTTTCACCTCCCTAAAAAAATACAGACTTGGTGCTGATAAATCTTGTCGGCAATCAAAAGAAAACTGAGAATAAGAAAAAAGCTGCTGATGCTCCCCTTGTAAAGGGTTCCCTTAACCGCAGCTAAGCTGCTCTTGATTTCTTCAGTCTTGCCCATTCACAGTAAAGCAATCCAGTGCTTGAACAAGACTACCGGTTTAAAAAGTAATAAAGTGAAGTCAAGTGAGACCTAGTAAAACTTGTATTTGTAAAATGCACCTGCAGCAAACACATTATCTACCAGTGCTAGGCGAAACCACGCATTATTTTTATACCCTGTACAGTGCTGGAACTACCTCATGTTTCAGCTCCCACAGAATTTAGCCCACCACATCCACCGAGAGCATCTACTGCCAAACCTAATGCATTAACAAAGAAAACTTGACTCTCAGTTTAAGACTGATGAAGGGCAAGCTGTAAACCATAATGTCAAGAACAGGAAAAAGATTTAACATTAAAGGCATTTAAACAAGCCCCTAGTTAGCAGCCATTTACAGATCAGTATAATCCCACTGAATACAGTCACGGCACTACTGAAATATTTGGGAATCAGATTAAAAACATTTCCATTGCAATTTTCATTCCTGAATCTTGCTTTACTAGACAGGGGGAAGGGAGTCCTTGCTCTCTGATCAGAAACTGGTTGAAAATAAAAGCACTACACAATGTGATCTTATGACCATAAATGTCACAAAGCAGTATTTTTTCATATGTAACAGAAACATCCAGTACTAAGAACTACCAGAGACGCTAAACTGACTTTTACAAGGCAGCAAGACCAGCGTAGGTGTCAAGAAGTGAGGGTTTTGTCAAAGCTGAGTTTCTATGCAGTCAGATTTCCAACTTCACATCCCTATATGCAGACATTTACAGTATGTGCTGAAGAAGAGCTAAAAGCCTACCATGAAAACTGGAACCCCTGTGCAACTGACTTAAACATAAAGGGGCATTTTTGTATGCACAGACTGAAGTCAAGATGGTAAATAGCTTTCCACGTTCTTGGAAATATATTTTTTAAATGCTAGTGTATGGTAAGCATGGAATAGAGATTGATGACTCAGGTAGGACTTTTAAATGAAGACATAAGCAATCTGTTGAAGCAGCTCTTTGGACAACGTTTCCAAAAACTGTGGAAGTAGTAGCATGGAAAACTAATCCTGGACATCTTATATATGCTTCAGGGCAAAGCTTATCCTACTATCACCTACCTTTAAGAAACCACATTCGCTTCCTTGTTTCCTAACAGATAAAATAAAGGCTGGGTAAACCTCTCTTTCCCTTAGCATCTGATACAAATTTTCTTCCAAGCTGAGCTATGTTTTTGGTTGCTGTCATCACAGAACTACAGCCACAATAAACTGCCTGAACAATACACCCGTCTGTGTCTCTTGTTACTGTATGTGGTAACCTGAAAAAAAGGAACATTAACAATTAGAGCTAAATACAGTAGAAGTATCTTTGACATGCACGAAGTTCTTCAGCACTTAAACAAGACCCCCACTGAAACGTTTGAGAGGAATAAAAGCAGCGCAACAGCTAGACTAATAACTTCAAAATGCTGCAAAAGAAGTTGTCTCTGAGCAAAAATAAAGGCAACCTCTCTTGTGAAGTCATTAATCTACTGAAGTATCTCAAGCTCAGCCAGCAATCCTTAGTTCTGACTTGAGCTGTGTGTTATCTGTTCCTCATCACTCTGCCCCACTGCGAGAACTTGAATTACTATTTAACACTCTTGCTGGCCACCCACATTATGAGCAACTGAGTAAAACAGGACCCAGTAACACAGAATAAAGTGTGGTAATCAGGAACACAGAGGAATTTACCCAAGATGTCTACAGGGCAACTGTTAAACCTTCGTTACTTGGTATGATGTCAGGGTAACGTACAGCATTAAAGGGTAAGGACTACATTATCCCAAAACACTGCTGCCCCATTCCAGTAAAAAACTTTGTGTGAGTTTCCTGAATCACAGCTCCCATCATCAGCCTAAAATACAGAAGGGGCAAGCAACTTCATGTGTGTGAGGTACACCTGCCAAGGAATGTTTTAACCATACCTCTAAATGTCTTGTGGCTTTTCTCTATTCCTTTCCTCTTGATACACTCTGGAGTGATTCTGGCTGGCAAAAGTTTTCTTGTTATCCATTTTCTTGGGGCAATCAGCTTAATTTCTATTTTGTTCTGATTCCTCAGTAGTTCTTCCCATTCACATGAACCCACAGTTAAAGAGAAATAAGAGCAAAAACTATTGCTGATGGCAGCACCACAGGTAAATATATATAAAATATACAGGAGATATCCTCTGCAATCCTGAGGAGTGTACAAGAGTCCAAAGGGGAGGAAAGAGGTTAAGTGCTGCTGTGGAGATACACACAGGCCTGTACTGGTGAAAAATGATGCTTCAACCTGCAGCGCTTTGCAGAGAAACTTCAAATCATGAGAAAGTACCAGACTGCACGTGGCTTTGCTAATGGGCCATCAGGATTGGACTATGTGCATTACAGCAAGGCAGACATAAAAGAGAAATTTCTGAATGGTAATATTAGATGTGTTCAGACTGGTAACTGATGTAGTCGCGATCCACCAAATTTGCTTTAAGGAACAGCTGGGACCTTGCCAAGTTCCAAACAACATCTAATGGGATCTTACTGCCAGCACAGGGTCCCTGCCTCTGCTCAGCTTCCCCTATGATCTGAATCATCAACTTGCTGTAGTTTGAAGTCCCAGAGTTTCATTGATCTCACTGGCATTAACAATCAAAACAATCAGTTTGGACTGTAAAGTTGATGGGGTTTTATATTCCAACAACCACTCCTCAGCAATGACAACATTAACTGGTAAATGTGTAATCACCGCATAACACTCTTATCTTCACAGTTCTGAGACACTGTTCCTTCTTGAAACTAACTCATTTCTTGGAAGCCTGGGGCAATAGTTACCAATTGTCCAGAACCGAAACATTTTCTAATTCATTACGTGCTCCTTCAGCAAACCAAATATGCTAAATAACTTAAACATACTTAAGACTGTACATATAGAACAAGATATCACTTGGCATAAAATGCCCAAAGAGTACTGCCTTCAGCGGCACAACACCATGGGATTTACATAGTCTGGCATGAGAAGTATCCAAAGTGTGATTATTCAAGATATATAATAAAAATGTTTGAGTTTTAAACTTCCCTTGCACACAGAGAAACGTTTTTTTCGTGTAAGAACAATGAAGTCCTGGTACTGGATACTGGCAGCTGTTTCGTGCACTCATGTTAGCAACAGAAAATGTCTCCTAGGACTACCTTCCTCTGTTCTCTGGAATTACTGTACATTTTTATTTTTCTGATTTAATTTGTTTATACGGTTTTATTCTTACTGTTCCCTTTCTCCTCAAAATTACAGCCTTGCCACTTTACTAAAATATTAAAGCAAATCCAGGCAATTTTTGCTTTTGAATTAAATTAGAAGACTTTTGAAATTATGCACTTTCCATTAAAGTTCCAGGTCTTGGATTTGTTATAATTTATATCTCAGCAAAACAAAGTCCAAATTTATGCTTCATAAATCTCTCCTATTCTTCTTCCTGACCTACCCAGCATGCTGGCACTGCCCTGGAGGGTTTGAACCGCAACACCATTCCACACCTACCTTCAGCCCTCATCCTCTTTGAAGCCTCATTGCACAGCACAGCTCCTTTCAGCAAGGTCCTGCTTATCTCTACCTTCCCATTGTCCTTTTCCTATCCCCTGCACCTTACTCCCACCTCTTGTCTTGTCCCTTCATGGCATTCATGTTCCTGAGCAAGTTCCACCATACCACCAGCAACTCCTGACATAAACCAAGTACAGCCACGCACCACTGTTTTGTATTCACTGATTACGACTTTTTATATTCTGTGCAGTCTAGCAACTTGTGTCCACCCACAAGCTTCTTGGGCTGAAAGCAGTGATCGTTCAAGGCCCAGCACAACAGTCCTCACTCACAATCAGTCCCTTCCTGCATTAGCCAGTTTAATAAAAACAGCATGTGTGCAGTATGAGTGAATCAGTCTCTCCTTGAAGCATTTCAGAAATTCAGAGAAGTATGACAGAAGGAGAAAAAAAGGCAAAGAGAGGGGAGAGAAGAGGCAGGAAATAATGAAAAAGAAAATGGACAAGATGGTTTTCCCAGGAAGCAGCATTCTGAGATGCAACACCCTCCCCCTTTCCCTGATGTCCTTCCCAACAAGGTCAGGCTAGGAGCAGCATTCTTCTCCTTCCTTCCTATGTTACACTCTTTTTTTTTTTTTCCCTCCCTGGATTACTTTTAACATTTACTTCCACTCCAGTTTGACACTTACACGCAAGAAGTAGTACCACCTTTATGGCACCGCCTTACTGACTGGGCTAACACAGATCTGTGCTTTTACTATGTCTGCTGAGCACCAAGACGTATTAAAATTGTTTTCACTTCTTTTCTTCACCTTCCCACCTGCCAACAGCAGTAACAGCCTCAAAAATTATACTTCCTTCTTCACTGCAGCACGGAAATAGTTCATAGAGCCTAATGTAACAAACTGTAACACCTTCACTGCTAAACACACCAGAGCAAGGAAGGGGCTCACTAACCACCAAATTCACTGACATATCTAAAACTACATTTCATCCCAGGAGCTGAAAAATTATAAAAGCAGTGTTTTCCCTCCACTTTTATCAGCACACGCATGATCCCTCTCTACTCTCTCAGCTCTGGGGCTCTTTTTAGGGAAAAATAAAAATCACAAAAAAGCCCAATCAACAAGTTGGGGAAGACAACTTTGGATGCAACTCAGTGAAAATTGATACAGTTTGGTAGTGGCTTGAACAATAAATAAAAACAGCTGGGACAGGAAGACCTCAAAAATATCCAGAGTCTGCTGTCAACAAAGCAAATGTGCTTTGGGTCACCTCTTCCCACATGGCTGTCACACAAAGCACACATACTTCTTGCATGATCTTTGCCTGACAGGTATCACACAGTACAATACATCTAATTCTAGAAAACTCTAGAAAACACATTTTTACTCTCCTTCCAGTCAGATGAAATACACTTTGTAGTTGGCTAGCTTATCCGCTGGCAGTTGATAAACTGGGTTTGCAAATACTACATTGCCCCCATTCCCTTCTCTGTGCCTGAGAAATCATGATGTTACTCCCCAAAGGCAGCAGAGACAAATTACCAATGCAGTAGGAAAAAAGAAGTGGCTACCCTGGGGGCTCTAAACCCCATTTCACATGCAAGGTGCAATTCTTGCTCTTCTCCCAGTAAGCCCTATCAGTACCTCACTGCCCCTGTCACCCTCAGCCCCATACCTGTTGGCCCTAAGTGACCACACAGGTCCACTGCCAGCTTCCCTCTTGCAAGACACCATGCGTCAACAGGACTACTCAGATTATTAAGAATTAAAGGCACAAAGAAGTACTTTCAGCTGTGTCAAGGCCACAACATTCAGTACTTGGCAGTCTCAAGGCCTTTTTCTGACACAGGATAACATAGTAATGCGTCAAAGGGGGAGAAAACAGTAAAGATAGGAAAGTGAAAAAAAAAAACAACGGATACTATATAACCTTACGAATAGAACAAGATTTTCCTGAGCACAGCCTGAGTAAAAATAATACTGCAGAAATAATTTCAGGAACAGGAACCAAGAGCACTGCTTGCCTGCCTCCACTGGGGAAGGAGGCTGTCCGTGGGGCTGGAGCACTGCTCTTGATGGAAAAGCTTCACCAGGAAGAATAACTAAAAAAAGCTGCAGCAAAGGATAGCAAACTACAGCACTTCTAGGACAAAATGTGCTTCAAGGCCATACCAGAACACCTGATTTTAGCAGGCACATACATGAGGGCGGAATTTGGCCTATATTCCTTGCACCTTAAGTGTTCACAGGGGAGGGAAAGAAAGCCTCTTGAGTTTAAAATCTTGAGATTAAAACTAATTCTACAGCTTGCTGGACAGAAGGACGCCAGTTCCATAAAAACCCAATACAAGGGCAGTGACAGTAAATCTGCATACCAAAAAGAGAAAATTGAGAAACTTAAGTCCCAAACACTGACCTATGAAAGCTCTTCTAAACAAAAAAAAAAAAAACAAACTAACAAAAAAACCCAAACTTTCTTTCAAATTCGAAAAAAAAAAAATCTTTGTCACTTGTAAAAAAAAAAAAATCACTTCATTGAGGCAGTGATTTGAGTTAAATAAACTCTACTGGGGAGCAAGGGTAACATCCTTCTTGGATTAAAACATTTCTTATTAGCCAATTAAACATCTGACAGTTCTTCGGCTGTGATGTTAGCAAACATAAAATGAAGCAGCCACCCTCATCATCCATCACTGCAAACAAATCCCATTTCCAAGATGCACCTTAGGACAATCAGTTTGTTGCTTCTTTACAGTTAAAGAATATGAGGACCAACTTGGTATCCTAAGAAACAAGTTTTTAGGTGTTGGCTAGCAACATCAGTTAAGCCGGTAACTTTAATTCCTGAGAGGAAACTGCTGTGTGACTCTAATTCTCCCCTTTCGCTCCTGCATCAAGGACTCAAAGCTTGAGCTAAGGAGAGAACTAGGACAAGCAAAGATATGAGACAACTCCTCTTATTAGAAATAAAGTACTCTAATATGGAAAGTGTGTAAAAACAGTTTTCCTATTTGAAAATCATGCAAGAAAGTGTTATGGTATTTTTAGCCCATCTCCAAAGAGATGGTTTTTCATCACAGCTGTTTTGATAAGGGAACTGTACATTACAGTGGTAAAACACGGCACCCCACTTAACTCTAGACAAAGCTGCAGCTTTATTGCTGCATCTTGTGTCAACTATACTGAAGTGTTTCAGGTGGCAGCTGATGGATTTTCACAAAATAAGTATGCATGCTCCCATAAGGAACTTTGTTTAAGTGTTCAAGAATCCAACAGCAGATGGAAAAGCCAAAGTTTGAGTCTTTTAAATGAGCAAGTAATCATACTGAAACTATTTGTCAGCTTGTCACCAGGAATTTTTGGAGTTGTTTACAGAAGGGGCAAGAAAGCATTATTAAAAAAAAAAAAAAAAAAAAAAAGTAGAGCTCTTGGATTAATTTACTTTTCTGTTCTAGTGTGCACTCAATTTGTCCACTAGGGACTTGATCCAAAAGCAAAATCAAGTTTAGGACCGTCCCTGTAAGTTTAAGGACAAAAAGATGGGTTTAATTTTTTTAGAATTTCAACCCTTTGGAGCTCTTTTCCCTCTACACCTTATATTTGGAAGTTATATTGCCAAGCAGTGTCAGTCACAACTTTAGTTGTCCTACAATCATGAAACTTGCATGAAAGAATATTAATGACAAAATAAATGTATCCCATATTGCTTAAAAAAAATCATGAAAAACACGTAACAATACACAATTCTGGAAAAAGTCGTTTTGTTGCTGCAGAGTCTGACGCCAGGAAAAAGGGCAACATACATAATATCCTGAAAGAACAAGGTAATTGAATAAACCTACCCTCTTTTACAATAGTACAGATTACTTCATCCACGATGGTCTTGAAAATGAGTTTAACTCTATAGATAACTATGTTCTTCACAACAAAAGGAATGAAAATGAGAGGAAAGCATTATTGTTCACCAAACAGAAACCAAACAAAAACCAGCAGAAGGGCTAGCAAGGAAAGAATGGTTAATCTCACATTTCTAAAAGGGTATTATAAACAAAGCGTGGTCAACAACAAAAATAAAGGATTAAAAAAAAAAAAGAAGATAGAAAAGTGCTTAATGGTGTTCTTTTAAATATTTACTTTGCTGCTATTTGGAGAATAATTTGTTCCATTTAGTAGCATTGGGCTCAAAGGACCGCTTTAATCCAGAGAGATTAATTATAGCCTTTGGAGTTATAAACACAATTTGGGAAGTGAAGCAGAGAAGAGGAGAGAGACTCCTCTCATGCTGGTGATTAACAGGTTTATGTGCTTTGGGGCTACATTACATAGCTGTGACCCCACTACACCTGTACACTGCAGGCAGAACACTGCACAGGGTACCCATGAATTGAGGAAAAACAGCCCCCAAGATATCCAGGGAAGACACTACCCCACCCTACAGCGTCGTTATGGGCAACTAAGATACTTCTCAGGTGTTCTTCACTGAAATACAAGTTCACCGGCACATTATGAAGATATCGTCTGATCTCACTTTATTATCTGCATCAAAAACGAGTCACCATGCTGAGACAAGCAGGAGGCACAAGACCCCACCCACACTGCCTTTAAACCGCTCACATGCTTTCACATAATTCTCCATCTGCTCATTGCTGTGTCCCACACCAGGAGACGCAGGGACCAGCAACATTATCAAGGAAAGGCTGGAAGTGATCTTACCTAGCAAGGGGTTGGCTGCTCCCTCCTCTGAGCTCTCCTCAGCCCCCTCCTCCCCCAAGCCGGAGGTGGCCGAGTCCTCCGGGGCGGATGCGGAGCCGGGGGTGCTAGGCCCGCTGACGGACCCCAAGTCACCCTCCTCACTGCTGGAGCCGTAGCGGTCAGGCTGGGAAGCCATCCCGCCCTCACTGCAGCTCCTCCGCTCCTTGCGGTGCACCCGCGAGTGCAGCACCATTTGGTGGTAGGTGCGGAAGATCTTCCCACACTCAAAGCACTCAGTGGACTTGTTCTGGGCGGCCCGCCGGCTCTGCCGCGAGGCAGGGCGGTAGTCCAGATCCCCCTGGGCAAGTGGGCAGCTCTCCCCCGACGGGGCATTGCTGGTTTTCTCTGGGCGCCCACTGGTGCAGCTCTTCTTCTTGGGGTTGCTGGGCGAGTCCTGGTCTCGCTTGCGCTTCTCCTGGTTGACAAGGATATACTCCCTCTTATCCTTGTCATAAGTCACATCCGCATCTGCCAGGGCCTCGTCCCATCCCACGTACTTCACATACTCCGAGGGCTCCACTACTTTTCCTTTGGTGGCCAGCTGCCAAGCTTGGTAGCTACTGACCGGATCCAGCTCGGCTACTCTTTTCCCAGGCTGTCCTCTTGTAACTCTATCCAGCGCTACAGATGGCCGTAGATTGAGACACTGCAAGAAGAACTGCTTCGTCACCGAGGAGCTCAGGCTCCCATCAGCCAAGCCCTCAGCTTTATCCCCGGTGCTGCCCGGCTGCACCCGGTAGTGAACAACGTTATGCGCTTTCAGGCTTTCCATATTTGTAAACAGATTTCCACACTTGGTGCAAACTTCATACAGAGATAGGCCTGTCACAATTGTCTCCTCTTGTATCACGTCATTGATAGTGGCTATGAGCTCCAAATCATTTTTTGGTT
Organism: Lophotriccus pileatus; assembly: GCA_035583135.1. NCBI lineage: Eukaryota > Metazoa > Chordata > Aves > Passeriformes > Tyrannidae > Lophotriccus > Lophotriccus pileatus. The sequence continues at coordinate 91,955,747 of JAWWES010000081.1, read as the reverse complement.
TGTTTTTGCTCCCAGACCTGGGGCCATGCGACTTCATGTGGTTTTTGAGAAACCAGGGCTCTTTGAATCTCCTGCCACAAATATGGCACCCGTGATCAAATGAGCCCCTGTGCTTTTTCATGTGAGCTTTCAGGAACCAGGTTTGACTAAAGGCCTGACCACAGACTTCACATGGAAACTCACCCGCGCTCAGCTCGCTCTTGCAGTTCTCGGTATAGGCCTCCCCATTGGGGACCTGAGCTGTTATATGGTCCTTCTCTATGTGGTTTAACAGTGTCTCCTCCCTCAGGGTCATGTAGCTGCACAACCTGCACTTGAACGGTTTGTGGACCTGGTGCAGGTGCTGCTCCAGGTCCTTCTTCCTTTCAAATTTGTTTTTGCAGAAGGTGCACTGGTAAGAGGTCAGCTTGCCATCCTCCTCAGCTGGCGCCATCTCTGTGACCTCCTTCTTGCTGCTTCTCAACAAGATCTTGCTGCTATCGACCTGAGCAGTACCATTCAAGATCTTGTTGCAGGCAGATGTACTTTTAGTGGGGCTGGTGCACCCGCCAAGGCCCTCTGAAACGCCCATCTCCCCCAGCTGTGCCTCTCCCATCTCCACCTCATGTCCCTGACTTAAAGTGCCTGTCCTGTGACTACGGATGTGAATCTTCAGGTTGCCCTTCTGGGAAGCTCTATGATCGCAGTAAGGGCATTTGTAGGGCTTCTCACCCGTGTGCTTCCTCATGTGCTGCGACAGGGAGCTCTGAAAAGGGAAACTTTTACCACAGATGCAACAGCTGTGGCACATGGTCTTGTCTGCATCCATGTCGTTCTTGCTTAGCTTGCCAGGGCTGGAGGATCTCCGTAACTCCATTTCTGCCTCTCTGCTACAATCCATCTGTATTACTGCAACAATGGGTAAGCGGGGCAGGGCCACAAAAGCATGTCTGGCAGCAGAGGAGGGCTGGACCGCGTTTTCAATCATACGGTTCTGCAGAGACGTGTTTTTATTGCTTCATTCTCAGGGTAACGTTTCTCCTTTCAGCTGCTCAGGAGAGTCCAACGTGACAATTTCCCTCCCTGTGCTCTGTAAGAAGACGGCATAGATCACCTGAAACAAGAACAAAATCATACAAATGTACATATTCTTAAATATATTCGTGTTTTAAATTCAACAATTCCATCACTCGCCCTGCACTCAGAAGCACACCGTACGACAATTTACTTCATCAAAAAGCAGCAGTTTCCTCCTTCTGCTGATATCCTAGACTTCAATGACAAGTGTAATTACTAAATAAGTAAAATCCATAAAACAGGAAACATTCATTTCCATACACTGACATCACAGTGTCTTGAATGAAGTGCAACTTTTAAAAATATTTTTTTGTTTTAAAACCAGGCAGAAATGGCTAAAAATATATTTCAAATGAGGAAAACATTTCTTGAAGGGGTTATTACACTTTAAATCTGTGGCTTTACCATCATGTGTAATTTCATGTAAAATACTCACTTGCCAAAGATAAAAGGCTTTCCTAGAGACTTTAGCAAGTATCATATTCCTACTGGCAACTACATTACTTTGTGTCTAAGACGGCTCTGCTGTGCTTGATGTGGCATGCACAGAGCAGGCGCAGAGGCTGAGGATGCTCAGTACTTTGATTAGAGAGCAAACAAGAACCCAGAGCCTGACAAAGCATTCGTCAAAACTAAAAGTTACTTCCTGAGGGACAATGAAGGGAAAAAAAACCCTCCAAGGGTAAAATTTAGTCTCAAACGAACAATAAACTGATAATGTGTGTAGGTATCAAATTACCTTAAAAGTCAGTGATTTATGTCAATAGGACAAACAGGAAATCACAGCACCACCCACCTCAATGAAACAGAATCTTAACCATAAACAAACAAACAAAACAGAGAAAACTCTGATTAACAGATTAATAAAAATTTAAATGTTTTTGTATCTTGTCATGATTAAATGCAAGAGTCAGTATCTGCCTCAGTGGAATATGAAACACACCAGCAGTTCTCCACCTTATATACGGCAAAAAACAATGGTCAAGATCCCCATAGATTGTTTCTTTTCCAATTACGGCAGTGTAAAACAATCTTCCTACCCTCCATTCCCCCTCATTAAGGGCTACAAACACCACATGACTAAGATCAAAGAACACAGCATTCTCTAATGAAGAGAACCGATCTATTGCCACATTAAGAAAACATCAGCTTCTTAAAATGTAGCTAAAAATACGCAGAGCATTAACAAGACCATATATTCGCATATCCATCACTTAATATCTATGGCTCAACAAAGAGCTACGGATCTACAGCTGTAAATTTTAAGATTTCTCACGGTATTCACCTCTGAGTCTCTTCAATATGTAAATAAATAGTCTAACCACATCACCAGCATGAGCTTAATAAAAAGCAAGGTAAGACTGTCACAATTATTATCTCGGTTACACACTAGAGAACAACTTCATTACATTTAAGTTAATTTAGCCTTCTTATTTGCTACAAGACCGTTCATTTCTGGGTTTGATTTTCTGCATATCTAGTATCCATTCAGCATGTTAAGAGTTATCAAACAACATCAACCCAAACCACCTTTTCCTCAGAGAGCAGTCAATAACATTTAAGGGATGAGTTACCAAAGCAATTTCTTGAATGACGCAATTTTTTATTATTGCTAAAAAAAAATTAATGAATTTCACAAATTCAGAAGTCCATATGAGCAGGAAGTTTACAAAGTAGAGTACTTAAATTAATTTCTAAAATTAGCTATTTAAAACCAAATTGAGGGGCGGCCTCAGAAGAAATTTCCTGGCTCTATAAAGGATGTCAGTCACTGAAGTTGTAGCTATACCAGGAGGTACAAACATGCTAAACAGTAAATACCAGTGAGGTTTTACACTGCATATTGATGGATGAAACAATTCAGAGTAGTGTCTTATTTATCTGACCCATAATCTAACTCTGCCAAGTAACAACCCGTGCTGCCTTATAATCAAAGACTTAACCTAGAAATCATTAAATCATACAGCAGGTAACTTCTGTTCAAGCATACTATCATGTTAAATGCAAGCAACAGCTTCTTCCAAAATGATCCATATCATTTCAGGAAAAAAGAATAGAAAGCTTTGGGAACAGATTTTTTCAGATATTTTATACAATGTTTTCTACATTCTTAATATTCTACAGTTTACACCAGTGAGAATACTGCTCTTATTAGCAGGCCAACTTTTAGACTGATGACTTTTTTTTATTTCTTTTTAAATGTAGGTCCCATTTTAACTCAACTTTCTACAGCGTTTCCTGTCTGAAAGTTTAAAAGAGCTCTAAGAGCCAAAGTTAGACAAGAATGCTGGATGCAGCAGTTCAAGCACATATAAATCCAAAGCTTCAGTCCTTTTGTTTACTTGGCCACAGATTCCCTGGGCTTAGTCTTGACATATTTCACTTTAATTATTTATAACATTTTCATTAATGAAACTTAGTTATGAAAATGAGGCTATGAAGAAAGCATTACTTATAAGAAGGGTATGAGCCACTCACAGGAGATCCCCCTAGTCCTATATTAAATTAGGCCTGAGGGGAAAAAAAAAAAGAGTTAAAAAATTAATGAATTATTTTATTAGTCTAAAATGCTTAATGGAAGTGTTACTGTCTTCATCAAAATATTCTGAGAAAAATTGTTTTGTCTTTATTACTTTATCTTGGCCAATGCACTGCAATTTCTAACTTCGGAAGTTGAAATAAAGTGTTCCTAGATTTGAATTATTTTAATTTATACACGTTTAACACCCACAAAATTTCAAGTCTGATCTTCCATGGACAAAAATTCCACTGAGAGTAAGGGTGTTCAACCAACCTGAGCTTGCTTTACACAGTCTGTGGAGATCTACCTTAGGCTTTCGTAAATCGACTGACAAACGTATATGAACAACTCACGATTCCCCCCTCATATCATTTAAGTGCCACTTAAAGGTAAGTCTTCTAGAGGGGCTCTTTCCAGAAGAGCAAAGCCATTGTTCATTGGAAAGTAGCAAATAAAATTACAACTTTCCAAAAAGCTTCAATTCAGAAAACTGAACATAAAAATGAGGGGGGGGAAATACTTGTAAAAAGTCCTATCAACAGAAAATAACATTCTGGCTCAATAATTTTTATCTCAGTATTAATTACTAAACATCAAATATGGCACAAGGGATGGAAGATGTCAACTGGTAAAATCAAATTACACCAATTACTCTTCCATTGCGAGTAGAATCTTGCCATAGCTATTTTTGTTTCTTTCTGGCTGTGATGATAAAAATACTTGCATTTTGAAATAATTCCAAATTTGAAAGTATTCTGAAATAATTCTCTTTCAGCACACATGGAATGCAGCCACCTCCAGCTACCCTCAGGCTACCAAAAGTGTTTCACCTCTCAGCAGTTCCAGGTGGTAACCAGCAACCTTTTACTGCTTTGGTCCAAGCTCACCCTGCAGTTCCATAGCACTGGTTTGTCACACGGAATCCACAGTGGAGTTACATCCAGCCTGCAGATTTCTCCCCGGCTGTCACAGCACAGAAATCCCCACTAGCAGAGAGGCAAGCTGTAAGGAAATGCAACTGAATGTAAACTGTAAGTTAATATGTAGTCTTTAAAAATACTCTGTGTGTTTTAACGGCACTGCAGTCCACACCAAATGCCATACAATTTCTTGGGGGTGGGGCAGTGTGATATTCTGTTGTAAGGAGCATATGAACTAGATTAAGTTTATTTTGTTGAATTAAGGATCAGCAGTTCATGTAAGAAGCAGCTGGCCGGCATCCATGAGACATTTTCAGCCCCTTTAAAATACACTAAGGCACTTATCTTCACTGTTTACATGCAAGTTTGGAATATAAAGCAAGATGGAAGAGAAACATGAACAAAGACCCAAAAACAGGAGGGGTAGTGTGCTGCGAAATGCCTTTGCATAGCCAAATATTTTAGTTATAAAGCTTGTTCATGCACCATTGCCTCACAGAGATTCTTTGCTTTGACCCACGTGGGAATAAACACAAACTTTTTTTTATTCCCCAAGTCCCCCACAAAAGGGAAAACAAGATTTCCTACATGCTTAAACCAAGCACTTGTCAGAATCTACTCTAATTTAAACATTTAGGCATCCAAACTTCTCTGGTTTCTAAAACTAACTTGGATAGAGCTCTTTTTGAGAGAAAACACATTTGACCAAAGTGATCTGTTTTCCCCATGAAGCCCCAGAGTCTTCTCCAAGATCAGCCCTGACTTCCCTGGTGAGGCCATGGTAGCCTGTCCCTCCCAGCAGCTTGGTAGGTACACTGGTGCACGGCTGCATCGTCCTCCCAACCCTCTGCAAGACCCTCACTTAGTCTTGACATGCAGTATGCATAAAAGTACAGGGAAACAGCACTTTATATAACACAGGAGCACCCTGAAATACCTACTACTCTTCTCTTCATGGCACCCTCACATTCTGAAAGGGGACTAGGTATGTGAGGACTGCCCACAGGGTGAGACGGACCCTCTTAAAGACTTTCTGTGTCTCTCGGAAAACAACTAATAAAAAGAGAAATTGAAAATAAACAATACAGGAAAATTGAGGGGAAAATCAGAAAAAAATACATAAAAGATACCACACTGGAAAAATAATTCCAAATTCATTTCCTACATAAAAATATCCTGTGCAGTGAAGACAGAGGAAAACATACAAGAAAACTATTCCTGTTCCAACATACAGCAGACTATACATTTTTTTTTTAATTTCTCTTCAATTAAACATGAGTTTAAAAATCATGTTGCATAAGCTACATAAGTAATAAAGAACACACACTCTGGGAAGCTACATAAACCTATTCAAAAAGCACAGTGTATCTTTTAAAACAAACTGCTTTCAGTCTGGGTATATTTCAAGTCCCCTGAAAGATAAATGCACTGGAGAGATATCACTCCTCTAATCTCCAAGAGGTTTGAACATACACTGCACCCACTCCACCATGTTCCTCTGCAAAAAACAGTAAGGACTTAAAACAAAACAAAAGAAAAAAAAAAAAAAAAAACAAACAAAAAAAACCACAACCACAAAATGTGAGGCGTGATCTGGTGGAAAAATACCTTAATGAAATTCCTTCTAGATGATGAAATTATAGGACATAGCATGCAAATATCTATGTGAATTTGAGGAAGTTGTATATTTCAAGAAGAGCAACCCAGAGAGAGGATCTCTCCTGATTTGAGAAGGCTCAGGTTGCCCCAGAGCCAAACAGGCTTTGCCATTCAGAGTAAAGAGACCAAAAGAGAGTAAAGTGCAGGAAGAGAAGGGACAAAAGACAGAGAACTGCCCAACCAGCCTTCAAGCTCACTGAACTGCAGAGACCTTTCTCCCCTTCCTTGTCATCTCCCCAGGCTACAGACTCCATCCTCCACACACATCAGCCTCACCCTACCTGCATGCCCTCCTCCTCACTTCGTGAGGGGACATGGCTTCTTCTGGACATCTGGATCCCATGGGGGTCATCAGTCCATCATCCTGACTAAAGGCTCAATCCCACCATCCTTATTTAGTCACCAGTCCTACTGAAATGCATCTTTTGGACCATCTCACTGGACCATTTATGACTTGAGCTGATAGCATCTTTCAGACTACACCAGAGCACAGAAGAGAGAGAGCTTATCCTTAAACAGTAAGCCTATAGCTCAATTTGCAGAAAATTCTGGCATTCTGCCACCTATAAAGGTAAAGGCAGCATACTTCTGAACTGATTTTCTTAGAGTAATCCAAACTAACCCAGTAAAAACCTATGCAAAACTCCCAAGGCAGTTGTAGAGAACTGTCAAATTTTCAAACGTATTCAGTTATTAAAAGCAGCAATCTTGACAACAGACCTCCTAAAGTCTGTTTAAGCCTGCCAAAACTGACACAAGACTGAAAAAGAAAAATAAAAAGCTCCTGGAAAAACAAACAAGAAATTTCTATTAGTCTATTTCCACTCAGGCTTTATAAAATCCTTTGGCAGCATTTTGCAATAGTTTTTTTGTTTCACTATTTTCTACCAGTCTTGCCCTGCCTCTGGTGAAGCTCTTCCCATTTGCAAAGTTTGCTGTCTGAACCCTGAGATACTGTTTTGAGCTTCTCCCAATACATCATGTGTTTTTGTGTCTTTCTCCCTCCATGAGCTAATGACATTTTGCAGCAGGCTTCCGAGCAGCAGCCAGGGCTGGGAAAGCAGAGTCAGGCCTTTCTCAACCGATGCCGCACCCCTCGCAAGGGAGAGAATACACTGAAACAAAGACAAAAACACGAATGCTGAAGAAGCTGGAGGTAGGCATTTGCAGCGAGGTGATCACTCTCAAAACAGAAATCAACAAAACCTCTGTAACCCAGATTTTTTGTGGCTCCTCAAGAAGCAGTTCAGGAGCAAGGCAGGGTGGGAGAGAGTTTGCTTTCACACTGCTATGGGATATGTTGAAAAACACAAATCTGTCACCCACTCAGTACATATTTTGTGTTTTAGTATACTGTGTGTGTTTGTCTTCTGAGAGACAAAAAAAAATGTACTTTACTAGTTACACTGTAGTATTCTAAGCAATGAATTGAAATGTATCATTAACATCCACGACAAGCTTTATCTTGCTACCAAAACAAAGGGACTATTCTTTGAACAAATTGAGGGGGAAAATCCCATAATGACAATGAAGAGTTCCTCTCCCTAAAAACTGTGCTGCACAAGAGTAACAATTACAGGCTTATATTCTACAGACTGAGGTTGCGAATGGCTGCATGAAGCAACGCATTCACTATTGGGAGGGTAAGTACCATTGATGACAAGGCCTTGGGGCTTCTGCTGTTCACAGACCAATCAATAATCCATTATGAACAAACTACATTTCCCCTCTAATATGAAGAAATGAATAAAAGGGAACCAGTAACACTAGTACTTTCATTGGGGGGGGGGCGGGGGACGGGGACACAACAATGCAGAAATCACAGAATGCCATCACAAGACTTAAAACTAGACAAAACTACCCACAATAATCCTTTATTTTACAGTAGTCGCTGGAGACCACTACATTATATTCAAAGAAAAAAAATAAAAGCTTATTTTAAAGGCAAGATTTTTTCAAGGCTACTTATTCTGGCTGCAGGACAAAACAAAAAGCAAAAAGCAACATTAATCTTTCAAGGCAAGGAAGAGAAAATGAACTAACTTCACCCAAACATCTACCAGCTTGCTTCAAACTATTTTCTAATGCAACATAAATAAGAACTTCTAATTAGAAATAACTGGCCAAATGTGACTGGTCAACCATAACAAGACTTTATTGCAGCAGCTGCATTACCATCCAGACGTGAGGCCCTGAAACTGTTGTTCTCTCATTGTCATTGTCACATGCTACAATACAATCAAGAGAGGATCCATTTAAGCAGCATAACCATAGCAAAGCTCAGCATCCTCAACCCAGTTGCTATCTAGACCTCTCAATGCAGCACCAGAAGGCAATAGAAAAGTTCTCCTGAAAAATTACAGAAAAAGTCCTTTAATTAAAAAAAAAAAAAAAAAAAAAAAAAAAAAAAGAGAGAGAGAGAAAAAAAAAAGTTACTGGTTTTGGGGTTTTTTTGTTTGTTTTTTTTTTCAAATGGGTAACAGTAAATTAGACCCAAAGGAAACACTGAGCCTGATATTACTAATGCATAAGACAGTCTATGTCCTTTTTCTGAAATGTAAAGACTAGTAGTTAAAGTTGACCTTGTGGGGTGGGGGGCTAGCGGGAATGAATGCACAATGTGATTATTGATCAGCCCTAGAAAAGCCAAGAACTGCACTAGTGCAGATGTGATTTTTCTTTTCCTAGGGTCATTAATGATATATATTGGCAAGTCAAAAGCTCTTATTTTGACACGCGGTAACAGTATCATTAATTCTGAAAATAAGCTTCATCTTAGGTTCAAAAAAAAAAAAAACCCACACCAAAACTCTTAAAATAAAATAAAAAAATTAAAAATAAATAAAATTTTAAAAAGACACACACACACACAAAAAAAGCCTCCATTTTACTTCATGTAACAGTAATTTTTTCCTATTTGGCCTCACCCACCACAGGAGTAACTTTAGTGCCTTGCTATTCCCCAAGACTAAAAATTAAAAATTGAAGAAACACAGTTCTAATAGTTTCAAACCAAACACTAAGTCAGCTACAAGCAAAGTCACCTCAATACTGTGTATTACCTCCTTATTCAAATCGATGGCATTGATGCTATCTATTCATGCATGTCTGTGGAGAGGCATACATATATGGGCAGCACAGTATTTTTCCCAGCACCCAATAGTGCTTTTATATTTAATGATCTTGTTAGGGTTTCCACTGCAGACCAATTTACACGAGTTGTAACACGGCCATTTTAAATCTTCAGTGTGGGGGCTGATTTCAAACTGTATGGGCAGGGTATTTTCCTCCCAGTATGCTCTGTTATGGGCTCAGTTTGTATCTTCAAATGGTAACATGCAGGAGTGCAGTACATTGCACACCCAGACACTCACACGCCCCTTCTTGCTGCCTCTTTCATCTGCCCCATCAATGCAACCTACACACAAACCACATCCTCACAGCTGCCATAAACGCACACAGTGCCATGAAATCAATTTGTATCAATTCAGAAGCTGTACCACTAGCTAAAACTGGAATGCCTTTGTGCTGTGTAAATCAAGACCTGAATGCAAGAAAAACACAAGCATAATTAAAAGTAAACATTTTGAATTGTTGATTTCCTACTCCAGCAAAAGTTACACAGCAGCCTTGTCCTAAGTGCCCAAATTCCACTCTGTCACAACTAACAATTACACCATTAAGGAACAAACTTCAGTGCTTTAGTAGATTCATACAGGGCTGTAACAACTTGTCCATGGCAGACCTCAAATGAAAAAAGCTGTACGTTTAATACCAAGCAAGTTTACTAGCTATACCTATGTGTTCGCCGTGTCAATGGAAGGTAAATATTATTTCTATGGGACACTGCTACAAAACAAGCTGTGTGGAGAATTAAGAAATTCAAGGTAATAAATTAATTTCACTCGTACCCAATTTCTCCTCCTGCTCAAATTGCTACAGTAAAATCATTACCTTATAAATGTAAGTGTTGCCAAGCGTTAACCTGTTAACAGACTTAAAATTACAGCACTGTGCTCTGATTAACTACTAACATCTTATTGTGACAAAAAATGATTTTTTAAGTAACACCAGCAAGTACTTTACTTATTTTTTCCCCCTTCACAGTGTTACAAAGGAATTGTAAAGCAGTGAGACAAGAGCAAAAAGACTGAATTAAAAAAAAAAAAGGGGGGGGGAGGTGGGGGAGGAGTGGGACAGAAGGAGAAAGAGCAGAGGGAAAATGTAGAGGAACTGTGCCCTGAAATACAGGAAGGTATAATCATATACAATAAGCCATAAAAGCATTCTGTTAAACATTACCTTCTGAGATAGCACTGCTTAACACTGAGAAGCAATACAAAACACACACCACCAAAACCTCATTTGCAGATGTTGGGTTACTTTCTTTTGTGTGTGTATATATATGTATAGACGACAATATATAAATGTATTTCACTATAAGCTCTTGTAAAGCAGAAAACAGTATGGACGAGCTCTATTTTAGGAAGCTTTCTTAAACATTTAAGAACTTAAGCAGGTAATTCATTAAGACTTTCAATCACACTTTTTTCCACTCTCTGCAACATTTCTGAATGTCAAATATTCAGACT
>JAWWES010000081.1:91912113-91944899 GCA_035583135.1 Lophotriccus pileatus | reverse complement strand
GCAGGTAATTCATTAAGACTTTCAATCACACTTTTTTCCACTCTCTGCAACATTTCTGAATGTCAAATATTCAGACTATGCCCAGGCCCAAGCAAAGACACTGAACTTGAGAGATCTCAAACCAGCCAAGCTGAAGCTCGCTCTACACCACCTGAAACTCAGAGCTACTGTGTTGCTTAAACTGCGCACAGCTTTGGCTCTGTGACACCAGTCCCATAATGGCAGAGGACACTGCTGAAAGCCAATCTGTGGATAACCAGTGTCTCAGAAATACCTTCATTTCACTTTCTTTACGCTAAGGTACACAGTACCTCTCAAGATCGATTCATCCACAAGCGTAATCTGTGATGATGAACACTTAATAAGACACCTGACTGCTAGTAGTTTAAAAGAAGGATCACAAGTTCCTAAGTTCACCAGCAATTTTAAAGACGAGATGATGTCAGTTGTTACTTCACTACTTCAGCAATTCATTTTGGAGTTTTCTGCAGCCGTAATCATTAAAAGCTATTTCCAGTACAAATCCAACTTTGAAATATACTGAATCGTGTACTGGCCTGTCATTGTCAGCACAGAAAAGCAAATAGATATAGCCAGTACTATAAAAGTGACATTACCATAAAGCATGAGTTGACTTGCACATTAAAGTAACTACTTTTCTCCTCTTTTTATTTATCTACTTTTTTAAACACAAAGGGAAGAAGGCAAAAGTCATGTATGTCAAATGAATACAAAGCACAAAATGAATTTTTCTGGATTTCAAAGCTTCCAGTCAGGAGAAAAGAAACTAAACCTAAAATCAAATCTTTCTGCTGTCAGTTGGTCTGGCTTATTTTGGTATGAAGTGCTGAACTATCTCTGTGGAACATTACTGCAATGTATCATGCAAAGACACAAACATTCCATCCAATCCTCACAAATAAAATTTCAAGGCACATTTTACCAATCCTGTTAACCTTGCTCTCACTATGGTACAGTGTAAAGCATGCTTCAGAATCTCACAGGTCAGGACATTGTGGAATCATAAGATAAACCCCAATAACTCCGTTCTGAACTACTCTGAACATGTAATTCCTCCCCTCTCCTTGCCACTTAATCAAAGACCTTGAGTCTTTGGGCCCCTCCCTCACCTACAGTGTGTAAGTCATTTTCCCAGAACTCCAGGGACAGAAATTCACCGAAATGAAAAATCAGTCTGTTGTTACACTTTCTGTGAAAAAGAAAGGCCTGGATGGACATCTATCCCCAAAACCATTAACAAGCTCATTGCTGGCTTTGAAAACAGGAAGGTAGAATTAAGAGCAGAAAAAAAGCAAAGGAACAAAACTGACCCCTACTTAGACACTTTTGTTAACAGCCTCAATACACAAATGCTGAGCAACTACTTCAAAACAAAACCTCTGAAATTATCACTCATAGGATAGCAAGCAAGCAAGCCTGCAAGGAAAAAAAGGTCTGTTGCACAGGCTGTTGCCAGTTTATTTATTTTTCCATACAACTACAACTTGCAAGACAAATCTATCAACTGGTAGGAAAAACATGAATTACATACACTGAGAACACAAATCTGTTTGCATCACAAAAGACTGTAGTTACACTTTATTAATCCTTTCAAAGAAATGAGTCTATGTACCACATGTACACACCAAGACCCTCTCCTCTCACACAGTCTTCGTAACAGAGAACTCAACGTGCCTTCATCACTATCTGTGTGTCACTTTGCTTCCATCGCAGCCCATGTCCCTGTGCACCCCACTCCCACCCACCCACACCACTTCAGTGGCACTGACCTCCTTATTGCTACTCACCTAACCTGGCTCCACCCCACCTCCGTCACCCCCATGCCTCCAAGCCCCAGCTATCCACGCACACTGCCTGCCTGTCAGATCCCTTCTGGATCACCTGCAGCCAGCTGCCAGGCGCACAATCCCTTCCCCAGTCACTGCTATTCCGCAGATGTAGTTTAAAGGCCGCTTCTTATCCCCACTCTTCCCTTTCTGTCTGCCTGCTCTTCAGCCCTGCTTTCTCAGTTTTCCCCAACACTTCTGCTTCTTCCATAAGCACCTTCACCTTCTCTCTCTCCCAAACCTGTTTGGGCCCTTCATGACTAATTCTTCCATTTGAGCCCGCCCTTGTTAGCATGGCTTCAGTTTCTGCGCACTGGCTCCTCGCTTTGCCAGGACATTGCAGCACAATCTCAACTGCCTCCTCCTTCCCCTTTCTGTCCTCTTCCCTAGAAGATGCCCACTCTTCAGGCGTTTACATCACCAGTTACAATAGTGGCATTTGCAGCCACCAAAGCTTGGAACTTGTTCTCTTCTGTCTATTCAGAAACTGCCACTCTCCCAAAAATCAAAGGATGCCAACACCTGTGTCAAATGCCTAATGCGTTCAAGCGCCATTCTTCTTCTTCAAGACCCACACATTTCCACCCTCTGACCACCTCTTTTGTGTGGGCAGCGATTCATTCTCCCTAAAACATCTTTTATATAGGTTTCCCACTTTCAACCTTGTCTCCTGGCACCACATTTAGAATTGTTTTCTCATTGTATTTCATTATATTTCATTATATTTTTCATTCATTCTTAAAAGCATATTTTCCACAAGTGACTCAAAATTATTTTCCAAAATTAAATCCATCACTCAGTTTTGTTGGGTTTTTTCCCCCTAATGCATAATATGTGTACTACGTATTGCTATGTTCTAATTGGTATGTATATTCCTCAAGGCAGGGACTTGGGATCCTTTATGCATACTCTTTTATGTACTTTTATACAGTGCCAAATATTTCAACTTCAAATAATTTCTAAGAGCGAATTATCATTATAAAGTCAAGATTCACCTTTTTAAAGAGTCTAAGTCCCTCTTTTCATCAGAGGCACAGAATGAAGTTGAGAAATAGCTTCTTTCCCATAAGCTCCAAAACTAAACTAATCCCCTCTTCTGCCTAGCCAGAGTTCATCTCTTCGTTAACCAAAAGGACCATCAGATAGTAAGGAAGCTAACAAGGCACAAATCACACATAACTAACCTCTAGCCTCTCTGAAACCCAGATTTCCAGCCAATGTTATGCATTTACAGGATATATAACAAGCAAGAAGCATAATGACAAATAAAATTCAAGTGCCACACTTCTCTCCATTTCTTCACAAGGAACTGGAAAAAATGTGGGTTATGCAGAACATCAAATTAAAGTGTAAGATCCTTAACGATGAGGTACTCTTCTTACAGGGGTTAGTCTCTTTCTACACGTGGGACTGTAAGTATAATTTGAAAGCTTTCCAAACTGACTTTGCTCCAGAAGGCGCTTGTTGCTTTATATCACACACTCTACCATTCTGCAAATAGAAATCTACTCCTTTACCCCTCAGGGCAATGCTGAAGCAAGTGGATTTTCCAACAGAGAAGCACAACGTAACTGTGACTCTTTAACTCTGAGAGCAGAATTTGAGCCACACTGTTAAATCCTTAAACCTGTTACACAACAAATAAGCATGGATTACAGCGTGGCTGGTTCATTATGGGATGTTTTGTGATGCTATTCCTAACACACAAACACCATTTGTCTTGGCCACACACATAAAGACCATTCTCCTATTTTTTGTTACACATCTTTATCATCGCTTTCACTTCTCTGCATCTCACCCATTTATTACTCACCTACTCCCTATTTAATATACACTTACATTCTACACAGTGCTAAATAATCATGATATAACACCACAGTATTATACTTGCTCCGTATATAAATGGCTCACACTACAGTTACTTGACACTTCTTACCACCAAAACAAACCAATTACATCTATATATTATCTCTAGTACTCCATGGCTACTCCACTTGCAGCACTAAAAAGAGAACATACAAATAAAAAGAAGCCACCTATGCTGAGGAGGTTTATATTTCAGTAGAAATATCAAGCAAAAGTTACAGAAAATGTCTGAATAAAAGCACATTTTTAGGCAGGTGTAATCTAATTTTGGCAGGTTTAAAATAGTCAGCTAAATGTTTGCTAATACTTTAGAGGATTTGGGATTTTTTCTTTTTTTAACAGGTTTAGATAAGCACACCCTATTTACTTCCTTAGTAATGGGTACGTTTCTCAAAGCCACAGTTTACAATCTGAAGATTTTCTCACAAGAAAAAACTTGCCACATATATAAAATTAAAAAAAACAAAAACAAAAACAAAAACAAAACAACAACAACAACAACAACCCAAACAAACAAACAAACAAACAAACAAACAAAAAAACAGCCTCACAACCTGACTAGCAGTAAAAAACACAATCCTGGAGGAAAAATACATACACTATTATTACTACTGGGTATGGGGTTAAAAGTACACCACCTTATCTATAATCAAGCATTTTCTAAACATAAGGAAACTTTTTTCATTAAACACTTGTATCAGGCTTGTAATCAAGCATGACAACTCCTTTCAACATCACAACTCTGAAAATACAGCTTTACAACCAAATGTATCGTCCCTCGTTCTGTCACACTTCTCTACTGACGGGCTTTCAAGTGTCTCCTAAACTTCCCACACGTGACTGATCCAATTAACAAGTCAAGGTGTTAATTAAAAACAATATCCAAACCCAGCTTTGGATAAAACTTGCACAGAAAGCACAATAAGTTATTCTTTTAGTACTGCAAACTCAGAACACTAAATCTCACGAGTCAGCACTAAAGTATCATGATACATCCATAAACTTCAGAGAGGTTTTTGAACATAACTTAGCTGTGGATTTTCTTATTTGTCTTTCGAGCTTTTACAGTACACTCAGTCCTATCTCAAACTTCTTCCAACGATGACAAAATCAAGGAAATTTCTGTTTTCCGAGGCTAGTATCTTGTTTGGGAACCACTGGACTGCAGAAAAAGAGGCTTTGGGAAGTGATCCCTACCGTCTCCAGTGACAAAATTGTTACGTGGGAACACCATAACTGAAACAAACAGATGTGGTATTCCTTTGCTCTGCTGCTTCACTCAGAAAATACTCCTCAGAAGGCTACAACAGCTTACCTATAAATATGCAATACAGGGGGACAGAAAAATACCTCTACATATGCATTCAGTGGATGGCCAGTCAGACGTACAGATCATATATAATCTCCACTAACTCCACAGCATATACAGGTAATCAAAAAGCTAGGCAAAAAGAAAGAAAACTATTTCTTTTGTTTCGAAAAAAGTAGTATTTCATTTAGGTATGTAACGTTTGAGATCTAGGTTCATAAGTATTTTCTGTAATGCTTTTAACTAGATGTAACAAAATTTAAGAACACTAAAGATAAAATACAGTGTTAAAAAAATGTTATTTTGTTGAGCCTATATAAAAATCTAGATACCCACTGACAGACATCCAGTGCCACATACTCCTTGGGCCAGCTACTTCTCTCCTGCAGGACTCAAGTTCTTTGCTTAATCTGCCAGGTGCCTTTTTGGTGAGAATGTGGCACAAATACTGCAAAACCTTTGAACGGCATTAAAATACCTCGATCTATATACCTGCATATAGGTAGAATAAATGGTGACACCACCATTGTAAGACAAGACCGCTCTGAGGGAGCAGACAAAACTCACTGTGTCTCACTAGGTTTGTCACTTGTAAAACCGTGTCAGTCTTGGGTACAACTAAAAGGCAGCTGCAGCATCTGCTACCACCAAAACCAGTAAGAGAAAATGATTAGGTTGTTTCAACACAAACTATTACATATCCCATAAAAGAGAAGTCAACAGACCAGCCCTCTGAGACACAGCAATAATGCTGGAAAATAAGGTCTAGAACAACATGTTTCACCATTTATTCTCTAGCATACTATCAACTTGAAACTTGTGAAGACAATATTCCTCAATGTGCTTCAGACAACAAACCAAAGGTACAAAGGGTGGTCTCACCCTGCTATCTAGATGCTTCCTCATACTGCCTTCTAGATGACTGGAACAACAGAAGCTGGTCCAGACTCTGAAGTGGTGTTTTGCCACCATAGGGCCCCATCATCGGTCAACATGGTACCTCTTGCATGAGAAAACTGCTCTTTGGGAACCCTATTATGACAGTTTGATACAGCTCATTTAATCAACAAATTTCTCTCATCTCAGGGCTTGCAGAAAGACTGCTAGCTTACAAGAAGTTTAGACATTCGAGGCTTTGACTACAAATAGTGAGTCAAATTCTAAGTCAGACAGGTGTCCCTCCTGACTTATCACGATGACCTTAGCAGTGTCCCTTCTGACTTACTGTGACAACTTCAGTGGAGTCAGTACACACCTACACCCACACAAAGAGAGACACCAGGCCTTCAGTTGTTGTTAAGTGCAAAGCTGACACATGTGGAATTATTTCCTTTTGCACCAGAATTCTTTTTAAGCCCTGCCTGAGCCTACAAGGTGCAGATTAGCTGGAAACCAAGGCATCCAAAATTTCAAGTTCCCAATTCACCTAGAACCTCACCACCATCTAACCGATTCAAATGAGGATCAATATTTGCAAGTGGACAAACTCCTGAATGAAAACCCCATGCAGGGCTAAGAAACCAAAAAGAAACAGACATGACCTCTAGCTTAGTCACTGAGCTCCAAACTGGTCAAACTGGGAGAGTCCCCCAGAAGGAGTTACCACCAAGGGCTTGTCCTGCTTCTCATGCTCCTTCCCCAAGCAGCTGCCACCAAGCACTGTCAGAGTTAAGATACAGGATGGAGCACACGAACCTTCCACCTGATCCAGTTCAGACCCTCTTATGTTCCCACGACTACTAATAACAAATCTCAAGCCAACTCCTACCATACAAGCAAAAGGTGAAGGCCTCCCTGCATTCAGATCTCACAGCTCAGCTACCTCCCGTTGAAGGGTGGGGAAATCGCTTTCATGTGGCCGCAGAATTTCAGAGCAAGTCTTATCTTTCACGGCAGGTTGCAAAACAGCTGGTGCTGCAGCCACCCAGCACACAGCCACCATCTCCAGCAGAGCGGCAGGAACACGCCTTGCCAAGGTAAAGATGACTCCCTTCCCTGCCTTTTCATGAACATATGCGAGAGGTCAACAGTCTCCAAAAAAGCTGACAACACAACTTTCAAGTTGGGAATAGTGCTGATTCCTCAGAATATTAAAAAAAAAAAAAAACCAAACCTCTAAAAACACACATCTCCCACCCTGCTACCTGCTCATTTTCTGAGTCACAACTTCCCACTGCACAGGCTGTCAGGAACACAGACATCTTCCTTACTACAAACCAGATACCGCCATAAGAGGCTTCAGAGACATGCTCCTTGTGACTCCACAGAACTCAAGTGACAAACTCACACCAATCATCTTGCAGCCAAAGGGAAGGAACAAAAATCAAGTTAAAAAACTTAACTAATGACAGGGATTTTTTTTTTAATTATTATTTAGGCAGTGACATATAAAAATATGTCAGTAAGATTTAAAAGCCATTCAGTGCACATATTTCTTGAGTAAACGGAATGTTATTATGAAGAGTGGACATTGTCAGTGTACTTGCACAAACACACCAGACTTCACAGCTTTCACTGTAAAACCAATAGTTTCTCTGTTTGAAACAGCCAGGCTCATCTGTAGAGATTTTGCGGCTCACAAGCATTTGATTTCATTTTCCAGCAACAATACAGCCATCGTATTACAAACAGCATCAAATGAAATTTTAATTATTTTCTAAGAGTCACTTGGTAGTTGTTAATGAAGGCAAACTGTTCGGGAAATTCTGCCAAAAGAAACTAATGACCAGAAGTGTACCAGTGCAGCAAGGTCTAACTTAACTGAATAACAACTTTAAATCATTAAAAAGAATTGGGCTCATCTACTATCAACATTCATCTCAACAGTTATTTTAAAGCGTTTCTTTTAACCCAGAATCTATATAAGACCTTGAAAAAAGTAGTTCAGAAATCATTAAATATACATAAATATCTAAATAAGAGAAATAGCTCTACTATTACAGGCTTTCCCATTTAAATCTCAAATTGTTTTCAGTAACTTCTGTTAACCTCTCTTTACAGCTTTTTCAGAGTTCATAATGGTTCCTGCAACCTAAAATAAAACAAACTGCAGAGATGTCAGAAAGCTATAGATGCGCACTTTAATTACCCTACATTACCAATGTTTGTCATCTGCATTAACATTGTAAATCAAAACAACACATGCAGATCCAGGGATGCACTTGCAATAGTTTGCACCCTTGGCCACCACACCTGTGCGGTAGCAGCTAATTACGGGGGTGAGCTATGCCAATATGGAGCTCATGCGTGTATTGCAAAAAAAGAGCAATTCATAGTCCAGCTTAGGAGAAAAGGCACACATTTTGTACTGATATTATTAGATGGGTATTTTTCACAGAGCTGAAGCGAACTAAGTTTCCGTACACATCAAATAACTGGAGAGTGCAACTGAACCACCACTGTGTATCACTTTACATTTCCTTATAAGGGATCTGCAACCCAAAAATATTTAAACTACTCTGATAACCCTTTGACATAAACATACTAATCTCCAAGGCGAAAAAACACAGCATATCTTTAGCACAGCACAGAAATATCAAATTTAAGAGCTATTTCATTTGTAAATGCTTCTTTATTAGAAGAATGCTTATTGCTTCACTAATTCGTGTTCCCATGTCTCTGGTCTATTGAGAAAATAAGTGAAACAACATATATGCACTTTTATTAAGTTATCTCCACATTATTGTTCTTGATCTCTACTGGTGAAAGCTCTAAAGGAAGAAACACAGTTGCCGAGCACTGGAGGCACTCCTCATTTAAAGTGCCTTACAAGAACAAAGGGTCAAGTCAAAAGTTGGTCTCATTCATTCAGCACAATAAAATCTTTCCAAGGAGAGTCTCCAGAATGATCAAAAATCAATCATCAAATATGTGCAAAACCACAGTTCTTCACCCACCAATTCTAGCACTCACAGCACTTCTGCTAGTGTTACAAGTCTTTTTATTTATAAATATTTGAATCACTTCTCTAAAGAAACACAACCAACAACTGAAAAACTACATGCCAGGTTTTAATTATTCTCTTAGTGTCTTGCCATGAAGCTTGTTTTAACATTTCTCCAGCTGGCCAAGAAAAGCAAGTATGTGTCAAGGTCAGAGAGAAATAGTTGGTTCTTGCTTCATCTGAATTCCAGTTCTAGGCAACAAAAAAAATCCAGCAATTTAAACAGGAAACTGGCTTGACAGTTCTGAATTCATCTTTTCCCTGAATGGAGAAGCAACATGCAGCAAGTCTGTCTGCTTCTGCGTGTTTCATCATTGAGGGAAGGAAATTTTTTTTTAAAAAGCCTTAGATTGGGTCTTGCTGAAAATCATCTGCAAGCAGCGGCTGGTTTAATAAACCTACTCTTCAGGGAAGCATGTGATACACAAGCTGCACACCAGAGCAGTGTGTTGCTTTCCTAATACTACAGAGTTGGTTCCCAATATGAACTGGTGTCTCTTGTACAAAAATTCTGAGGATAATCAAGTGCAAGTGCTGCCAGGTCACCATACATTGTCATACAATTTAGTGTAGTTTTGGTGACACTGCAAGCACTCTGTGGTTTTACTACGGCTGACTTAGAGCTTAACTGCTGCACTGCTTTTTAAAAAAAAAAATTCAATTTTATTGGAATAAATTCCCTTTTGTGACAGACACTGTTCATATTTGGTATTGAAATAACAGAGCATACATAATCATGAGGACATTTCCTTAAAATCTCAGCCACTATGGCAGTGAGTCACAGGAAAAAATATTTTTTCTAAAACCAGAGCCACACTTTATCTAAGAAAAGCAGTCAGAAATGAGACCAGTACCCCAACTTCACAAAGTGCAAAATAATTCAGAAGTACTAAGCAGCATACTCCTTTGAAAAGGTGTCTTCTTGTCCTCATGTTTAGAGTAGCCCTCTTATGCCAGAAGTCATATGTCATAACCTCTCTGGTTAGCCTGAGCTGTAATGTTTTACCATGATAATATCTTGGCATAGTAAGTTCCACAGGTCAAATGTCTTTGAGAGGTCAGCTCATTCTTGCACCCAGCCACATAAAGACATTTTTTTTTTCACTCAAGCATCGCTCCAACTCCACAGACTGTTAACAGGCAATATTGAGTTTGAATATAAGTTCAACGTAGAATACTGGTAAAAAAACCTGAGCCTAAAGCAATCTTTCCTCAATGACTACATTTAATTTGAAAGAGACATTAAGCCAGTATTACCATACAGTACATTTTTCATCCTTGCACATGCAGACTCACAATACAGGCAGACAATGAGAGAGGCATAAACTAAAATTTTCAAAGTAGCCAACAAGTCTTAGAAATGGTATTATGGAGGTTCCTTTGAAAACTTCAGCTATGCTTTTTGAAATGCTCCTCATCTGCTTTTTTGTATAAGGGTTAATCAGATAATTTAGTAATAAGTACTCAAATAACGCATACCTAGAAAGGAAAAAAAAAAAGTCTCTTGCATATAGAAGGAAGTGGGGAAAGATAGTGGGAGGCAGGTTATAGTGTGAGTTTTTGAGGGAAGTACTTTTTGGTCTACTCTTAGTGTACGGGAGTTCAGTATGCTTTGACTGCTACTTCGAAAACGCCCTATTTTGCCTGCAGAGCAAACCAAAAGCTGTCTGAAACCATTAAATTTCCAGGTATTACCCAGAACAACTATTTAAAAGGACACATAAGTGAATCCTCCTTAAAAATTAATAACAAGAAGTATTTTATATTGTCTGAGGAAATCTAGGAAATCTACAATGTCCTGAGCCTTACAGCTTGTCCGTACTGTATGGAACTATTTCAGGATGTATTTAAAACTGCTCATTCATGAATACACTTTCCTAAAACATGTAGTCTTAGCACTTCCATGTTTTGGTGTGTACTTTAACAAAACTATCTGATGCACATTATTCGCACTGTTCTAACTGCGTTAGAAAAAGCCTCATCCATCTCCTCATTTCACATAAAACCATTAAACTGCTCTGAATAGTAAAGTAGTCTTTTTGTAATTATAACTCCAAATCAAGGCTTTTGTGTTGTTAATTCTCCAGGAAAACTTGCACTTATGTTTTACAATGAAAGGAAAAATACCAAAATACATCTTACTAAAAGTTTATGAATGAACCCATTGTATCACTGATGAAACACGTATAAAGCCAAAATCCGTTCTATTTCCACATTACTTTTTTTCCTTCTACAGCAACAGAAGCTGACCTAAAATGATTTTCCTTTCTGAAACCAAATGCAGAGAGTGGGCGGTGCTGTAAATACAGGCTTTTCAGACATCTTTAAAAAAAAAAAAAAAAGAATGGAACAAAAAGAAATTTAAGTCATTAATGGAAACTTTACACAAGACCCAATTCTGCAAACACTTACGCAACTGAGTAACTTCACACACATAAATAATCTGCTTAAGTCCAATGGGGCTACTCTTATTTTCAAAACTACCCATACTTATTAAGTGTGAGTAGAATCATGACACAATAGATTTAACAAAAAATGAAATCAAGAGATTTCACTGTGAAGCTGGAAAACTTCTTCCAAAAAGGCAGTACTCAAAACACTTTATCAAATTCTACTCATCTGCTCTAAGCAAAAATACTTATAATACTTAGAATTATTTGAGACCAAACCTGAAATTTCCCAAATGATGTGCAAATCCTTTTAAAACAGTTAATTGGCTCTGGAGATACTAACTAGGTTACTAATTTTGGCAAACACTTTTCACACCTCAGGTATCTCTACAAGCCATTGTGTTTAAGTGCTTAACAAGGAAAGCTTGCTTTTTAAAGTGCTTATTACTGCATTTCCCTTTGACTGCCATGGGATTTCCAAGTACTCAGCTCTTCTGAGTAAGGGAATACTTAATACCAGGACATAGGAGTGCAAATAAAGAAATCTCTAATTAGGTCATCCAGAGTTTACAGTTTTTACCTGAATAACTAATTTTTGCATTGCTCTAAAGATGATAAACTGTCACATACCAAAAAAAAAAAAAAAAACAACAACCAAACAAAACCAAACCCCTAGAAATTACAACACAAAGTATAAGCCCTTTCTATGAGGACGCTAATAAAAGACTGGAGCTTTGATCTTCTTTTGAACAATCACTCATACAGTGGCAGAAATATCCTTAACCCTCCAAAATATATTCAGCCGACACTACAAGATGCCAGTGCTTTCTCAGTGAGCATTAAATAGAGGATGACTTCACATGAGAAGTCCTTTAATCCTTTGTGTATTATTTTGTTGTCTAACCACATAGCAAAAAACCTTCCTGTTGTACTTCTCCCTGGATCTGTGGACAGCATTCTATACAACCTGGATGCAATAAGCTGCAGTTCATTTTTCAAGTGTAGAATCAATATTCTGAAGTGGCAATCTGGGTGGGTTTTCTTCCCCTTGTACAAATGCTTGTAACTATTACTGAATCATTTCTCATCTGCTATCTTGCATAACGCCAGCATTTGCTCTTTCAACTTTTGCCTTTGTTTCTGTTGCATCTCCACTTTCAGAACCTGCTTCGAAACTCATTTTGGAGGCATTTAGTCATAGCAGAGTGGTACAGTGACTTCCTTGGAATGCTCACTTCATGCTACATTAAACAAAAAAACAAACAAAAGCACACTAAACATATTAAAAAAAAAAAATCACTTCCTGATACTTTCATTGTTTTTTTTTTTCTCCCAAATTTTAGGGTGTTAGTGACTCAGCTCCCAAATGAAACTGATGCTGAAAAGCTGTCAGGAAACTATATCTTGCAAGTTACTAAGTGTTGCAAATGTTTATGTTGTAATTTAGAGAAATTACCTGTTACCAATACTTCCACTGTCTCAATCACGGATTTCCTAACGTAACACACCCATAACCAAAAGACAGATCAATAAGCGTCTGATAATCCCCAAACATAAATTGCCCATTTATAGTATTGATCAGCAGCTTTTTTTACACGTGCAATAGTTCGAGGGAATAACAGGCACTTGGCAGTATCAACACTACGCTGACAGAAAGAGAAACTGGCTGGCACTTGTGCAACATCATGTCAGTATATACCACGTCCATCAAACACTGACAGTTTGGCAGATCAGACGCTCTCTGCCATCATGTCATAATTACTTCAATTTACTTCTCAGCAGCACCCAAGGGCTGCGATTTCATCAGCTATCCAAGTCTCTTCTCTTCAAGAACAAGACTCTTGCTTTTACATCCTTGACAGCTTCATATATTCCTTTAAAGGTTCCTAGTAGGCATAACCAGACAAGTAAGAAACACAAAGCTGTTAACTGGTTTCCTCATAATTTATACGAATAACTTAAGTTTTATTTAGCAACTAAAATTGCATGCTCAAAATTCAAACAGCAGCAAGTTTCAAGTACTGAAAAACAATCAGAAGAAATAAACCCCGTAAAACTCACTGGGGTAGCAAGTTTCACAAGCCCAGGGTTGACAGGGCTGCCTACACTTCTAACTGAAGTCTAAGACACTATGAAGTCTAAGACACTAGCATTCAACATCCAGAAAAGTGCTACCATTCACCAAGAGGAGGCAAAAGCAGCTTTAACTGAGGATAGGCTGCAGCACAGAGATGAAGCCTGATGTTCGCTCCTCTCTACCCATGAGTGGAGAAAAGCACAGGCAGCAACATGCTTTCAAGTGGCAGCAGTGGGGAAAAAACATACACCACTGCATTAGGTCACTAAGACACCATCAGCAACCTGGAGAAACTCAGGTATTTCCTCACAATTAGTCAGATGCGGCAACAGGAGGAATGACTACGTCAATCAACAGTTGGAATGAAACTGCTGTTTGAGTTTTGTCATAAAAATGTTACAGGTTTCTTAACTTCACTACACCAGTATTTTTAACTAGACAGGTACTTTTTTTCCCTTTCCACCTTCCAACTCCCTCAGGCCTTCTCTGCTGGCCAAAATGACTTAAATACTTTACATGGTCTTGAGTAGAACAGTTGGAATCTTTTCCTTTAAAACTTAATGAGTGGAACAAAAATGTGCATCAAACCTATTCTTTTAAAAGAACAGAGAGACTCAGAATTGAGAACTCAAACATGGGTTTCTGTACGCGATTCTGTTTGCCACAGGAAACATTTTGTTCTTGTAGAGCACAGGCAGCTAGACCTATGCTTCTGGTGAACTGTAGATAGAAAAACATACCCATCTGAAAGTGAAGACAGGAGTGAGGAGGCAGGCTTTCCACAGAGGACTTCAAAGCACTCCCCAAAACAAGATCTCTCAACTCAAACAAAAATATCTCAACGATTCCACTACAGGTGAGCCACCACCTCCAGGCTATATCCCTGGCCTCATGCGTCCACCTCTTCCACCCCGTCCTTCCACCAGGGCTCTACCCTCCACTGTATGGCCACTACAACAAAGACAGACACCGTGCCATGAGGGACAGGAGCTCTTTCTTATGGGATTTGGTTGCTTAAGAAGCCTAGCCCATTGGGCTTGAAAAGATAAGAGACCCATACAGCATGAGGCAGAACTCCCATGTTGTTGTGTCAGCATAAAGCAAACTACGCTTTCACTGTAGTTTGTACCACTGCAATGGTTATATCCTGTGCACAGGGCAAAAAAATAATAGCTTGATTTTATCTTCAATTTTTATTTAAAAAAATAAAACAACTTCTCATTCACCTAATACCTTTTAAAAATGAAGTAACAAAAAACAATCCTAAAGCAAAGTTTATATAAGCTACCTAGCTTACACCACAGTAAGTGACTGTTATATAAATACAGAGCACTTACATCTTAACTCCTCTGCTTTGTGAGACAGATCTTGTTAATCTGAAGTAGTATGCAAACTCTGTTTGTTATGCCGCAAAACCTCTCCAGATTATTAAATTAATAAGATCAGGTACTGTACGACCTAGCTCAAACACGCCAACGCCTGCTACACTGCTGGATGCCTCACCTGTCAGTAACCACAGGACGAGTAACCAAGCACAGGACAATCAAACCTGACTGCACCCTGGTGACTGCATCAACTCTGTCTTACCACATTTTAGCATACTTGCCCATTGCCACATCCAAACCAAATCCCTTCCTCCTCACCCTTGAAGAGTTTGATAGCACATCTCGTGTGTTAATGATGTCTCTCAGCTGACCTGGTTTTCACACTTATCAGTGTCACAACCACCAAAAAAAAAAAAAAAAAAGAAACCACAAACAATGCATAGGGATTAAAACCAAACAAAACCAAAAAAAACCACATTTCTCAATACTGACTCAGCCATTCCATACCAACCTTTCCTGAAAGGAGGGGTACAGCAGGCTGAGGAACCCACCTGCCCCAGGATGTCTTCTTAAGGTCACCTCTCCACCACCAACAGTCATAATGAAAGGCCATCCCTATGCCCAAGCACATATACTATGTACTGTTGTGTTTAAAAAAGACAAAGAAAACCCCTGCATCTCTACTTTTGGCTGGGCAAGAAGGTATATTTTTTGCTCTCCGAAAATGACCTTGGATTTTGAACTTCGCTTTCGAAGCCGTTTAAAGTTTTTCTCGTTTTACACAGTGGAGAAGATTCCATGTCCATTTGTGTCTCCAGATACTAATAACACGATCCAGTGAATACACCAGTCTTGCTTACAAGCTTAATATTTGCACGTTCCTAATGAGACCACACAACTAAGTAAAACTGCTCAAAGTAGAAAGTTTCAGACAAAATGGGTATATCCGACATTGCAGAGAGCACTTCCTTAAAAACGTTAAAATACCATTTTGGTTTACCCCAAACATTTTAAACTTGCAATATGATGTCCTTGACCAGGAACATTCTAAACCCAATGTTTCATATTAAACTTAATCACCTCCCCCCAGATAAACCCAGTGTTGATATACATTTTGTAAAATTTATGCAGTGTTAATGAGAAAGAGGTTTTTTGTTGTTTTGTTTTGTTGTTGGTTGTTTTTTTTTTTAAGGAGAGTAAATAATTCTCACTGATTTCTTTGCCTTGGAACCTTACAGCCACACACCAGAGAAGAGTCGTCTTCGCAGTGACACCTGCAATGACTCCCTCCAAGCACATATGCAAGCAGGCAGTGTCAAAACATGCTTCCTGAAGTGATGCCTGAGAGAAGTTTTTGGCCAGAAGACATCCGTATAGGACTTGCAACACGAAAACTTGTGGAGGGGAGCGGCAACATGCTACCCTGCCCAACCGCTCCAGCTGTCACAACGGGGCATGTGGAGCAACCAGGCAAGAATATCTCACCTATGCTATGTCAGCACTGCATTTATTAGGTTGTTTTTCATTTATGCAAGTCAGTATTTTAGCTTTCCTAAATCTTCTTTCATGTTCTCCCCACTGCTTTGAGAAAAATCCACAGGAACAAATGTTCCCACCTGCTCCTTCAGTTCCTGACTTTGCACCTGCAGCTTTGCCGTCCTTCAGGCACCTGGGTGGAAGCATCAGCTGGGACCTGAGCCCCCGACCTGCAGCACCTTGCAGCAGGGCTATCCTGCACACTGGGATTGCATTATGTACCCAATGAGGCTTTTAAATCATCCTGATGGTGACAGCCTCCCTTAGGATAACCTCACTGCTGTCATTTGGGCTACCTCAGACCTCTCTGACTGAGCATAATAAATTACAGATGACTTGGGAAGAGTACCAAGCGCCTCAAGGTCTTGAAAAACACAGCTAGTGGGGAGCTGTAGGGATCCTGACACTTTATAGATATGAAAACTACATCTGAGATCAAGTGCTAAATCTAGTGCTCAGGGCTACTGCGGATCCATGACACTTCCAGGAGGACTCTAAATCCATAAACTTATGGATGGATGACACACATTATGCCAATACATTAATACAGCAGTTTCAAGCAGCAGACAAACTGTTCCTCCTGCCACTTACCATAAACTACCTACTTTTAACACTCTAGTTAGAAACATTTCAAACAGCAGTACTGATTGCAAAGCAATTATTTGAGCTCCAAAATTAGGCAATACTGAATCATTAATTGCCTCTGAAACTAAACCCCCAGTTGTATAGACTGACCCACATGAGCGAATCTTTGCAGTCAGTTCAATAGACTTCCAAAGGGCCATTAGCATCTGCCTACATGGATCAGCTTGCTAGACCAAGGATGAGTGTTAAATTACAAGCTTTGTACTCATGGCAAGTATGTTGATTAAATAAATAAATAAATATAAATCAATTTTGTTACTGGTAGCATGGCAACCCCACGCAAAAACTTCAAAACCTATTTTCATTTTGAACTCACTCTAATATTAGTTAAAAATATCAAATCAACAGCATCCTTTAATGTTTAACCAAACAGCTACATTTGTCCCTGGTTAAACTCTGCCAACACTGGAAAAGAACCAGAGATTAATTTGGTTGAATGAATTTGGCTTTTAACCTAGACAATAAAATTTACTAGTATGAGAGCTTAAATCCCAACTGGCAATGTAAGGATGCCTTAGGGTACATTCTAGTTCTTGCCAACACCATATATCCACCTTTGTAGCTTTAAAATAAATCTCTGACTTTTGTTTCCACATGCAAAGGCATATACCATGTTTATACTACATTAAAAACAAACAAACAAACAACAACAACAAAAACACAATTACTTGCAAGGGTTAATAATATGACGCTTGCTAATACATAACCTCAAAACTATAGAGGACTACAAATAACCTACTTCTGCAAAACTACAAGTAGAAGAAGCTAAAAAAAAAAAAAAGAAAAAAAAAATGAAATTTGCTCTTTATCAATATAAAAGAAGCAGAAATACCGAACATCTACAGGATTCTGAATTCGCTCCATTAAATTGCATTATGTTTGGCATTAAGTTCATCTACACTTACTGCTATTCCAGCTATCAAAAACTTTTTTTTAACAGTGCTTAGCTGGGTGTCTTCTGTCATTTGAGGAACTACAGAAAACAATGTTTCTAAAGCCATCATCATGACAATATTGCCTTCATTTTCCCTTTACCCAACAAGTCATGTACCATTTTCTGTTAACAACTGACCTCTTATTTAAACAAATATATTCAAAGCATGCAGGTCTACGTCCTGTATGCACAGAGGACCAAACTGGCCTGACCTACACCCCTGAATTCTCCATGTTGGTGGGTAGAGACGCCAAAGAGTTGAGGAGAATTCAAGCCTACAGTGTCATGCAGGAGGCAAGGGGACAGAAGTGCACTGTCATAAATACAAAATGTTCTACATCGTTATGTGTGGCCAAAGAGGCACTTGTACCTACAAGACTGCAGGTATTCTGTTTGCATGACTTTAAACAGATGGCCAGCAAAAATAACAGATATGAAACCAACAATTTCATATTTTTCAAGTCCTGGCCTGATAACACCAACATTTTTTTTTTAAATTTTTGTCTGTGTGTGTGCCCAGGCAATGCCAAGCTTAGGATGACTAAGTCATAATATAACCCTATTTGGCCAAGCTGGGCAACCATTGCTAACACTGGCAAACTCCTACTCACAAGAAAGTGCCTCTCAAGTCGGCAAGATTCCTCAGATGAGTAAGAAGTGCTCACTGATGTCAGTAAAGATTATCCAGTGAGGGCTTTGAAGGTGTTATTTTGTCCTGGTGTGCGCGTGTGCACACGTACAGGAGCAGACATGACTCCCTAAAAGCCATGAATTCATCATCAACCTACAAGGCAGTATGGGTTACAAAAAAAGTTGTCAGAAAGTGAGATAAATGATCCTATGCCATGACTTCAAGGTAGGAATAACCTTGGTGTAGGCTGTACCTACCAATACCAGGATTAACATGACTCAGGGAGAACAGGGCTAAGTAAAGTACGCAGAGGAACGAGACAAATGCCATGAGTATACCTCCTTCTGCTAGACCAGCTCCCTGCCATCCTGCTACACTTTCTATGCCACAGTGCATATTCAGCACACCTAAAGCCAAGCTCTAGTCTCACATATGGTGATGTAAATTTAAATTAATGTGATTTAAGTCGCTGGAGGAACACCATCGAAATGCACAGCAACTGAGCTGTGTCTTAGTCTCTGGGGTCACACTCATGCAACGTCCTAAAGTGGTGGAATTTGTATCATTTTCTGACCACTGCCTAGAAGAAATTACAATGCCACTTACACGTCCACGGGATGTGGCACAGCTTCACTCCCAGCTGCACTGGTCAGGAAGTACATAAAAGTAAGCTTTGTATCTGTGCATGTGCCATGCAGCTCTTACTAACAGGTTGAATTATCAAACCCAAAAAGTTGCTGCTGCTGTTTGCAAAAGCACAATTTCTCTGCAGTGAAAGTAAAGTCCATAAACAATACCCCAAGGGGCAGAGCTGTACTCACAGGGGCATACCCGTAGTACACGGCCTGCCAAACTTTTTCCTCGTTGGTCACTCTCATCTCCTGTGTGACTTTTCACTGTCATCTTTTCACTACTATCTCTCTACAACAGACACAAAGAGGGAGGGCTAAAGAACCACCCTCATTTTCCAGATAGCTGTCAGGTTAATTTCTGGGATGATCCCAGGATGGTGGCATTGACCACATTTCTAGGCACCCATAGAGTGATGCAGACCCAGAGCCCCATGGTGCTGTTTTCCTGCAAGCCTGGGGCAGGACCAACTCCTGCAAAGAAACCAGCTGAGTTTGGAGGAGAGCAGAAAACATTTCCACAGCATCACCACACAGGCAGCTGACAGTACCAGGAAGACTGTGGCCAATTTTTTGCCTTGTATTGTGTATACCCATTCAAACACCAGATGAGGATCAAACACTGAGGTTGGCTTCTCCACACTCTAGTAAAAGGCACAGTAAATTCAATTCTAATAGCTTATTATTGCAAAGAGGGCTGTGATAATTAACAGACATTTATTAGCATTTAATTTGACAGCAGATATGCTTTGGAGAACTTTTAATGATCCATTAATGGATCCATACAACCACATGTACACAGAGAAGATAAAATCAAGTCCTGGAACTTATTCTTACAGTGTGTTTGTACATATCCCAGGACAGCAGCAACAGATCATCATTGCTACTGGGTGCCACCATAAGACAACAGCTTATAATTATACTCTCTTGATAAGTCATAATCTTCTGTAAGCCTAAACCGCTGACTTTGTGTCAGATAAAAACAGATGCCTAGTGTGTTCCAACACGCCTTTACCTGACCATCATGTGGTTAGATTTGGAGGATGACTGTTAGTAAAAGGAAGTTATCAAAACCAAAGAAGCCTGGAAAAAGGAACTGCTGCAAGTCCTCACTTTATCCCTTTTATAATGCTAAAAACATAAAGTTACTACTACTTTTTAAGAGACCAGAAATGTTATACCCAGCACATTCTTTGCAAAAGTAATCCGAGTTAAGGTTGTAGCAGTAAAAGTCACATCTAGAAAATGTACTTTCAGGACAGATTCATCACAGTATTGACAGAAAAGACGGAAGATGAATAACAGACTTCCCAAGTACTTATTTTTTAATGGCTGGTTTTGCTGACACACACCTTTCACAAACCTAGCTAGTCCTAACAAATTCTATTCATTCACAGCAATTTCTTTGTTTCCTTTTTTAAGGAAGTTTGCTACCAGTGCTAAAAATTAATCAGCCTTAGGTGGCTGTTAGCATCTCGCCTGATATCCTCCCAACTCTTCTGTGCCAAGAGCCTGGTTTCTCAGCATAGCTTCGTCCTTCTCACGGGCCCCTTGCAACACTCAGATTGCTCCCATTTTCATCCTGAACGCAAACCTGCTCCACTTCATATTTCTCCTCCAAAAACTCTCATGCTCAGCATGCCATATCCACCCACTCATCCCAAGTCTCTGCCACCTTCAGGTTTTGAATGGTGACACCAGCTCAAGTTCAGAAGCGTGCAGCAGTTGATAAAAGGAAACAGCAGAGCCAAGTATATCTGAGGGACAGGAGACAGGAAAAGGGTCTTCAATAAACGGGAGATTTGTGCAGTAGAAACCAAGTCTTAACTCTTAACTTCTTAACACAGAAGAAAAATTGACTTACCTCACGCACTTGCAAGCACATGTGCTCAGCCAACCTTCTCTTCTCTGCTTAACATTATTCTCCACAATCCCCACGACCACTCTAGTATTTCCCAGGACCCCCGGTGATGAAGCAGAACCACTCATGCTGGACACCAGACAAAACACCAGCTCCTCACTCCCTGTCTTCCTCTCCTCCAGCTTTTACTGCAGCTTCTGCCTGTATCAGCTCTTCACTGCCTCTAAGCAAAGAGACCGAAGCTGACGCCAGCCATGAAACGGCTGAGAGACCTTTACAGGTGAACCACCTCCTATTGGCATAGCTCCGCTATCCCAAACACAAGGTGTAATTACCTTACTCGTGGGTGGAATTACACAAGGAGTAATTCTGGTTATCTGGTCTTCAATAAACTTCACAGAGCTGCTGTAAGACTCCACAAGAAAACTTGAGTCATCCTAGTCAAAATCCATTAGACCCTAATGGCATGGAAGGAAAGTAGGAAAGATGATGTGTGAAGAGCACCTTTATTACTTCTCCACAAAATTTTTTTTTTCTCCTGAGCAATGGGGGCTTTTTTTCCTGTGCAGGGGAAATACCAACTCAGAGAGTAGTGTTCCCAACCCTACTGAGCCAGCAGGACTAGTGAAGGCTCCCAACACTGCAGAGTAACCTGCACTGGCTCTGCACAATCAACTGCAAGAGACTCAAACTTCACGCAAACTTCCTGACGCTGACGCTGCCCTGGGCTGCTCATCCTTTGCCAAGTCCCTTATGCTCTCTCTCCCACCCTCCAGGAGCACAAAACTCACAGAAGAGCCACATTTAGCAGGTAAACATCTGTCTTACTCTCCAGTCCAGGTAATACAAGTCTTGATCCTTGGACACCAATCCCAGAGCCTGCAGGAGGCTTGGACAAGCTTTCTGTAAGGGCAGAAGATGACCTAGTCTTTAGAAGGGTATGGAACTGGCCTGGTCTCCTCTATCTCAAGAACCTATTTTCTTCCCTTTTACCAGCCTGCCAAACTGGTCAGTCCCTAGTGGATTCATCTTTAGCTAGTATCTTCTACTCCACTATCAAACCAGAGCAGCATTCCTCTTCTTAAAGTTTTTGTTGTTCTCCCGCTTATTTTCTGTCAGAGCCAAGGACACAAAAACACTTATGAGTCTCTCCACCAATTTGTGCAGTGCTCCAAATCTAGCTAGAAAGTTGCAGAAATCTTCACCTGTCATTTCATTGCATTTCACTTGGCAAGTACTGAAAAGCCAAATAAATGTCACTAGGGTTAGCTCAAGCTGTACACCAGCACAAGGTAGCAAAGAATGTGGAACTCACAGCATCTCCTGAGCTAGACAGCAGAAAGTAAGAGTAATATCTAAAGGGCTCCATCATGGCTCTCATCTTTTTATGAGAATTCAGGGGGAATGCCTCAGCTTGCAAGTCTATCCCTAATGCAGAGACAAACACGTGACCTGTAATATACAGGTGGGAGTTTAAATGATTTTATTATGCAGGGGTACACACAGTTTGTTCGCAAGTTAGAACAAGACACACAGATGCCATCAGTCTACTGTATAGACTGCACATCATATACATTGTCATGACGAAAAAATGCCCTAAGGTTCTGCTCCAGAAGATAGAACAGCAGGCAACTCAGCAACAGGCATTTAAAATTTAGTGTTTAGTGTCCTGCACGAATTTCACAGATAACTTTATGGCTTTTGCTCAATTTTTCAGACTGTTGACAAGC
This sequence comes from Lophotriccus pileatus, assembly GCA_035583135.1. NCBI lineage: Eukaryota > Metazoa > Chordata > Aves > Passeriformes > Tyrannidae > Lophotriccus > Lophotriccus pileatus. The sequence goes on along the minus strand of JAWWES010000081.1, from coordinate 91,922,176 downwards.
CAACCCACCCTTTTTACAATACCCAGGCTCCTTAGAAGTCTATTCCAGAGTATAAAAATGCGGCGGGGAAAGGCTGCCCACAGTCTAGAAACAACTTCTGAGCTCTAGACACACTTCTTTTAAGTGCATGAAACTCTGAAGTGAAATATTAGCAATCCTCGCCTTTTGCACTGCTTACTTTTGTGATGGCAACCTATAATCCCTAATCAACCTAGAAAATAAATGACCGATAAACCAATCTGCTTGTAACCCCATTAACAGATTCTGGCTTCAGTATCAACAGGGTAATTTGCTGAGACTATTTTTAATCCCGACTGCTAAACCATTAATCCCACAATTTCCACATAGTATTTCCATCACCACCCCCAAATTTACCAACAATTTTGCAACTCATTATAAAGCAGATAAATAAATAACATTTGCAAATATACACCTCCTGGCACTGGAGAACTGAGAGACTCCGATTACTCGGCTGATCCCGTTAAAGCCATTACTTTCTAATTGGAAGGAGTCATTCAGAAGCAAAGCTGTGTGTCTGGCATGTCACTTGACACCTGGTATGTACCACTCATGATAAGATGAACTCTCCAATATGCTTGCCACAACAAGAATAAGTGGGTTATTTCATCATACCACCAATAGTTACAGCTCTCTACTAAAATCTGTTCCAAGTTAATGGGACCAAGGTTATCAACATAAATTGTCATGTTTTCTCAAACTGGCATTAAAAGATTCTCCAACCATCATTATTAATGTCAATATAAATTATGCATTGAAGATAACAGCATTCATTACAGAGGTAAAATTTACCTGGAGGGAAAGAAAAAAAGAGACAAGCAGAGCAAATCTAATTAAAGTAAGTATTTATAGGTTTTGTACAGCTTTCTTCTATAGTTACGAACACACGTCTCTAAAAAGGGTCTTAAAGTAAGCATTCACAGAGCCATCAAAAACAGTACCAAGAAAGCATTGTGTTAATCAGCCAAAGGTACAGTTACACACTGAATGTTGCAAAGGGACTGATGTGATAATACACAAGACTGGTAGTTTATCCAAGGAAGTATCAATGTGCTAGCACAACAATCTGGAAGACAGACCCTTGGATTCACGTAAGCAGTTACATACAGGAGGAAAGGCTGTATTTAGTGTCGGAAGGGTGGTGTTTAATGCTCCTTTCAACTTCTATAAATTACAACGTCAGCCATTCCTAATTGGTATACATTAGCATTCAAACACCACGTTGAAATTAGAAGCTTAGCAGTTTTTCAGTACACTTATAGACACTTCACACAAACACATGAATAACCTTGTTGAAATATTTTAGAATTTCAAGGTTAAAAGAAAAGACTTTAAGAGACAGATGGTGAGGAACTGGTACCTCACTGAGGAGCGCCACCGACTTCTGAAAGTTCTCACGCGACACACCGTATGGGGCTAACTCCTATTTACTGTGCACCTCAGGACCTCAGAGTATTGAGCCTCACCTCCTAAAACCCTGAAGATATGCATAGCTAGGATGGCACAGGGTCAAAAGAGCCTAAAAATACAACTCCCAGGGGCTCCGAATCCAAAGGGAAAATAAGATATCTTATTTCCCTAATTGCACAGTTTAAGTCAATCCTTAAGCCGCCTGATTCATGGTTTTATCATACTTGTGGCTGCCAATAATGGTACCAGCTCACCAATACAGGTGCCTCCCAGTCTACTGCGAAGGAAGCCAGAAAGCATCCATTAAAATAGACAACTAAGCAACCTCTGTGTGAAGGGAGCGTGGGGGGGTGGGGAGGGGGGAGAAAGTCTTTGCAAGCACATACTCAACCATCAAAGGAGCAGCTCTAGTTTCAGCCAGCAGAGACTGTAACACCTCGCCCCGCAATCCTTTACAACACACTGTGTCACTGGCTATTGTTCATAACTCTTCCTGCAAACCATTTCAACATTCAGAGACCAACTATGTCTTAAGGAAATTATTTCAGAAGGGAAAAATATTGCTTACTCGTGAACCTGGTATCACTGTAACAATGAGGCAAAACAGCTAAAGACAATTACATTGCACAATCCTAAATGCATCATTTATTGTACTAGATTTCAGAAAAAGAACATTCTAAAACACTGAAATAAATCAGAGCATAAATGTGACTTGTTGTCGGCTCATACAATATGGGTTAAATGCTACCATATGGTGAGTGCACACACGTTACCCTTTTAAAAACAAAGAACAGGCTAATCTCATTCCCAAATCTATTTTTAAATAAATAAACGCGATTATTTTAAAATTAGGCTACAATTGTGACTAAAACACCTCAATTTCCACCAGTCCCTCTCCCTCTTTCTTTACTGAAAACTAACACCACTTCATTGCTCACCATCTTTTTTTAAAAGACAAGGAAAAATTACTATTCAGTCAGCTTCACTCCCGTAATAAGCCAACACAAGCATTTCTATGCAGTGTAAAAATAGTGACAAGCCAACTCACCGTTCTTCCTTTATTATACCTGCCGGAAAAGCAAAGCATGCGTGCGTGCGTGTGTGTGTGTCTGTGCAATACGTTAAAACTCACTGACATACGATCCGGTTTTCAGCACACACTCCCAACAGGACCTGCCCGATAGACAGAGCTCTCGTTTTCTCTGCACCCCCCCAGCATGTACTGAGAAACACAGTTTCGGTATACTCCCAGCCAAAAAAGAACAAAAAAAAAAAAAAGGACCAAAGGAAACACGTATGAAATACACACAGTGTAGCTGGAACGGATGCTGTTGGTTTGAAAATTGTCTGTCTAGCCTCTGTGCTGAGTATTTGTTTTTATCATTATACTACAAATGAAACATGTCAGGAGTCTAAAAATAGCTACAAATTGTAATTACATATGCTTTGTAGTTTCTCTTATACTTTGAAAAGAAGATTAAAAGCTAGATCATTTTAGAAACCGGCCTTAAAGATTTGGGGAGCCACAGAATTCTTGTACTTTGCAATTTGGAGCACACTGCTGGAAAACATTTCCTTTGGGACATAAATATGACAGCCCCAACATGGAGAAGCCAGCTCCCAACACCATACAGTGAGATGGCAGGGAAGAGTAGACAAAGAAAAAAGTAATTTCTTAGAGATTCTAAGAGTGCCCTGATTACGGATGTAATACTATAAGCTTTAATTAGGAGCTAAGTGCTGTGTGCTAAATTCACCCCCACACACAGCACTGTATATCCAGAGTCACCCTACCAAGTTACCTTGGGTTTATGATGACTGTACAACAGCAATGCCAGGCCTACAGCTTCTGCAACAGCCCTTAATGAAATGCAGATTTTGTTGAACAAGCGTTAAGCTACGCAATATCCTGCTGATACAAATTAAGTTCTTCCCCATAAGCAATGACTTAAATAAAAGGTTACCTAAAAATTAATTTTACGTAGTCATCAGAAGGTGATTCAAGCACTCTTGAATCTTCAGTAAAGAGCCTCTGTTCCTCCATGACATAAAACACTTTAGACCAGAGTCTCCAGCAGCCCCTGTCCCAGTGTCCCTGCAGTGGGCACTACGTGCAACGTTAGCTCACAACTTGGGAGCAGTAATCAAACAACTTATTTTACAGCAGCTATGTGCTTACTCCTATTATACCTGCTAGAAATTATTAGGCAATAAATAGTTTGGTAGCAACTTAAGAGATGCAAGTATTGTCCATCCAAACACTAATTTAATCTCAGAACACATGCTTAATGCCCCAAGTCCGTTTGCATAAGCGCTGTTGCCGTAATACAGTTTCAGGAACACAAGGAGAAACTGCTAACACGAAGTGTGTAACAACGCTGATGCGCCTCTATAGATAACCGAGATGTAAACAACATCAAAAAACGAACAACCAGCATTGAGTAATCATCACATTAAAAAAAAAAAAAAAAAAAAAGAAAAAAAAAACCAACACAACAGAGCTCACTAGCCTCAAACGGCTAAGCAGGTTCAGCAGATCAAGAGACCGAACATTTGCTGACTAACAGTTAGGTAATGAAAGTAAACATTTGCAATGAAGTCATCATCCTAATGAAAGCCATGGCAGTGTTAACTACCTGGACCATAATCCACTAGAAGGTCTTAATGCAGGCTCACTAACATAATATTTACTAGAATCACTCCAGCTGGAAAAGGAAAGGAAGTTTCATTTACTTTTAATGTAGAAGTGACAATCAAGAAATACTGCTATCTGTTAAGCTGTTCTAACTCCCAAGTACTGTACTGGGGACACCCAGAGAGTTTCTGTGCAGTTACAATGGGTAAATGAACAACAGAACTTTGCCTTCAGTGTCTTGAGTCAGAACAGCTTTATCCTAGCACGGAAGTGTATAAATATTTGCAGCATGTAAGATGTCTGCTTTGAAAAAACAATGTTCCTGTAAGTTTCAAATATTTGTATTGCAAATAACTAATCAAATAAATGGGACTCTTTTATTTTCCTGGGGGTTTTTTTTGTTGGTTTTTTTTTTTTTTTTTTGCCACACTGTGATGAGGTATCTGAATTAAGTTTATGGCTACAGAAAAAAACAAATGACCATAGTAAGTTTTAGTGGATTAACTGATGATATAACTAAGGATTTCAGATTGGCATACAGAAACTGTAATTCCACCCAGAATTACCCTCATGCCACTCCCAGTAGGCAATGGGAGTGGTGAGAGTGCTTATTAGGGGGCAGCACTGGGTTCACAAGCAACAAGTCAATTTACAGGACAGTTGTACATGCTTTTACCCAACTGAGGAATATCACACTTTTATGAAAAACAGTACTAAGTCCATTTCCCTCTTCTGTGCAGAAGTCAAATGCTCATTTAGGCTTAAAAGGTATGTATCTACAAATTCATGCTTGTGTCTCAAAAACTTAAACAAGCACATTTTCTTGCAAAATTTGCAAGCTTGGACAAGTTGCTTCCTGCAGAACGCAATCACTCTGCATTTCAGCTTTCTATTTTGATGACTTTAAGAAACAGTATAGTCAAATCCAGATTTCCAATTTAAGTACACATGTACAGACTTCATCACTAGTCTCACAAAATCTTAGCCATTGGATCATTTTGCATACTGCATGTAATCCCAAAGAAATCCTGGAAGTTCTTGGCACAAATCTAAGTCTTCACGGAAGTGAGGCCTTCAAAGCTGACAGGTTTTGGATCATACTAAATATAGATGGCCTTCATTATATGCGACCTCAGCATAAAACTCACCACTTAGGATCACATATAACTACAGATAACTGTTGACATCACCTGCACACAAAGGCTGTAACAAAAAAATCCAAATATCCAAACTGCCCAAAGTTTGCAAGAGTTGGTGACTACATAATTTCTGTGAGGATACCCTTCCAGGCCCCCTTTTATACAAGCACCCACAGCAGGGTGCATTTCAAAGATAACTCCTTTTTCAGTCAACTGAAGCCAAGGACATAGCTTCTTGAGGGGATTTGTAAAGTGTTAAGACATAAACACCCTCCCTTGCTAAAATGAGGGATCTATTCAATAGGCATAGATTCAGAATGGTGGCACAATCATTTTCAACCCCTTCAGTGAATATTTTTGTACTGATAATTGCTATTGTTAAATCTTGGTGACGGCACAATACTATGACCAACTAAAAATCTTATGATGAACCTAAATTTTTAAAGCAAAGACATTAGTCACTGTCACAGGGAAACTTTAATCTACCAAAGTTGAATGTCACTCCTGTTGCTCCATTCCAGGCAGACACAGTTACTGAGGTCACTTGCAAACAGCAGTAGGCAGATTTCACCCTAGTGATGTAAACTGTTTTCTTTCCTAGGATGCACAGAGAGGTAGTAGTTCACCAAGGGACTGTATGCAGCTCTTGATGCACACTGTCTCATACAGCAACTTAGAAGGTTGTGCTGAGCTTAGACAGGGGCCAGAGACCACTCCTCCCTTTAAACATGTTTTAGACCATTCTTTAGGACAATTGTTATTCTCACTGATGCTTTATTTTTTCTTTTTTTTTTCCCCCCTCCTGTAGGCATTACCTTTGCATACTAAACTGAACAATTTAGGGGGAGGGTATAATGCCCTATTGTTCACACAGACCACACAGCACTTATCACTAACTAGATGTCACTTCAACACCACTCAGTTTTATAGGAACTAAAGGCTTGAAAACAAACCCCAGGCAAGAACTTCTAGAGATAGCTAAGAAACAGTTTATACCAGGAGCCAGTAAAGGTGTGCACACACCAGTAACACAGAGCTCCACAGAAATGACTTTATTATATAGAGCGCATTCAAGATGGCTATGGCAGCTACCCCTGCAAAACTAAAGATGTCTCCTGGTATAACCGCACCATGATACTAATTCCACCACCAGTCCTCCTACACAACTTCAACTTCCAGTTTCACCAGAGAGGAAGCTTCAAAAACCACTGAAGGTTGACAGGTGAGACAAAATGGGGTGCACAGAGCAGCACATGACCAAGCTGACTGTGGGTTTGCGTGACTGAGGTGAAGGACATGCTGGTGGGAAACAAAGCAGCAGCGTCCACTGAGAGACAACACATCCTGGCCAGCTGCTGCAGACAAAACTACCTGGGCAAAAGTATCAAAATACTCCCTACCTTGATGAAACTTCTGCTCCCATCACCACCACCCTCCCTGGCATTGCTCCCCCCAAAACACCAAACACCTCTTACAATACAGTTATTTTTGGCCCACTAGCAGCAGCCAGCCTGGCAGGCAAGCACAGGAGGGTTGTCGCTGCACCCAAGGCTCATCACCATCCGCACCTGCCTGTGGGACAGACCCTGCACCACAAACACGGGTGCCTGAGCGCACACACACACCTGCCTCAGTGAAGCCATCTCACACCCGGCAGGACCTACAGGCACACACGTGTGGCTCATGTGCAGCAATGCCATGTACCCCATCCCTGCCCTCCATGTGTTCATACACCCCCCTACCCTGCTTGCCACAACACCCTTCCCTGCCCTGCATGTACCTGTCCCGCATGCAGCAGCGTGCTCCCCAGTATGTACACACACACACTTCCCCCCTGCCCATCTACTTGCGAGGCTGATACGGGGCAGCTCCCGGTCACTGCCCTCCCTCAGGGTCATCATCCTCCTGCTTGGTCCTGGACACACAGAGCCTTAACACACCCGCAGGAAAGCTATGGTCAAAAATCAGGATGCGCGCATCCTCCAAAATAAAACTCTAGGCTATCAACCTACCCACACGTCACACATGGGGATGAGGACACACGGGAAATCTGACACATCTTGAGAAAAACTCCCCCTCTCAAATCAACCCATATTATGCCATTCAGCTTTTGCTTAAAATTACGCGTTTCGCTTCCTTTTTTTTTTTTTTTTTTTTGGGGGGGGGAGAAGCCAACGAAATACACGGTTGCCAAGTCGAGTTAATGAAAAACCCTTTGGCTGTTAACTCATTTAGTGCAGCAAGCATGAAATAAAGTCCGTGGCACAGGGCCAAAGTGCAGCGGCCCTTTGCTGGGCGGGCTTCTGGGACCTCTCCCCGGCCACCGAGAAGCCAGCCCTGAGCACAGCGGTCAACCCACGGTTTTGAGGACAAAAATCTCTAGAAATTTGTGAATCCTCCTAAAAAAAAAAAAAAAAAAGAAAAGAAAATTAAAAGAAAAAAAAATACACGCAAAAATCAAAATATTGATGGCTCCGCCAGGCCCGAGGAGATATTTCGTCAAGGCAGTTTTGCACTCACTTCCAAAATAAGCCCGACCCCACCGCTGAGGAGGGAGGGGATCGGCGAGGGGACATCAACACCGAGGCTGGGTGTAAGGCGGGGGCACGGCGGCTCCCCGCCCCACCTCGCCGCGCCCTGACACCCCGGAGCCGAGCGGAGCGGAGCCGAGCGGGGCCGGGCCGGGCCGGGCCGGGCCGGGCCGGGCGGTGGCGGGGGGCGGGCCCGCGGGCTGGGGCCGCCCCGGCGGGGCGGGAACGCCGGCGGGCGGGGGCTCGGCTCGGCGTCCGTCCGGCCCCATTCCCCAACCTCCTCCACCGCCCCCCTCCCCGCACCGCAGCACGCCCCGCGTCCCTCCCCGCCAAGGAAACTTCTGCGCTCGCAGGGAAAGAGTTCGGCTCCGCAGCCGGGGAGACGCCGGGTGCGAGCGGGGGGGCGGCGGGGAGCGCCCGGCGATGGGGAGCGAGGGGAGGAGGAAGAGGCGGCAAGAGAGTTGCGCCTCTCCCCAAAAAGAGACTTTGACCCCGCATCGCTCTCCGGCGGACCTCGAATTACATATTTTTGTCACAGGTCGGATCCTAACGCACGTCGACACAGCGTCTAATTTATGAACTCATCAGCCTAATTTCATTATTTAATCATGCGCCCAGCAATCGTGTTTCCTTAAGAAAGGACTGACCTATTTTTGGCTGGAGATAAACGATCATGTTAACAGATGTTAATCTTGTAATCTGTTTTTCCTGTAAGCACTTCGCATACCCACGTTTCAGACATTAAAAAAAAAATAAAAAAATCTTGCCCAAACGACTTGACGTCACGATTCAGTTCTTATTTAAAAAAAAAAAAAAATCTCGCAGTGGTTTCAAAGACATTAAATCTTTTTCACTTTATAAATGCTGATTTGTTCTGCCTCAACTCCCACAGGCTTTTATTTGCATTTCAAATTCCACAGGTTACACCAGTCGCCTTTTCAGAAAATGTAAACCAACAATAAGGCAGCAAATGGGGGGGGGGGGGGGGGGGAGGAGGGGAACCCTGCAACTGGATTAAATAAAGAACAGAATTAATGTTTCGAAAATAGTCCGAGCAAAATCATATTTGCACGTCCAATGTCCGAGCGCCTCCCCATCTATAGGGGTAGTGTAAAGGATAAGATGTGGGCACACACAATACGCATTCCCCAGAAGATCCCTGTCTGCTGCTGGGAGCTTATTAACGCTCCTAATAAATGGTGCTGACTCCAAACCGACACCTTTCGGCTTAAAACACAGGGTTTGTCTCCAGCAGTTAATTGCAGAGGTTAGCTGGTTTGAGGGGAAAAACAACGGCCGGCTGTCATGCTCCACACGCCTCCCCACACGTACTGCCAGTTTTAGCACCCCACCTTCTTCCCTCATAGCAAAGTTTACCCATCCAAACTTTCCTCAACTTGCCCAAGTGCTTAATTCGCATTAGGATCGCGACTCGGCGCTATGCTAATGATCACCGAAGATAGTAGCGGGGGAAGGGAGGGAGGGATGAGGAGGAGGAAAGCTTTTAGAGCACAAAATGTCTGGAACTGCATTATTTCTATTCTTCTTTTCTCTCTTTCTCTCCTTCCTTTCCTCCTCTCCACACCCCCCACACACACCCTTTTTTTTTTAACACGTACATTAGATTCCCTGCCTCCCTCCGCACCCCACCCGCATCAAACGAGCGATTTTTCCTCTTCTGGAAATAATCGCTACGGAGACATTGTCCTCCGAGCCCTCCTCGCTGTCTATATGTGAATAATTGTTTTCTCTGCCCGCCCACCCCCAACTTCCTTTGATAAACTGTGTACTTCTCTAACGGGGATCAAGCAGCGACCGACTCGCTACGGAACCGAGAGCGACTCAAAAAACAAGGGGGACACACACACGGACACAGCCCCACATCGGGCATTTCACGCACACGCTGAATCAATACTATTGGGGAGGGGCGGGGGGGAAACAACCCACTCTTATTAATTGAAGTGGCTACTGCGAGTTCGAAGACCCATCACCCACCTTCTTTAGCCGAAGCATTTTACTTTAAAGTGAGACAATTTGTTCTTTGTCTCTTAATGGATTAATATCGCAGTCCGCCCCCCCTCAACGCCCCTGACGGAGCGTACAAAGCCAAAAGGCTCCCGGAGCCCACAGGGCTCCCCCACCCCCCGGCACCACCACTGCAGTAAAACCGTCCTTCTCCTCCTCGCCAAACAGCGCAAAGTTACCATTTTGGAGCCGCTCCGATAACCGGGGGGACAGTCCCCGTACTTGGGGGGAGGCGTGAAGTTTTGGGGTTTTTTTTTATTTTTTTTTTTATTTTTTTTTCCCCATAGGGACGCATCCCGAGGACC
>JAWWES010000081.1:91875672-91911873 GCA_035583135.1 Lophotriccus pileatus | reverse complement strand
CGCCGCCGCGGCGTGGCCGGTGCGGGGCCCGCACGCACACGCCGACCACTATTGTCTCCGCGGAGCAAAGTTGGGGCGCGGGGTGCCGGTCGCCCCCGAGGGGCTGCGGGAGCGCGGGGCGGAGGGCGTTTGAGGAGGGCGGGCTCCGCGTTGTGCGGGCGCGGCGTGGCGCTTGTGGCGACCGCCGCCCCGGTTCCCACGTACCTCCTCCGCGGCGAAAGGTGCGTGCTGGAGTTGCCCCAGCTGCATTTCTATGGGAAAATTTATTTTTCCTTTTTTTTTTCTTCCCTTTTTTTTTTTTTTTTGGCGAATTCCACTGGTAAAATATTTATGGATCTATTGAAATGCGCAGAAACAACAACATTAAAGTCCTCAATCAAGATCAAAGAGGAATACTGTTCAACAGCCACGCTGGGGAAGTTGAAAGACCTCCGAACAAATCAATCTGCCATATGGCTTTAGGAAAAAAAAAAAAACAAGCAACAAAAAAGCTTCCCCCCCCGCCCGCCCCTCTACTCCTATGGCTGAAAAGTTCAGTTCTTTTTTTCCTGTCTGTTTGCGAAGCTCGGTTTAATCACGCCAAATCTGTGTGTGCCATAGGCGAGGGGAGTGTGTTTAGTCTATGGCTGGGAAGCCTAATTTAACGCTTGGTACTAGACATCAAGGGTGCGGATGGAGCCTTTTTATTTTTTTGTTTGTTTCTTTTTGTCTCTCTTTGTCTCGTAACGTGCGATGACGTACAATTGACACGGAGGACTTTTGACACAGGGTCGGTGTTACCTCGACGCCTCGGGCCGGTAGAACACCGTCCCCGGGCACCCCGGCTCCTCGCTGGAGTTGCCCCGCCACCCTCGGCCCGACCCTTCCTGGGCACACCGGCCCCGCGCCGCCCTTCCTCCGTCTTGCACTTGGGACGCGAACTGCTTCGGCAATGAGGGGGAAAAAAAAAAAAAAAAAACCACCACCAAAATTGAGGGGGGTGAGGCTTTAAATACTGCCCTTTCCAGTGCTTATTCCCTCGGAATAAAGGGAAAGGGTGGGGGTGGGAGGCAGCGAGCGGGAGGGGAAAGTTGGTAATGAAGGATACACGAATCATAAAATGTAAGCTATGTGTGATTAATGATCTGCACTAATTTGAATAGCAGGCGTGTTAAAGGTCATTGACAATTGTTGCTGCTTTCAGCATGAATGCCTGAGTGGGATGTATTTGGGACAATCAAATTTAATTCTAATTCACAGAAAAAAAAATAATCAGACGTGCATAGCAGCTGGTCAAAATATAGAGAGGACGCACATTAAAAAAAATGCGTGTTGCCTATTCTTCAAAGGCAACTTTCTTACATTAAGGTGGTGTCTTTAAATGCCTCAATAGTAAATAACATATCTGGAATGTCTGGATTTTGTTCCTTATGCATCAGCGTCTTTCCTGCACACTTTTTCAATTGCAGGCCAAATTGGGTTCCCACTTACTCCAGACTTGCAGCATTTTGTGAGAATTCTGAGTTCACTGACACCGGATTTACCTGCGAGTGGACCAGAGCAGATGTCACCTCTCTAAGCTTGAAGAATTCACCCCAGGCACACACCTATAACACAAGCCTGTAGATTCTCTAATCATGGTTTATATACCAGTTTAGCATTTCTTTACACAAAGAGTAAGAAATCCATTATAAATCAGCATTCCTGGGCACTATTTAGAACTACAGTATTAAGCTAACAATTTCCATATGGCGAAAATTGACAAGTCAGAGCAATGAAAGGTGCATGAGACTTCCCAACTCCTCTACCTAAAAACATGATTTTTATGACCCTCTCCTTTTCTTTCAGAGTCTATACAGATTCTTTCCCTTAGACAGTAAAACATGAGAATACACAATGCAGTGCTTGCTCTTTTACTTGATAGAGTATTGCTTAAAATGCATAATATTTTCCATATTTACTTCCACAGGGCCCAGTCTTGCACTCCTTGTTCCCGTAAGAAAATAGGAGGCTATAGGGATGAAAGGACTGAAGAACCCATCTCAGGCTTAGTAAGCGAGGGGTATTCCACTTTAATGGAAAGGCAATTAAAAATTCAGAAGATGCAGAGACCTTAAAAACAATCAAGCGGTATATTAATTTCACGGAAAGTCACCAGCAGAGTTCCTCTGTCCATGTAATTTTAAATAGGAGATTTTCTCACATTTCTTCTGCTGAGTCCAGCACTTCTGGGTTTTAAAAGCAAAACTGGAATGGTGTAAGAATTTATAGACTTAAAAGATATGCAAAATGTATTTGCATAATATCGTCAATGTCATTAGAAATTTTAGGTAGAGAGAATGTTCTTAATTTTCAATTTGTTAGTAACGTATCGTTTCCATGGATGATTAATCTGTTTTCAGACACTGTTTACCCATTTTATCTTTGCCAGAAATCTTCCAGGAGATGTCTTCCAGTTTCAAATTCTTTAAATTACAGTATTTTGTATGAGAATGTCAGCGATATTAATGGCTCAATACGTGTTTTGCTATTTATAGACTTGTATGTATAATAATTCTGGCTAATGAAATACTTGGAGCAGGAAAGCATTTATTTACTTTTGCTATGGTCTAATAAATTATTTGTTCAGCATTTGGGACCAGGCTTTCTCAAGTTTGGGAAAATGGCAGTTTGATGAAATTCTGTGCGATGACTTGTCTGCATAACTTAGCCTTAGGAGTGATTGGTGGAAGTTTAGATAAGAAAAGGTTCCCGAGAAACACCATGGTAGAATAGTGAGGAAAAAAGGCCGTCTCTCTAAAAGCAGAGCTGAAAGCATAGATAAATAGTTCAAGGCAGGCAAACAAGCCAAGTTTGGATTACATTTCGTATATATGTATGTGTGTGTGTGTACATGTCACATACACAGATACAGTCAGTGAAATGTAATCTAGAGGACCCAATCACTTTAACTTTTGATGTATGCTTGCTCAGTTACTCAGGTTTTGTGCTGATGAATATTTTTTGTTGTCGCAAATCTATCTGAAGATCAGAGAACACATCTAAATAATGCTACCCCGGGACAGTTTACAGCTCTTGATTTTTTTCAGGAGTCTTTCTCCCACCTCAAGATTTGGACTAGCTTTTTCCTCAGTCACCCATCATATCTGTCTCTCAATGACCCTTTCTAAACACAGCCCTTGGCTTTACAATTAGTTCTTCAGTTCTGCCAATAAAACATTATGTATCTATTTAAATCTAAGCCAGAGATTTTGCTTTCAAACTGTGCTTGGGTCAGGAAAAAAGAGAACACAAACTGATGACAAATAATCTTGTATTACTCTTCACATTCTAAACCAGACCTTTTCTTGGTGTATCTGGAAATACAAAGAGCATGTGCAGAAGTTACAAACTGGAAGGCACAGGCAACTCTAATCTGATCTACAGATCACTGCACAAAAACATTCCCAGTGATGCTTTTTTACAAGAAACTAACATTTCTGACTCCAATTAAAATGGGCCATTCTAACATTGGTGTGCTTTCAGAGTTTCTGTGGCTTGCACAAATTTCACTGCAAAACAAAATGGTTTCAATCAATAACAAGCATATACTCTTGGATTAAATACATTGACCTCTCATGTGCACTGCAAAAATCATTTTCTCCACTCTCTCTAATCGTGCCTCAGTAGCTGTGTGGTGTCAAGCTGCTTCCAGAGTTTGTACTGTGAAAACACACCCCGACCCATCAAAGTTTTTCACACCAGCATACTCTGGGTCTGCATAGATTGAGGTCAAGCTCTTGCACCCTGTTCATTTAGTCAGGTATGAATCTATCAAATGGATTTGAAAATATTTTTCCGTTTGGAGACATGCACATATTTCGTGATCTGACATATCTATTAATGTGTAACAGTAAGTGACTTCATTTCATCTTTTGACAAATTGTGGCAGGTTTCAGAATGTGGTCATACCTTCTTTACCTTCTATTCATACAAGTTGTCCCCTTGCTATCAATGCAATTGCATTAACGCTAAAAGATGATTGGTATTTGTCTCCATCATCTTATTTATGGCATGTAAGGAGCTTTTCCTCATGGCAGAAATAATCTGGAGACCTTTCTTGAAGAATCAACATTTTTAACTCTAATGTCTTTCATATTTGCCCCTATTGTCAACACAGTTGCTAGGATATAGCCTGATTTTGATTTTTGTGCTTTGATCCTATCAAACCCACGTTTTTTTACGTTGAATTATTCCATATTGCTTTTACAATAACACTGAGAAAGAGAGCAGAAAAAGTTAATATTGCAAAGTATAGCCTCAGTGTACATGGTTATTTTAGGTTCCTGCTAAATGTACCAACTTTTCCAGCACTGGCAGTCAGATTTTCTCACCCATATGTAATTTTATAAACTACATCACGGCTTCGCAGCAGGTAGGGAGCCCACAAACCTGTTCTTAATTTCAGCTTAACTGAAAGAATCTCAGCAGCAGCTGGTTTCAGAATAGTTGATACAGACTTCCACAGATGTGGCCCATAATAGGTTCAGAAATAAAAAAGAAGTAGGCCACAATGTAGAATCAATTTCAAGGAAGACAAATTCAATAAGGATGCCACTTTTAAGGTTTTTTTCTTTTCCATGAGACTCAGATCATTGGGAGGGCATATATCTGTGGACTGGGTTTTTCCACGCTGTCTACTTATAGTAATACTGCAGTACACTGATTTTCTGGAACGCTGGACCTGGTTGTTAGCAGGCTGTGCTCTCTCAAAGCAAAAAAAACGGGCTATTTCTAAGTTTGTGTCGCCTCCCCTCCCCCTCGCCCTTCTTATGTTCCTCCAAGCATAACTGATAGTACTGGAGTGCTTGTGCGCTTTTCTAACTGGACCAGACAAAGAGGTACAATAGCTAAAAATGACCTCTGATGTTACCAGCGAATGCGCCGCTTGATAAAACTGGGGAAACTGGTTGCTAGCTCTAAACAACATGTTATTTGGTGCTTTTCCACAAACTTGAAATAAAGGACTACAGAAAAAAACAGTTTCACAAATGTTTGTTTCTGGAGTTTAGTAAGGAGAAGAATTTAAATGATTTCTGGAACGGCGCGGCAAATACATCGTTGTACTATCTTCTGCTGAGTAAAAATACCTCAAAAGTAAAAGTGGAACAAAACAGTCACTTGTTCTCACTAACAAAATTTCCCTTGACATTCTGTGCAGTGGTCTAAAGTGGTTGAATAATCTTAGTTTATATGGTCTTTCAGCTCAGGCATGCGAGGAAAAAGGAACTTCAAAAAGAGAATATTTTACCTGACGTGTACTATTTTAAGGCTTCAGTAATTAGAGAACTGCAGAGGTCAAAATAGCCATCAATATCACGAGCAACAGAGTAGAAGTAACATGTTTGAGAGGAAGTTAGTTGGTTGGTTGTAACATAATACGCTGTAAGCACTAGAATGTGGATCTGCAATGATCAGCAGCAGAAAAAACAGTAGAAGTTAACCAGCACCAGATATTTGCTTTGCTGAAAGCAAAGATAAGAAAATAGAGACGCTTTAAAGTCTAAATTGCCTCACTGCAGAGGTGATCCAACCTATACTGAGGTCCATCCATGCAGATCCATTCACAGGCTGGAGGAAAAGTTTGCCAGTGCCTTCTAACCTTTCAGTGAGCCAGACAAAAACTCAGCATTCAGAAGCTCCCAAACCTTTTTTCCACCTTCTGGATCTCATTCAAATCAGAAGTGTGTGCCATTAGCCTAGTTATAGCATACTAGTGCCTGCATCCTAAAGTCAAATCAGGAAATAGTATATCAGGGTGTGTAGCTAAGACGTTGCTGTGTATCTGCTACTACTAAAACTATGTACTCCAGCCTGTATTTCTGAACTGGCATAAATTAAAGATGAGTAAAAGTACAATGATTACATCTGAAACTGCAGTAGTTTGCAACAGTATAATTCATAATAAATATGCACAATTTTGGGGAAAATTATTTTGAGAACAGGAACTCTTCCAAAAACTTCCTACTATTTCTTTCATTGCTGATAGACCATTTTTCTTCCCTGAACAGTTTTATGCCAAATTGGCTACTTTTCTAATTCCTCCACAAATCACACAAAATTCATGATTCCTTTTTCACATTTGGATCCACAAATCAACCAAGTGAATTCATTTTACTGAGAGAAAGAGGTTGAAACAAACACCCGAGATCATTAGCATAAAATTATCAGCATAAAATTATTCCAACTTCTAACAAAAAGTTGCAGGAGGCTTCTAGTTTGTTGCTTTCATTGGATTTGAAAGAGAGAAGTGAGTTAGGGAAGTTGGTCCGCTACAGACTTTATGAGGCATTTGCCTTTTTCCCCGTTAAACTGCAAAGCTAATAAACCCGGAGCATTCAGTAACAAGCAAGGCACTCATGTCAACAAAGACCTTACTTAGAGAGGGAGAGGTTTTGAGAAACTTCTGTGGCAAGGATTTGAAGATATTTTAGTCATATGCAGTACACTTTTGCTTCTCTGTTTCCTATGGTATAATCCCCTTTGCTTTTCCCCCCTCGGTGTTTTAAAATGAGCACAGAAAAGGCCAAGTGTTAAACTACACTATTCAATTGTCCAGTAAGTACACAAATTCTGTTCAAATCAGAACAAACTTTCAAGTAGACAGAAAAGGGTATTTGGATTTCTATTTGGATTTCTATTTTATCCTGGAAACCCTGCTGAACACCAGTGTGACAGGGAATATAGCCATATCAGACCAACAAAAGGCTCCTAACGTAGTGAAGACCTCCTCCCCCCTCCTCTCCAAGGAAGCTGGCTGGCAGAGCTTTTGCTCAATTGGAATTGTTTGCAGAATAACCAAACTAAAGCAGCTCCCTATGTGGGTGCCTCATTCAGGAGTAAGCAGCACTTTTATTCTAAATCACTTATCTAGCTTCCTGAAGAGAACAGGCTATTTGGAAGATATTTCTTCATTTTGAATGTTCTTGTAGAGCAACACCTTATCTGGGTTTTTTTCCTTCTATTTACATTTTCATTTGCCTCTCTGACAAAAGCAGAGATGTATTCACTCAATAAAACAGTTATCACATATGCCAGTGACTCTTAGATTCCTTCTGCTGTGCAAAAGATTCCAAGTACTGTTTTTATTGCAAAGGGTTGTATTAATATCAATGGTGCAAGCACCCTGTTTGCTCCTAGGTGCCTCATATAATAAAAGGGTTATGGTTTATAAAGTCAAATGAAGCAGATCTGCATTTCACATCACTGGTATGACAATGTTCTTGCAGTGCAAGATGCACCACTAGTCATACTTTTATCGATATGAAGTATGTTGCTGTGTAATACTCCACATATTTTTCCCTAAGACATGAGAACATTTCATGCCAAATCCCTCTATCATCTAACGACTCCAGGATCCTATTTATTTAGATAGGACTTTGTGTAATAAATATAATGGATTGCAAAATAAGCGTGGTAACAACGCTGCCAAAAATGCTCACAGAATGACACTGTCAGTATTGTCCAAGCCAATGTTTTGTCTCTCCAGAGAAGAAGGATGCATATGAGTGTGTACTGTCAACTGCATTTGCTGTCACTAAGCCTAAAGTGTGTGGTTTTTTGTTAGATTGCGTTACAGAATTGAAGAGAGTTGGGTAAACATTTGGTGTTAACTCCCTGAAGGCTCCACTAGGTAGAACTGACATGACACAAGCATCTGTACGTCTGTAGTCCACAGGAGAGACAGCATAAGGCATAAATTGGAAGAAGGGGTCAGTGGACTGTGAAGAGAGGCCAGGAGCATTCTGGCAGTGCTCACTTGCTTTGTAACTCCAACGAATGTTATGGTAGTCCCAGTGCCAGGTCCGTGCGAGGCCAGCAACTGGAAGCTGGTGTGAACAGCTGAACATGAACTGCTGCCCTAAGCTGTAGGAACCAAAGATGGGTGGCTAGTGAGATCACAGCCAGGAGCTCTGCTCTGGGACCTGGGACAAAGCTGGCTGGTTTTGCAGACCCCTAGCCACCACTTATGTCTGCTCCTGAAGCCTACTGTGTTCCCACCTCTGATTTTTGGAGGAAGCAACTTGGCAGGGAATTAACAGTACATCTCTACACTTGTTATTTCATTCACAAGTGCTTCTGCAAGGAGTATATAACTACATTAACTGTATGTTCAAGTATTTTCTACTGAGTCCACACCGTTCTGCTGTAGGGCAGGCATAGTAGCCATAATCTGGTTATAAAAAAATGCTGGTTAATGTGATATTTGCATGAATGACCTCATTTTTCACTTGCTCACTAGAACATTTTTAAAAGGAAGTATTTGCTTGGTTGGTAGCCAAGTGTTTTCTCCTTGACTACCAAATGTGTTTAGTCCATATTAAGGGTAAAATTCTCTCCAAAGTTCACTGGTAATTTCCAGACCCTGCAAGATTTGCACGCAAGAGACTGACAGCAACATTCTTATTTAATCATTTCCCACTATATTTAAAAAAAGTGTGGTTTTTCAGATGCTCCTGACTTCCAAATGCAAAGTGGAAAATGTCCAAAAAAGGCATTACTTCATCTAATGTCATTTATTTAGCACACATGCAATCCTTCCATCCTTCTTCTGCTTTATCAAAAGCAAGGCGATGTGTGACTAGTTTGTATAACTTAAATTTCTTATCTGGACTTGCATAACTGCATTCAGCAGCTTCCTCAGATGTACAGTTAATGGGAAATTCCATGAGTTTTACACTTAAACTTAATCAGAGAAATGAATGGAAGAATGTAACCATCAAAGCTATTGCAGAGTCCTCCACTCCCTGACCTTTGGGCTCATAAACCCATGAATAAGTTACATTCATCCATGTTCTAATGCATTTTTTTTTCAATGCTAATGCAAAATGTGTTTAGAACTCCTACTATTAATCTAAGTTGAATTTCACTCGAGCTGCTTACGAGTGGATACTCAGTCTTTACCAAAGGTTTGTGAGACTTGTCCTCTTTTCACCCCATGGAGCTTGGGTCCCAGCACAGGGGCAGATCCGGTCAAAGAGCCCAGTACCACGCAGGTAAATGAGGAGAGAGGAAGGACTGCACCACCCAGTAGAGCTGATGTGGCTGCATCCCAAGCAATTACTGGCTGACCGCAGCTGCATCTGCACCTACGTGCTGGCAGGACAATGTGTGACATGGTCCCCTCTCCCCGGGTGTCATCTGCAGTCTGCCTCAGCAGGAGAAGGAGGAGTTGTATCACAGAATATTCTGATCTGGAAGGGACACACAAGTATCACTGAGTCCAACTCTTAAGTGAATGGCTCATACAGGGATCAAACCCACAGCCGTGGTGTTATTAGCACCATGCTCTAATCAACTCAGCTAATTTAACACATCTCTCCCATGCTCACAAAGCACTGCGCTGGGTCTCATCCCCACTGCAGCTGTATGTACCAGGTTTGAGGAGGACACTCTACTCACTTGCTGCATTAGCCACTTTTTTTCTCTGAGCCTCGTTTTCTCGTAGCTGCAAAATGGGTCGGTACTTTTAGAGAGCTGCACTCACTACTGCTGTAATGAAATACCCTGAGACATTTCCTGACCCTGGCAGAGCAAACCATGTCACAAGTCGTGCTTGGTACCCATGTCTGGAATTGTGTTTTCACTGGCCTCAGAGTCCAGTGCAAAGAATTCAGCAAAAACAGCATGAAACTGTGTCAGAGAAGGTTTAGGCTGGATTTTAGGAAAAGGTTCTCCCAGAGGGTGGTTGGACACTGAAAGAGGCTCCCCGGGGCAGTGGTCACGGTCCCAACCCTCCCAGAGCTCAAGGAGTGTTTGGACAACGCTCTCAGGCAGCTGGTGGGATTGCTGGGGCTGTGCTGTGCAGGGCCAGGAAATGGACTTGATGATCCTTGTGGGTCCCTTCCTGCTCAGGAGTTTCTGTGATTTGGTGATTTGTACCTAACATAGAGCTTAGCAAGGGTTATATCCATTCATCAATCTCTGCCAAAAGTGTTTTTGCACCTTCCTTGAGTTGACTGTGCAATCGGAGTGAGTCAGTCACACAGCTAAAAGAGAATAAGTATACTTTGAATACAACAGGTAGTCTGTCCCAAAGACAAACTAGAGAAAAAAAACAAGGTCTGATGCAGTCCAGTATGGGTTAATTCGTTTTCTCCCAGTAGTCCAAGGTGGTAGATCAGGAAAGCATAAGACAAGAAGGGCCCACTCAGATAGAAATCTCTAAGGTAAAAATAGCCCCATCAACAGAAACTGAATACAAACCAGAAGATTCAATGGGCCAGTTGAATTATATTTAGGGTATTTTTCAGTAAAAAATTAACTTTTGTTTGTGTTCAGATTTGATAGGTGAATAAACAGTGCCTGAAAGGAAGAACTAAAATTAAAAAAAGAGGTTAGTCCTCAGCCCAGCTCTGATTGATATAATTTAACTTTGTTGTTTAAAAGGAAAAAAAAAGTACCATCCAGCATCCAGACACACCTGTGTGCCAAGTTTTGACCCGATGCAATTTGATACAGGTGAGATATTAAACCCTGAAGACCAAGTTAACAATGGAAACAGTGACAGACTGTTAACAGTAGTAAAGGGTAGTGGCTGCCATTATACTTGTAAGTTATACGTTTTTCACAGCATACTGGGACAGCTGATAAACCCTGAACCTGCCTGCTTGCTGCCTTTAATTTGTCTGCAGTTTGTTAGCCAGTGCGACTCCAGGAGTGACCTCGTGTTCACTCATTAATTCTGCGAGTCACTTCATAAGGGATTAGAACAACTAGAACATTTTTAATATCAAGAGCATTTTGCCTCATTTCTTCATTGTCTTTGTAATTTAAATATCCTGTTGTGTAAGCCTAAAGGCAGGAAGTGTGCTATACAAACCCTTACAATAACAGTATTAGGTTGCAGATAAGCCCATGTGCTCAGTGGTATTGGATAATTTTTTTTTCCCAAGGTAATGTAAGTTTTGCCAAGACTAGAAGAAATGTTAGAATACTTTAGTGCACCTAAATTTTCAAAAATGAGCTTTGTCTGTTAAGCACCAAAAAAAAAAAAAAAAAAAAAAAAAAGGTATTCTCCTGATAATAAGAAATTACTTTGGCCAATAATGCCAGGCTTTAATTATTTACCTTCATTCTGTGTTTGTGCTCCTGCCTTGAAACCTAAACCTTTTCAGCAGGCAGAGAGGTGGTGGTGGTGTAGGTGCCTACCTATCCTCTCTCTCATTCTCTTCCCTCCAACTCAGCACTGTTTTAATGCAAATCAAACCTTTGGTGCGTACATAGCTAGCACAGATATCCTTACACTTCATGCACCTGACAGTCAGCTTTCCTGCTGAGGCTGCTGCTGAACTGGATTGTTTCCTCTTGTGGTGATTACACTTGGAATAGAAGACAACAAGAACTTCTTTCAGATGATAAACACAACTTTGGTTTTGGTTTGGTTTTTTTTAATATATACCTGGATTTATGGGCCTAACCTAGAAAATTCTGTTAATGGTAATATTTAGAATTTCTCAAATGAAGCAAATAATTTTTGTGAGCCAGACACATAACTAGCACTTCAAACCGTGAGCAAGCCGTGTAACCTACCAGTTCTGCATTTAACAAAAGTAGGACATGATTTCTGAATCTATTCTTCTTTAATAAGATTATAATCCTGACTGTCCTGTTCTGACTGCAGTCCGAGGTAGTGTTGCTGAGTGGCTCACGGGCAGCAGGATTGTGTGCTTGCATAACTGATCCTGAATTACACAGGGTGACTATCTGTAGGTGGTGATCTTGAACATGACAAAACGTTTGATCTTTGCATATATTTGCACAAGCACGTTTGCACCCACGTGGCCAATACACGTTCATATCGCACGCACGGCATTATGTGTAATGAGATTATTATATTTGTGTAGATGCAGTGTGGAAAGGAAAAATTACCTGACATTTTACCTTTATAAGCCTTTCACAGACAGCTAAATTTTATCAGTGTTTAGCCATTTCTGCTGTAATTTCATGCAGCATCTAATTTAGGCTCAAATTCTAATGAAAATTTCAGCCAAAACTCTTTATTTTTTTGTGAAACAGAAACCAGGTTATTATGCCCATCAATAAACATTCTGGATTTTCTCTGGGAATTGTTCTAGCACCTCCACAATTTGAAGCCAGAGTCTGAAAAATCTGAAGAGTCTCCCTATGGTAAGGCTTTGCCTTTTGCTATTCTTGTTATACATTTGGCTGTGTTATAAGTCTGTGAAAAAATCACAGTTTGCACATGCTCCATCACTACCTCTTCAACTGGAGTCGCTAAATCCTAAGAAGATTCTGCTGTAACTGGGAATGCTCAGGTTTCTCACAGCTGGTAGAGCCGACTGAACCACATATGCCACGTCCTCAGTTATAGACTAGTGTCCTCACTATTCCATACTTGAATATATTATTCTAGGATACATTACAGGGGCAAAGCCAAAATTTCACTATACTAAGAACTCAGAGCAGTAACATTGGGACAAGTTCCAACAGCAACTGCCAAGAGGGAGATAAATTAATTTATGCTCATGAAGTGTTCAAATATTGCAGAACTGGTCACCACAGAAAATCTCACAAGAAATTTAATTATTCCTTTTTGAGAGAAGCATTTGAATAAAATTATTATGTGGCTGTGCAATAAAGATGATACTATAAAGCACACACATAAGGGGCTGAGTGAACAGACATCCTCAGTATTGGTGCTTTCTACATTATTTTGTTTGCACAACTTAAGAATACAGTGAAGAACCTAGTTCCTTTAATTTATTCATTCACACATCTGTGTCTATAGGAAGCTTGCCTCCAATTCAAAATAATAAAATAATGGTGGATCTTGCAGTGGTTAATAGTTAATTGCATTTAATATAAAAAAGGCAGGAATAGCTAATCTGAAGTTATCAGAGACAATGATTTACTAGACATTATGGTCAACCCCCAGCATAGAGCTTTCAGCTATTCCCTCTGGAATATTAAAATCTGTGATAACCAGTGAAGTATGAAGTGAGGGGCTTTCTGGAGTTCCCTTCATGTCTCAGCAGGCTTTTAACAGAACAGCCAAGGGGAACTGTCTACAATAAACTTCTCTTTGTCTTCACTTCTTCCAGCTTCAGTATGTGAGGAGCTCCATTTTCAGCTATGGAAATGAACCACTTCATTTTTATGAGATCTTGTTTCAGTAGCCTACTTTGAATAATAAATAACTATTAATTTTCAGAGCACAGCTGAAGACATATAATTTTTAAGGCACACTCTGTTTTGAGGGCTTCGGGATAAAAAATACCTAAGAGCAAGAAATTGTAGAAATAAATGAGAGATAACAAAGTTGTTCCCAGTACAGTGAAGCTGTCAGTCTTTCTGCACTCTTGCCCTTGTAATTGTATATGTTGGGCCTGATTCCCTGACTTCATTTGAGACCCCTTGGGGGAAACCAGAAGTAACATACTGGGGAATCATATTCTTATTTTTCGGAGGGCCAATCTAGCATGGTGCTTAAAAGCCTCACAAGAATCGCACAGAGCTTACATGATTTCTTTTGGCTTGCTGAAAGGGTGAGTATGGCACAGCTTTTGCAGCGTTATTTCCTGAGCGCCTATTTAAGCAGGTTTTAGTGTTAACTTCAACTTCTTAACAAGCTTAAGTACAGCATCACATTTGATTTGGTTTTTTCAAATGTCTGGAACTTTTCATGTGGAATTAGCAGATCTCAGACTTCAAGCCTAATGAACTCAGATAAAACTCAGCAGGATGTCCCGTTGGAAACTAATTTTTTTGTACAAAGACAGCTCTTTGGTCCTCTTTTCTTGCATTGCGTTTGTTGACTTGTCTCACAGGCTTGTAAGCTATCAGCTCTCTTATTGATCGACTCTAGAGTCACTTGAAAACATAATTTTGAAAGCAGCATTTCAGCACCTCTCCTTGTTTGATCTCATTGCTGTGGCACAGTTTTTCAAGCACTAGGCTGAAAATCAATGCTGGGGGTTATTTTATGCTTTATAATACATATTTTTTTTACATCTTTGCATCTATCTAATTGTATTTAAAATGCCTCTCTATATGTTAAATTTTCTGCTTTATTAAAATCTGACCTAGGATTCACATCCCTTTATTTTAATTTAGCTACAAATTGATTCTTAAAGTATCACATTTAATAGCCTTTGGGGTTTGATGCGCAAACTATTCTGACGTCTATTCATAGACCTTTATAATGGGACCCACTCCAGTTTATCCCTTGAACTGTCAGGCTCTTTGGGAAATAATAGCTTCTGACAGTTGTAGAGTTAAAATATAGGATTAATGATCAGCTTTTAATGTGCAAATGGGGTATTCAGCTTTCCTCTTACCCATCTTATTTAATGCAAATTCACTGTTGAAACAGGTAGCATGAGTTTCTTCTCTCACTAAACATAGATTAATATATCAGGGTAAATCCCTGACTCAAAATAGAAGTTTAGATAAACACCGTGAAGTAAATACAGGGCACTACATTCATGCTGATTTATAAGCAAGTATTTTTCTTGTGCCAAGTCCGTCATTTATTTTTAAGATTTCAAAATCTCACTTTAACACAAAAATAAAAGTAGCTGTTCATCACAGCAACCAATTTAACCAGAGGGAAGGAGTCTGCCCTTGTCTATTAAATACAGCTGTAGAAAGCCCCACTTAATTGTTTCCAATAGGCCAAAACAATCTGCTACCTGCACTTAGTAAAAAGTAAAAGAGAAAAAAGACAGGGATTTCTACACTGAAGCATGGAGCAGATCAGATGTTTTCATTAGATTAATTGTGATACTTGGCCTTAGGAATTGTATGGTAATTTTTTGAATTGCCGCATCCTATTAAAAAGCTGCCTATCTATACAAAACTAGACTATTTGTTTAGAAAATGTTATATACTCATGTAAATGGAAAGTCCATTTTAAACCCATTGTAATAAGAAGCATTTGTCCATTATGTTCTGCAGTGATAGGGAGCACTGTGTCCAAAGAGTGGAGCATGGGGAGGAGACGTTCAATTAAGGTGACACTTGGAGAACATTGCACATTTCTTAGAGTACCTGGGAGGAAAAGGTTTGGAGGGTAACTTAAGTGAAAATCAAAGCATATAAAAATAAAATAAGCACTGAGTCATTCGTAAAAATCTTTCATATTTAAGGCAGTCACACACCTGCCCATACTTCTCTAACAACCACTAGCTTCCCAAGCACACAAAACAGAAAGGTGTCCCTCAAGATATAAGACTTAATACTTGCAGTGCTTGAGTGCCTTAAGCTGCCAATAAAGCAAAGAGTGAAGCCTGTTGTCTGCAATTATTCCTTTGAAAGAAGTCACATCAGAGCAGTACACATATGTCAGTACTCTGAGCAGCAGAGAAAGAAGAGCAAGAAGAATACACAGCACATCACATATGAGCAACTTTTGTGTCTTCTGTTTTTATTGCTTCTGTCTTTGCATACATGCTGTAACACACTAACAGGGAAGAATGAGATTAACGTTATTTGGGAAACCTGGTTCCAAAAGCTTGTAAATGGCCTCCAGGGATTTCTTTTGTTGTTTTGATAGCAGTGTCAATTTACTTGGATAATATTCCCCCCCCCTTCCCATTTTGAAGAATGCAAAGCAATCTATCATTAATGACTCTTGACAAACATAAGCTAAATTTAAATTAACTTCACAGACGCTGTTAATAACATCCTTAGCTATTCTTTTCCTAATTTTTCACTGCCTTCTACCTTGTATTCACAGCTGTGCAATGCAAGTCAAAACAGCAGTCAGACAGCAGTGTTTTGTTCAGCAAACATGCTGCATTCACATTGCTTTGGTGTAAATTAGGGACAGTTCAGCAGAGAATTGGTGATTCTAGACATGATGAGATAGATATATATACATATATATATATATATATATATATATATATATATATAATATAAGCATAGGAGGCTGTGGTCACCAAATGGACTAAAGCTGTTAACTGGCACTTGATGGGCCGAAAGATGCTTTAGCTACCGTATGCCATTTCTGACCCTTGCCAGCAACTTGTTCTTCCTGTGTCCCTCCTGCACTACTGTCTTGGTTGAGCAGGAGGCTGGGTGATCCGCTGGACAAAAAAAAAACACACAGAAAAGGTAAAGTGGACAAAACTATAGGAAATACAAGAATAAATTATGATTTTCCCAGGGATTTAGCTCTCTCACTCGTTTCACTGAATGGCAGGACAAATCAGAGAGAGACCAAGGCCAAAACAAAGTAGTTGCAGGGAAAAGGGGAAAGAACATTGCTTGCAGCCTTCCTGAAAAGTTTTTCATCAAGTTACACCAGGAGAAACCAGCATATTCTAAATCCTGGCCAGGGAGTTACCTTCCATAAGAGGCAGGGAGGTACAATAGGGCTACAGCAAAGCTTCACTCTTTTCATGCCTTGCTGCAGCTATGTCTTCCAGGCTTCCCTGGACAGAGGGGGAGTGATGTTTTCCCAACACAAGCTATTGTTTGTGCTGCAATAGGTGCACAAGGAGGCAGTTTGTACTCGGGCTTGGAGCCTTAATTTTCAACATCTTGGTATTTTTGGTTTACAGTGGCTCCAAAACGCCTTCAGGTTGCAAAATGGTTGTCATGCCTTGTGGAAATTAAAACCACAGGTTCTAAATGATGTGGCTGTTTTCTGTAGTTTGAGAGAATTTTCTCTGGAGATGTGTTTTTTAGATAGAGAGATAGGGGATTTTTAAGCTTCCTGCGAAACATTTTCAGAATTCACTTAAATGAAAAAAAATTAAATGAAAAATTAAGCCTTGTGTTTATCAAGTTTCATCGACAAAACTTTGTCCTCGTGGTTGCTTTGATTTCACAGTCATAGCCAAGAAACCTTAATATTTCTTTTGCAACTTGCCTGTTGGGCACTTAAAATTACAGATCAGAAAAAGTGCAGTTCACAATAAGACAAAAAAATTTTTAATAATCCAGTGAGCAGAGATAAACTGATCTTAGAATTCAACTAATGAAGGGGGAAGCCACTGAGAACCAGGAGCTTCAATATATGTCAGAGGGCTGGTTTGGGGTCTGCAGTGAGGAAAGCAGAGCTACAAGAAGTGAGAAGCTGCTGATGGCTCTGGGGATTTATGCATTTGAAGTATCTCAGAAAACAGACCCAGCAAAGGTAGGAGCCACAACCCTCTCCCAGCCAACCCCATAATTCAGTAGCGCATGAAACTTCAAAACCCCACGTATTAATCAGAGGATGCTTAATATTTCACTTTGTCCTCAACACAGTTTTTGTGCCTAGTGTTTGCAGAACAAAAGGAATGGCCTTTGATATTGGGACACTTCCCTGCTAGTGCAGGTAGCAGCACGGGCTAATGTAAGCACTGAATCCCAGCCAGTCATGGCTTTGAACCCCCACCTGTCCCCCAGCTTTTCCCCAGAGTAGCAGGAAAAAAAAGAACCATTCCACATACCCACCTATTTCAATGAAGCATTTTATTTTAACCCCAGCTATTAGCTTTAAATGATGTCAGGATTGAAAACACTTAGAAAACTGGAATCTGAACTGTGGTTCAGGGGATGACCCCCATCTAAGTCCTGTGCAACTCACCACTGCCCTGATTTCGTGTGGCTGAGTGGGCATAATTGAAGGGAATGGTTCTCTCCTACATCATGGTTTTGTCCTGAGGCCATTCAATTGCCCCGCTTTTGTTTTGTTTTGTTTTGTTTGTATTTTCTGACCTTGCATAACTTTAAAATGGCCATGCATAATTTTTTGGACAGTTTCCATTTGGGGCAGAAACTCTTCTTGACAGGTTCAGCAAAGGCTGCAATTTAACGGGTGCATTTCAAGTTAGGGTTCAGACAGCACTTCTGGGATCACAACACAGCAGAGGATGTGCGAGAATGGGTTACTGATGTTTGGATATAAATAGGGGGTCAGACACAATCCCAGTCGGTACTATCTTATGAAGATATAAATCCCTAAAGGGGGCCTCTGTGGTGGGAAATCTCTTGGTAGAGGAATTTGCCACAACCGAAACCAACCATAGCCCCTCTGTGGCTGAGCGGGACCTCCTGGGGATGGCAGCAGCCCCCAGGACAGGCTCTGCCAGCCGGAGGAGTTACAGGACGTGCTGACCCAGCATGTCCCCCACAGTCTCTGTTAGCACAGTCATAAACTAAAGCAAATGCCTTCACTCACGTCAGTGCAAAGTCTGATGGGGGAGGAGGACCCAGTGGGAACTTTATCTCTTTAGGGAGTGAATCCCACTGTGGCGCAGAGGACTTGGTAATACAGTAGGGGAGGTTGCGTGCTGGGTGCTGCCCACTCCTGCTCCCCTGCATGTGGCTCACAGGCTAATAAAAGACTGTTTGTTGCTCTAGCTGCCAGCAAAAATAAAACATGAGGAAAAATATGTATAAAATTATGATAAGCAATAGCACAGGGGAAAAATTGTAATAAAATCAGATGGGAGAGTTCACAGGGCAATTGGATATTTGCTTTGTCCCAGGAAAGTGCAGTCCTGTGGAGCTGAAGGGAATCAATTGGCTTGTATTCACATTTTTCCTAAAAAGTCACGGTATAACACTGGCAACCTACAGGGAGACTGGGAAACAAACAAACAAACAAACCCTTGTGAGACTTCTCTCTTCCCCCATCCCCTCAAATCATGGAATGGGGCAAAGGGGCAAAAGAGCAATCCTTGTATTTGACAGCCAGTAAATCTAGCTTCAATCCCAAGTGAAACAATGGGACAACTAGTTAACACGAAGAGGAAAGGGGGACAGAAAGTAATAGAGTCATGAGCAATTAAAAGGTTTGGCCAAATCTGACCTTTGTTTTAATGTCATTTTAAATCAGCAAAGTTTTATCTGTGTTAAATTTAACTGCTTGGATTTTTGAATTTTCTTAAAAAGAAATAATGCCAAAGAAACTCAGTTCATCTGGTGGAATCAAAAGAAGTAGTGGGAAAAATATGTTTTCTTCTTGCTTGCAACAGCTGTTAAACTTCAGCATGCAAAATTATATAGGAGGAAAAAAACCCTTCCTTAAAATTCCAGTATCACCCTCAGTTCATCTAAACTGTGAAAAAGCTCGTAAGAAAATCCCATTCTCTTCCTCAAAAGCTTCCAACCTCCTCATCCACAAGAAGGGGAAAACGAGCCTTGGCATTCTTTATATGGCCAAGACTAAAAGAGGTTATTTAGATTTCCTCTTCCCTCTGTTCCCTCCACTTATAAATCAACACATTTTCCGGATTAATTTATACTTTGTGTGTGCATGCATATTTATAAAAGAAAGGGTCACAAAACCCATGTTTTTAAAGAAAGGAGGTCTTTTTACATTGCGTTTTAAAATTAGCCAGGACTAAACATTGCAATGCAGAAATGCTCCTCTTGCTATTACACAGCCCCTGGGAAAATATCCAGGGAGCAGTTTCAAGACAGTTTACATCAGTCGAGCTAGTAGTGAGAGTCCTCCCCGTTCTCTGGGCCATGCCACATGTTGCTGATGCACAGAAGTACATCAGCACTGCTGCTTATCTGACCCGTTATTGAGCCAATTTAAACAAATTGCCTCTTTTTTTTCCCCCCCGCTCTGTTACTTTTCAGCTGGCTTGAGACTTTAAATTAAGGTCAGGGGAGCACCAGGGTCAGCAAAAGGGCAAGGTCTGGACATACGTCATCAAGTCCAAGGTGAGGATGGCGTGGTAGCACTCACAGAGAAAGGGGTATCACTCCCCATCAGTGAGCAGTGTTTCTTATACCAGCCAGCTTCAGTTTTCCCATTCCCATGGTTTATTTCAAAAAATTTCACCTGGATCAAGAAATGAATCCAGCTAAAAGATTATCCCAAATGAGCTGTTTTTCAGACAGGTCTCTTCCCCAGTCCAGCTTGCTTGCCACCTGTGCTGCATAGGAGAGGCTTTTGAAAAGTGGGCAACCAAGGAAAGGGATGTGCTGCCCTAAAAAATACATTGCTTGGAAACTAGGGCTGTTTTGTGAGGAAATAGTATCACTGATCTACAGTCTACTTTTGAAAATTGTATGCATTGAAAAAACAAGTCAATTTAAAAATCTGGTCTGTTGTTTACAGATATGTCTGCTAATGAACTTCTAAACAAAGAGCTTGGTTTCAGCTCACTCACCTCTGCCACCATTCACTGCTGTGTGTTCTCAGCAGACAGTAATTATCAGCCCTAAAGCCAACAAGAATGATGTCATTTTTAATTCATCAAATAACAGGTATCCCAAGGGTATCCTTCACCAGAAATGCAGCAGTTCTGAAATCAATTTGGGATTTTGGTTTTGATGGAGGGAAGGTAACTTTGGGACTAAAAGCTTTTGAAAAACTCAAAAGTCATCACAGAATAATGACTTTCTGACTGTCTCTGCAATAATAGGCTACCACCACGAATAACAGCTGACATTTCAGACTCTGGGTGACCCCTGAGTATTTTCTGGGTCTTTTTTTCCCCTAACCAGTAAGTTTGAATAGCTGTGAGATACAATAAGGTAAAGTATGCTGAAGACATAAGGTTACCTCTATGCCCAATGCTGTGATTTTAACCAAACCATTTTGCATAAAGACTGCTTTTGTATGAGGATGCCTGTTGAACAATGTTGTTTTTAACTCAGTCAGCAAAATACATGAGCTTGCAATATGAGACAGAGAACATATGTGATTTCTTGCAGAGTCTTACTGGATTTATTCTGAGAAGTTATTGGGGCTTCCTGAAAAGATTGTTTAATATCTATAGTGGAAATAGTCCAGCTTTTATAATAGTACTGATGAAAAAATAATGACTTTCCATATCCAACCAAAGCCTGATTACACTCATTGAAATACTAATGTCAATATTTATTAGCTAATATTAAAATTACTGCCATCTCATTTTTGCAGTTAGTCAGAAAATCATTATGTATCCCTTTTCAAAAATCATTGACTTTTCCTTAGCACAGAAAACTCTATTATCAGTCTTTATAAAATATTTATGGCTTTCCTTGACATTCTTATAATATCCCTAGGAGAATGATCAGCATTCCTTTTGCTGAAAATAAGACAAACCTTTTCTCCCTAAAAAATAAATAATGAACTAAACGTAAATGAAAACAAGCCAAAAAAGGTAAGAAGCTACGGCTTGTTCATCTAATTTTGCCTCTTACTTTAGGAAAAATCAAAACTATCTCTGTTTTAACTACTTTATTACTATTATTGGGGAAAAAAAGTGGTCTTGATTTGTCACTGAAGGACAAATTATTCTTCATTCCCCATGTAAGCATATGGAGAGAATTATTAGGCTAAATGGAGGGGCTCTACACTGATTCATTGATTTTTCTGTTCTCTTGATTGTTTGTGCCACTGTTTCTTCATTAACAATATGCCCTCTCTCTAAGGTCCAGGGCAGGGTTATTTTCAGTGAAGAAGTGCTAAATCACCCATATTTCCATTAGAGGCTGTTTGAGATCCATATGATCTGAATGAAACGTCACACTTCCATACTACTGTAGTCTTCCTTGATGCTGATTTTCTCTCCTATAACTGTTGTGGAAATCCTGATATATCTCATTTCTCCCCACTTTTATTTTCACTTTGGTAATGAGGGAAGATAAAAAGGGATTTTCCCCCACCACTACTATCCCTGCAAGAACCATGTATCAGCAATGCCTCTTGTTTAGTTAGCAATTCTGTCTTTGTGCAAACTTTTTTACATGCAGTTGGCTTGTTGCATTTCTCCGCTGTATTGCCATGGCAATAGGAAAAACATGTTCATGCAGATTTGGAGAGAAAGGAAGGAAAAAAGAGATAAACCACCACTGTCATCTCATGGTCAGATGAGGTCAGAATTGGCTAATTTATGAAGTTAAAGGACATGCAATTTGAAAGATCGAAGAGGTTAAATGTAGTCCTGAAATTCACCAAGTGGAAATTTTCTGATTCATAAACATGTCAGGATGGCGATCTGGATTTCCCTAAATTGGGTCAAAAAATTCATCTTTCACTCAGATAGGACACATGATAAAAATCCTTGAGTTGGGAGTGGGGGATTTGATAAGCACCTTTTAAAGCAGGTATGCCATAGAAATTGAGTTTCAGGTTTTGTCTTTGTATTTCAAGAACATAAAATTATATAATTATAGACATAGTTACAAATTTTACATTTTTCAAGCATTGTTGTCATATAAATTAGTTAAATAATGTATTGTGATATATATAAAAATGTTCATAAATTTTTTTTTCCAAATTTCCAACTATTTCTATGTTTCGTGTTTAAAATTCTTTTGGCCTAAGTGAACTTTCCTCCATTGTATTTACAGTTTCAGCATCCCAGTGTGTTTCTATTTCAATTCAGGCATCTAGAGACATGGTGAGCCACCTCAAACGGGAAGAACAGTACAAGAGTTTCAACAGAGAGCTCTAAGTGTAATCTTGCAGTCATTTGCTCATATGAATACTTTGAAGCTCAATAGCACTACTCTGGTGACAATGTTACTCTTACAGAAATTGAATCTTTCAAATGATTGCACACGTGAATAATTCTATGCATCTGAGCAGTTGTCTTCTGTGAAACTACTGCCTTGCGCCAAGTTAACCATATGTGGATATGTTTCCAAGGATGAGGGGGTTCCCAGGGTGATCCTGGGGGTTTATCGGAATAAACCTTATTGACCACTACATGAATAAAGCATCGTGCATGTGATCATGCCATTAGCAACGTGCAAAAATTCCAAACAAGCAGTATTGATGAAATGTAAACCCAAATTTTGAAGAAAATGCAGATTTGATTTTTAGCAGGGGATTTTAACATTAAAACGTCTCTTTAAAAATTCACTGCAGCAAGATCAGTAAATATAAATAAAACATGTGAAGAATATTAATCTTAGTAAAATTGAAGAAGCAAGCTGTCAATGGCTGTCAGACACAATATGAACTGACAGTTGCATGGCTTGCAGTCTGACATCGGGATCGTTACCTGTCTGTTTCTCTATCAAAATACCTACAGGGAATAAGAGTTTGCAGATTGCAGGCATGGGTGGGAGTGGGGAAAGGGGAAGAGTAGTTAAAATGGAAGCTTAATGACAGCTGTGAAATATACGTATGCAACATATTCATTAGGATTAATCATCAGTCCGAAGGAATGGCTTACATCATTCATTATCATCATTACTGGAGAAAAGCTTTAAAACAGCATCTATAGTTTTCAGATCCCACTCCTCCCTCAAATCAAATTCAAACCTGACAGTCAACCCTTTCCTGGCTGCCACATATACAAAACCTGTAGATGAAGCTTTAACTGTGTTCACATATTAAGAAAACTTACAGGAATGGGTCAGATATTATCAGCAGATCTTCATGGAAAAGATGGTGCAGGCTTTTCCACCCTCCTCTCTCAGTCAGACTCCCTTGGCCAGCCGCCCACCCTCCCCGGATAACAGAGAAAGCCCCTGGGTCCAGCCAGCATAACAGGCAGGAGAAATGACTCATGGGCAGCTACTTCTATGACTGCAGTCTGCACTCCCAGAAATCCATCCTGGGAACAGCCAGCTTGGTGTATTTAATGTTTCAGGGAAACCCCAGTGTGAAAGGGTGGCTGGGGTCATGGAGAGCACCGATCATATTCCCTCTGGGCTGTCAGGATGGTTAAAGTTTGCATGACCATTTACGTGACCAGGGAAGAACCACTGGGGAGATTTCTTTTCTCGGTAGTCCTTTTCTAAAAGTTTTACCACTAAACAGCTTTATCTGCACCTGCAAATTCTTGCTGAGGGTTGAGCACAGTGACCTAAAGTTGATTACACAGAATCACTAGAAAAGCTTCAAGAAATGTAATGCTTGGAGGAACCAGCAGAGAGGATGGGTCAGGGTCATATTCATAGAATCACTGACCACCTATTTACATTCATTTTAGACAACTGCGTGCACAAGCATCTGTGTGCAAGCACCTCCCATAACAGCAATTGGCTGGAGGGTCTGGGGTCTGGCTGGCACACATGGAGGCTGCACAGTGCCACTATACTGACTTCTCGATGTTCTAAAGAGAGCAAACAGCACTGCATGCAAGAAATTCCCTGGGGTTCATATAACCCCTAAAGAACAACTGTAACCAGGATGGCAAGCACATTGGGAGCCTGTTAGCTTAAGGCTTGGGAAAGTATGCCAGAGAAAAGTTAGAAAAATCCATCTTTTTCCTCTTCAGATTTAGAACTGTACCTTCATATGCTCTGAGGAGGAACATCCCAGAGCCCCCACCATTCCCATCTTCCCACCATGGATGGATTGGCCAAAGGCCATTGTGAGTCACAGGAACCTTGTCTGTGGGCTTTTCTAAGGCTCCCGAGTAGCTTTTCCTGGATAAATGCTAACTGAAACACAACACAGTAGGATGAATGACACAAACTTTTTCTATTAAAATTTGCTCAGTATTAAAATATGTATCCATTTTACCCATGCTGAAAGTCTTGGCATCACCTTGTCAAAAACATTCATGCAAGAAAATAGTACTAGTATATCTTTATGGAAAATTTTATGCACATGCATGCTGATGACTTTCATTTTGAAATGTATTTCTTGAGAGGCTTCAGACAAGGAACCTGGTGAAGGTTGCATTCATTCGCTCTAGGAGCAGAAATAATACCATGTGACAAATCACCATCAAAAATGCAGCTCCGGTGGCAAGTATTTAATATCAGCTCGAAGGTGATAAACAGCTAACAGGTAGAATCCTTGCAACATTATCAAGAATTTTAATAACAAATACATAAAAAATAATGCAATCTCCTAGCAGTAGCTTGTTAAAACTTGACTGAATCTCAGAATTTCAGCAGAACACTACATTAAAATTTCAACTGCCAAACAAAAATAAACCACATTGTTAATGATAATTTATGCAGCAGAATTTCATGCTTTTTAACTAGTTTCACGAGCTTAACTATTAGAAAATGTTCCACTTAATAAGTACATTCCTACAAACTCATGCTGTTATACGACTGAAAGGGAAGAAAATGGATGGAGCAAAAGGAAGAATCCTCACTGATCCCATGTGATATGTTTGTTTGTTGTGTTGTTTGTTTTTTTTAAGTAAGACATACAAAATTTAAGTCTCTCACACTTGATTCTTTCCCTAAAAATTCACTGAAAAGTGAAGATGAAGATACATGTATTTGCTTTGTCTGGTGACGAAAATATTATCAACATATTTATATTCTAATCTATAACTTTAGCATTAATACAGTCTAAATCATGAACTACTCATTTTCAGACTTTCCTTGAGTACAATTCCCATTAATAATTACATGTAGTTATTTCTATTATGGCAGTCTCTGCCATCTGCAGCTAAAATCTCTATTCTCTTTATAGAAGACACTTTACAAAATATAGAAGGAAATCTAGTCCCTAAGAGCTATAGTGCACAACTTCAATGGGAGGAAACTAGATCTTATTTCATATTTGCTGAGGAAACAATAGAGTCAACATTATGATTGGTATATTGTGTAACAAAGGTGATTTCCAAAGACATACTAGTCACACGAAAACAAGAAATTATAGTAGAAATTACGCAATCCATTATGCAGACACCTCTTCAGACAGTGGAAATGTCACTTAAAGTGTGAGTTAGCAGACAGAGACTGAGTATCCATCATGATTTATAACATCATCACCCCGTCCAGAGCAGATGTTAGAGGATATGGACTTGCTATTGTTCTGTGTGCAGGTGGAATTCTGCACATGAAAAAAAGTTGCCAATATTCCCACTTTCATGTCATTGCAACATATGTACTGAATTCTTAGGATATTAAAAAACACATCTGCTTAACTCCTATTTCTTTAACAAAATACCTAGCCCTTTGGGACAACAGAAGCAAAACTTTCCCAAGGTTATGGCCATAATTTTTTACGGAGATTTCTTCTGCACTGACAGGGGCCCCAGGCAATGACCATAGGTTTTCCTGTCTCTCTCCACCTACTCTCTCTGGTGTCAGTCATGATGTACACCATGAAAGTCTATCTGTCAGTACCAGGGATTTGACCTGGAAACTGAAAACAGGTCTCAAGTAAGGGTCACAGAAAGGCATAGCTTAGGAATGGAAGACCTTTTTTTGGCTATTTTTCTGGTACATTCTTCAAACAGCTTCAGGGATAACACTGTTTTCACTTCCTGAAACACTCTTTGGCTTGTTTTTTAAATTAAAAAGAGAGCTCAAATCTCAGTTCCTAGTAACCCTTAATGATATCTCTCCCTTAACTCTTCTACTTTTTCCATGCTTTGATTACTGCGCTAATTTATTGTTAAGAGTCCTTTATTGTTAAGAGAAGACTAGATATTCAGAAGTTCATGTGGAGGAAAAACCTGCCCATTGCTGAAATGGTGTGAAGAATGATGCCTTTTAGTGAAGGTAAGTCCATGGGAAAGTCCAAGGGAAGTCCACTCTCAAAAACATTCCTCGTGCCTTCCCTGGCATTGCACCGTGTGTGGCAGGAAAGGGCACTTTTGCTCACTGAGTGCCTGTGAAAGTCAGGAGACAGAAGGATAAGCTCTTACAAGTATCTCAGTACTTAATTCCTACTCTCCTAAGGGGCATAAGCACTGTGTCCTTAAATCAAGTGTGGAGAGTGAGAAACAAGCAGGGAGCGGGCAGGGAACAAGCACCCCTAAGAACACATGGTTTTGAATGAAGCATTTAGGCACATTAGTAAATTCTCCCTTCTAAGAACCTGATTCACAAGGGTAACAATCCACACCTGGATTTGTTAGCTTGCAATCAAAGCTTTATAAGGTCCCTTGAGAATCATGAAGGAGTGCTCTTGTTAAGGCAGAAATCATCCCTTTTACCCTCCAAAATCTGCATTTGCACCAGGCTCATTACCTTCATCCTCGACACAGTAAAGCTCAGCCTCTACTACGGACACACAACCTGCCAGCATGTACTTGGTGCCCTGGTCTCCTGCAGGGTGTGATGCACCAGCTTTTCCCTAAAGCTGTAAGAGAAACCCCAGTCTCCTTAACTTGTCTTACAGGTCTTTCTAACTCAACTGAGCCCAGGTTGCTGAATGCTCACATCCTAAACCAGTGGTTGGATATCCAAATAGAATTACCCTACATCTTAGGAGTACTTGCCATCCTGAGTTGAAGTAACAGAACTAATAGGTCCTCAGCTTTTTCTTCCAGGGCCAAAATACAGGTTTTGGCATCTAATCTAGGTTTAAGAATTCTCTCTGAGATCTTAAAAAGCCTTTCTAGATGTATAAGCTAAGTAAAAATACATCTAGTTCATATTCCTTACTTTTAAATTAACATATGTCATTCTAATCATTTGTAAATTAAATTGATGCAGAGACAAGCATTGTCTTCAAAATTGTCTGAAACAATGGAAATGAACCGTGACTTGATGGACAGGATTTAATGAGAAATGTTTCTCAGATATATGTATGGACATACAGTTTTAACTTCAGGATAGAAAAAGAAGGGTCCTTTCCAACTTGAGATATTCTATAATATTTCTATGAAAAGGAAAGGGAGACTAAGAGAAAAAAATGACTGAGACCTTGGTTTTGCCACTGTTATTTATATGAAAGCAGATCTTGACTTGTGTACAATGAAGTCTGAGGAGCAATGACATTCTCCCTTATCTGAAATTGCTGGAAATGCCAAATATTAACTTACTCTTAATGTGTTGCTCAAAGAGGCAGATCTGGACCCTACATAGACAAAGGTAGGAAATAAGTAAGTAATTGGGTTCCTAGGAAATGAACCCTAAACATTTTACTTCACTAGGACTGCATGCCATATTCAAGACCATAGTCTTTTTGTATGGAACAAGGAAAGTTTGATAAAAACACATACGCACACATTCCTCTCTGCTTCCTTATTTACACATTCTGTGTGTGAACCAATAAACCACACATTTTTCATCCACACTACTCATATTGAGCAGAGTCATGACAGATTACTGCAGATTGGTAAAAGCTTTCAGTGGAAAATTTTAACCCATCTGGAGTGTTGAAGATCACCTGATTGTTTCGATATATTTTTAGTAAGAATGATAGTTGGTCTTTAAATTAAAAACTAAAAATCTCCATCCTTTGCCAGATGCTTTTACTAAGTTGTCAAGAACTTCACATTTTTCCCTGTTGGTGATAATGGGATGGTTTGAGGCTTAAGTGTTTACTGGAAGACAAAATATGGTTTATTCTGTGCCTGATAGCCAATTTACATACTGATGTATCCTTCTCTGTCTTGATGATAGCTCTATAAACCTTATAATTTGGTGGAATAGGAAATAATAATCTGGGTTAGGCTGTAGCAATGCACAATATTATTGTTTGGCTCTGGAGAAAATTCTGGAGTCAGTATATGTAAATTTTAACTTTCATATTCTCATAAATTATTGTTGATCTTACCCACAAGAAGAGTATCCTATAGGCAAAGACCTGACCCTAATCCAAATATATACTGTGAAATCCAAATTTACTATTCTACTTTTAAAAATTCAGAATTCAAACCCTTAGTGACCCACAGAAATAGGCCATGACAATGTCAACTTTTTCATATTGGTTGCCTGTTGTTGTTTAAAGTGGAATTTCAGCCCCATTAGTGTGTGACCTGAAGTGTCTCACCTGCATCTCACCTGCTGAAGCTAATGGCAAAGCATCAGCAAGACGATGAGGCACTTGTGGTTTTCTTTGGATAGGTGCCTACCATAAGGATCTACCTTGTTTTCAAGAGTGATTCCACAATAATAACTTAATGTATGGGTAGCACTATCCTGCAAGGATTGCACTTTACAAGAATGAGGTGTGTTTCTCATTTCCTGTTCCAATCTCCCCAGGCATTTTTTTCCTCAGTTCCTTTCCCCTGCATCTTCTATGGTTTTCCTTCTTTGTGTGTACCTCAGTTTTAATCTAAATCTCCCCTTAATTCCTCATATCTATTTAGTATTTCAGATGTCCTATTCCAGCCTTTCTCGCTAGTCCCGTTCTACCAGGAGTTCATTGAACACTGTTTAGTGTTCAAGAGAAGACCTGACATTTAATAAATTACACTTAAAATAAAATTTAGTGCTTCTGTCCTGTGACCTTGAAGTACCTCTAATATGTAGTCAAATATCAGAAATGCTCATTAAACAGTTAAGAAAAATGTCTGAGCATGCAAAATTACTAATTTTGGGCCAGAAAGTAAGTGAATCAGAAGCAGAGCTGGGAGCAGAACCCTAGACTTGTGTGTCTTGCCTTCTGTTCAATGGCTTTTGCTCCTTATGTCTGAAGTGACTTTCGTCTAGAGAGCTCAAAATAAAGTCCATGCCTCTAAGAAGTAGAAAGCATTGTATTTATCTCTATCTCTGCTGCACATGTACAGAAAGATTTATAACTTGTATATATGATAAGGGCATATTCAGCGTCAATGGTAAACAGTTCCCTTGGTCAGAGATGTCACGATGTTTCAAAGTACCTTGGTTTGTTTCTTCACTATAACCTTGAAATTCAGAATAGATACATAAGAAGATTCACTTAGATAATACATATTTACACTGAAATAATGCATAATAATTTGCTTTTCAGAGCAAAACTGAGACCGTAACCCAACTACACCCCATATAAATTTTGTTTTGCTTTGATTTTTAGAGAAACATCCAAAGCTTCCAACACACCCACAACAGGTATTCAAAGTAAAAGCCAACAGCAACTGTTTACACACATCTTTGCTAAGTAAAACCACAGTCATTATGCAGTTCCTTTTCTGTTTCTTGCATTACCCTTCACAGTATATTGCCTTCTTGATTCCCTGTTACCAGCTGCACACATTCTTTGAGGTCCAAGTCTTCATACTTAATCCAGAGGGTACGAGTACTAAATCTGTATCCTCATACTGTCTGAAGTAATGATAATTAGAAATTAATCATCTGATTTTAGCCTAATTTTATTCTTAGTATAAATATTAAAACAGAAGATAATTTTTTTATAAAAATAAGCTCTCAGAAAACAAGTGTGCAGAAAATGATTGTAAAAAGCTAAAGAAAGCAATGAAAAAGTAAACCTTTTCCCTAGTGTTTCAATTGATGTTAGGAAAAAACATGACCTGATGTAAAGTTTCATTTAAGTTCATTATTGCATTTCCCAGTTGGTTTTAAAATGCTGTAGAATGTGTTGTAGTTTCTATTATATCCTGCATAATGATACGTTAGCTCCTACAAAGACAATTAGCAATCTTTGCATATCTGAATGGATTTTTATCTGATATGCTGGTGTCACACAGATTCTGAAAGCAGTAAGAAAGCAGGTAAATTTTTATTTCCATACTAGTAGATATTTTGCTGTCCCATATCTACAAAGCTAAAAGGATATTCTTTATCTTTTCAAGCATTAAAGAAAGGATGAATAATTCATTTCCAGAAGTATTAAGTCACCAAAAAAAAAAAAAAAAAAAAAAAGAAGAAAAAGAAAAAAAATCTCTTATGAGTTTCTCAGTTTGAAGACATTCCAAAATCTTTCTCATATACTAATTTTACAACTGTAATGTCCTTGGGAAATGAAACTCAATGCCTGGTTCCCTAATCAGACGTAATTCTCTGTTTACTTTATGTGTTATTCAGCTTCTGCCTATTCTGTCTTTGAGATAAATAGATTAAATTCCTGAATAGTAGCAGAATGGGTATTCTTAATTATTAGTGGCTCTCATAAGATTTTAAATCACTACTGAATTCTTGGATTACTTTATAGTATGTTTTAAAATTTTGGATAGGAATGAGAGATGGGAGAGAGAGATAATGAAGCATTAGACTATTTTTTCTTCAACCCTAACTATGAAAAGTTATTAAAAAAATGAAAAGGTGGAGGGAGGAATCTAGTTTTTGCTGCTTTTCCAGCTAGTCTGCATCTTGGCAGGTAGATTCAGCACTAAGAAGAGACTGAAAGGTCTTATCCTTGCACTGCTTTTACGATGTATCACTTCAAAAGACTGAATTACTTTGGAAATGAAAACTCATCATTGTTATCAACTGGATAACAGTTACAATTCATTTCTCAAGTGTTCTGAGCATCTTCTTTGACTTACTCAGCATGCTGGTCTGTGAGGTGAGATTACGATCCTTGC
The DNA here is from genome assembly GCA_035583135.1 of Lophotriccus pileatus. Taxonomy (NCBI): domain Eukaryota; kingdom Metazoa; phylum Chordata; class Aves; order Passeriformes; family Tyrannidae; genus Lophotriccus; species Lophotriccus pileatus. The sequence goes on along the minus strand of JAWWES010000081.1, from coordinate 91,880,830 downwards.
CACTAACCAGGCTTGAGACCCCAACCTGGTATGAGGTGAATATACATTCCTTATTCCAAAGCCCTGGTGGGGGAAAAAGACATCTCCAGATGTGTTAACCTTGGAAGAAGAACCACATAAGGAATTTCAACAGATACAAGGCCACTATTACTTAAAATATACTACTGTAATAATCAGATTGAGCTCTTCATTTCTGCGGTGATTTTCATGCAGATAGAAACATTTTTCTGCATGATTTAAGCTTGCCACTTTAGACAGCAATGTTCCCAAGGTTCCCAAGGGGGCTTGGTAGAGTGCCTTCCTACCCCAGTGAGGCCCTGTTCCCAGCTGATGTGCAGACACCAAAGCACCATCTCTGTCCATACTCCTCCTGATGAAATCTAAGAGCTCTAAGTTCAATAGGGGAAAAGGTGGCAGCATGAAGTGCACAAGACAAAACTTAGTATGTCAAAAGGTCAGAACAACATAAGGAAAAAAGTTGTGAAAAACTGGGAAGAAAATAGAGGAAAGGGAAGGGAAGGGACATTGCAATGCCCAGGAAGCAGTTCTTAAATTAAAAAGGGAGTAAATTATGCATCTTCATCAGACAATGCTACAGTAGAAGATCCGCCAGTAAAAGATACTGAAGGGCAGTAGCTGAAAACAACTCCTGTCTGGCCAGAAAACAGGTGTAGCAAAGTCAGCAGTGTGGTGGAAGCTCTGTTCCACCTCTTCATTTTGCTCTGGGTGGGAGAAGCAAATTTAGTTTGGGTGGGAATTTTTTTCTCTGTACCCAAAGCTTAGCGTCTCTGCCTGAATAACCCTGAGGTGCCACTTCAACTGGTTCTGGTACCACAAGAAACAGGACTGCAACCAATAGCCCTTTTTGCAAGGGCCATGAAATACACATTGCATGGTAACACCACAGTTTTCAGTAGCTAACAACCTGAACTTGATTCAAGTCAGTAACCTGGAAGGAAAAGGTACCACATCCTATTGCAAACCTCTGAGCTAGATCCCCATCTGCTTTTACCTTAATGGCTGCTCTGCAGATTAGTAACTATTGTCCCTCCATCCCTCCTCATTTCTTCTTTTCTTTAGAAACAGGAGGAAATTCCCTGTCTATACTCATGTCCCGTGGGAAGCTGTAAATAAGTAGCTAATTTTACTGTTTACAATAAATCCCACCATGCAATTATTGCTCTATTTATTTCGCTTCTGTATCTGCATCAATTTTATAAATTGAAAATGGATTGGCAGGGAATAATTCTAGTCTTGACATCTAACTTGTGCAGTGTGTCAACAAAGGAGGTTTGAATTGTTTTTCTTTTTGAAATAGGTATTCAAAATGCAACCCACAGGGCTCAGGACTACTTGTTGAATTGGAGAAGCACAGAAAAGACATGATTATTATATTTTACTAAGATGCCAAATATGTATATACGTATGGAATAACAGTTAGCAGAAAACAATATGCAATTACTTATCTGGAAATAACTATTATGAGTATTTTTTCTTATTTATCATGACATCAAACAGCAGCAGTAATATAATTTTACTTTCCAACACCACTAAAAGCATAAATAGAGATTGCAGTAGGTTCTTAATGGAAGGAGTACCTGTCCCGGTGCATTTTAAAGGCATGTATCATTAAAAAGCTAAAAAGATGTATATTCCTGCAGATCGTTCCTGCTATATTCTGTGAAGCTCCTTTGAAAATGGTACAGCCTTTACTAATCCTAAAGTTTCTCAATCTGCAGCCCAGAACACTGGGGAACAGTTTTTAAACCACACTTCAGGTTAGAAGACTTGTCTTTAAACAGACTAATGAACTCCGTGTGATGTCTGATCCTGCTTGGCAGCAGCAAGACGATGGAGGCTGCACTGTGCTATTCTTAGAGCACTATCCACAAGAGCTGGGCTAAGGCTTGAAATCCTGCTCTACACGTTTACCCCAAGGAATGCAAAATACTTACAACTGGTAGACTCCAGGTAAGTGGGTGAGGAAATTATCTGCAGGTTTAAATAGAAGACACCTAGCCCGTGTGCTGTGATGCTGTGTGTTTGCGTAATGGTTGGCTGTCAGACTCAGAGGGCTCCTCCTGTGCTGCCCACTTGGCATTACTGAAATGTAGTTACCTCTAGGGCAGCCATATGAAAGAAAGCCAAAATCATAGAATAGTTTAAATTGGAAAGGACCTTTAAGATGGACACAAGCTGTTGCAGATGAGGAAAATTTTTTCATAGACACCAAAGCAATACTTACTACTAAAATGCTCCTATGGAGTCTTTCCAAATCTGTGGAAAAAAAGTCTTTGAGATTTCATCTGTTCCCACAGCCTTTTGAACAGAGAAACAACCTTATTTTCCTGATACCAGTTTCTGCCTAATTTTGTGTCTGAAGACTGATCACCCTGAGCCCATCACTGCAATCTATAAGTGTTCCACAGATTAATGAATTCCTTGTTGTGAGAGGGAGAAGTTATAATCCTTCCTCACAGAGGGGATGAACTGCTGCTAAAAGCTCAAGATTGAAATCCTCTGAGATGTTTGACCTGTGTTTAGGAAATGAATGGAGGTTAGGGGTACCAAAAGAGGAGCAAAATCCCTCAAAGTCTTTTTGACGAAGTGGATCTCTCTGGACCATAGCAAAGCAGAGTACTAAATTTAGATGCTCCCGTTCTGTGCCTTAACCAGTAAGCCATCACTGTCTCTAATAGTAGAGGTTGATGGACTGGATCAAGCAAGTTATAAAACAGTATTACAACCCCAGGCTGAGTTGTAGGACAACTTCGCAATCAACTGAAGGCCAGGATTTTACTTGGTGCCTTCTCCATGAGGCTGAAAAATAGAATGGAAGATAAAAATATAAAATTACACAGGTTTTTTTTTATTTTGTTAAAATTATTTAACTTGGTTTACCACTTCTAATGATTATGACTATTGAAAAAAATTAAATTAAAAAATTAAAAAACATTTAATTAAAATTAAAAAAAAAAAAAAACCAACACAATGGATTTATTGGAAATGAAACTTCCTAATAAGAGATTAGCTTAGTCAACTATATTCTGGGTTCAATTTTTGTCCTCATTCTAATGAAACTCACAGTGACTAGAGGCATACGGCATTTTGTCAAACCAAGGATGATAGAAATAATGTAAACCTATTTTTTCTCCTGAAAGTACAAGCCTTTGGGTCACTTTGTCCATAGAATTTGCTAGAAGTGAATTAATTATGTCATTTTCCTATTATAGAATATATGCAACACGCACATCTTCCTAAATGCAGCCTGGAGGATGATGCTTTCTCTTTGAGGGTGGATATTGAAAGACACAGACAATGCCACTTGCAAAAGAGGCATCTACAAACCTCTTATTCATCTGCATTATGGAAGAAAAATCGCTCCCACTTACTTCTGTTAACTGTGCTGATTGCCAGTCTAGCCACTAATCCTCCAGACAAACTTTGTGGATTACAAAACAAAAGTGAAAAAAGAGCTTCTGTTATATCTGATTCTTTCAGCTCAAATCATAGAATTGTTTAGGTTGGGAAGGACCTCTAAGATAATCAAGTCCTACTGTTAGCCCAGCACTGCCAAGTGCACCACTAAACCATGTCCCCAAGACCCACATCTGTACATCTTTTAAATACCTTCAGTGACTCCGCCACTTCCCTGGGCACTCTGTTCCAGTGCTGGACAACCCTTTCAGTGAAGAAATTTTTCCTAATATCCAATCTAAATGTCCCCTGATGCAACTTGAGGCCATTTCCACCTTTCAGGTAGTTGTGGAAAGTTGTAAGGTTCCCCATGAACCTCCTTTTCTCAAAGCCAAACAAGCCCAGTTCCCTCAGTCACTTCTCATATTTTCCACATTCTGAGGATAAGGCTGAGTGGAATACTGGTAGGAATCATTTTGTGAACCACATATCTTAGTGCACTCATGCTCTCAACCCAGACCTATTCTCTGGCTCTCAGAGAGAAAAGGGCAACTGTGTGTTCTGATCTGGTCATCAGGTCTTTCCATTTTCTCCCTGTCCTGGGAATGAGGGCCCCAGCCATAGGCTGTGCCTTGCTAGATGCAGGAAAGTCAATGGCGTAATCTGTCCTGCCAAGATGAGGCCAGTGGATGGGATGTTTTAGCATTTTGGTTGATTCTGGCCAAGTGGTATATGCTGTCGATTGTTTACAATAGTCATGAGACAGTTACAAAATATTTCTACATAACTGTGTTTCTCCTAGCTTGATGAGAAAGTGTGTATTAAAACACATTGCCCAGGTTTCCCTTTGTAGGTGTTGTAGTGTGGCATGGTGTATTCTAAGGTGTCCTAAGGCTGTTCAACCAGAGGCCAGAAGGCATTTTGCCCCTGAAGAGTTTTAAGCCACTTCCTCCTTTCCCTTGACCCAAAGGATTTAAATTATGCAGAGACAAAAAAAAAAGCCCCTGAGCAACCTTAGAATGCAAAGGAAAAGCAAAGACACCTTAAACTATTTCTGTTCTAGACTCTCTCAGCTTAAGGGTATTTGATGACAGGTAAGTTTGTGATTGGTAATTATCTTGGCCACTTTTATGTGGTATTGGCTGATAATAACAAAAGTGCCATGAGAACAAATTATCTTGTGACAGACACTGATTTTAAGGATCTGTATTCTCAGCAGTATTAGATAGGAACACTAGATACCAAAGTTAACATTACCTGACATGCTATTGGATTAGATTTTTTTACTGTACCATATGCTAAATCAACTGGGAGATTTTGCTTACAGTCAAAAGCAAGCTAACTAAATAATGTTTTATAAAATACCTAGAATTGTATACCTTGCCAAAAGTGTCTGTAATGGAAGATGACTGAGTCTGGCTTCTTTCTTTCACAGATTGCCAGGTGGCTCCTCACACACATTCACACTGGCCATTATTTGAAAATATTTTTGAACAGGAGAAAGGTATTTTTTTTCTTTTAATATCATTATCAAATATTATCCAGTAGTCTTTGTCTTGCTAGTGCAATAAAATTAAGGTTATTTTTTAAAATGGATTATACAAAAGGATTCATTTCAAAATTTCTATATTGTCCAGAAAAGACTCCATTAGTATAAGCCTACATTTTTTCCTTGTATTGAACGAGCTGCTTAGTGGTGATTAGATAAAGCGAACAAACCCAAGCCAATACGCAGGTATCT
>JAWWES010000081.1:91781287-91875572 GCA_035583135.1 Lophotriccus pileatus | reverse complement strand
TTTTTTCCTTGTATTGAACGAGCTGCTTAGTGGTGATTAGATAAAGCGAACAAACCCAAGCCAATACGCAGGTATCTGCCCTCATCTGGAAGGACCTAATACATGTAGCAACCTGCAACAAGGAAGGAGACAAGGCTGACAGAGTCCTTACAGAGTCACTCTGTTTGCCTGTGGTTTGAGTACTATCCACCAAAGCCACCCCAAGATTTTTTCTTCATCCAGAGCCATTTTAGGCACAGAAACAGCATCACTCATTATGAACACTGGGCGTGCACTGCATGCACACGCATCAGATGTGACAGGATCCAGCCCAAACCTGGTTTTTCCTTTGGTGTGACTGAGATCAGGACCTTGTGGCAGGAGAGCTGACTGAGGTAAATGCACGAAGGGCCCAGGGAAGTTGCAGCTTGCCAAGTTGCACATTGCAGACTGCTGAGGTGATGCCGGTGTGATGGCTACCTAGGACATTTCTGATGTGACAATTACTGTGTACAATCATCAGTACACTGGTGCAGTAACCCTCATTTTTATTTCTTCAGGATAAATGCTTCTCAGGACCTCTGCTTTCCAAAGGGTAGGGGAGAGCAGGGAATGTTGATGGAACTCTGCATTTACCCAGTCACTATAGAAATGATAAATTCATAAATCTAATGTTATCCATTTGGATGGGAAGATCCATGGTTGTAGTTATTGACTATGCAGGTAGTGAAACTACATCAAGTACTGTGCAACAGGATGAACCAAAAGCACTTGCTAGGGATGACTAGGCAGGGAGTCCAACTGTTTCATATACCCAACATATATCCAACATGACTTGTCAGGGCCAAATCCCTGCCCATGAACCAAATACAAAGCAAATATGCCATGGCCTGGAAAAACTAGGTTTCAGTCCTAAATACTGAGTGAGGAGAAAAATCAAATAAAAATAATTTGGCTTTCAAGTACCAGAGTCAATAGGAAAAGCACATGTAAATCCAGCTGAGGTCAGAGTATCTGCCACTTCCTGCGGCTGTGCTGCCGGGATGGCCAGAGACAGCATGCTTGCCACTTCCCTCTAGGTCATCCATGTCTCCCCTGTTCTCTGCTTTGTTGCAGTTCCTTGCTGCGATAGTTTTTTAACAGTTTCTCACTTTGGGTAAATTCCTGGAAAAAAAGTGAGTGTATAATACTGTGTGAGCTTTCAGTTTAGTGTGCAGCACAGAGTATGTTAATCCTGATCAGTCAGTGAGAGAGCAGGAGGAAGTAACAGATTATGTGTAAGGTCTTGATAACACCATTCTTAAAGGGCCACTTTTTGTCAGTCTGGTCACGGTATCTAGCCATGAAAGCAAAGGATTTGGGTCTGGGAACCTCCTTAACAAGGTCTTTGTCTATACCTTAAAAGCAATTTCCAACACCTTCTGCCTAGAGTGATTTTTCCATGACCTCTTTCTTTTGTGCCTGCCCTCAGCCATAAGATTTGGACCCTGTGTTATGAACACCTTTTCTATGTCTCTCTGGCATTTTAGGTACCCTCTGATTTGGGGTCTCTTGCCAGCAACACTACCTGTTTGTTTTCTCAGGCTTGTGTCTGAGGTTCTCCTTTCACTTACTGTGCTTCAGCCACAGCCATAAACGTAAAGAAGGAAGCAGGGATTTTCTTTCTCTAAGCTGCATTAAGGCAGCTGCTTACTGGAACTCACTATCTTTGACTACCATTTCATGCCAATACAAACATGGTGCATGTGGAAGGGCTTTACCCACTTAAAAACAAGCACCTGAGATGCAGAACAAGGAAGAACGTGGCCAAAGAATTTAATCCCTGCTTGCTTGCTGCTTAGGAGGAGCAAGTGAGGTGACTTTGTTACAGGTGAAAATTACAACCCAGAGACTAGGTATGCTTTCTCAGTGAACACACTGCTGTTGTTTTGCATATCCAGCCTTAGGACAATTCCTTAGTCTGCCAATGCTCTATAGGCAAACTTAACATGCATAAAATTTCAAGTCTTCAGTACTTGACCATTGTTTAAATAAAGTACTTATAATAAAAGGAAGTGAAGGTTGATGTGTATAGAATAAATTCATCATGTTTTCTCGTTCTTCCCTTCATTCATCCTCTTTCCTACCATTGTTTATTGTGATCCTTTTCTATGCTAAGCCTGGGTTATGCTGTAAGATCCTTTAGTTATCTAAAAGGTTGTGCATGCTTATTGTGGTATATAAACATATGGAACAGATTTATACTGGTGAACAGTGGGTGCTGTCCCAGTGTGATGGAAAACAGTAATTTGATGTGGAAGGACACAAGTTCAGAGAACTGGACCAGTAAACCTAACTTCCCAGGGATTACTGTACTTTTGATAGAGATACCCACAGCTCTGTGACATTCATCAAATATGCTATCCCTGCAGCAAATAACAGCAGAGTCTGGGAGAGCTGAGAGAGCCCCCTGCATTCAGCACTGGTGAGGCTGCATGTCGAATCTTGTGCTCAGTTTTGTATCCCTCAGAACAAGAAGGATATTGAGGTGCTGGAGCGTGTTCAGAGGGCAACACAGCTGGTGAAGGATCTGGAGCACAAGTCTTATGAAGAGCAGCTAAGGGATATGGGAATGTTCAGCCTGGAGTAAAAGAGGCTGGGGGACCTTATTGTTCTCTACAACTACCTGAAAGAAAGTTGTCGTGAATTGGGGGTCAGTCTTCTCCCAAGCAACAAGATACAGGACAAGAGGAAATGGCCTCAAGTTGCACCAGGGAAGGTTTAGATTTGATATTAGGAAATATTTTTTTTGTGGAAAGAGCGCTCACGCATTGCAACATGGAAGTGGTGGAGTCACCGTCCATGGAGTTATTTAAAAAACGCGGGGCACTTATGGGCAAGGTTTAGTGGTAAACTTTGCAGTGCTGTGTCAATGGTTGAACTTCATTACCTTAGAGGCCTTTTCCAACCTTAATGATTCTATGAGTTTGTTTCTCTGCTTTGTATTTATCTTGCAGAGACAGAGGAAGATCTGGTGATCCAACTAGTTGTATCACTACAGCTCCAGGATGCTATTCTTCTCCACTGCCCTGGACTAAATTTGACTGTGTTCAGTGAAGTTATTCTTATTTTCACAGTGCCAAGACAGTACCACTCTGTCTCCCTCCTTCTCATCAGTTCAGTACCCTCTGAATTATTCTGGAATCATGCTTCCTATCAAAGTCTAGCAAGAACCCAGAGTTGTTTTTCTTAAAATGTGTCCCATCAACTTAGGAGAAATTCCTAATCCTTTCATACAGCTAATTTGGAAGAGCCAGACTCAAAAGGCTTCTGTGCTGTTATAACCCAGTATTTTTAGAGACAGTTGTAACTTAACGTACCCATTTGGCTTCCTGTCACTGTTTCCCATTTTGAGACCATCTTGAGATCCACAAACCTCCTGCAGTGCTAGAAATGCTGATGGATAGGAATAAAAGGAGTTTTGTTTTCTTTCTCTTTTCTCAGGTGTGCTAGCTAACAGGTTTTAGACTCCTGTTACTGACAGGACAAATTGTACTTTAATATGGTTTAGTTGGCTCGCTCCTAGGGCTCATGTACACTTCGTAAGACTTACTAAAACATTACTTGCTAAGCCTGTACCAGAATACATAATATAGTAGTTAAAATGAGTTAGCTAACACATTTCTGAGAAAAATGCCACTTCTACTCAAGCCAAGACATTCTGTTAATGAGTTGAATATTCCTTCTAGCTCTTTCTCCAGTGAAGGGAAAATACTTTTTACATTGTCCAGACCTCTGGCATGGGTTCACACAATAGGAGAGAAGAGAAGGCTGGCCCATGGGATTGTGAGAGGAGGTGGAGCGCATCCCTGCCCTGCAGGGCTGTGTGCTGGGGCCATGGCTGAGTGCATGACAGCAGCTGAGCCTTGCAGGAGGATGGAAACAGGGCCACTGGCTGGAGCCCTGCCACACATGGGACCATTCCAGCTGCAGGACAACAGCCTCTCATGCTGATTGGGCTGACCCTTTTACTGGAACACAAGGACAAGCTGAGGTCATACCAGAAGAGGACAATGGCCAGGGAATATTAGGATGGAGGACAAAGGAGTGGGTCCTCCATAAAATGGGTGAAACCCAAGAAGTCTGATTGTCAAAGCTGATGACTGTGTCTGATCCGTTGGGTGCTGAAATTACTGAAAAGGTGCTATGACCTACCTTGGCCAAGTGGCAGGTCATTGTAAGGGACTCCATTCGGATTCCTTCTGTCAGGCCTGATCCCCCATCACCTCCACCCATGAAAACTGGATATCTGTAAAACCCTCAGCTGTGAAACCAGACCTCGTTATCTTCTGGCATTTCTGTTGTTCATCACCATCTTAAGACCCCTCCAAACCCATCAGTCCTAGTGACCACTGGATTACTCAAGAAAATGTATTTGGTAGCAGGTTTTTATGTCTAGGGAAAGGGCCTTTGCTATTTTCACCACTTTGTACTATTTTACTTCAGGGTTGGTCTGTTGCTTTTTCGACTATATTTACAAATTCCAGCAAGCTATCCTTAAGAGAAAGGTGCTTTTTACAAGTCTCCCATTCAGCATTCATGGCACAAATCATGGAAATTCCTTTAGGCTATGTTGGTGCCAGACTCTGTGCCTCCCACTTTTATGTACGCTTAATAAAATGCATCTATTTTCTTATGACCAAACTATCTTGGTTTCAGTCATATCAGGGATGAAATACAGTTGCACTAGTAATCCCATATGTGCTGTGCCTGTTCTCCCGTTTCTCTTTGTTTCTTTAGAATCTTTTCCTGCCATGTCGAGGAATTTTTTTCTTTTCTCTTCAGCTGCTCTTTTCTCCCATTTTAGCCTTTTTCCTGCTGCTTCTCCCTCCTCCTTTCCCCCTCCCCCATTTACACTTAACCTTCTGTTTCTCCTAGTGTCCTGGCAGGAAGGATATAGTGCAATCGCTGCTATACAGTGACAAAAGTAAATATGTAGCTCTGAGTAAGTGCAACAGGGTCGAACAGCCCTTTTGCAATATGATACTGCATAATCTGCTTCCCTTCTACAGATAGGTGCATGAATGCTAAAGAGTTGTAGCTCCACTGCTTTTACAACTCAATAGTTTTTACTCTGCTTTTCTTTTGCTTTGAATAAAGCAGTTCTTTTACTGGGGCTGGTTCAGGAGCTATCTTCCAGACTAAATCTAAAAGTGGGAATAAAAGTCATGGGTTCACATTTCAGATGATTTGCTCCTCTTTTGAAAATTAGTGTGTTTTTCCACACGTAAGGGGAAAAAGGAAAGCTGGATAATTTATGTGTGGTAAAGCCACACGCACACACAGAGACACAGGAAACCTTCTAATGCTAAATCCTTATGACTAAGCACCAAACATAGTAAGCATTCTCTTTAAACAACTTCTTGTGACGTGGGATTTTTAACTTGCCCAAAGAAAATAACAAAGGGTAAAAATTTTAGAAAGAGCCTATATGACTTGAGGGTCTACATCCTATTGAAAATCAGTGGGACTTCTTCATCCCAAATTCCCTGTCACTTGTGAAAAATTAGCAATACTGAGTGGTGTCACTGGAGTGTATTTTATGTGTCTCCTACAAAGGAGTGCTTTTAATGTGCAACTAAAATTTTAAATTATGGGTTAGCTATTTTATATAACCAGTTAAATATGACTAGTTTAATTAACTGCTTTACAGGAACAGATTTTTTTTAATACCAGTGAATTTCATGCTTTAAAGGCACAGGATGACTGCTTCAAATTCACCTGGGTCAGGAGACAGGATGTTGTTCTGGGTACATTTTCTTTGGCTGTGAACTGCCTTCTGAGATTGTCTCCTGTACACTCTCTCAACCCCCATGCCACAGTTCTCTGTCACCCTGAATTGTGCTGATACAACTGTCTGGAAGGCTGCACTGTAAAGTCACCATTAAAAATTAGCCTCCCAAAACCTCATGTTCTCTCATTTCCTTAACCATTTTACAGCACAGTCTCACAGTTTTATTGGCACACATCAGAAAGAGATAAATTGCAATTCAAGAGCAGAAGCCTGTGGGAAAACTGGGACTGGCAACATCTCTAGTCTCCTTTCCAGTCAAATAAAATGTAAACCATGGAACCACGTCCTGAAGTCATGACTGCATCATTACTCTTCCAGCAGCAGTTTTAATTGCTGTCTCTTTGCTACTCTTTCAGTTTTCCAGGCTGCATGGTCACATAGATCAGCCAGCTGGTACAGGTTTCAAATGCACAAATAAATAAAATATATTATATACTATATGTATAAATAAAATAAGCAAACAAATAAATATGGATTAATAAAATGCAAGTAAATGATAGTAAGTTAAATATAAATAAGTGTAGAGATTTCACCCTCTTCTATTTTTTTTTTTTTTCTGGGATGTAGCAAATTATGTGGAAGGGGAAACAGGAGTGGCTAAGCCGGTATTACAGGTAAAACATAAATCTTCATAAAAGTCACTGATGACAGTTTATAATGATTTTAATGGTACAGGTTGAACAGAGAGTTGTGGGGTAGGGGAGCTAGAATAACTGAAAGGGAGGGAAGCAGAACTCTGAGATTTCCTAAGAGGTTGCTTTGGGTTTTATCTTTCTCAAATGCAAGCATTTAAACTACTTCTACTATTCAGGAAGCATCTGAATTTACAGGGCAAGGAATGAGGTAATGTCTTAAAGCAAAATAAATACGAAACAGCTTAGAGTTTCAGCAGTTTCTTTCTCTGAAGATGACACTACACACTAAGGTGTCTCAAGGGCTGAGTAGGACAAACTTTTAGCTCATGTTGATTTGCACTGATTTAACAGATTTAGCACAGCTGAAATTGTGCACCGCAGCTATAGAGGGTCACACATACCAGAGAATAAAGCACAAAATTATAATCCCACCAGGAAACCGAATAGATCCAAATTCTGCCCTAATGAAAGTGACACCAAATAACTCTCACCCAGTAAGCTAAAGATGAAATCTAATAGCCAAGAATCTAATTTATAGGCTAAGAGTGTCTCTTCAAAGCTCGTATTTCTGTGACGCTGCTTTTGTGAAACACAAGACTTGTGTTGTGTAAGTAGGATTAGACCTATAGCCTTATTTCAGCAGACTTGTAGTTCTAAGTAATATGGAGCTATTTCAAAGATCAGGCCCATAAGAAGTCCTACAAAGCTGTAATCAGATGCAGATGCTAAAATTTTCAAAGTTAAATCCCTTGTTACCAATTCTGGGAGGAGCCTTAAGTATTACAAATTAGCATTATAAAATAATAAAAGCCACAGTTCTTGAAGGACACCATGTAGCTCTCATTTGCCAATAGAGGCATTTGCTATCCCACCTGGTTGTGAAGAAAAGAATCTTGAAAATGGAACTTTAAAGACTGCAGCAGCAGCAAACAAAACAAATCACGTAAAGCAGAACCAGACTTTGTTCAAGTTGGTTTTAATCTCAGAATTCTTAAACCAATCTTTATATTTTGATGACTCATTGAGTTTGGACAGATGGAGTTGGAAATGCCTAGTCTGGCACCAAAGCTTTGTTTAAAAAAAAAAAAGGCACTACTACTAAGGTTTAATCTGAGGATGTTCTAGATACCCACAAAACCAAAGACATTGAGTTTTCTGCACAGTACACTGCTTACTTAAACACTTAAATACATATTTCAAGAACCAGTGTAAGGCAACTAAACTGAATATGTTGTGTATAGTTATCATAACACAGTAGGATGAGAAAAATTGATTTTTTTTTTACAGTTTTTAATATATGTTTAATCTGAGGGCTATTTGATTTATTTTTGACATAACCTCTTTCAAGTAAAGCCACAGAAACCACAAGGTATGTTATGCAGTGAAACAGTTTGGAAAGAGAAAGGTGAATACAATTATCTTCAGAGATAAAATAACAATTGGAAATAGGAATAATTGACATGTCAGGTTCTAGATGCTTCAGGTTTATGGAGGCTGTCACAGGACTTTACAAACCAAAGTAGCAGTGGGAAGTACAGTACTGGAGGAGTGGACCAGAGCCAATGCTGGGGACAGCCCCAGTGAGCAGAAGCAGTGCTAGCAGCAATGGCACTGGAGATCTGGGAATCGGGATGCATCCCAGCAGGTAAAGAACAGAGTAAGTGCAGAGGAAACTTAGACAAAGTGGAAAATAGACGAATAAAGATGGTGTTGGCAATAAAAAGTTTTAAAAGTGGTATAAAATGGTGCACAGACAGAAAGTATATAAGAGGGCTCTTATCTCTGTTTCTGGAATGACAGAGCTGTCCGGCTGCTGTGTTTTTAAAGTCTTCAAGTTTAGAAAAAAATATGTTGAAAAAGAGATTAAAAAAAAAAACTTTGTCATGGATGAGAAGTGGCTTTCATTTATTATTTTTATTTATTTATTAGGTGTTTGCTTCCACCTCAGAGACTGGAGCTGTGGTTTCATGGGCTGAACTATTTTAGCAAAGAAATGACCAGTGAGCAGCCTCACATTGTAGTGATATCCTGTGCATTGGAATCCTCAGCAGCAATTCCGTGCCACATTAGAAAAAAGAAATTTTATAGGTAAGGTACCTTTTCAAAGGTGGGACAGCGTGTGTGCATGTGTGTGCACGTGTGTGTAAAGGTGCCCATTGTCTAATCTGTAGGCAGTGTTTTGCAAATGTACCCTGCCTCAGTTACTGGACATGCAAACTTAAAGAGTCACCTTTTTTTTCACCGTATGCTTAAGCAATGAGTAAGAGATACACAAACAAACAAAGAGGAAAAAGTATCCCTTAGCACTGCTTGTCAGCACAATACAGAAAGGAAGAGATGGACAAAGAAAGATAAGGAATAAGAGACAGCATAAGCAAATAAAAAGACTGACTTGTAAAATCAAGAGATGAAGAAAGCTACTATATAAATCCATGTATTGCAAGGCAAGTTAATGCTACTCCTGAGGAGCTTTATTTACGTGTTTGGCCTTTACATGCCAGCTAATTCTTCTAGCCACTGACCTTGTCAGCAGTGTTTGTGTAATCTTTGAATAAGAATACGAACTGTTCTTTTAAATAATATCTCCAGAATGGCTAGATGAGAGTTTTACAGAAACACTACACATGTAAAGGGCCCAGGGCATGTTCCTCTTCCCACAGTGGGAGTACCAGCCCCCTGTTCTTGAGCTACAAGACAAACAACCACCCACTGACTCTGAAGGGCTACAGCACTGCAACACAGCTTTTGGCTCTCGGGTCATTGTGCCAGAGAGAATAGATACCAAATAGATACCAAAACATTCTGTACAGCAACAAACTTATATCTCATGCAGCTGGAACAAAATTATACATGGGAGTGCGCTGCAGACATGTTTTCACAAAACATGCTAAAACTAAAATATTTCTGCATGTTGGAGACAGCCAGGACAACTGCAGCACAAGCTCAAATCTGAACTCCCATATGATGCAGGCCAAAGAAGACCATATAACACTTTTTTCCTCCAACACGATCAGGAGTAAAGCTTTGAGTTTGAAAAATCAATGTCAAAGCCTAAGTACTGTAAAAACAAAAACCAAAACAAACACCCTACCCAACACCCCCAACAAATCAGAAGAGCTATTATTACCAATTTAATGCTCTTCAAACTAACTCTGGAGCAGAGATCCAGGCAGAAGATAGAAAGACCTTAAAGGTTGGAAATTTAATGATTCTCTAGTGGCTAAAGAAGCACTGCATAAAATACCTAATACAGACATTAATAAATGTTAGTCAACATTGCCAATAAATTGACTTTCAGGGCTCTTAAAAACTCATTCTGGCAGTACAAAGCCAATGAACAATGCATAGTTTTAACAAAGGGTAATAAGCCACAGCAAATGGAAAGTTTTAGGTACAAAGCTTCTTTTTAACTGTTCATGGAATAATATATGAAAATCCAATCGTGTGAGAGTGCAGCCTATCCACACACAGTCAGTGCTGCTACCCGGCTATAGTTCAAGTTTAAACCAGCTAAAACCAGTACAGGTTTAGCATACCACAGGCAATAGCACAAAAAAGTTATGGTCTGCAACTTGTTTTCTCCAAGTATCAATATGTGCAAGAATTAGTTTCAGATCAATTATTCCTTTTCCAGCAAATTATTTTCTCTGTGGTAACATCCAGAAGTGGAAAGACTAATTTTAGCTGGAAAGTTCACAGAATCTTAGAGAGTTACAGCCACAGTCATAGCTAATTTGAGGCAGAGAAAGTTAAAACACTGTCAAAATATAAATGCTTCCTTCAGCTGATTCATTAGTTTGCATATCATAACAAGGACTTTGTGTTCTTGGGTAAGGTTAGTGCCTCGAGGACATCCTGCAGATGTGTGCATTCCCAGTCCGAATTTCTTTAATTTGTTATGCAAACATCAATTCTTTTTAAATACTGTGAAAAGAAGGACTTTTTATTACAGCTAAAAACCATCAGCATTAACAATAGTTATTCCTTCTGATGCTGCTTTTTAGGAGAAAGGAGGACACCATATTCTAAACAGATGTTTACCCGTTAATGAGTGTTGTATTTCTCATTAGAAGAGGTTTAATTGGCAGACAAACCCTGAAACAGCTACCAAGTGAACTCGGTAAGTCCTGCTCCAAGCTAGGAGGCCTGGCATTTTTTGACACATTAACTATTTTTCCCCTCAAGGAAACCGTGAACTTTGAAAACCCCAAAGAGTCTAAAAGCAGGAAAGTCTGAGGCTGGCTTATTTTTTTTTTACTTTCCCCTTTTCCCTTGTAAGTGTGTATTTTAAAGGTATAGAGCAAGGGCAGAGTTAGCAGGGGAGGGCTGTGTTTTGGCAGACTTCAGTAGGGATGAAATTAGGGGTGTTTTGCCTTAGAATGGCAGCTGTGGCAGCTCTCCTGCAAGCAAGGCAGTGCCCAGCTGTGCTTTGGATTAAGCAAAACACTTTTGGTGGTCAACTTGTCCTTGTTATTTTACCCAGGGTGTCCTGCCGTGGGTTTTTCATTTCTCTGAGCTGGGGCAGGGGGGCAGGGGTGAGTTGACAGGCACCCAGTGGGGGAAGAGGCACCACAGGAGACTCCCACTCCAGCCACTCAATTCACTGGCCTCTCTCCCTTAAAACCCCTCCACTGGCTTGCTGGGGGGCACTCACAGCTCTGCACCACCCCTCCAAGACCCCCAATAGGTGGGACAGGAGGGAGAAAGAGGGACGAGGATTTCTTTGGTGGCCACTGGGGGGTTGCTTCAAGACAAATGCTCTTATTTCTGCTTTGGGTCATGACCACAGAGGCCTTTTTGGCTTTTTGTTGAGGTACATGAGATGTAGCTCCCACCTGGTATTTAGATTCAGGACAGCAGCATGGACCAGGAGACAGATTCGTCTCTGCCCAGTAGGTTTCCTGGGGCTTCCAGATGGTTTTGGAAGCGCTAAGAGCCGTTGGTCTGTGAGGTCCTGATCCATTTTCCTCACCTACCTGGAGGGGAGAACTAAGATATTTTGGTTCTCTCAGGGATTAATATTGTGTCATTTGCCTCAGCCTGACTGAAGGACCCTGATTAAGTGCCCTGAATGTAGGACCATGTCCCCTAAGCTCTGACTTCAGGCCGCCTTTGCCAGCTGCTCATGCACCAGAGAAAACCAGAAAGACTCTTTCTGCGAGGTAGTGCCATACCTGGATGCTGCAAGCCATACTGGCCTCACAGGCTTCATCCAGAGAGTTTCCAGGTCTCCAGGTAATTTGCCAAGAAAATTAAAACAATCCACAGGTACTGCCATTGTTTCTGCTCTCAAGATAGCCAAGCCTGAAACAGCAGATGCTTGCTGTCCTACTTTATCAGTCCTGCCATATAGAAGCACAATCAGCTGATGATGGAGCAGAGGAGAAGGCAAACAGTCCATACACCCAACTCTGACCCATGTAATTGCTTTCCCTTTCTCTTTTTATTCTATGGCCTTATGGACAATGGTTTAATATTTCCTTCCAGAAGCAAGTGAAATAGTGGTGCTGCAATAAGCAGAGGCTGGAAGAGTTCTGACAGGAGTTTGACAGGAGGAGCCTCTGGCGTTAATGGCAAATCTGAAGAGGGAGAGTGGATGCAACAAGAACATTATGGAGATGCTTTAAGAAGTCACAGTGTGTTGCTGGACTTGCCTTATTCCTGCCTCAAGACCCACAAGTGGGACAACTCCCTTATGGTACAACCCAACTTCCCTCATGAAAACATAAGATTTCATTTCCTACATGGCATTTTAAGGATAACTCTGTTAAGTATTGCATAACACTACTATTTTATAACAGGCATCTTCTATGCAGCAGAACTGTCATGGACAGACAGCATCCTGCCATATTTATGGCATCAGATAATGAGTTCCTGATCAATGAACACTGTCCCAGTGAGGAGGTCTATTTAGTTTTGGAGGAAGAAGCATGCACTGAGACAACTGTACACCAACAAGCCCAGCTAAATCCAGTATAAGTAACCTGCAGAGGACACTTTTATTTAAGGAATGATGTATTATTCACTGTCATCTATTTGTCTTCCCTCCTGTTTCCTGGAAGTCCAACTGCAGAAATACAGTGTTTGGCCCAAATTCCATACTTCTGTGAGCGATGGTGGGCTGTTTGCCATTTGTGCTGTACTCTGGGTCTGATGTGGCACCAGGCTGGTCATCAATACATGTAGCTCACACTGGCTGCAGTTGTCCTTCCAAAGCAACTTCTGCAGCTGTAAATAGCTGGAACATAAAAGCCATCTGGAAATTGTCTTATCACCTCAGCTTAGGCCATTAAGTTGATGTAGTGACAGAGGTACCTGTATATATGTATCTGTGATGGTGCTACTGCCACTGAACCTTGTTGTGTTCAGGAATTGATTTTCACTTTCAATTTCATGAAAACTTTGCATAATTGCATTTCTTCTTATTAATTTTTCGGACAGTTTTGGTTAACACAGGGGACAAATTTTTCATTAAGTCAAATTTAAATCTCATTCACAGGAAGGATTTGAAAGTTGGAATAAAGAAAGGGGGTAGAAGGCAAGCTTACTATCACAAAATCTAGTGATAAAGAAACTTCTACGTGAGGTTTGTTAACTAGCTATTTCAAAAATTCTGAATGAGTAAGGACAGGCAGACAAAATATATATTTATCATATATAAATGATAAGGATATACCTTATATATCAAACAGTGTTCTTCTAAAATTGTGTACCTAAATGCAAGAGAAGTAGAAAATCCTAATAAAGGGAAGACTTCCTGTATTTCTTTTTCTGACTTAAGCATGTGCACAAACAGCTATTATTTTGCAGTGTGAATAATTAATAATATTCCTCCAATGCTGTATGAATAAAAAAATTTAAAGACTCCTTGGACATGGCACAGCAAACACAATGCAGTCTTGTACCTTTTAAGACTGATCCTAAACAGATCAGGCATAAATAGGAATTTGACCCTTACCACTGTCAACCAGCAGTACCCTTCCTCTGCCACAAGGCTGGCATGGCACAGATGTAAGCCCAGCACTGAGATGCACTCTCCTTTCTTCACTGGTAGATCACTATTTTTTCAAAACACTGACCAGCTGCTTTCTCTGTCTAAAAAGTTTTTGTTTTGTGGTGCAGGCTCCCAGGGCACCAGACTAACCAGAATGGCTCTAACTGCGGCTCACAAGACACCTTATCCTTCATATTCCTCTTCTGACAATTGATAATTGGTCTTTTAAAATGCAGAGTCATTCTGCAGTCTGTGCCCTAGAGTACCAAAGAGTCTCCTGGGTTGGGAGCTTCTGTTGCTCCACTGCTGCTCCTTTGATGTGTCTCTTGGATTCAGCATGCTGGGCTCTTTCAAACTTGAGTTCCCAAACACTTTTTCAGGACAGAAGGGAAACAGGGTGGTTGTCTTCCCATGAAGACTAATGCTTTGAGGAGGAGCATATTATAAAAGCTATAGACATATTAGGTGTTTATTGGCAGACAGAGTCAGTAGTATTTTTTTGTGGGAAGTGTAGTACACAGAGTTATTGGGCAATCCTGGGACTTTGGGGTGTGTTTGTTTGCAAATCACATCTCAGAAAGAGGTGAGAGTTGTTTCCCTCTGGTTGTTCTTTTTCTCTTCACCCCTTCTCTCCCATCGGCTTCTCCTAAGATGCAAACATCCAAGGAACACATCATATGCTCCTGAAAATGACTTTAAAATAACAGGACAAGCCAGCTGTTAGTCAACGTATTCATTAGACGTGCTGCAGTGCTGCACAGCTGATTTAGAAATAAAACCCAGTGCACAAGTCAGCTACCCACATAACGAGGTAGAAGCAGGGCTTTAAGTTAAACACAGCTCAACGCTTTTAGGCTCAGGATGGGAAAAAACTCTTCTTTCTGTCCATAAAAACTATGTTCCCAATCTTTTGCTTCCCATGGGAAGTGAGTTACAGTACTATATTGTAACAGGTCAGCATTACAGTCAGGTAATGACAACGCAAAGCAAATTTTCCTCTAAGAAAATGCCATTCCCTGCATCTCAGTGAAACTACAGTATTCAAGGGACACAAACTCTCGTATCAATATACTGTCATTTAATTCAAGAAGGGTCTGATGGGCCTGACATAACCCCCACCATAGTATTTCCTATTAATGCAAGAGCTTGCCTTTAGAAAAACACTTGCTGTAACATTTTGAACCCTGTCTGTATTATTATAAGGCAAGACAGAGTATGATTGTCTTTCAGTTAATGGTGTGGCGGGGGGTGGCTTTTTGCCAGGTTTAGGTTAGATCCCTTTTAACTTGCAGCTTTTAAGATATACCTGGACAAGCAATAATTAAAGGGAATAGCAAATTAAGTGTATAAGAAAGGGGAAATGATTTACTAAGCAGGGGAAGAAATAATTTATTAGAAAAGAAAACTTTTTCTTTAAGATGATAGAGTCAATCAAATTACCTCTTTCACAAATCATTTGCTCTCTTGTTGGTAACTCAATTTTTAGCTTTTCCTGCTCCACATACAGCCTCCTGACCCACAAGTCTGCGGCTATTTCATTCCCTGGGGCACTGCTCCCTGGAACACAGGGCCCATCCTGAAATGCACTTTCTGTTTCGGCTCAAGAAGACTTTCATTTTCCCTGCAAAACTATTTTTGGGACAGCGTGGAGGGATGGAGAAGACATCTGGGGAAGGTATTTTTGGACATACCCTACATGCTCTCCAGTGACAGAAATAATGACAGACGCCTAGATAAAGCAGTCTGATGGAGAGGACTCCCCTGAGGCTCCAGTTCATGCACCAAGACAAAAGCACAGAGTTTAAGTCAATTGACTGAAACTGAGACTGAAGAAGTCACGAATCAAATGGGAGGCAGGCTGCTGTACGTTTCTATCACATGGGCAAGCAAGAGTAATATTCAAGTAATCCCAATTACTGTTTATTTCTTTAAAAACATTTTTTTTCTGGAATGTATGATTGGATTGCTGCACCATAGTTAGAAGTGAGACCCCAGTGTCCATAACAATTAATAACCCCCATGTTTATTAAAATTCAGTCATAGTGGCACAACATAGCATGCAATTATAAACACAAAACAGATGCAATACCATCTTCTCTATAGTCAGCGAAGTTTGCAATCTGCAAAACCATGGAAATTTGTGTCCTTGATTTAATGGTTTAAAATGCAGGAAAGCTGTTTACATTTACTGTCAAAATGTTTGCATTACATATGCTCACTGCCCCTGTAGTGGAAATATTTTTCCACTAACATTGCAGAATAAGCACAAAATGAAGATGCACCACTCTTACTAACAAAGTGCTGGCATAATGCAGTTTCACCTCTGCTAAAACATTTGTTAGTGACTCATCACACTGCGCTATTTGTTCCCTTTACCTTGGATCCACTTCCTGAGAAATTTAGTGTTATGCACATATTTTCAACACTTCACTGATCAGATGGCCTGCTGTACAATACTACAGCCATTGTTTCTGTGTTTTATAAGCATTAGCAATACAGAGATATTTTTAAGCCCTTTATTGCAAACTTTAGATTTAGATTTCAATTTTAGATTGCTCAACTAAATATGGAAAAGGTGCGGACACCTCCCCTGACACACATTTATGAGCAAGTAGGAAAGCTGGGCATTTCAAAATCTATCTTCAGTTAAAAGATGATGATTTTCAAGTGTCTGTACTCTGAAATCAGAACAGATTTAGGAATTCAAGTCTCAAGGAGAGTCAGTGGCATTTTTTTAAATCTCCAGCAAAGATATCAGTCAACATGCATTGCAGACAGATAATATTCTGCTACCAGAAAGTCTTTTCAGTGCATATCTGAACACACAGACATAGTGTTGGTAATGTTTAAGTTGATTGCTATGAATACCATAGTTTCTCACAAGTCTGCAAAAATTAATTTAATTTACACTGGCACTGTACAGACTTGCCTATCTTTTCTCATTTTTTCCTCAGTTTCTGTGAGACTATTCCAAAGATAAAGCCCATGTGCAGACCCAGCATCAAGGTCATAGTGTTTTATACTATCTGTAGAGCATGATTCAGACACTGCTACTATGTGGCCAACTGAAAATAGTTTCTCTCTCCAGATAAGCAACTGCGGTACCAGTACAACACAAAGGGCAGGTATATTCAGTTCAAATCAGAGCAGGTTAATTTCTTTTTTGATAACTGTTCTATAGCAGGATTTTCTGATATGTTTGATTCAACTTAAGCAACTCAATAAAATGTAAATAAAATACAGAGCAATAATGAAATATTATGCAAGGGTTATCCACTGTTAAACCTTATCAAGAAAAGTACATTATTTAGTCAAACAGCACACTGTGAAGGATTTTTTTGCAGGTTTTTTTCGCTTAGCTTTTTTTTTTACTGTGTCGTTTCTTTGTTTTTAAAGAAAGAGAAGATGTCATATCTGAGCATGTCAAGTCAATTCCACAGATATTTTGGCTGCACTAAAGGCTTCTCTTGACTCTGTTAAGAAAGTTTGTTGTCAAGAATATTTACTAACACATTCTCAAACCGCCATCCCGCAGCCGGCCAGCATCTGTTAACAACAATTTCCCTTTGGTAAGTGCAAAAAAATAAAGCAAACAGTAATTTTTCCTAGTTAGGGAAATACTGAATGACTGGAAAAATCTTTCCCTACCTGGTTCAACCTTGCAAAAACAGGGTCTTCTGCCTGCAGCTTCAGAAATTTACATTTAATTTGAGAGGCTTGCTTATACTACAACAATCTGGCATTGCAACATGCTTAAAATATATTATCCCCATCAGTCAAAGTACAAGATGGCTAGGATAAGGGAATTGTTGTTATCCACACATGGACAGCAACATGGATTTCTTCCACAACTCTGTTTAACAGGAATGAATCAGGCTTTCTCTCTTTACAACTGGGCATCCACATTGTGTGTTTTCACTGTGAACAGATTCAGCTAACAACTTTAATCTGTTCCTCGTGGGATGCAACAGAATATTTTGGAGACTCTTATACTCCAGTTCTGAGGGTGTCTAAACAATGCTCAAACACATACATACGCAAAAATGCAATTTTTTCCTGTTTGCTGATGCTCGCATTACATGAAGATAGCATATTTGCAATATTGAATTGCACATACGCTCAGAGTAATGTATTTTAATATGCTAAAAATGCAACCCCCAGAGACAAACTTACTGAAATTGATCTTCAGCTGCTCAAACTGACTCAAAAAGTCAATTCTACATCCAAGTGAGCTATTCTCTGCCCTGACTGCCTTGTGACATTGGTGGTGGAACAGACTGAGGTGTTTCCAGAATGTTTTTATTTCTCCAGTATTCAATTGTTCAAGACACTCTCTGAAAGAGAAAATATAGTTTTTCAGAAAATTATTCACTCATGTCTCATACTGAGATGTCCTAAATTATAGTACAAGCCTGGGATTACTATGTGAGAGTAATTTTAAGTTAATCACCTTCTGACAGATCACAAACAGCCCTTTTCCTACAGTGCATGCCTACTTTCTATTTGTGACATTTGTTTACTCAAAGCTTTTTCTCTTAAATATTGCAAGATGCAGGGAGACAGTAAAAGAGCATGGGTAATGTCTAAAGAGACCTGCACAAAAAGTCGAAGATGAAAGCTAATTGGTTTGCAGTTTTGCTATGAATTCCAAACTTAGAGTAGGGTCACTAATTCTGTGGCCTTTCAACTACTCTCAGGGTGATTTATGGGTTTGTGCTGCAACACTATAGCAGACTTAATGGTTTTGCATGGTTGAAGCATGAAATAGGGTGTAACTTGAGTTGTTTCCACTGGATGTAGGTTTGTGTTCAAGAAAGTTTTGGAATACAAAATTTCAGCCAAGTTGTTTAATCGTGAAACCTATATTTTCATAAGAACTTGGGGGGGAAAAAAAAAGAAGGAAAAAAGTCTAATTAATGCTTTTCTGCAAAAGCTACAAACTCCTCTACATCAAAATACTTGGATTTATACCACTTTTATTTAACTGGCCATTCTATAAGGAATCTAAAAACATCAAAGGCAAAGTCCTTGCATTACAGTGACATGGAAAGTAGCTTAGTCTTGTTGTCTACAGTTCGATGATTACAAGACATTCCTTACGAGGAGTGTTGTGAGTTCAAGCACTTTCTGGAGTTCAAGTGCATAAACTTCGGAAAGTTTCAAGTTTTGACTGCTACTCATTCAGCAGTGTGAAGCTACAGGCTGCAGACTGCATCCTAAATCCAAGAAGCAGGCAGCATTAGAGATTTCAGAGAGCTTTGGAATATTAAAAACCTTTCAACTCAGTAGCGAGGCTTCATTCACAGTTATGAGCCCTAGGAATATCCTACTCATTGTGAGCTGCTGCAACACTTACTGTAGTAAGAACAAGACCTTTTGTTAGTTTGAACCTTGCCTCTCAGATTGTTCTCAGCTTTTACATAAACAAAAAAATCTTTTAAAGCCCTAATTTGGAGAGCAGTAAGTCCTGTGTAGCCCTATTCTCACCCACTTCACATCCTTCCCTCCTTTCCATGATTCTCAAGGAGTACAAGACTTTTCAAGAAAAAGAAATGACAAATAACAAGCTCAAATTCAGTTGAGTTCTGGGGCTACAGAATTCAACTGAATTTCCTCAGTAACTTCATATAAATCCATTTCTGTAGTTGAAAAGTTCTGTAGTATTTACCTACATACATATCCCTGAAAGCTTTATGTACAGACATACTAAGTCATGCAGGCAGGGCTTGAGAGCAATATTTCTCCCTCTTTCATTGCAAGAAAGGATGAAAAATGTTACTTTCACATCTCCATCCCAACAGTCTCCTCAAAACTCCAGTTGAAAAACTTTAGAACAGAAATACCATGATTTCTCCCTCTCTGTCAGTCTAGTTTGTGTGTGGCCGATATTTCATTTCTTATGAAACCAAAATGTACAATCCTTCTGTAAAATAAGAAGGAAGAGAAATTTTTGCATTCCATATGCTTAGGTACATAAATAAATAAAAGTCCTTTTGTAATGCCCAGACAGATTTGTTGCTGAGTGGTTTTTATGCTGTAGTGCAATTTAGTGTTACCCTTGCAAGCTAGAGCTTGTTAAAATTCTAAAAGTTTGCTGAGTCCAGACTATAATCAAACTCTAGCCATAATCCTGCTTCATTGATATATGAAGAAGTAAGTCCTCAAAATAATAATTCCCTTCCTTTTCTCGCATCAAAAAAAGTGAGATAATTGACATAAGCAACGCAGCACTTCATAGGACAGAATCTGAGGATTGTAAAAAATAATAAGTGGAGAGCAAGAAAAGATAGAGGCTACATGTGTTTTACAAAGAGACAAAAAGAAGCAAACTTATATTTAAAGATGCAATTGTATCTACTTAATTGATGGTTTAACTACATATGCTTTCCTCTACATGCTACATAGCAACAACCTGAGCATTCTCCCTTCCTTCAGGATGGTATCCAAGTGACAAGCAAAACTAAAGAATTAATAAGAATTAAACAGGGGCCTGATTTAACTGTCTCACTTTTGTCAGCTAAAATAATTTCCTCCCAGAGCACAGAGTGGTTGTGAAGGAATAACTTTTCTCTAATGAAGGTGAAAAAAAAATCAACAAGAAAATAAAGAAAAATTTGATACTGTGACATTTGTGTATTAAGAACATTGATGTGAATTATTGATCATACCTGATAATAGCAAATGTATTTTTTTTTTCAAAAGAGTATTTCTGCAAAAAACCCCAAAACTTCCCTTCTTTCCAGTTATCTTTTGAAATGTTCATTGCAGGGATAAATTGATCCCAATCTAATGCAACTTCATGAGTGCAGGAGGAATCACAAAGTAGCTGGCAGGATAGGGACCTTTGAACTGCCAAACAATTTTGTCTGGTGCAGTTTGTCTTTGATTTTTAAGCTTAATGCCCATAAACTGTCCCTTAATTCTGCTTTATTTCTTTCACCACTTATTAAAAGGATCCTCCAAAGCACTTTGTGGGACACACACACACACACGCACACATACACATTAACATATTGGTGTGTATCCTTGAGAAGTGTAGGTAGAGAGATGACAGTTTCTATGGTAACAACAAGACTTTTTTATTAGTAACAAAAAAATAGGTGTTGAGATAACCTCTTAGAAATTGTCAGTGCATTAGTTATTTCTAGTGTTAGACACTACTTTCAGTTAATATACACTTAATTTGTAAATAATGGTACAACCTTCTTTAGGAGTTATACACTTCTCAGGTGTGTAACAGGTATGTGTCAGGAAAAATGCTACAATGGATCAGAGGAAAAATATTCCGCAAGAAAAGCTTTCTGCTTGCTGTGGGATTCTCGTGGTATTATTTTTGTAACATGGTGATTAATTTGTTGTTCACCAAAAGAAATCACAGCTGAATTGAAACATTAAGGAAAGTTCAAGGAAACATAATGAAACTGCAGCTTGATTCCTGATGAATTTTTTTAAAATGTAACATTAAGAAATCCTACTTTTGGCAGGTCAAAAGCTATCATGGCATCCACACGTTATTGTCATTATTTACAGTTAAGCCTGCCATTTCATGGGCAAAATAATATGACAAGGCTTCTGTGTGCTGGCTGAAATGGGTACAGGAGTTGCCTGTAGAAGAAGATCCCAACCAGGACAATTCTCCTGGTTAGACAAAAAATGAAGAAATGGTTCATGTCCACATCTTTTTCACAAAAGATCACATTTTCAACCAGCTTTATACCTAAAGCTCTTGTTTCCACAGCTCACAGCATCAGCAGGAAAAGGGGTATGCTGAGACAGAAGAGGGAGTGGTTGCAGTACTCTGTATTGTGGGTTGCATATCCCTCATAAATTGAGTCAGTCTTTATTTTCAGCTCTAATTCATGTAAGCAGGGCACTCATGGGTTCAAAGCAGCCGAGGAACTACAGGTAGGATGATGACTTAGTGGTTTTCCTGAGCTTTGAGGGTGTAACATACCATTTAATGAACAGAGCCTAAAATGCAACTAGACTTCCAGCGATATTACTCCCTTTTTCAAGCCCATTGATTCAGGCAAGGCTTTGTGCAGGTAAGAGTAAGAGTAAGGTCTGTACCAACACGAGGTTGGTAACCTACCCTTTCTCACAGTCTCCCAAAAAATAATTCTTTCTTTATAGAAAAGTATGATGGCTCCTTCACCTCATAAGGAAAAGGAAGTCCTTCTCACTATAATTGAAGCAATGCCAGCTGTTTGGAGCTGCTGGAAACTGTAGACTGAGCAGTCATTATTTCTCAGCAGAAAAATGTTTTTAAAAGTAAGTCTCTGTTTATGGATGGTACTTTTCTGGACCCACTACAGTGCTGTTTGAACAAATCATAGCTTTCACTGCAATAATCTTCAAGACAGGTAAACATGATTATTTTATAGACACGTGATCTTGCAGATGCAGAACTGAGAAATTTTTTTTGTTTATATTACAAAATTTTATAGGTCATGCCTGCATCCACATTTAATTTTGAAGCCAGATAAAATCCTGATCTTCTGTCAGTCAGGTTAGACCAGTTCTTCTGACAACACGAGGCCTGCATAGTACAGGTCCACTGCCATCACACTTGTGTAGACACTCCTGTGCAGACATTGCCTGCCTCTCTACATGCAGTTTTTCATTGAAAATCCCACAGTTACTCTATTGCTTTTGCAGCATTTCACTGGTTGTACTTTTCACCTTAAAGGTTTGAGGCTGCAGTCAGGATCAATTTGGCTTTGAAGGCCCTGCTGTGGTTTCTAACTTTGTGAATTCAGAGTAATCATCCATTCAAAGCAACTTGAACTTGATTATTTGCCCTAACCAGTAAAATAAAAGATCACATAAACTACTATCTAGATCCTTAAAAAAATACACTAAAAATATCAAAGCAAACATGGAAGGAAAAATAGGAACAGGCAGTAGAACCACCATTGCAAATGTCTTTTTTGATGGTTTTTTTTCAAGTCACATGGTATTCAGCATTTTAAAGAGAATTCACAGGATTTTAAGGGAAGAAAAGCAAATAAAGTGAATTGGAACATCAGCAAATGAACGATGATCTTATCCATCTTCTCCAATATCAAGCTGAACTCCTTTGAAATATTATGAACGAAAGTTTGTAATTATGATGTGCAATCAGTCATTATATTTTGTAGACAATTCCTTGTTCCTAGTATCTTCCAGGTTTCAGCATCTTATATTTTCTACTAAGAATAACAGTATAGACTGAAAAACTGTCCTTTTCATACATCATGAGTGAATGATAAGGAGTACTAGAAGCAATTGCAAGGATCTCTGATGCAAATCACAGCAACCAGAATTTTCCCGCCTTTTTTTTTTTTTAAAATTTGTCTGTTTGTTGAAAAATGGAACTTTGTTTCAGTATGTAGGCAAGGATTTCCCTTAAAACTGACAAATAATGAAGAAGTAAGTAAGAGATAAAATGAACAAGAAGAAGCAAATAGAGTATGAAAATGCAATTCCTCGGTAAGTTTAATAAACAATAACCAGTTGTTATTGGCCACATAATACACATTAGGAGAGCATCTCCTGATGTCAAACTCTTCACATTGTCATCAGACACACAGAGCATGGAGAGGTTTGGGCAAGTGCCTTTGTGCTTAGATTTCCTAGGATTCCTTCTTCTTCCACCTGATGGAATTTCACTGCTTTACAAGCACTCATAAGCATTTTGTTAAACAACAACCAGCATTCATAAGCTTAAGGCTTTCAGGCTGCTAACATCTGATCTAATCATGTCCGTCATTTCCATGATCTTCTTTGTCTGGCCACCATACTTTCTTCTACTAACTCTAACTGGCACAGAGAATACTCTTATTACAGTCCAGGTCCTTATGATTCAGAAGAGAGAGCCTTCGTGCAGAGGCTGAGACCTTAAGAACAACGGTTAGCATTGCAACAACATCTAAACATCTGTTTGCACTAAGATAAAATATCTCTCTGTGACTTTTCAGTAAGTCATGCAGCTTCCTAAATTAATGAGCAAAATACTCTAATGATTCATCAGTGCTATTTCTGTCTAGGTGCTCAAATGGCGCAATGAAAAAGAAAAAAAAATCAAAGTATCTCCTAATTTCTCACTTCAGGACAGTTCACTGAATCAGTCAGTGACTTTCAGTTCTTTTAGTTCCCTGAAGCAAAGCTGTCTTAAAGGTTTTGAGTATCTCAGTGATGTCATTTTTTTCCATAGTTTTTCCACAGGCCAAACAGATTGACAGAGAGCAACTGAGAAGAGTTGTTGACTTCCTCCCTGTCTCACCTCACTGCCTCAGAACTGCCACCTGAGTCTTGTTGGGCTCCCTTTAGGCAAGGAGGTTGGGCTGGCTTCAGTACCCAGTCTTGGTAATGCTGCTTTCCACAGCTCAGCATCGCATCTTTAGGTGATAGTCCCACATGTGCATCACAGACTGCTTGGGGCTCTTCTCAGCATCTCAGAAGGGCCCCTCACTCCCATGAAGCTGGTCAGTGGATACCTGTAGCATCTGCTGAATGCCAGCTCCTGCCTGTATCATCCTCTTTTTGTCAGTGCCACATGAGCAAGGCGACCTCTGCCTCTGTCTTCCAAAGTGAAAAGGTTCCACCTATCATTTTCTATCCAAGCACTGAGTAGTGGTATAGTTTATTCTATGTAATGTTCAAGATTTGTTTGAATTAGGAATCTGAACGGAAGGAATTAGGGAACTTGACACAAAGGCCCTGCAGTTCTTGAGAGGAATAGTTCCCTCATGGTGCAAAGCAACACTTGCCAGAGGTAGACCCACAGCAGCTCCATGCATAGATGGTGGGAGAGGAAGTCTGGAGCACCTATCTGATGTGTCAAAAGGGTCATATGCACCCCAAAAAGGCAAAAGCCAAGCAAACCAACTATTTAGTTAATGACAGAGTAAACGTCTGAGAAGAGACACAGTCAACAAGGCTATGTACAAAGTCCAGTAGAGATCCAAGCTGACATTTTTAAGCTCTAGACACATCCTTGAGCTACTGTAGCAAAAGTGCTGAATCTCACAAGACTGTTGAACATAAAGACCTGTGGAGGATGAAAAACTAATGAAAAAAAACGGCATGAGGTGGACATTGCTGTGATCATCACGAAAAACGAGTGACAGTGAATAAATGCAATACATTTTTATACTGCAAAAGAATCTCCAAAATTTGTCTTGAAAGAATTTTTATAGTGTTTTGAAGACCTAATTACTTTTCTTTCATGATTACTTTTTTTGTTTGGTTGGTTTTTTTCCCCCAAAGCACTTACATCCTGGAGTTATTTGGGTTATAATTCGTATTATTTCCTGCTTAGGAACTGGAGCAAACATTAGGTCCTGGTCCTAAAATCCTTCTACTTATGGCTAACTTTATAAGCATGAGTGGAAGTTCTGTTGGCTTGCAGAAGTTTTGACTAAAGGTTGCATATAGATAATTTTATCCTTCTGTGAACTGAAAAGCTCTTTTGAGGTTAGACTACCCATAGTAAAACTGGGTCATAGTCATCTCTTGATCAGCTGTGCTGTTTAACCTGGTGCATAGGGATCTCATGATAGGATATGCAAAATCTCTATTTCTTAAACAGTCTTTTGAACACTGTATTCGTTAAAAGGGGGTTAGTGTGTCATTTTGTTCTCTAGTTTTTCATGGGTCTTTTAGCAGACTGAAACCTACACCTCATTTTCCTCCATTGTCTGAATGCCAAGCTGAGCGTGGTTAGTGCTGGTATTGCTTTGAATTACACGCCTACTAATTGTTCCATCAAAACTGGTAGCATTGTGGAAGCACTCAAGGTGGTACACTGCAGGTAAAGGTATCATCAAGCTGTCAGTCATTGCTGAAATGCATTTGGTGTGGTGGCATTTCTGTAAGATGGCCACAATTCCTCTTTGTGAACACAAGTCATTTCAAGTGGAGTAGAAGATCCCATGTTTTCTTCCCCCTTGCAAATGCATTTCACCTGCTCAAAACATGACATCATGTAGAAACAGCAGTTGGTAAAGGGGTTTTGGGGATGTTTTGGTGTTCCAGGCAGGATTTCTGTTTGTATTGAATCAAAAAGAAAGCTTAGATGTTTTTAAGGATTTCTCAAAATTTCCAAACGTGTGATGCTCTTCCTCAATTTTTGTTTTTCAAAAATGTGCTTTCGCAACTACTAAATATCAGGAAATGTCAATGTTCTGAACTTTGCTAAAATCTGCTTTTAAAATTTAAGTGTGAACACCGAGTGCATTACAATGGTTGCACTCCCAAGGAACACAGTTTCGACATGCTTCCTTTTCAAATCCCACTTGGTGCTTCTCTTGACTCTTCCCCCGTCTGCCTGCCCGCAAGAACCACCTCCTCAAAAAGCTTTGGATTTGAATTAATTTTCCTCCTTCTCTGAAAAGCTGCCCTGGTCCATCACTGCCTTCAGGAGATCTCCCCAGGGTGGCTGCCCCTCGCTGGTTAGCAGATGCGGGGGCAGGGGGGCTGGGCTTGCTCTCTTGCAGGCATTAAACAGTAACCAACAGCAGAGATTTATTTGCATTATGCTGACCCAATAAATAAAACTGATCTTGACCCTGTAATTTGGAGTCAAGCAAAAGCAAGTAGGAAAATGTACCGGTAAGGAAAGAAACCAAACACCAAATGGGAAAAGGTATGAGAACAATTTTCTTTTGTGATTCATTAAAACAAGAGGTACACCAAATAAGTGGTAAATGTAGTGATGAAAACTTCCTCCAAGGGGCATTTCTACAGCTCATACTCAAACAGTTAAAACTTGTATCAATATGAAATCTAAGGAGACCTCAGTTTTTATTTCTGAAACAGTTTTTCAAATTATTCTTGCAGTTTCAAAGAAAATTTTTTTTTCTGTCAGAATAGCAGAATGGTTTAAGCCAGATTAAGAATAAACTGCCAGAAATGCACTGGTTTCCCTCTAAAATAAAACCAAACAAAGAAAAAGAGAGGAAGGCTTTCTTGGTGCATGGAATTTGACACAAAAAGCATTTGAAAGTATGTCTCAGACCTCAGCATTAGTTCTTGGCTTCTCTGCACTGAAGAAGAAAATTAACTGGTTTAAGAAACGCATATGAAATTTCCCATCTGGCTAACAACATGGATGTTTCTGCTCACTGTGACAATCTGAAAACACTGCTGAGATGTTTTAAAGTCAGTGTTTATATCTAAAAAGCCAAATCTTCCACAGCTAAGGTGCCTCTCCTTGCTTCCCTAGGATATAAATTAAGACAATAAAGTCCATCTGAAACTAATTTTTAAAGGTGCATAGCCACATTATATGTGCTTTGATTAGTGTTCTTTAAAATCCATCTTCTTACACTGAAGCAAGTATTTACTTTCAAAGTTGTGTTTTTTCCTCCATCAAGGAACATTTTATAATTGGTTTTAAAGCACACACGTCTATAGTTTATATTTACTTGCTAATCAGCTTAGCATTGCTAAATACATGTGTCATGTGAAGTTATACTGCTGCAATTCTTAACTTTCAAAGGCTTCAGGTACTTTGGAAAAACTGATGATGTTATGACAGACAGGTAAAGAGCACCATAAAGCTGTCTGCTAGATACAGCGTATGCAGAAGCAATTTGCCTTCTAAAACTCTGAACATGATATTCTCTAATATTTCCTGGCAGATCTTCAGTAGCTAGAAAATAAGCATTTCCATATGTAAGAAAATATTCCTTTGAAATGTAGATTTTTCTTTACAAGAAAAGAACACAGAGAGAATTGCATTTTTAAGCTAAGGGTTCATTATTATTTATTTTTCTGCTTTGAAAAATGTTTTGCCTTTCCCATACAGCACTTAGGTGGTAATTGCAATTCTAGAATGAGTTAAATTACTCTTAACAATATTCCTAGCTGTTTTTGTCCACTAAGAATAATCTCTAAATAACCAAATTTTGGCTAATACATTAGCTCCTCACCAAATACTTGGATTATGTTAAATTTAATTACTTCTGCATACATTACTTCATTTATCTAAAATTTAAAATGTGCTCACAACACTGCCTCTCTGTCTCGCTGCTTTAATAGGGTGTTTTCCCCTTTAAGGAAAGCATTTAAAAATGGTTGCTAGTCATCTCAGTTGCTGCAACCACATGATGCAATCTATTGTCAAATTAGTGGGTGGCAGCAAGTGGAAACAGATTTCACCAGCAATAAAGCCTGTCACATGATTTCATCTCCTCACAGTCATACTATCTCTTAGCCTGTTCCTTCGGTTTGATCCGAAGGCTCTGTCCACGCAGAAGCTGATCTTTGCTATCTTAAATGCCGCTGCTAAATAACAGACTTTATCTTTGTGAATGGTTTTCACTAAGTGGCATTTTGGAAGTGTCCAGGGAATTAAACCATTTAGCATAGAACATTTTGCATGTTTTTTAAAAAGTGGGCCAAAGGCACAAACACCTTGCCAAGTCAGAACTAAACCTAAAGAAAATAGTAATAATATATTTGCAAAAAGAAACCAATTTAATTAAACTTGTAGAAAAAGTTATACATATTATCAGTTATACATATTATTATTAGTTATTACGTATTTGGAACATGTAGATGAAAACTATATCTGAAGTACAAATAAATTAATCTATCTAGTATTAACAGTAAACACTTATGAATCAGCAAAAAGATGGGGGACAGGGCAAAGGAGACCAACTTGGTATAAAAATAGCTACAAAGTAAATGCAAAATTAGAATATTTCTAACCAGAAACATTTAGTTCTTCTTATGGAATAGTGTCATGAGACTTACTTCTAATTTAAGTGCCAATAAAATCACCATCAGAAATTATGAAACCAATCACGTGTTCTTGGTTCTTTATAAGTTGGTGAAATATCTTCAGCCCCGCCTGGTCCAGTACAGCCAACAAACTGTGGGTCCCAGGGCCAAGGTCACTCATCTTGTAGTGATAATATGAAGGAGTGTGGGGAATAGGAAGCTCAGACACAATAGAAAAAATAGTGGAAGAAAACAACAGTGTGGGTGGGAGAAGACAGACATTTGCCCTACCCCTCTGTATACCATACCTGAAAGCCAACTGAAGAAGTCACAGGGACTTAGGGACTCTTCCTCCCTCATACTACAGGATTTCCCTATTTCCCAAAGACTTCTAGAAGAGTCTAATTGTCTTGTGCACTAATGAGCTGTGGGAAAGATCCTTTGCTGAGTGCAAGTTCCCTTCTGACACCTCAACACCAGGGAAATATGGTTTCTTAGCCCCCAGCTCAAGGCTAAATTCTGACCAAAAAAAGACATTCCATAACTAGTAGTCTGCAATATTGCTTTACAATAACCATATATCCCAGTTTGAAAGGAGGACAAATGTAATGTTCTTCAGACCCTGGACCACCAGTTGAACACTGATTATTCGTGAATAATGTGATTTGCACTTGATGGGTTGGTCAGTTAAATTAAACATAATTATTTGTGCTGTCAAATAACATTCAAAGGCCAATACTCAAATTTTTCTGGAGAAGTGTCACAGACTTCATTTTGGAGAACTGTAAGCTAATATGCACATCAATTGGATCACCATTTCCTTAACAACTGTGGAAATGCCAGCTACAGTGCACAGCATGTATTGGAATTTCTCAGCCCTTACTCAGATTAACTTTGACCACAAAAGGAATCTGGCTATAAAATATATCTGACAACACCTAATGCTGCATCCCCTGTAAACTCTTTCCATTGAAATTTGTTTCTCTTGCAGTGTAGGGAATTGGGAAGCATGGAAAAACATAGAGCTCTGGATCTAAATGTGGGTCCAATTCAGAAAAGCACTGACGCATGTGCTTAACCCCTCTTGGATCTTAAGCTTCACTAAAGTTAAACATGTGCATAGATGTTTTGTCAGTGTATTATCTAGGTTCACTGTTAAAGCTACTTTATTAATGAGGTAGTTTCAAGGACATAAAGAAATACAATGGTATGAGACAGAAGTCCCCATCCTCAGAGTTAAAGGCTCTCTTTTTTGTGTATGTAGTCATTCATGTAAACAGATCTGTATTTAATTGTATTTCATTTCATTTCTAACATACCTGTATTTTATGTAGTCATTCTTGTAAACAGATCTGCTTACAAAAAATATTTATGCAAGAAGATCAAGTATTTGCACATCTGAGGACCCATTTTGCATGGGCAAATAGTTGTTTACATGTACAGATGAAAAATAGAGCTACACAAATATGCAAGTGACTCTGAAATCTTGACACACATTGCCTTACAGGATGAAGCTGGAAGAAAGTCAACAGGCAAGAATTATCCAATTAAAAGTCCGCAGTCGTGTATGCATTTGGAATTAGTTCTAAAGACTTTGCAGAAAGAATCTACTGCAGTAAACATTTCATCGTCACTAATTCTGTCCAGATTCATTCAAAGCATATCCTCTTCTGAAGAATCATTTATACATTTTTGATTGAGAGAAAAAAATCAGCAAAACATTTGTTTCAGAAAGCTGCCAAAATAAGATTGAGACACGTGTAGTTTTTTCACTCCCAAGGAAAAAAAAAAAAATAAAAACAAAAATTATTGAGGATCTGAGAGCAAAATCTGGCTCTTGGTATTTTAAAAGTTCAGTTAAAAACCTAAACATACGCTGGTTGTTACAGAGAGAACATCTTACTTTCAACCACAATTGCAGATGTGGTGGGGTTGAAGTGAATATGTATGTCTGATAATATTTAACAGCTATGTAAAAGATGCATAAAAGTGATCTTAGATTTTTTTTCCTCAAAAAAAAATATTAGGTAATTGTGAGTTATGCACTGACTGCCCAAAGGAATATAGGAGCATTCCACAAATAACTGAGATTTAAGTAACCTTAAACAAAACGTAACAGTTGGCCAAACAGTAGTGCTTGTTTACAGATAACACATTAAAAACAGTAAAATAAAACATGCATTAAACAATAGTCAAATGTAAAGAATTTACATGGTTGCTTGATCTGTCTGCGTAGAAAACCATGAAAGGAAGTCTGCAGTCACTAATGAGAGGTAAAGAGGAGTACATCTTACCACTCGGTATGATAAAGTTCACTGTCAGAGTACCCTCATCTCATTCCCCACCCAGATCAGTGCCTTTTCTGTCATGTTAAGTCCCTTCCAACATAAAAATGCTACCTGCACAGGTCTTCCTGAGTACAACAGATAGTACAGAGTGGTTTAAAACTCCCTGCTGTTTGAAGCTATTAATACTTAATTCTGAGATCACAGTAGCACCAAAAGGCTACTGATCAAGGCCACTTCATTCTACATTTAAGGCAAAAATAGAGGAAGTAACAGTCTCTGCCTCCAAGAGCTTAAATTCATTTATATGGCCCCATCAGGCAATTTCTGTACCATTTTCTAGATTTATCTTCTAAAAAAGCAGTCAAGTTCATTGTCAAAGAGCTATTTTTGCAAGCTATTTCTATGAGGACTTGGGTTTAGAATCATAGAATTATCCTTGTTCAACCTGTGCCAATGCTTGACAAGTCTTCTGGTGAAGAATTTTTCTTAATATCCAACCCAAACCTGCCCTGGCACAGCTTGAGGGCATTTACTCTTGTCCTTTTAACACCTGTTACCTGGGAGAAGAGACTGACTCTCATCTCCTGACTACCTTCTTTCAGGTAGTTGTAGAGAGTGATAAGGTCCCCCCTGAGCTTCCTTTTCTCCAGGCTTAATGTCTCAGCTCCCTCAGATGATCCTCACAGGACTTGTGTCTCAGATCTTTCACTAGCTTTGTTGCCCTTCTCTGGACACACTCCAGAAACTCAATGTCTTCTTTGCAGTGAGGGGCCCAAAACTGAACACAGGATTCAAGGCTCATCAGTGGCCTCATCAGTGCTAAGTACAGGTGGATGATCCCTTCCCTGGTCCTGCTGGCCACAATAATTCTGATACAAGCCAGAATGCCATTGGCTTTCTTGGCCACTTGGGCACACTGATGGCTCATGTTTAGTCCTTGGCTGTCAATCAGTACTCCCAGATTCTTTTCTGCTGGGCAGCTTCCCAGCCACTCTGCTCCCAGCCTGTAGCAGCATCACTGTGACCCAAGTGCAGAGCAGGACCCAGCACCTGGCCTTGTTGAACCTCACCCATCTTGATCCCTCTGCAGAGCCTTCCTGCCCTCCAGCAGATCAACACTCCCACACGACCCAGCGTTGTCTGAAAACTGATTGAGAGCGCACTCTATGGCTTTGTCCAGATCATTGATAAAGATTAAACAGAACTGACCTCAATACTGAGCTCTGGGGAACACCTCTTGTGACCAGCCACCAGATGGATGTAACTCCATTCACCACACTCTCTAGTCCTGGCCATTCAGCCAGGTTTTTGCCCGGTGAAGAATACACTCATCCAAACCTGAGCAGCCAATTTGTCCAGGAGAATGCTGTGGGAAACAGTGTTAAAGGCTTTACTAAAGTCCAAGGGGACAACAGGACAACATCCATAGCCTTCCCTCCTAGGTGGGTCACATTGTCATAGAAGGAGCTCAAATCAGTCAAGCAGGACCTACCTGTCTGTCATAAACCTGTCTGTCCTCTATGTGCCACATGATGGCCCTCAGATGACCTGCTCCATGACCTTCTCTGGCATCAAAGTCAGATTGACAGACCTGTAGTTACCCAGATCCTCTGGTCCTTCTTGTATCATAGTTGACAACTGCCAGTCAAATGGGACCTCCCCAGTTAGCCAGGACTGATAGAAAATAATGGAAAGTGACTTAGTGAACACTTCCATCAGGTCTTTCAGTAGCCGTGGCTGGATCCCAACTGGCCCCATAGACTTGTGTGTGTCCAAG
This sequence comes from Lophotriccus pileatus, assembly GCA_035583135.1. NCBI lineage: Eukaryota > Metazoa > Chordata > Aves > Passeriformes > Tyrannidae > Lophotriccus > Lophotriccus pileatus. Next base: position 91,843,357 of record JAWWES010000081.1, on the reverse strand, counting down.
TGGTGTATGAGGTCACTGATTGTTTCCCCTTGGATCGTGGTGGCTTCATTCTGCTCCCTATGTCTGCTTTCCAGCTCAGGGGAATGCGTACTTTGATGACAACTGGTCTTACTATCGGAGATTAAGGAAAAGAAGGCATTAAGTACCTTTTCCTCATCCTTTGTCACTCCGTTTCCTCTTGCATTCAAGAAGGGATGGATATTCTCCTTAGCCCTTCTTTTGTTGATAATATATTTATGGAAACATCTTTTATTGTCTTTTAGAACAGTAGCCAGATTAAGTTCTAGCTGGGCTTTGGTCTCTCTAAATTCGTCCCTGTTCCCTGCCCCTTCTTCTAAAGGTCGTAAACTCTCCTCTTTTTTTCTGAATTTCAGCCAAAGTTCTCTGTTCTGCCAGGCTGGTCTTCTTTAGCTTCCTTCTTTGGTACATCTTCAAGTCCCTGATGCTGCCTGCTGGTGGGTAGGAACTGTGAGTGAGTGGGGCCAGGGCTGGGGTGAGCTCCAGAGAGAAGATGCACTGGCCGTGCTGTGTGGGCCGTGAAGAGCCAGCTCACATGAACAAAGTCAGCACGCATCCCTCCATACAAAGATATGCCCCCCCAGTTTGAATTGCTCAGGCTAGCAAGGTGAAGATCTATGAGAACATAAATATATCTTCATAAATATATCACAAGGATGAAGATCAGAGAGGAAGATAGGCTACAAAAGACAATACCAAGTTTGGCACAAGAAGAAATGGCTGTGAAACAGCCAGGGGATTTCGAATCTGTTACCCAGCCATCAGCGTAGTGAGATTTTAGAACAGCCAGCCTTTAGAAAGAAAGAAGGAGCAAACCCCTTAGGTATTTATAAGATGAAGCACAAGCTGTCCATGAAAAGCACAGTGTGCTGTGATCACCTGGAACAGCAGAGGACTGGCATTGATGAGTTTCTAAAGGGTTTCAGATTTCTAAGGGTATTTTCTACAGCATTCTTGTGTTTATCATTCTCACACAATCCAGGATTCACATAATGTTGACAAGTGTAATATATTCTTTGTAAATTGCAATTGAATCTTTGAATCTCCAGACAGCTGAGAAACTAGTTTCTCTCACCTGTTTAATTAACCATGTCATGTTTTCCAAGGAGAATTAATTGTCTCAGTGAAGCAGTAAGGAGACTCAAAGGTTTGAAAGAAAAATAAATATGAGCACGCAGCAGGGTAAACATTTATCCAATAAACATTTTCACAGCTGAGTTTCAAACTTCTCATGTTCCAGCTTCTTATATTTTATAATCTCATCCCACTTTGTCCTGGCACCACATCTCTTTGAGATATGCCTCATGGAAAAACACTGCCTTGGTAATCAAAACATTTAGACTGCGGAAGAAATACAAAACAATTCTCAAGGAAGTTTTATGGCACAGCGACTGCTCTGAGACTGTAACTTTTTCTTGCCTGGTCCTTAACAATTGATGAATAGAATCAGTTTTGTATCAGGCTAACTCTACCCTGATTGGCTCAAGTTTTGGTAGATGTTTCCTTTGAGTAGAAGCCAGTAACGCTCCTGGCGACAACCGCGGTGTGTCTTCTTCCTTGCTCTTCTGCCCCTGAGACCGGCTGTTGCTGCTTTCCACAGCCAGACTTAACCCTAAAAGTCTCAATTTTAACCAAATTGAAATGGATTTTTTTTTTTTAACTGCTTTCATTTCTGCTTTTACCAGCATTTTTTTTAAGCATTACTCTGAGAATGGAGTAAACAGTTGTATGCAAAAAGGAGAAATGAAAATGATCTTCAGTTCCTACAGTGGAAAGCGTTTTTAGTGTTCAGCTGTGGTTATATGATGGAAGAAAACCTTTAGGGCATCAGTGAGATGGTAAAGTGACAATCATTGAAATAATGATGTTAATCATTGTCAATTCAATCCTGAGAGAGATAAGGCCCTTTCCAAAGATGATGAAAGTTTTTAATTCTCTGTAACATGATTCCACACAGAATGTTAAAGGGAAAGGCCAGCATTTAGCATCTAAGCTGAGCAACTTCTTCCTTGTAAAAAAGAATCTGGATAAGTCATGAAAAATATACATGCACTTCAATGAGAAGAGTTTCAGGGTTGGGGGGGGGGGGGGACATGTTTTCTCTCTTTGGAAATACCCTCAGCATTTTGAAAGCTTAGAGCCATTAATATATCTTAGTCTTTAGAAAAACTGTTGCAGTACCTGAATTTAGAACCAGGCTTTAGTCCCCGTGTCCTCAAAGATTTTCCAGCCCTTTAGGCCAGATATTAAAAAAATCAGACCAATATACCATAGCTTCAGTGAAGTCAATGGAGATAAGCCATTTATCATAACCAGCTAAAGGTCTCTCTTTGCATATTTCACCTCTAAAAAGCAGTAAATCTCATAGAAGTAGATGGCATGCCATCAGATAAGTTTTTGAAACCCAATGATATATTAAGTATGGTTTAGATTTTCCATTAGTCAAACAAAACTGAGAAACATCTTCCTTTGGTTTGTTCCATTTCTGAGTGTTACAGAGTAAATCTTAAATAATTGACTAATGCTTTACTAATTTCATGTCTCTATGATCTTGATCTCATTTTAACTTTTTTTCCACTCATGTTTTTGCATGTGCGTGTCTGTATTTAGACCTGCTCTTGTCCTCACTGGCAATATTTCTAGAGCTGCACTTTCTTGCTTTTCTGAGCATCAAAGACTTGGAAGCATCTGTACAGTGTGAGGTGTCCAGCCCTTCTGAAATCAAGCTCCAGGTGTCAGCAGTCCTCAGCAGCAGAGCAGTCTTTATAGATACTCTTGAAAGACCCAGCCCTTTCAGATTAACAGAAATGCATAATTTGTCTTCCTTTGAATAAAGGGGGTAAGTCAGAAAGTGTAAGGAGTCATATGATTTTCTTTTCTGAACACCACCCCAATGTTTGGAGCAGCTCATTGACACATCTCAAGATACAGCACAACCATCTCCAAAACAGCCCAGTGGACGGTGTTGGAGGGAAATGCATTTACCGCATTCGAACTGTAGGTACAACTGGTGTGACTTGCCTGCTCGTTTTGAACTGCTGACTACAAGAGGCAAAACTGTGATTGCTGCTTGTTGAATACTTACCAGAGGAGATGAAGGCTTTGAGCTTCCCCACCTCCCCTCTCTCACACATCTGCTCCCAGGGAGCTGAAGTCTGGCCACCAGTAAAAGCAATAATCTCTGCAGCATGAGAAACAAGCAGGTTGCTGAGTCTCATGTGTACCAGGGAACCGTCACAAGGAACTAAATAAGTGATTTTTTTTTTTTTTTGAAGACTTGCTTATAAATCATTAAAGTGACATGGTACAGGCTTGGGGTTTGTTTTGCAAGCCAGAATGGGAATTGTAACATCCGTATTTCAAAATATATACTCAACCTTACGCTGCCATTTCCTGTGGAAGGCATCCAAATTTAACCTTTCATTTCTTGAAGAGCTGTGTCTTACACTTATTAGTTAGCATAAGCAAATAGCTGACTACAGCAAATCTAGGGAGCTCTTTTAAAACTATCCACTAGCATCAAGGTAAGTGCATTTTAAACATCCCCCAGGAACTTAAAAAATATGCCACTTACCTGCTACCAGCTGTTTCACTTACTTTTACTTTAGTGCAGCTGGAATAGGCTTATCCCAATCCTTTGTGACCCCCAAAGTCTGAAAATGCCCCCACCTCTGCTGGGTTGAACACAATGGAAGAAGGCAGGCTGAGAGGAGCCTGCTGTCAAGTTAAGATTCCCCAGTGTGTCTTTGAGGGGCCATGTTATCTCTGACAACTGATGTCCAGGCACCTAAGCACACCAACTGCTATCAGAGTGCCCATCTAGAGGGAGATTGTGATGCTCAGTAAGGGCCATTGTCCAGGCCAATGAGGTATTAAGAACAGATGTCCCAACAGCACACTGTCACAGCCATGGGGACTCTGGTTATGGGAATCACTGCATCAGGGAATCGACAGGTTGTCTCTTGTAGTCTTAGGTTCAGGCTCCAGGGACACTGCTCACTGCCAAAGTAAGACCTGTAGGAGGTGGGTGATCCAGGCAGTGACACTTGTTCTTGGTCTGAATGGCAAAGCCTTAGCTAAAAGTTGGTCACCACAAAGGGCAGCAGTAACAAACATCCTCCTTAGGGGCATTTGTATGGTGACTGTGGGAATGGCTCCAGCTCTTGTGTTCATGGGACAGATGAGGAGGTGCAACCATGGAACCCATCAAAAAAGGAAGAGCACATGCAACCCCTAGCAGAGAGTGATGAGGGTTATAGCCCTGTTTAATTAGCCACACCCTCCCTACATGCTTGCACGTCACTGCCTGGGTGTCTGCAGTGTAACAGTCTGGACCTGATGAATGAGGAGTCCAGTGCTCAGCAATCTGCTCTGAAACATGCAGATGTGGAACCTCATGCATCCCCCTGTGATGAACTGAGACCTGGCCCTGCTTTTAGTCAAGCTAATCCGTCAGCTGTGACGTGTGGTGAAGACTCTGGTTGCTGCAGTAGCTGAGCAACCAATTCTTAACTATTTCTACTTTTCCTTCTAGCTGCAGCTTTCTTCAGTGAAGATCCCATACACTGCTTTCTCCACTGCAGATACCTTATTCTGGGCTGTCAGAGATAGGGAGTTCGCTGCTGATAGATTAGATTTTGGTTATCGTAGCCACTCTTGCTGGTCATATTGTTTCCCTTTCGGCAAAGGGTATTTTTACTTTTATTATGTAAATTTGAGAATGAAGGCAGTGTGTCACAAATCACAACGTACCAGTTTCCATTTACCACAAAGACCTACACACTGGTGTGTCAGCAACAAGAGCAACATCTGATGGCCCTTCACTGCCTCAAATTGTGCTTCCAAGATTTGGGATTGCCATGAGAAATTGATGGCAATTCTTCTCTATTAGCAGGAGTTGCAGGACCTTTAAATATCACATTGAAGTGCTGGAGAACATATTTGTAGGAACTTCAGGACAGGCTTCCCTGCTTGCAAAGCCTGGCCCAAATAACTAGGGGTTAATGAACACTTTCTTGATAAATCTGGCTCTGGTGTTTACACCAAGGGTTTCAGAGGGTGGCAAGGCTTGGGAAGGGAGGGGCTTTTTGCATTGGTAGGCTCATCTGAGAACTTTTTAATCCTTATTACTGTTATACTTTTCTATGCTTGCCAGCCCTCAAGAAGGTTTGAAAGTCAGCCTGACCTCTTGTGTGTCTGATCTAGATCCAACAGGGAATGAGATCAGGGAGCTGTGAGAAGCAAGCTTAATGGGGAGACTGCTGCAAATGTAGCAAAACAAATAATAGAGGCTCGAGTTTTTTGTTGTAGAAAATACAGTGGCTTTTGGGTGCCAAGAGGCAGTTCTTTTAATAGCTACATTCTTTGTAATGCTGATGAGTGGCAATATAGAAAGATGAAAGTAGGAGGGCATTGTATTATGGTCTTACATATATTATGCCACAAAGAAAATGCGGTTGCTGGGTGGGGATTCTTCGCCCTCCTCCTGCTGAGCTATTCATACAAACTCTCCTCTGTGGATAGCAATCCCCATTCCATCTCTCCTAAATCCCAAGGGGTTTGCCAACTGACTTTCAATTTTTCAAGTGGAAATCGCAGGACTGAATGGTGCATTGAAGTATTTCCTCCTACACCTCACTGCTCCTTTAGGAAGTGAGCAGACTTTTTTTCCAAAAGATGCATGCCATCTCCTGGGAACAGTAGAAACTGCAAGCCCCTTGTTTGGAAACAAAATTGCATTTACCTCTTCTCAGAGGCCATTATACAACCCCTAGACAAGGTTTGTGAAGTTAGGAATACCCTCCACACCTAAATTGTTGAACTTTCCACGGTTTACACCAGAAAAGCTCAAATTACATTGAAAATTCCATCTCTTACTTTGTGCACTGGAAGATTTGGATGTATGCCAAGTAGTATGATAAGACTGGATTCATCAACACGTGACACTAATCAGTTCCCGAGCTGTGGTGGAACTTAGCATACACTGATACAGTGTTTTAACACAAAGGTTTGAGGCTGAAATGCAGCCCACGACACTGCGTCTATTTCATCCTACAGGACAAGTGCAAGAGAAAGAAGAAAATCATCAGAGATTCCCTTCATAAAACACCATACAATTCTTCAGTATGCAAGAGAAGATATGTTTCTCTTAAGTCGTAAACTGCAACTTGCATGTGTCAAACAGACTCGTGTCCTCATTACTTTTATGCTTTTTATTTGCTACTGACATACCATTAAGCTTTCCCTTGTCAAGAAGACATAACAGGGGAAAAAACCATGGTATCCAAATAAATACATTTTTGTGTTTTGAATTAATAAATGTATAGGTGGATGAATCCTTTTCTTTGAACTGGTCTTTGCAACAAGTTGGTTATTTCCTATGGACGTGTCCTCAAAATAATGTGTGTGAAATGGTTTCATGCATAAAATGTTTTTCTACATTATGTCTATTAAATATACCTGCAAAAATCATAAAAATAACTTTGATTACATAAAGGTAGAACGATATCTACTTTAAATAATTAGGGATGAAACACCCTATGCACAGGCAATTTGCTTTTATGTGGCAAACACTAGATTTATTCATCTTAATTTATCACTTTTTTATTACTTAATAATCCTTTTTTTATTTCCACTTTCTATTTCTTCCGGAGACCTGGGGGACTTTGAACAAAAATGGGATTTTTTTTTCCCAAAAAATATCACCTGACAATACCACAAACTTTATAGGATGGCATCAAAAGTAAGCAAACAATCTTCAAACAAAATTTACCATGATATAATTTCTAAACCAGTGTTACTGTTCGTCCTGGCCTCTTCCTGAGACACACCAAGTTTTGGTGGGAGATTGGTTTGACAAAACTGATGTGTAAATTGCTGGTAGGATGAGAGGTCCACTGTGACCCACTGTCACAGGCGTGGAATGTCTTTTGACTGACTTAGTAAAGCACATGCACCCTTGTGCATGTATCCTCTGCTAAGGAAAGCAAACACTCACGAAACATGGTCTTCAGTTTGAACTTAAGAATCTAGAAAAGAGAAACCAACAATGACAGAGGAACAAGAGTCCAGTATCAGGCATCCACGTTGACTAGTGTCTGAGCTTCATCAGAGGACATCTCTTAAATCTCTGAAGTCAAATCAGGATTATTCAGTCCTCACCATCAAATTTCCAGGATAAGAGAAATTTTTCTTCATAGTTTGTCTTCATCTCCCCCTTCCTGAGATTTGCTGAGTGCCTCAAATCACCATTTGTGCTGTGCTCACCTGTGCAGCAGGTGTGGGAAAAGGCAGGAGGAGGTTCATCTCAGTGTGTTGGAGAACCCTTACTAGAAGGAAACAAGCTTTTCTTTAGGGTGAATCACAGTCCACCTACACAGAGGTTTTACTAGATTATGTTCTTTCGTTTATGTCCAACTGATTGATTAATAAAATAAATTCTAAATTTTCAAACTACAAATAAAATAAATTCTTTTTCACAGGATCTGAGAAAGTCTGTGCCCAGGGAAGTAGATCTAGAACTTCACTAAATCACTATCTAGTGATAGTGACCTGTCAGTGACCTGTGTCCCTGCAGTCAAGTCAGCTACTCAACTCCCTGTGCCACTCTCTCAAACACCAACACAAGGTTCTGCTACTCAATCCCGGCTCAGTGAAATCCCTTTGGCACAGATGCAGGTACTCGCAACAGCATGGCTTAAATTTTTAGGGAGTAAGAGGGTAAAGAGTCTTTGCATGGACAAGAAACTCTATAAATCTGGGAATACATCATCTTGATAATTTTAATTAAATTTTAATTTTAATCTTAATTTTTTTAATTAAAAAAATCCTTAATCAAGTAAAAAAAATTTGAGGCAGTATAAAATCCTTTAGCTCCAGACTTACACAAGATTTGTAAGTTTGAGCAGGCAGAGCTACACCATAGTTAGATGGCCAAAGGGGAGGTACCTGGCTTGCCTAGAAGCTGCAAATATCCTCCATGCCCATGGTAACTGTGCATTTCCCACAGTTTTGAAAATCTGGCCATTTCCTTTTAAGCAGCTTAAGTGTGGTATGAGGAATCTGCCTATAGGAATCAACAGTTTCAGGATCTGGGCTTACACAAGGGAGTACCCTGCTGACTGCCTGCTTCTTCAGGCAAAGTGCAGAGAAAACTAGTGGAAAGTTAGTACCATCTAAGTGGATTTCTGCAGTGCGTTTGCTATGTGCAGTAAGCATTTACTTGTCTTTTGAGACCATTAATTTTATATACATGGAACGGTTAGCTGAGACAAACCACTCTTTTATAAACCATCAGCGCGATGCAGGACACTGTTCCACGGGTTCTCGTTATAACATCTCCATTGTTTGGGATGTCTCAGAAGTAGACTTCTGGAGTGTGGCCAAAACCAGAGGGAGAGTATACTTCTGAAAAGATATTATTGTTATGCATACTCTGTCTCTGACCCGGACTTTTCTTTCACTGCCTCTGAAATTACTTCTCTCAACAATGCTTATGTTTAGAATTCTAAATCTTTAAGATTCTGTGCTTGTGTGGGTGGTTGCTGTATCAAATTTAGCATAGTGATTAAAGAAAGGCTATTTTATCCTCTTTTAATTTAGTTTACTTTAACATCCCATTTGCAAACTCCCTCTGACAAAGAAATAAAAACTCTTTCTGAAGCTAACCAACTCCTACAGTTAAAATTTCCCTAATCTCTGCTCTGACGCAGGCTGTGGAATACTCCATGTTGCCTATGCAATCTCTGGGAAAACAATGCACTCTTTAGGGTGGTTTTACTTCAGAATACTTATTATGCAACTATCACCACCAATTACAACAATCTGTCAGTGGGACTATTAGTGGACTATGCAATCCCGATGTAGCATGCATTAATTTTTCTTATTGAAATAAACAAAGTAAAAAAAAAATAAAAATAACCAGAAACAACTCTAAATATATAAAGAACTAATGATATGAAGTAAAAGGGCACTGTTTTCACAGTCTGTATTTTCAGTGGCTTTTTAGTCTACGTAGGGACACTATGAAGCCAACACACTACAGCTGAGCTCTGCTTGTTACTGAAGAGTCATCATTTATGTCCCCACAGCAATTCCCACATATTCTATCCCTGACCAATTGAAAGGTGCAAATATCAAATACCCTTAAAAAATGTTTTAAATTTGAAAAATAAAATCACAGTGACAGCAGCACTGGTCTGAGCTGCTGTCAATATTAAAATTGGAAAAAGAGGAGAAAGACTCCTGACTTTATATTCCAGTGATTCGAGATAACAAAAATCATCTGAGTGTATCAAGGCTGAAACAGTTGTTGGTGGGGTATTTTCATATTATTTCTCCTCTTTCTGTTTAATCCCACAGGCTGTTGACTGCTGAGCTCAGGTTCCTCATTCTGCTGTTGTAAAAACCGGCCGACGTCATTACAGAAATCCTCCTTCAGTGGACAGCAGCAGTTAAACTTGCCCAAGGTTACCCAATAAGGAAGCTTGTGTGTTGGTATCATTAGCAGGGAAACAGCAGAACTCCAGAGAAGGAGGAGGGAAGGAAAGTTGGAAAGATTGCAGGCCATTGAGATAGATACAGAGCACAGAAAAAAAACATGTTTTATTTATTTGGAAGGTTTGTGCCCTCAGCTGGAACAGAAGTTTGGAAGTGTAGTAGAGGAAAAGTTTAATCCATCACAAGCACTAGCTAAAGCATGTTTAAAATCTGTTTATGAAGCAGTTTAAGTGAATCTGGGCAATGAGAGTTAGGAAATTGTAACCAGATTTGTTTAGTAGATTACAGAAGTAATAGCAGCCAAAGTTTAGACAATCTTTTCTGAAATAAAAATTTCCAACAAATCTCCCTAAAAAGTGACTTAGACAACACTCTATTCCCAGGCCAGGTAAAATGCATGTATTGACTGCTATGAACAGTGATGTAGATGAACTTGACTTAAAACAACTATTTTCATATGCCTTTAACATAAACCTAAAATGCCTGTGAAAGATAGAGCAGTCAGGCTTGTCACAGAGCAATAAAATGAAAAGCACTTGCTCCCTGGCATGTCTTTGATTTCTTTCTGAACAGCTTGGTTCAGTCAGATAATTCTGTTCGTAGTTATATCTATTTAGTCTTGGAATAATGCCATCAAATTCAATGGTGCTATATGGATTTACATGGCTTAAAGGAGAAGAAAGTATGTGCATTACATCACTAGAGTTTCTCTAGCAGTGCATTTAGCCTAGAATGTGCAGCTAATGTTCTAGATTATTTAACTGTTACTGAGATGAGACAAGCATGGGCATAGTTTCAGAGGCCATAATATAGCAAATACAACATTGTTTTATTTTCAGCATTTCCATACAACTTGTCTTTCTTCCCACACATGTGGGTGATTATCCTTGGGGCCACAGAGCTTTGCATGCACAAAACATACACAGTAAATGCTTAAGAAGATTATGGAGAGGGTGTTGTTGTGCCTTCAATAATAAAAGGAGAAATGGCACTCCAACCTGATGTTTTTGTAGTATTCCTTTCAAACTCCATTATCCTCTTCCTTAACGCTAGTACGCACATGTTGTGCTTATATGTACACACTCACTTTGGGCATCAGCTGGTTAAGACTATCTGTGGATTCTTGATACCTACAGCTTATCTAAGTACAAATAAATCAATGAGAATGATGCAAACACAACTAGCAAAGAATGAATCCACAAGCTAATATGACCCAAGCTAGGCCAGCGGCAATAAATTGCTTAGAGAGTACCATGTTGGAGAAGTAAGAAAAGAAAGCCCCCTCAGCTCTGTGAAGGTGTTCACACAACGGCAGCCAGCTCGTCTTTAGGAAGATGTTGCTCTTGTGTAGCAGCACTGACCAGTATTTTCAAAAGATGCAGAATGAAGTAATCTGAAATTAATCTGATGAGTCAGACATGACTGTTGAAGCACAATCTAATCATACAGCTATTAGACTGCTGGTTTACAGTCACTGCACCTATGTGCAAGCATAGGTGTAGTGAAACTAGAAGTGGTCTGGTAGTATAATGACAATAAAGAGCTTTCATTGTCTCCCTGTTGAAGGAAATTGGCAAAAAATGAAAAAGCCCTTTAGAGAAAAACTGTACGTTTCGATAAGAGAGTACCTTATGGACATCCTGTAAGGTAAATTGTTGGCACAAAAGATGGTGTGCATGAAAATGGAAACCCTGGTGTTTACTTATATGTATGAAAAGAAATAGGTCAGTGACTTTGTTTCCATGGTGACCATTATTGAAATAAACCAAACTGACACCGATGCTGATTTATTTCCCTATTCTGCACCCTTTTTAACAATCATTTTAATCTGAGGTTGCTACTGAATAAACAGGATATCAGAATGAACTTCCAAAATATGATCTTCTCAGGTTAATAATGAAAGAAGGACCTAAAGAAAGGTCTGCTTCAGAACAATTCCACTTTCTGAGCAGGTACGGATTCCCACTATCCTGCAGTAATGTAGCTGCCATGCTGTAATGTAGGGGATCATTGGGAATTATGAGACAGAACTAGTTGGGACAATGAGATTCATCAGATCCACAACATATCCCAAAGGGATGGGAACAATTTCTTCTTTCGAAAATATTTATGTGAACTGAGTCTTCAGGACTATGTTTTCCAGTCAAAAACAGACAGAGAAGGATGGATTTGAGATTCAGTAGTTTTGCAACTATGAATCATTCCTGGTTTTGCTGGCTGCCCACCCTCTGCTTTGAGTCAGAGGGATGCTGTCATTATTGTGATAATGACACTTGAGGAAAGCTTGGGCATCTAAACCATCGACATTTTATATTTTACTTAGTACAGGTGCATTTTAATAGCTTTAATAAAATTGGTCTTATTCTTTGTGATGTTTACTTCTCAAATAAGTAAATTGGTAACTATAAGAGTTTTCTATTTCACAGAGGTTCTGTGACGTTAAATTTATTGAAGCTTTTGAGATGATTCAATTACAGGTTGATAGAGACATGCTGAAAAGATTGCAGATTTTTGACACAATCTACCAAACCAAGAATATCAATTGTTATTTTACCATAGCACATAAAAAACATTAGACATACCATGTTTGTTTGGCAGTGTTTGTCATATGTGAATTGTCATGGATATAGAAATGGAGGAAAAGAGCACAGTGCAATAGTACTTGGGACAACAGCATCAATATTTGGGAGCCGTTTAGTGTACACAGTTTGTTTCCCAATACTGTTGTTTTGATCGGTTATAATCATAGCCAATAAATTTATTTAGGCAGGATAACTAGTGAGGAACATCCCAAGTCAAAGTTTTATTGTTTTTATCCTGCATATGATATTGCAACAGCCCTGCTGTTTCTATTAGCACATGTAGGAAAACAAAAATTGCAGGAATAGATGAACACAAGGCCTGTTTATCAGAAAATGCGTGCCTATTACAGGCATGCAAGTCTTTAAGGAAACAGAAGCATAAAGAATTGAAATCACAACTATTAAACAAAGTGAACTTCTCTCTCCCTGTTCAGTATGATGAAGTCTGTGGCTTCAGTGGAAGCAAGATTAGACTCTAGCTACTTTCTTTTAATGCAAAGAAAATAGTGTCCCTCTCAGCTTGAGCGCAAAGCCCCAAAAAAACTCTTATTGGTATTTTTTTTAGGATGAGATTTTTTATTTTATACCTCTTTTCTTAAAAACTTTTCAGTGAGTTTCAGATGGAGATTTGGATGTCATGAAAGTAAAAAACAGTGATGGGTGTTGCTGCTGCTTAGAAATGTACTAATGGTAGCCCAATGCAACCTATTTTTTGTTGTTAGTTGTAATTTCCTATACCATGGTTTTGCCATCTGAAAGCCAGCAGTAGGGAATTGTGTCTGCTCATTATCATGTACAACAAGGCATAAGGTGGAAAACCACCAATCATCACATATAAATTTTTAAACAGAAGAAAAGTTATCTTTTAAGTTCATTACATACTAAACTGCATGATGCAAGGGCAGCCCATTCAGGTTACTGAGTTATTGTTCAAATTATTCTATGAGTAAAATGATAACAAAATCAAGGCAATAGGGACAGTCCGCCAGTAACTCTAAGTCCGGAACGTTTCATTTAATGCTGTGATGGTTATCTTCTTTTCCTAAAAGGCTTCTTCTCTCAATCAATTTTTTTTAAGGTTTATCTCATCAGTTTCAATTATTTGAGGTAAATGCAGATTCCTGTAAATTCCAATAATTTTTTTTGACAACTTATTTTGTTGCTGATTCTAAGTTAGCTCTTAGTCTTAAGTCTTTTTATCTTCCAGACACATGCTTTCTCAGGAGATGTCACCTCTCTGATCAGGGAAGGGATACCTTCCCTGATGCACACCTTTCTGATGATTATTGCTCTTTTACCATACTTAGGCTCACTTTTCCCCTCTAAACCTGTGTCTTTGTTCAAAGTTTATACTAAGTCCTCTGTAGTTTGTTTATACATGGTTAAAAAAGTTTCTGGCTTTGATATAGCCATAAATAGAAAGGAGTTAAGAAAAATCAGTCTTTGCTTCAAACTCAGCCCGCTAAAGCCAGAGGGCTAAAAATAAATGGCTAATTCTGACCCATCATAGATCTTTACTAAATCCTATATTTTGGGTAATCAAGGACATTCCTTTGACTTCTCAGTGACTATTACAATGATATGAAACTGTAAATATCTACCATGAATGGATATATTCAAGACAAAATGTCAGAGTGGTGAAGAGAAGCAAACGTCTTCTTAGCAGGGATAGCTTTTGAAAGATTAAATGAAATTTACAACAATACCAACAGATGGATGACTCATCAGTGGTCATATGCAACTCTGAACATGCAATGAAGTACTAAATTATTTTTGTATAACATCCTTGAGTTCTCACAGGTTTTTTTGTTATTTAATTGGCTTTTCCAGACTAAGAAAGATAAAAACCAACCCAAACATCAGAAAATTATCTTTTTTCTTAATTAATAAATTCTTTTCTCAAGAAGGAAAAGGTCTTTGTGAGCTGAGGAATGTTTTACTTGACTTAAAAATGGATCATTAATAGAATTTAGAGGAGTACAGTGTGGAATAAGTTGAGAAGAAACACTTACAAGCAACCCAGCCAAAGTCTTTGAACCATGAAATTGCAGTTCAACCGTTACCAAGATTTGCCTAATAGTTTTCTGGAATGTATGTCTGATTTTCACCCCTTCATATCTTTCAGTGAATAAAAAAAAGGCCTAGGGAAATACCTCTACCCTGTGACCAGAACTTTGCCTTTACTGCATAAAGTGGCTCAATATCTCACTAATTGTACTACACACTTGGTTCTCTAACCACAGACCACACTTCTGTAAATAGTACAGGCATAATCTTTTCTGTTGTCAAAATTATTTAGAGGGCAATTTAGCTTGAAGATCTAGAAATATAGAAAGGCTTTTTTTTAATAATGCATTTTTCCTTTGAAAAATACATTTGAGCTCCACAAAATGTAGGAAACATATACGGTAGCCAAGCTATGCAATTTTCCCGAAATGCAGTGGGCTTTGTGTTCTAGGCTTTAAAAGTACAAATGCATTAGGCTTTAGGTAAATAAGATAAGATGCTTTATCTCTTGACATTTTTGGCTACTATAGCACTCCTCCTTACCCAGAGGAAAAAGAGGTATGCTTTCCTAAAGCTTGCCCTCAAATAAACTTTGGTTTGTACCCTGCTGTTACAACTGTTCTATTTATATAAAAATGGAACACGTACTTAGTAGGTGAGAAGGTAATTAGCAATATTAAGAATATATGAAAAGAGATGTTTTCCACACTTTTGTTCATATTTGGCCAAATGAAAAAATTAACTCATAGTCCTGATGCACGACTTGGGGAAGAAGACATAATACGGTGGCTTGTCCTCCCCTGAGCACTAGCTGAGTGAAACTAGTACAATGTAGGGCAATATCTCTTCTCAAAAAAAATGTGTTTGACTAGCCAAGAGTACATCTAAACTGCTGCAATTTTTCTGAGCTTCTTGGCCTGGGTATACCCTTTGACAAGGTATGGACCCCATATTGTTATGAAACATATGCATACCTCAAACACTTCTGTCTTGGTTTTTGGTGCAAAATTAATGTTTATGGGCCAGAGGGAGCTCCGGGAGTTTGGTAAGTGGGACCTTCAGGGTCTTTCCTGGCAAGAGGTCCCCATTGTTTCAGCTAAGGGCAGCCCTGCACACCTCAGCTCTGCCCACTTTCACTTAGGTTGGCACAGAGGAAACAACCTGCAATTCTCCATGCTTTTGTTGCAAATGCCATTAAGAAGGCTGTGAGGTGAATTTCATGCCATTTAAGAGCTCCTGTACTGGAAAGGATTTTTGATTGAGGGTAGTTTTAATTCGGGGGAAAAAAAGCCCAAGCAAACAGCAAATGAAAGGGCATGTATTCCAGTGCATGTAAACAGACATTAAACAAATGCTCACTAGAAGCTCAGCACAAATTATGACTGCTGAGGTTAATTAATTGATAAAATTACTTGTATAGGGAGGAATGAAGTCTGAACTGGGTCTTCCTTGAAAACCTGTGCCAACTCAGACAGACATTAGGTGCTCGGTGTGTAAATTACTGGATGACTATGCCACCATACCCTATTAATTGCTGAGCTGATCCTGGAAGAAATTATGGACTGCTCCTTCCCTCTTTGCAGTGGAACAGCACTATATAATCTATATAATTTTAGTTATACAGATATACTGAATTATGTGTGTAGTGATTTATAACATTTTAGACAGAATATAAATATATATATATATATATATATATATATATATATATATATGTTAACTAGAAAGACAGAATGGAAAATGAATTGAGAGCAGCCCTGAAGAGAAAGAGTTGAGAGTATTGGTTGACAAGAAGCTCCACATGACCCTGGTAATGTGCACTCACAGCCCAGAAAGCCAGATATATCCATCAAAAGCAGTGTGGCCAGCAGGTTGAGGGAGGAGATTCTGCCCCTCCACTCTGCTCTGCTTAGACCCCACCTGGAATACTGGAATGCTGTGTTCAGCTCTGAGCCCCTCCCCCCCTCCAAATAAGAAGGACATTGACCCATTGTAGTGAATACAGAGGATGCCATGAAGATGATCAGAGCCTGGAGCACTTTTCCTATGAAGACAGACTGAGAAACCTGGGATTGTTCAGCCTGGAGAACAGAAGGCTCTGGGGACACCTTACCTTCCAGTACCTGAAGGGAACCTGCAAGACGGCTGGAAAGGGATTTTTTTACAAGGGCATGTAGCAATAGGACGAGAGGTAATGACTTTTAACTGAAAGAGGGTAGGTTTAGATTAGATATCAGGAAAAAAATTCTTTACCGTGAAGGTGGTGAGGCACAGGAACAGATTATCCAGAGAAGTTGTGGATGTCACATTTCAGGAAATGTTCAAGGTCAGACTGGATGGGGATGGGGCCCTGAAGAACCTAGTCTAGTGGAAGATGTCCCTGCCCATGGCAGGAAGGTTGGAACTAGAGAATCTTTAAGGTCCCTTCCAATCCAGGACATTTTATGATTCTATAAATCAGTTGCTCTGACGTGACAGGAGTGAGTTTGGATTGTTTTTCAAATCTGCCTGGTTTTCCCCCCTTTCTTTAATAGGTCATTTGTGTGAGACTCTAGTGTTTTGCGGACTCAGGATAACTAGTTAAGAACATAGACTGAGATTAACATACAAGCAAAGAATAAAACAGGCTCTTCAGGCAGCAGTTGCAGTCATTGGCTAGGCAAGGAGAGCTTCACCTGTTGATGAGTTCATCCAGCTGTCAGTCCCACAGGTGGTGTCAACTGCAGTTACAAAAGCTGGGTTAGATCACTTGGAAATTTCTTAACAATCATAGTATCGTTTGTTCAGATGTAAATCAGTAACCATGACGTAGTTTTTACCTAAAACACTTCTATGGATTTCTAATATGAAATAGAACAAACAATATCTAAAGCTAATATAAAACTTAATGTGATGATGCATTTGGGTTTTTTCTGCTTTAAGATAATAGGTAGAGTACTTATTTCTGTGAACCAAAAAACAAGTCTACAAAAGTTTACTAGTATTTTAATGACACTTGATGCTTTTTCTCCCATGTATAACAAACAGTTATGCACCTGAGTAATCCTAGTCTGGTCCCAACAAGGCTGTGGTAGGATAAGTTTTTATTTTTTTCTCTTCTGTGAATCTATCTAGAGCACCAGCTCACAGGCACATAATTCAACTATTTGATCTCAAGTTCTCTCCAGTATGTGACTTCTTTGCATACCATTTTCTTTCTCCAGTATGCCTGGTGCCACCACTTACTTGGCCCTGAGGGTAAAGAGCTGAATGCAACATGGATGACTCACATGGAGCACCATTCAAGCTGAAGTCTGAGTAAAAAGAAAGCCTTGAAATGAGAAACCTGAAGATAAATCTTTATTTGTACATACAACAGATGTGTATGTCTGCTCTTATGAGATAGCTGGAAAGAGGATGGAGAGCCTTTAAATACGCTCATGGTAAATAGTCAGGACACGAGGCCTAAGGCAAAGTACTAAATGATTTAGCTCAGATACCATTTAGTCAGGGAAAGCCAAACAACCTACACTGTAGGCCATCTGAACTGACTCTAGACCTTAGATCTTTCCAAGACAGTTGGTGTCCCATACAGACAACAGGGCATCTGCCCAAGGCATCTGAGTCCTTGCAAAACAGCTCTACGACTTCTCCTTTCTGCTCTTCCTTCTGCCCTTGTTAGCAAAAAGCAATGAAGGACCTAATGCAAACACAGTCTGAACACCCTCTTGTTGACTGTGAGTCTTCAAATGGCAGTGGAAGAGGGTCCTGCTGCATGGGAACAGCTGAACAGCAAGTTCCAAGTATGATCCTGGTGCAATATTAGGAGTTCTGAATAATTTCTGCTCCAAAACTCCAAGGTACCTGCCAGCAATGCCAACTACAGTAAGGGTGGGAGGGGAAAGGAAACAGCATGTGTCATTCCTTCCTACTGCAATAGTTTGCTTTGGTTTTTATTACCAGACCTCACTGATAAAAATAAGCCAGGAATAAGCAGAAAAATCTTACAAACATTTAAAAGCTCCCTTAATAAACTTCTCCTCCTTTCATTTGATTTTTCAGATTATTTTTCTAAGTAGACAATGTGTCCTATATTTACAGTATTTTTACTGGCAATCTAAATAAACTTTTTAAAAACCTAGCCTATGTAGTCTCAGTATATCCTTCTGAAATAAATATGAATTGTTTTACAAATAAAAAAAACCTAAGCTCATAAAGGTTTAGTGACCTATTCAGGCAGAGAAGTGCCTGTCAGAGCCATGAAGAGTATCTTTTCTGATTTCAGGTACTTCATCCTAATCAGAATAACACTCCTTCTCTCTGCATCAAACAAAAAGCAGAAGACAGCTTTGTTTTAGCTGAAAATGTGCTTCTATCCAGAGAGAGCAGATATCATTTTTCACTGCATTTGACTGATCAAACTATATATTACACTCATGTTGTCTCTTTTTCTTCTGACAGATTCACTGGAGAGACCAAAACAAATATATTAAACATAGAAGGCTTTAAAGCTACATTGTCCCATTTCTTGTGGGAATATCCTGTAACAATCACACATACTGGCAGAACCCTTTATATAACTTGAAAGCCAGCAACAAAAAATCCTTAGTTGTTTAAATTTTTTCGGCTTTTTTATTTTTTGGGGGGGTGGGGTGGAAAAAAGAAAAATGCTATTATTGAGGTGAAACTGGCCACAAATGCATGACTCACCCACTCACTATCACTTCTGCATTTACACTCCATACTGTCCCTAAAAGGCTCCCTGAGCAAGGAGAAGGTCATGTAGTTGAGTATGGTAGCTGTTAATCAGACTGATACTACTCAGAGAAGACAGTTTACTAATTTTACTCAAACAACAATATTACTGAATGACGTGACTTTTTTGGCTGCAAAGAGGAAGGATTAAAACACAGAAACAGTTAAAGTACAATTAAAGTGGATTTACTAGAACTGCCTATTTCGGTTGTTCCATTGCTGCAATGACAACTGGGACAATTCCCTCTATATAGAACTGAACATTTTCTGCTGCCTTGGTATTGCTAAATCAATAAGAGAGATGATTTATTCCTGGAAGTGCTACAGATATTTTTGAATTATAATTTTCTTCCATTTGGGACAAAGCAGACTGGACCAAATTTAGCGTGTTTCCAAGACCCTTGCTAGGGCAGGGTACTTCAGGAATTGAAAACAAGAGCAAAATCCATTTTTTTTTCTTAGTCACTTTTTTTACTGCAACAAAGACCAAATGTTTGCTCTGTTTCACAGAACACCTCTAATTTCACCAGATACTAAATCCCAGGGTTTCCTGTGGCTGTTCAGGTGTGTTGGCAGCACAGCACAAAGAAAGCCACCAAAGCCCACCCATCCTCACTCTTCTGTGAGCCATGCAATCCTCAGACCCATTTGATTTCCTCAAAGAAGGGAAAGAGCTAGAATTACACCTGCTCAGTGCTCAAACTGAGTGAAATCCTTCTGGACATGTGTGTAGGGCAAGGCATAATGCGGCATTAAGAGGTGGCATTAAGAGCTGGCATTTTCCTTCTTCCACTACATCTTGGAGCTAGGCACTGCAGTGGATCAGTTTGGAATGTCTCATTAGCTACCACACTGCTGCTTTTGTGTTTGGGCTTACAGCATTGCAGGAAAACATGTTTGATTTAATATTTTTTTAATAAGGTTTTTACCTGCAATATTAAACAGATTCTCTTCACATCAGTCATTCAAAGGGAGCATGGCAGCTAGTGTAAAGGTGGGTCTAAGCTGAGGAGATCAGAAGTGGGTCAGTTGGCTGACCCGAGCTGAAGTATTTTTGTGGGGGATTTTATCTGGCATGAATTTGTGACTTCCAAATGAAATTTGCATCAAACAAAAAACCTAGACAGTCAAATTGTCAGATATACCTATTTCTCTCAAAAGAATGCCAGTCATTCAGCTATATGCTGGCCATCTATATGTGGCTGTTCAGAGATTTTTTTCTCAGGAATACTGTAAATGTATCAAAAATAAAAGTGAATGGAGAATATAAAACAAGCATTTTTTAATCAAGCTGCCATAACTTTTCTTGTGCTGTGGTAGGCTTCAAGAAAAATCACAAAAAGTGGGTGGAAAAGCAGAACCCTACAGTTTTATTAAGCATGAATGACATTAAATGTTGGCGTAAACCACAGGGTGAGTCAGTGCTGTTAGCTGCGAAGCATTATGTCCATCTCGTAGTCATATGATAGAGAAGAAATGCTCCTCACAGCACACACAGAAATTACTTGTCTTGGCAGCACCAGCAAACATGCAGCCCCAAGACATTACTGTGTAATAATTTCCCTAGCAAAGGAACAAAAACCATGACTGAAGCTTTTCCTGACCTTAGAAGTTGAATCAGTTGGTTAAAGCTGACCTACTTTGGACTGCCATTTTCAACTTCTTTAAAAAATAGCTGGTTTTCTTGTTCTGTGACAGTGTTTTTGGGTTTGTTTTATGAGGTATTTTTGATCCAGAGAGGAGCAGTAGATCAAGAATGAGGTTTTCAAACATGGCAGGGGGACAATTTTCCTTTGCAGATTACATGTTTTCTTAGAGCATGTTTATTTGCTACTGAATTTACCCTAAATATGGAAGACAACACATTTCCTTTATTACCCATCATATATTTTGGTGAATCATAATATCTCTGAATGAATCCTTAAGAAAAGAAAAAACAGGATTACCTTGATGTTTTGTGTCATCATAGAGTACCTTAGGCACTAACTAGGCACCATATAAAATCCAGAGTAGGAATTTTTTTTCTATAGATTTTAAACTTGCTGTGAAGAAATGGGAATTTTGTTATTTTCTCTTTACGAAAGCTAAGAGTTAGTGTAGCCTACTCTATACAGCAAAAAGTAGAGTTAACCTATATTTTTTTTTCTAACCACCCAAAGCAGCTGCAGGCAGGCAGGCAGCTTAGCTACAACAACAGGGATTTTCACAGATCTAGTAAACTCCCTTCTTGGCTAGAGACAGAAGGCAGAGCTGCATACCTCATCCTTATGGGTGGAACCTCTACAATTATTCAAGGGAGTTTTTACACAACACTATCATTTTGCCTTTGGAAATAGGAATACTTATGCCTTGGATATGAGACTCATTCTCTACCCTCTCTACTCTCTCTTGCCTCCCGCACATCAACTCTGGGATTTCATCTGTCACAGGCAGATAGTCAGTGACCCCCTAACTAGCTGCAACTGGAGCTGAGGGATGCTGCAGTGACCTGCATAGTTGCATAGTTGCATAGTGACCAAGGTGTAAGTTTCCTAAGAATTTTAGATTTCTTTTAAAGAGCCCATCCTTCAGCCACAGTCTCACACCAATGAATCTCTTCTCTTTAAAAAAATGGCCATTTTCCCCAACCAAATTAGTCGACTGTGACTGAGTACTTTTCTTTCCCATCCTTCCTCTGTGGGTTGTGGTAATCAGAAGGCACTCCAAAAATGTAGACATATTTAAGAACTTAATACCTCCTACTGCATAGCAGGGACTTGATTTTCCCAAACACAGCACAGAGTCCAACATAACACCCAACACCTACTTACCACCATAAATGCTGGACTAATATTGCTTGTTTTAGTGGAAACAAGCAATTATTATATATTACATTATATATTATATATTACATTATATATTACATTATATATAACATATGTTATATGTTTTTTATATGTTATATGTTATATATAGAGGCTGGCATCTGAGCATGAAAATCACACTGACTTCCAAAATACAGGGAGAGTTGTCATCTAATACAGGCATAATAAGACTGTGAAAATGAGAGCAATAGTCTCCTTCTTATGGTAATCTGAGTTACTTTGAGCAACAGTGGAAGACACTATACAAATATTTCTGTTTCCAGTATACTTCATATGAGCTAGAAGTCTGAGAAGGATTTGGATCCTGGTTATCAGTGCAGAAAATCTGTGCCACAAGTGGAGCAAAAGCAACATTAAAGGTGCTTAACTAGCCAAATGACAGTTTCTCTGCACCCTTACCATCCACCTAGAAATTGCTGGCAGGGAGACAAATATCTTATTGGGTACTATTAACAGCTCAAGGTCGAGCAATCAAAACCGTCAAGCGTACCAGCTTTCCCCAAAGCTGGGTTCCTAAAAAGGAAAGTAAATCAATGTCTATTCATAGGGAGCTGCAGTAAGCACAGACAAGCTAGGGTCATGCTTCAGGCCCAGAAGACAGTTTAATTTTGTCATAACTATACATTATAATACTACTTTGGATACTTATACCAGTTACCTTCAGACTGTACTATGCCACTAAATTGGATAGTAATTCTGCCATTTGATAGCACTAAACCCATGTGCAATTTTACCAAGTATAAATTCAGAAATTAAGGGATGCAGCCCACTTTATACTAGTTGAGAAAAACTGGTGTAAACACCTTTTCCCAAAATCTTTGCTTTGTTTAATGTATATATAAAGTTATAAAACAATGCTTGTTTCTACTTTATCTATCTGGAGACAGAGACATTTCAGCAAGTCTTTACAGAATCACAAATCTACGATCTTTAGAACACCATGGAAAGAGATCTTAGGATCTTGATTTAGAAACACTTTATTTCTAGTGTTTCCTTTGCAAGGAGAGAGAAAATGGTACAGAAAAGGGTGCAATGCTGCTCTTTGCAAAATATGATTTTTGTCTGGTTCTGGCTTTAACAGTGATACCATGTTAAACATCTACCAGATTACACCAACGCAGCATTCACTGTGCTAGCGGAGACTGGTTTGTTCTGCTGTTTTTATTCTAGAGAGAATTAAGATCTTTCCAAAAGAAAGGTAATCTTACAACCAAATTAATTTCCAAAGTTAAAGATATGCCTTCTCCTTTTCTGCATTTTCACCAATCTCACTGATTTAAAAAACCTAAAAACTCTCATGAAAATTTGTGGGGATTTTGGATTTATAAACAAGCAACACTTAAAATGTTCCAACTGTGACCTTTTTGTCCTGTGCAGGCTTAACACATTTTATGTCCCAAGTTTCCTCAGCCTTCACTCCTATGGTTCGTGACGTCAGTGATGTTCACCAAATGAATAAGCCTTTGTGTGCCCCAGAGTCTTCTTTAGTATTGTGTGTCCTGTATCTCATGAAGGAAATCATAAAAACTAGAAAGTCACAGAATACAGTTGTAGGGTCTATAAAATAACACAAATAATTGTTTGACTACATTAAAAAAAAAAAAAAACACAAACCCTGATATAGTTTATTTTCTCTCTAGATATGGTTTTATTTCTTAAGATAAAATTTTCCTGTAAGTCTGTACAGTAATAGCCAAGTATGACAACATTCATAATAACTCCTTTAAATCTACTCTTGTTTAGTTTGACATTAATTCAACAATTTACACAAGGGTTGCAGAGGTCAGAATTTGCCCAAGAATTTTATTTTTTGCCACCAGAAGAATTAATAGAGGTTGACATATTAATATGGATGCTAGATTCTTTAATCTAGTAATTCAAAATCTATATAGAAATCAAATTTCATTCAAAGCCTGATATTAAGTAATAAATTTTTTAAAACTTTATATGTAAGGTACATTTTGTACCTCAGCAATTTTTGAACCTGTTATTCAGACAACATGTGCAGTCTAGCTTTGCAAGGAAGTAAGAATTATGTGGTCATGATGTATATTGTCTTGTTATAACCTTTGAATTCCTTTTGCCAACTTCAACCCAATTCAATGGTATGTGGGTGCAGCATAGTAGTGCCACAAGAATAGATGGGAACATATAAACAAGACTCCATTGTTTACATAGAAACATGGAGTAATTTAGTTTGGAAAAGACCCCTGGAGAGCACTTGGTCAAACTTCTTTCTCCAAATGGGCTAACTAGGCTTGCTTGGGAACTTGTCTAGTTCAGAGCAAACATCTTTGTGAACTGATACTCCACGGCTTCTCTCGGTAACCTGCTTCAGTGTTTCACTATCCTCTCTGTGGAAATATTTTTCCAGTAAGGAAAAGGATGGTTATGAAGTTTTTAAACATTAAAAAGTCTACGGTTGAAATGGGAAAGTTCCATTATGAATAATCCTGGTATGGAAAAGCTTAGAGTTTATTAGGTCCCTAAAGATGCAGTTGCACAACTCTTCACAAATGAAGCATCATTACTTTGACTGCTCCCAGAAAATTTTAGTTTTTTAAGGATTTTAAAGTTTAGCAGCAGTATTTTCCACCAGTTTATAAAAGTCCTTGAAAAAGAAGAGTAGGACTTACCGATGTAAGAAAGATATTAAGCTCTTAGTGTCTAAAGGAGGGCAATGAAGATGGTGAAGGGCCTTGGGTGGAAGCCATATGAGGAGCAGCTGAAGGACATTTGATCTGTTCAGCCTGGAGAAGAGGAGACTGAGGTGAGACCTCATTGCAGTCTACAGTTTCCTCCTGAGGGGAAGAGGAGGGGCAGACACTAATCTCTTCTATGTGGTGAGCAGTGACAGGACCCAAGGGAATGACCTGACATTGTGTCAGAGGAGGTTTAGGCTGAGTATCAGAAAAAGGTTCTTCACTCAGAGGGTGGTTGGGCACTGGAACAGGCTCCCCAGGGAAATGGTCACAGCACCAAGCCTGTCTGAGTTCCAGAAGCATTTGGACAATACTCCCCAGGCACATGGTGTGACTTCTGAGGGTGCTCCTGCACAGGGCTAAGAGCCGGACTTGATGATCCTCGTAAGTCCCTTCCAATGTGGCATATTCTGTGATTCTGTGTGATTTTGTGACAACTTAAAATAAGATATATTACAGCATGCAGGGCAGTAAGTATTCCCATAATAACCTGGAAGTGCTAATACATAGTAACTTAATGAGGACAGAGGGTTACTAGGTATCTGTATGTTCCTCAGCATTCTTCACCACACAGTAAAAGAGGAGAAGTAGATCCCGCTGACACGTTGTGTATTCTCCTCATGCAGGCCGGCAAAGGCAGGCAAACAGAAATTTAGGCTGGAGGAAGCTTTGCCAAAATGCCAGCCAGCACATCTTTGGGGGTTTTTTTGCATAGAGTTATTTACCCTTTTTCTGAACTGCATGGGAGTTGGAAGGGGTTTTCCAAGTGGAGCATAACAGTATGTTCCTTCTTGCCCTGAATGGTTTCTGAAGCCCTAAGTGCTGCATGTATATTGTATTGTCTCCCCAGCTGATGGGGCCAAACTTACGCTGCAGTCACGTCTTAAGTTTGTGTAGGTTGAGATCACATTTCCTATTTACAGAATCACGGAATCACAGAATGGATAAGATCGGAAGGGATCACAGTGGATCATCTGGTACAACATCACTGCTCAGCAGGGTCATCCTGGAGCAGATTGCACAGGATTGAGTCCAGATGGTTCTTGAGTATCTCCAGTGAGGGAGGATCCACAACCTCTCTGGTAAATCTGTTGCATTTTTCTGTTGTGGAAATGAAAGCATAGTATGTGGCCTGGAAGTTGGAAGGAAAGGCACTTACCAGCTTGTCTTCCAATTTGGTGAAGTGTGAGAAGTACTCCTTCCACACAACTTAGATGTCACTTGTGAAACCCGAAGCATGTACTTGCTCTGACAATAAGCAATGCCCAACAATCATTTACACCTTATTTGAACTGCCTTTTCCTTTCCTCACTGAAATACATATATATGTATAAAGGAAATAAAAATGTAGAAAGAGCCTTTATACAGCATTACAGAGATACAGGGGTACAAAATAAAACACTGTGAAACTCATTTCTACATTCTAAAGCTTTGAATATTTTTTTTAAATGAAAAAAGTTGGTCACTTTAGCTCTATTCGGTACCATCCATACCTCTGTCACATGCTAAATATAAATTCCAACATATTATTGTATAATAACCTTAAAATAGATATTTGGTGTGTACAATTTAATATGGTTGGGAAAAAAAAAAAACTTTTAGAATTTTCTAACTAGGTTTTTTTGTCATATTTTACATCACCAGTAATTTTTTGCATGCAAGACTCACATTTGCAGATACACTATATAGAGACTGGCAAGCAACTGTTTGAGGTTTTCAGCAACAAGTACTTTCTTTATGACCAAAGGACATTTCACAGAGTCACTTCAGAGAATGCAAATGAAATCACAGAGTAAACGTCTTTCATCTTACTTCATGTTGGAGGAAAAGTGTGGTCTTTTTAGAAAATATTCTATTTTGGCATCATTTGAAAAGAAAGCTTTAATTAATAGTACGTTCAGTTTTCTGATGTTGAGTACTATTCAGAAATGTGGGCATCTGCAGCCAGCTAGAGGCCATTAAACATGCTTTTGCACTCTGTTGACAGGGTTTTGCCTCAGTACAAAAAAAAAAAAGCTTCAACAAAATCTCTCCAGCAGCTACAGAAAAGTGAAAGAGTAGGAGAAGACTAGGAAAGCATGTTAATACATCAGATAATGCATAGAAGGTAGAAAATGAAATTGTGAGTCTGTATATACATGGAATGAAACGTTTATATGAAATGAGAGCTGAGTGACTCATTTCTTGGTTTTCTGACTGAACAACAGGTTTGCTCCAAAATAAATGTTACATGGTTTTTGTATGGGGGATGCAAAGGCAGAAAGCAAAATGCAAAACTATAAAAATCCACCTTGTCTGTTAAGTCAATTGAAATTGCTGATACATAATTGCATTTTTATGAAAACATAGTATTGAAGGGCGAAAAAAAAGTGTATACTTCCACATTGCAGCTAGTTCAATCCCTGCTGACATTTTGGACTGGCCACTATCAAAACAGGAATGCTAAATATACTGTCAATCTGATCTGTAAGGTCCTATTGTCCCTGAATTTGAAGTGACCCATTTAATCCATCAAAAGAGTTAGAATATTCTGAGCATCTGCTGCAGGCACTTCTACAGTGCCTGTACTTACACTTGCATAATTCTCAGGAACAGGACATTGAAGTGAAGGGGAAAATCTCTTTGCTACTTATTCACAACTCTGATTTCCTGTTCCTTTTTTTAAAACAAACAAACAAACAAACAAACAAACAAAAAACCACTTAAATAAATAAATAAATGCAGTCCTGGAAATACACTTAACCTTGGTGTCCCAGATCACCAGGTGTTTCCCTCTGTTCCAGTGAAATGCTTTATTCACCAGCCACTGGAAAAGTCCCCTGCAGGTTTGATTGATCCTGGTAATACTTAAGCATTTGCACAGCACAGTGCTGGCACACAGTTGCTAGGACTCCTTAGCAGAGATTCAGCAGCAGCCAGGGATGCATTCACAGGATAGCTCACTGTGTTGCTATGCCTGCCAACTAGTGGACAGATCCATGCTGAGCCCCTTAATTAGCAGAATCCATGTTAAGAGTACATTTTCTACATCTTCTTCATGCATATGCCTCAGGTTGATACAATACGGGTTAAAATTGTTATTACTTTAATTTTTCTTTCTTGAAGTTTGCTGCCTGTTCCTTGCTGTAACTCTTCTACTGACTTTGATGGGAGCTTCAAGTACTTAATTATATAAAACCCCAGCCATTTATTTAAGGGCCTGAAGGTAAATTTAAGAGTCTAACTTGGAATAGTGATATACACTTTAATATTTTAATTTTAAATTTATATAGCACAAAATGGACATGTTGTGCAAGATCTAAGCTTAGAAATAAACCTGAGGCATTCTGATCTCCATAGCAATTGTAAAAAATTACTCTGAAGTGGATCATGTGTCATAACATCAGTCAGGATGACAGTGTGTCTACAGATGTCCTACAGTAATGTTGTTCATGCCACCCATTCTTCCCAAAATACTTTTTTTGAAAGCATTAAGGCAGGCACAGCTCCTCAGTAACACAGTGATAAGAAATGAGACTTGTTTTAGCTCCAGCTGGTTCCAGAAAGGCTGGTTTATCAGTGGGCCAATGATGCTGGGGTTGTTGACTTTTGTGTTGTGGATAGTTGTCATGGTGAGCAGAATCACCCTCAGGACCCACAGAGTTTCCTAAACCTGCCATGACATGCAAACACGGCTGCAATGACTGACAGTGAGAGCAGAGAAGGTGCCCAAACACAGAGAACAGGGGGTTCTCTAGTTCAGCTTCAAAGCCTCCTTCCATTTGAGGCTGATCACAGCCTCTAACGCACATTAAGTGAAAGAAAAAAAAAAGCACAAAACAGAGTATTTCTCACTGCAAACGTTAACATAAAAGCAGTGGATACTGAAGAGGGAAACCGATGTCTACCAAACATACCACATGGAAGTCACCAACAACAACAGTCACTTGCAGAGTGCAAATAATGGCATGGAGAACCATTTGGGGAGAGCAATTCTAGTGATCCAAACAGTCCGCATAGCCAGGAATGCATCCTGAAGGGCAACTTAAAAACACCAAGCTCGCTAACTTCTTCCTGCGGAGCAGAGACTGGCACCCACCTGACCCCTTGCAACTTTGACAGTTCAGAGCACTTGAGAGTAGGTTCTCCCAGCGTTTCTTCCCCATACATAGAGTCACTGCTGCCTAGCACTCAGCACACACCTGCAGCATTCCAGGGAAAGTTTAAAAAAAAAAAAAAAAAAAACGAAAGAAAAAGTAGGAAGTAGAGAAAGTCCACCATGGCCAACAGTGATGAAATTCTGATATATCACCACACCTGTTTGGAATAGTTAAAGGATGTGGAAGAGGTGTTTAGGACAGTTTTATGAGCATGTCTGACTGTGTGAAAACTGAGAAAGTGGCCAGATAAGTACAGATGAGGTGACTTATTTGGAATGTAGGATGAGAAGTGGTTAGATCAGACAGCAACTGGCTACAGTGGAAGCTAACCTACCTAACAAACACCAGATGATGACTTCTTGAGGATATTACTGCATCTCTTGGTAAATATCTACTGTCTAATTGCCCAAGACATACTAAAAGATCAGTATTTTTTTTCCTATTTGGGAGGATACATGGGATGATCACAGAGTATAGTGCCTTGCTGGAGATATTTCATTACCTATGATGTGAGTACCAAGTTTCTAGTAATGTTCAGGTTGACCAGTAAAGTTGTTTGAAAACTGATCCAACCCATGTCAAGAAAAAGAAAAATTCTTGGAGGAAACCACTAGAATTAGGTGTCTCTGGCAGATGCCTTGTTATTAATTTTGTGATTCATCTGCAAAGAAAAATTACTTCAGTTAATGTAGGACTATCCTTTTCGTTTGTATTGCACCTACTAAGTTTTGTTTTCTCTTCTATGGAGAAAAGATTGCCACCTAAATGTATTGGATAACATTATTGCACTTCAGTTGCACAGTAACTGGAGTTCATAAACTAATACTTATTTTCCTGGATCCATTCTAGGCAGCATTCCATTCAAATATGTGATGAATGTCCCTAGCCAAGGAAAGTGTCAGAAATCTCTTACTGTGATCATATGTTCATTTTTCTTGGACAGCTAGCTCCTAAAGCCCTTGTTTGAAGTCAACAAGAACTTTCCTTGGGGGAAAAAAAAAAAAAAAAAAAGAAAACAAAATTTGACCAAAGCAATTTTCTTTTTTTTTAATACAGAAAGTTTCCAAAAATTCAACAAGCAGCCCAGTCTTTATTCAAGCAAAATGCTTAGTAACATCAGAAGAGAACATAAAAGCCATGCACAGAACAGCAATAAAAATAAGAAAACTGACTTATCACAAAGGCAGTTATCTGCCACATGAATTAAAGCAAGCTAAGCATGCTGTTCTCGATAACATAGACAACACAGTACTTTCTCATTAAATATTCTTTTAGTGAATCTGCTGGTGGGTGCAGGTGAAGACTGATTTCTCCAGGAATTTCAAATATTTGCAAAAGCTCGAGAGATAAACACGAAGGATTTGTGGAAGAGCATGACTGTGAGAATACATATAGCTGGGAGGTGTTCACTGCTGATCTGCATTTAGAGCAGCTTAAAATTTGTTCTATAGCAGGAAAAACTGGTGCCCTCAAACAACTTACTTGAAGAAGTATAAAGCACTCTGGAATGGTCTCATCTTTATGCACAGAGGACCCTATACCCACACAGAGATGGAGACAGACCACTGAAACACACACCTCATGTTTCTTCTTCTTTCAGAACTTTGGATAGAATTTCATTTTGATAAACTGAGATTTTTGCTGATGTAAATTACACATGCAAATCTTCCATATATCAAGATGGGAAAATATACCATTTATATTCTCTACTTTATATTTCTTCCTCTGACTAAAGTAATTTTATCAACATATTACAGGCAGCGGGGCTACACACTTCATAAGCCAGATGTTTATTGACCTATGTGACCCTCCAAGTGTTTTCCTCCTGATTATTTGTGGTATGAACATAACAGATAACATCTGAAGTAATGTGGGAAAATGGGCCGATAAAACCAGTCACTTTTGATTTTTTTTTCAGATCATTTTGATTTCATTTGGTTTTGTTTCCTCTAGGTAAGAATTTAAGGTGAAAAAAAACCAAGAAAACAATTGAGCTGGCTTTCAGAAAGTTCTTAATTTCCACTGTTGAATGTTGTAAGGCAGGGCTGAAAATAGCATGAAATGAGAAAAAGGTCAGTAATTTGATTCCACAAGAGAATTTATATAAAGAAATAGATGCTGTGTATTTTATAATTAACTTTTTAGTACTATTTATGAAGGGCACTATATTGGCATAGTCATTAAAAATATTATATGAAAATAATTATTCTTGGAATACTAATTGGTACAAGAATAGAAGAATTTAAGGTACGCTGAAGGTTAAAGATGTGTAAGCAGGATAACACTCTGGAGAGTATTTTGCCAAAAAGTAATTAACTATGATCAGAAAATTATATTTTTCTTCTGGATGGCATCTGAAGCCTTGAAATTTCTTTATATTACACAACCCCAGAAGAACATATAATGAAGAAAAAGGAAACAGAAAAGAAGATGGATGCTCACTCTCATTTACTTTTTCCAAACAAGCAATATCCAGCCTTTGGCTAGGAGTTTCCCAGCTGTGAAAAAAAGCAGGTATTGCAGAACTAACTGCAGCACCCACTCCTCTTCCTCTGACTCCAGATATTTTAATGACCCTTCAATAGAAAACTATTGGCCATACAGCTGTCAATGGGACAATTTGTGTGAGCCCCTCATTATGTTCAATGCCAAGTCACCTGGATGCCATGAACTATCATCACCAAAGACTTAGAGCTGCCCGGCTGGTTTTGCCCTGAAATGTTCAAGGCAGTGATTTGATTCATCTGTCTCAGCTGAGGAGGAATAACCATGAGCATAAAGATGGTGAGATACAAACATTTCCAGTCATGGTA
This sequence comes from Lophotriccus pileatus, assembly GCA_035583135.1. Taxonomy (NCBI): domain Eukaryota; kingdom Metazoa; phylum Chordata; class Aves; order Passeriformes; family Tyrannidae; genus Lophotriccus; species Lophotriccus pileatus. The sequence continues at coordinate 91,812,000 of JAWWES010000081.1, read as the reverse complement.
GATATTTCTGAATTTTGCCTGGCATCACTCATCTTTCTCTCAAGAATAGAGAAAGAGGCTGAGGAAAGCTTACTATTATCTGAGTGATGGTTTGTTGCAGCACAGAAGTGTTTAATGCAATTGCCCTTCTGCTCTTTGTTCCTGATTCTATTTAAAGAAAATGTTGCATAATCTTTCAGTGAAGAAATTACACTAGATAAATAACTGACTTGTCACTAATTTCTGTTTCATATGAAAAACTCAGCTCCAAAGCTCTGATTTTTGTTACTACTTAGAGAAAGAAAACTACTCTAGATACTTCATCATCATCATCACTGAAACAAACTGCCCTCAAATACTATTATTTTTCATTACTAGAAAACCAAGGATTAGTCTGAACTATTTTCATTTGCCCTAGGTCTCATGGAAAACTTGTAAATTGATGATGAACAAACTGTCCTGAATGTTATACTCCCTGCACCAGAGAAAATGCAGATGATTAATTTCAAACTGCGTATGAAAAATACCTCCAGATTCACAAAAGTAGTTTCCAAAGTAGGATTCACTACACCTAGTACTTCATCTTTCTTTGAATGCCACAGGTTCCACGGTTGAATTACTGTCCTTCATTAAAGACAATGCCAATGATTGTTGTTCCATTATGTATTTTGACTAATAGTAGGATTTGCTGAGAAGTGATTTTCCAGTTCACCATCAAAATAAAGGACCTCAAGGACCCTGAGGAGTGATGCTTAGGGGGATGGTGCCAGAGAAGTCAGAAGATCTAGACCAGGTAATGTTCAGCTATTTATATGCTGCAGGGGAACTGAGTCAGATACAGGGACCAGCAACACCGGCTCGCCCCGCCTTGCATACTAAAAACTTCGGGTTGAAATTATTATTCGAGCTGGATCAGCCTTAAAACGGTGTAAACTCAACCTCTTTTTTAACAGTTGTTTCTCATTTCATCTTTAATTGCTTCAGATATATTACCAGTGTTTCAGGCTTTGATACCTAAATTGGATATAAAGAAGCTGTGTTAAAAAAGCAAGGGTTTAACCCAGTTAATTTCCACAGATTACTTACTAACATTTCTTAAACAAAGCATTAGAGAACTTTGCCTGGGGTATGGTATCTGTAAACTTTTTTTAGGCAATAAAGCCAGGATTGGGAAAGATTTAGGTGTATAAATAGAAGTAGTAGTTGGAAGTCTTATTTTAGCATTAACATGTTTGAAATTAGATCATAGATAACACGCGGAGGAGTATAAACACAAAGCACTTCTGTTGCTGTGTGTATGTAAGAAAGCACGAGGGTGTCTCACAGCCCACAGCACATCCCAGCTGTGCAGTGGCAAAGCACGTTTGTAATAGGGGTCTGAAAATGCCAGATGGACTCCAGAAAACTGATCTTAAAAAGGATTTAAGTAGCATATGGGGGAGGGGCAGTGTCTAGTGAACAATAACAAGGCTTACAGTGAAGCTTGGAATTGGTCAAAGCATCAACAAGCTCCGGAAACATAACTTTACCTGCCAGAATCAAAATGTAGGATGCAGTGTGCAAGTAAGATACGAACAATAATTGTATTCATATGGAAAATGTAAAACACTGCTGTGGTTCTTCATGTAGGGAAAACAATCTTTTCTTCTCTCTTTCATGTTTCAGTTTGATGTCAATTGTTTTGAACAACAAAAGGGAAAGGAATGAGAGTTTGGACTGAAGCCCATTTACTGAAATGTATGTGTAGAGAAGTACCAAAGATGCCATACGGGAAGGTTTGGACTATGCATTAACAAAGTTGCAATGACAGAAATTGAAAAGAACAAATGAGAAGAAAAAAGAGCATCTTTTGTTTTCTTCCAAAATTTTATTACAACACAGTGGGATTTAGATGTCCATATGATATATATATTACCTATCTGAATGACAAACCCACCTTATTTATATTCTACTTGTATATTTGATTTGGAAGAAGAACATAAAATATTATTGAGTGGTGATATGCAAAATATATAAACAAGTAATTAACTATTCATTTGTACAAGCTGGTATAGTGGTTATAAATTAAGTATTTGTGGATTCCCATCTGTGTGTGTATTTACTACAGGCTTCCTGAACTGGGGATATATTTTTTCTATCCCACAAATAATCTATTGGATTGTTTGTCTTCATGTAACCTCAGAGAATTGAATTCAGCTCTGATACAACTCCGGTCTTTTCAAAAGATTTACTTCTGCTGTATTATGTCTGAACATGTGATGTTTTTCTGAACTTCCCTGAAATTTCCTCTTTGCCTTGTACTGTTTCCTTCATTACAGCAAAATTTAGTTTTGGATACAATTTTCTTCATCTGTTTAGGAAAAAACAAGGTCACAAGTGGTAAAAAAAAAAAATAAAAATCAGTAATTTGTTTTAATTGTAGAATGGGACATAATTTAAACAGATGTAAATAAGGCAAAATGTTAGGGTGTCTTGTTGTTTTTGTTCTTTTATACAATCTGCTTTAGTGGGACATTCCTAAAGCAGATGAAAGAAAGCAACATGCCTCAGGCCACATTTCTGATTTCCTACATTTTTCTTAGTTTGGCCAGTTTCAGATGTTGTGCATGCACATTTATGGCATACTAGATTGGATACATCATTTATGGGCATTATTTTAGTCCATCGCTAATATTCAATCACATTTACTCACTATTTTTATCATCAAGTCTGTCTCACACACTTCAGGTTCAGATGTTTCTTGAAGAAGACCCTTATGTGTTTCATTATTCAGCTTAAATATATTTCATACCCCTTCTCTCAAGAACAATGTAAAGAATTCCCAGAATTTCTGCAAGCAAATGCACCTAATTTGCAAACACTGGAAAATCTCATGCTCTCCCTCCACCAGTGTCTAAAGACAGTGGTGGTTTTGAGTGCCTAAGCTCCTTTACATGTAGAAAATTAAAATGACATCTGCATTCTCTGAGATGCAGTCTGTAGTAGCCCACTCTTCTGGCTCCTTCAAATCGTAGTGTCAAGGAAGTCTGCTGTAGTGACCGACTGCTGGGTGGCTATATGAGGAACACAGGGCAAAGTCACCTTGAGCTCAAAGTCTGTCTCTCAGTTTGCTTGACATGTTCCTCTTGTATGTGCTAGAATCTTTACTGTGTGAGTAGCAATGAACAGATTTCTAACAGCAATTAGTCTTTTTGTGCATTGAACAAATGTGCTTTCTCTTTTACACAAAATTCTCTTCTCCCACAACTTCAGAAGTAATAATTATTTCCCACAATTAAGAGGAACTATATTTAGGCTCGCTACTGTTACAGGTTTCTACTTTCATATGCCTATTTTCATATTAATGCATTTAGCTTCATCTGTGGTCTCTCTCTAGGCATTATATTTTATTTTTAATCAACCATAAATTTAATTGCTATTAATCATGTTTTCCCCTGTAATTCCATCAAACATGCCAATAGCAATTACACTTGATTCCCCTACTATTTATATAACTTTTACAAAATAGGAGTCCTCAACTGTATTTGTTATGTTCCTCAGAGTGAAGCGCATTTAAGAATTGCTTACTCAACAGGCTGAACATTAACTCAGTAAGAAGATATCTCATGTTTTAACATATTTTGACTTAACATTTACAATTACATCAAATTTTCAATAAACATCCATTTTATGTCCCTTTCATGTTTATTGTGGGCTTCACATGTCATAGCTATTTATTTCCCTAGGATTCTAAACAGGCATACAAAACAACCATACATAAAATGAGCTGCATTTTACAGAACAGGGTACATGTTGGTCCTTGAAATCATTCAACATGTCAGAATCTTTCAGTAGGAGAATACGATTAACTCTGTGCTTAAATCTGTCCTTTCAGTAAATTTATGTTCATTAAAGCCCTTTCTAAACTGTGTAATTAGGGCTACAAGTTATTTGGTATCTTCAGCATAGCATCATATTCCTTTTAAAGCTTACAGTGTCTGCCAGAGTATTTCTCTTAAGAACTTTTATGCCTCCATCTACACTATTACTCATTAGTTCTTTTCTTTAAGTGTTTTGGTTTATTTTTCCAGTTAGGTTATCAGTTTTAATGTTAGGAAAACTGCACAATGCACTCATTCACTGATGTAGATCTTTCTCAGAAACCTCATGATGATGCTGAGTCACAGAATGTCAAAACATGGGACCTCATCTTCTCCAACTGTCCATTCCCCTTCTTCCCAAAGCAGGGGCAAGTTGAACAAGTTATTCAGGACTGTGTTCTGCTGGCTTTTGAGTATCTTAAAACACAACAACTCTACAACCTCTCTGGGAAATCTCTTTCAAGGTTCTACTCCTCTCACAGTAAAAAAGATTTTCTTATATTCAAGGGGAGTTTCCTTAAGTTCATCTTGCCCCATTGTCTCTTGTCCTTTCACTAGGCACCACTGAGAAGACTCTGGTTCCATATTCTTTACTCCAACTCATCCCCTTGAGGCTTCTCTTCTCCAGGCTAAACAGTACCAGCTCTCTCAGACTCTCTTTCCGTGTTGGATGCTCCAATTCCTCAATCATTTTTGTAGACCTTCACTGCACTCACTCCTGTATGTTCATGTCTCTCTGTACTAGGGAACCTGGGACTGAACACAGAACTCCAGGTGTGTTCTCCCTGTTGCTCAGCAAAGGGGAACAATCAGCACCCCAAGACGCTGCTGGTCTTCTTTCCTGCAGGAGCACTTTGTACTAGTGCATGGGCTATTCTTCCCCCAGCTTAGGATTTTTGATTTCTCTTTGTTGAACCTCATTATGTTACTGTTGGCCAGTTCTCCAACCTGGTCCTGCAGGTGTTTCAGCCATACTCCTCAGTTTGGTATCGTCTGCCAACCTGCCGAACACACATACTGTTCAGTAATGGAAGTCATTAATGAAGAACATTAATGAACAGTACTGGCTCCAGTAATGAACCCTGGGGTACACCACACACTAATGATTAGTCTTCAGTTGGACTTTTTTCCACAGATAGAAACCCTTTTGAGAACATCAGTTCAGCTTGTTTTCAATCCACCTCACTGTCCCACTTAGCTGGCCCATGCTTCATCAGCTGGTCTACCAGGAAGTTATGGGAGGAAACATCAAGAGCCTGACTAAAGTCAACACAAACTATATTTATTGCTCCCCTCCCTCCAACGAGCCAGTCATTTAATTCTGGAAGGCTCTCCAGTCATTTAAGTATGATTTTTCCCTCCATAAATCCCTCTGACTAGTCCCAATAACATTCTTGTTCTTCTTGTGTTTGGAATTGCTTTCCAGGATTATCTGCTCCATCACTTTCACAGGGATCAAAGTGAGACTGGCTTATCTGTAGCTCCTTGGATCCTATAACTTGACTTTCTTGAAGACAAGAGTAACATTTGTTTTCTGACAGTCCTCAGGATCATTTTCCAGTTTTCATGATGTCTCCAAGATTCAAAGATCTTGAGTTACTGAATGATAAGGAGTGGCCTTGCAACAATGGGTCAATGAGTCCTTGTGTCAAGCCTGTTGGGCAGTCCTTTTTCTGGCCTACCAGTTGCTGATCCATCCATTACATGATTTTGTGTTTGCTGCTCGTTTTCTCCTGCTGAGATATCTTCTCAGCTTCCATCTTAGTCTGTAGATTATTTTTTCTTCTCTCTTGATTTTTTCCTTGATTATCTTGTTAGAAACATGAACTACAGTAAAAGCCAAATGTTTACTATACAATATCATGTTCTTCACCGCTAAGTGGTCAGTCACTTCTCCTGACACTGATTAATAAAGGTACTCTTAATTCATTGCCTTCATTCCCGTACTTGATGTAAGCATGAAGTAATATTAATACAAAATTAATAGCCAAGAGTGTTATTTATGGCCATACTAACTTCACAATATGGTAGGATATGGGGCCTGAGGATGTCTCAACTTCCTGTTTAATCAGCAACTTCTTAGATATGAGTGCTACTTTGATCAGCTATAAAATAATCATTGCTTTGGCATGATAGTGTCATTACAATATCTTCTGCCTGCAAGCTTTTATTTCAAGTATTTATACTCAGCAGTATCAAGTTTTATTTCAAAATGTTTCAAAACCTGGTCTTACTGGGACCATGACTAATTTTGTGCATCATACTTACAAGGTGCTGATAAAAATTAAAAGCAGTTTTAGGCAAAAAAAAATGCTGTTACAGAAATGGAATGTAGGTAAGTAGAGAGATGAATGCATGCTGGCATTGCTTGGCACGAGCTATATAGAAATTATACCTTGTCAAAGTATATATAAGTCAGTTTTTCTGCAACTTCCATCATAAACTAAATAATTACAAACATTCATAATTCTTCCAGCACTCAAAATCTCAGGACATCATCATTTCAAGTCTGGTTGTCACAGTGACTTCAAGAAATTATTATATGGTCTGTTCAGTGCAGATAGTTAATGAGAAAAATGTAAGAAAATATCAGTTTGAAGTCATAAGGGTTTGACATACCAAAAAGGTACCAGAGGGTAATGAATTGCCATGTGTCAGCACATCCCCCTCTCCTGCAAATGCAGTACAATCAAAGGTGGTTTTTCTTTCAATTAAAGAAGGACAGGTCACTTCACTTTTACTCCAGGTAAGAGAATGCACACAGAGAGTTCAACATGGCAGTTTCCTGTGTCCCAATAATTTGTTCATTTCCTGTATGGAAAGAGATCTGTAAGAGATTGAATGCAAAGGTACTATTAGGATTACCCAATCTAATATCCTGCAGAGCAGTAACCAGCAAGTTTCATGAAGTAATTTCCAGAGTGATAGCAACAACTTTCTGATCTAGATTACGTATCTAGAAAGACATCCCACCATCAAGCACACCGCTTTAACATAATTGATTTGAAACATCTCCTAACATGTCATTGATTGTACATTAAAAACTTATTTATTCTTCTGCACTGGACCTCAAAACTGCAGGGGGTGAAGAATAATATGATTTTCTAATAAGCGATTTCCAAGGTTGGTTCACTTAACTTCTGCTTTGAGTACAACTGGTATTATCTTCCAGGTGCATTCCATTCTCTTTCCCTGCTTGTAAATGAGGACTGGAATTGCCATAATCAAACAGATCAAAAACCCATCAATTCCCATGACAGAAGGTTAACGTGGTTGCTTAGAGAGACAGCATCAGAAAGTGATCAAGGGTAGGGCAATGTTTTGTAGAAATATTCTTCAGACTTCCAGGTACATCCTGCATCAGAGTCTTCTTTGGGGCTGCTACATTTGAAATCGCAGTCGGTCCTTCTAAGGTTTGTCCGGTCCCTTTTCTTTAACGCCCTCACACTCCCTGCCAAATGCTCAATTATTGTTATGGTTGATGAAGAAAGCTCAGCAGCTGTGGAGCTGGTATACTCACCATGCAGCCCAGGAAGGTGGTTGGATTACATTCATGTAAACGGGGGATGAGTGGGTGCTCTACCCTCATCCTGCTCCAGTGTTTAGTTAGAACTGGGCTAACAGTTACTCCAAAGCAAGTATGAGAACAATAAACAACAGATCACTTGTTAGTTTGTTAAAAAAGCAGAATTTTAGTACTTTGGATGCTGAAAAGTTTTCTCTAATTTATAGACAAGCAAAAGGGCAATAGAAATTGGCTTTGCAACAGACTGACTAGAAGGAGCAAGTAAGGGCCCCTTTGGGGAGTGGTAACTAAGTAACTAACTAAAGAGGTTGCAATTCAAGAAGATGAGAGAGATGGAGAAGGTCCCCAGCGGGCCGGGAGACTGATTACTGATGCATACATATGAGGGGAGTAGAAACCCAGAAAGCAAGAGATGTCAAAGGCATACCTCAGAGCAAACCATGCAAGGTCTATTTGGAGAAAAATTTCTGGAAAGCCAGGCAGATTTTGATTTTGGAATAAAGAGTGATTATAGTCACTCTTTGTGATATATAGATTATAGAGTGACTATTTCTATTTCCTAGAAAACAGGATGCTGCATACATTCCTGTAAATTGCCAGGATTGTTACTACTGGGCTATTCTCCATCTCCCTTCCTAATTAGCAGAGGCTTTTAATATTGGCTAACCACTCCTACCAAAGGCAACGAATTTCTACTTCACAGGCAAAACTGAAAAATTCAATTCCCAAGCATTTATAGAATTGTAATCACCGTAATATTTGCATACTTTATAGCACAATAAAACGGATTTTTTGTCATGAGTTTCCAAAGTGTAATGTAACACTTGTGATTTATACGGAGATGTTAAACACTGAAGGTTCATTGAGTTTTATTAAGAAGTGAACCATGATTCAGCTTTCCCAGGGCACTGTTTAAAAATCAATGACACAACTGCATGTGTAAAGAGATAAAGATCATGATAATATTGCTTTATATATTAGCAGTTTCAACTGTGGTATACTAGCTTCCTTTTGTAGCAATTTAAGTTTCTGCCTTTTTTAAAAGTGTCATACTAACCACTTCCTGGAAAAATTGGCCTCATGGCCAATAGGCATTTAACCCAAAATAGTTTACTCTGTCTGAAAAATGAGTGGCAATCTGATTAGCTTTTTCCCAAACACAATTTTCTTTGGAAAAGGACAACTATGTTGTGTCTGAGACAAACATGGAAAAGTGCCCATTTTCCTTCCAGAGAACACAAGCATGGTTGTAAGCCCACCTTGCCTACCTCCTTTCAGGAGCAAAACTAAATAGGAAATTTCAGTTTGCTCTTTTCTTGTAGTGTCATATTTATATCACCAAAAACTGATGTGGAAATGTTAAACAGCTTTAATTTCAAGAGCCTTTTGTGTTACACTATATCTAGAGTTCTAATACATGAACAGAACAGAATCATTTGAAAAGCAGTCGTCTTTTTTTATTTTTTTCACCTTCCAAAATAACACTCTGCCAACATCCTGATTTTAAATTCCCAGCTTAAATTTAATTATGGTCATTTCACAGGTATGTGCTATCCTGCCAGCATTGTCCCTTAGCTGTACAGTTCTTTTCTTCCCTCATGTTTTTCTCCCCTTCTTACACCTGTATGGTATGGTAGCTAAAACACCAGTGCTAAGGTAGACTCCACCACTATCTGCACTTCCCATAAGTTTTAGTTGTTTTTTTTTCTTTAATGATCATGACACAAGCACCATGAAATGTGTTGATGTCATATAATTGGTAGCATCAAGGATGCAAACCAGGAATATCATTGAATCATCATAGAATGGGTTGGGTTGGAAGGGATCTTAAAGATCATCTAGTTTCAACTCCACTGCAGTGGTAAAAACCCCATCAAATGAAATGCAACAGCTTATAATGCAAGATGCTGTGCTTGAAGTCTAACAGCAGAAATTTTTGCTCTGCGATCTTTTGCTCTTTGTGCTTATGGTTGGAAACAAGATTTTGCACATGTTTGTCACCCAGGAACCAGTAGGCAAACGGAGCCCACAACATTTCGGGAAAGGCACTGCAGAGGTACTGAGTGCCAGTGCATTCCACAGTGGCACTCAAATGCTTCAAATCTGAAGGGAGTAGGAGCTAAGGTAAGCCCCATTTTCTGAGGCATTTACTTGTTAACCTTCATTTGTGTTTTATTTTGTATTTCCCCATGCAATTACAGTATTATAGCAAAGAATTAAATACTTTAAATGCACTGAAAAATAATGGAAGGATATTGGATGAGATGTTGTGATTTAATTTTAGCTCTTCTCACCACTATAGTGCTTTTATTTTACTATTTTTCTTCTTCCTCTGTACCTTTGCCAAGTGTGGAAATTAACATGAATCTCTTTGACAGTCTTTCACTGCTGTGCAAGCAATTTCTAAACATCAGGTTGAACTGCATAAGCAAACCGACCTTGTGCTCCACACTGCTGCAGCCAGGCTGCTTCCAAAATGTGAAGTAATTTATGTGCAGTTACATTATGTTTTAAACAGTGCTGTAAATATGAGAGCAGCTTAAAGCTTGTATTTTAAAACTCCTCTTAGCTGGGCAGAAGAACAGCACTCCAACCTTTAAGTAGAGTCCATTTTCAGACATTTCTCATTAAAAAATTCTCAGTGACTGTGACTGAACACTTGTAAGCAAAATTTTCCTCCAAAACCAACCTTTAGAATCTGTTTTACTTTTGTTGTTTCTACACGAGTGCCCTTCCTCTCAAAGGATCAGAGATTTTCCGCTGTTCTTTGGTGATGAAGGCTAACCACATCTCATGCTGTTGTGCTGTTTTTGGATGTGGTAGAGTTAATTTTATTCACAGTAGCTGATATGGGGATGTGTTTTGGACTTGTGCTGAAAACAGTGTTGGTAATGTAGTGATGTTTTTGTTATTGCTGAGCAGCACTTGCACAGCGTCAAGGCCTTTTCTAGCTCCTCACCCCATCAGCAAAGGGGCTGGGGGTGCACAAGGGGTTGGGAGGCGACAAAGACAGGACAGCTGAGCCCAGATGACCCAAGGGACATTTCATACCATACAGCATCATGCTCAGGACATAAAGTGGGGGGAAGAAGAAGGAAGGGGGACCTTTAGAGTGACGGTGCTTGTCTTTCCAAGTCACCATTACATGTGATGGAGTCCTGCTTTCCTGGGGATGGCTGAACACCTGCTTTTCCATGGGAACTGCTGAATTAATTCCATTTATTGCTTTACTTGCATGCATGGCTTTTGCTTTTTTCACTGTTAAATTGCCTTTATCTCAACCCACAAGCTTTTCTTACTTTTACCCTTCTAAGTCTCTCCCCCATTCCACCAGGAGAGGGGAGGGAGTGAATGGCTGTGTGGGACTTCATTGCTGGCTGGGACATGACAGCTGTATTGGGAAAAGTGTAGCCAGCAAGTCAAATGAAGTAGTTTTTTTTCTCCTTTATGTTGTAATTATGAGACCACATCTGACGTACTATGTTCAGTTTAGAGCTTCTCAACAAAATCAGGACATGGATATACTGGAATTAACCCACTGGAGGGCCACCAAGATGACCAGGAGGCTGGAACACATCACACATGAGAAGACCTGTTTGTTCAGCCTGCATGAGGGACATCTAATGGGAGCTCTCCTGCTATTAAAAGATGATAGGGACAGGTTCTTTTTGATATACAATAAAAAAATTAAGAGGTAGTGGTCCTAAGTGGCAATAACAGAAATTTTGATTGAAACTTAGACAAAAAGTGTTTTCACTGGGAGAGCAGTCAAACACTGAACCAAGTTGTCCATCCAAATTGTGGAATCTTGACCTTGGAAGCTATTCGAAAATTGACTGGACAAGGCCCTGAGAAATCTGATCTAACTTCCAAGTTAGATGTAAATTGAAAGTTGTTCCTGCTTTGAGCAGAGTATGGATTACTTCCAGAGGTCAGTTTAAATTGGTCTGTGGTTCTAACATAATCAGAATTTGCAATATTACCTTGCCTTTGTAATCCTTTGGAAATACATGAAACGGTCTATTGGTGTTATTTGTTCTCAAAGACGATAAAGCAACTCTTCCCTCCCAGCATCTTATCTGTTCCCTCTTGGGGCATGGTTGTTTTTTCCCCCCAAACTTACTCTTGTGACTCTTGTGCGTTAAAGAGGAAACCACTCGTGTTGACTTGTCACTCCCTGGTGTTAGTATTAACGTTCAGGCCCTTCCTTCCAGATTTGCGGTCACTCTGTAAGATTCCACCTGAAGGTGACAAAGGATGACAAAGTTGCCTACACAGAAGAGACAGCAGTATGCTCTCATCACAAATAAAACTAACAGCGTACTGGGTTGTACCAGCAGGTGAGTGGCTAGGAGACAAGGGCAAGTTCTTACTTCCCTTTCCTTGGTGCTAGTGAGGCCATACCTGGAATACAGTGTTCTGCTTCACCCACTCTCTGTCTCAAAAGAGATGTTGAGAAACTTGAAAGTGCAGCAAACTGGTGTGAAGATGGAAAGAAGCTGTTGTGCACTGTGAGAACTTCCACCTGGATACTGCAAAAAATGTCTTTGCTAAAAGTGTGTTGCAGCATCACGACAGAGAGACTGACTTCATCGTTAAGAGGTTTTCAAGACTAAGCTAGACAAAGCCATTGCTGACCTGATCAACTGTTGAAAAATCTTCCTTCAACTATGCAAGCTAACTGGATGATTTTCAGAGGTCTCCCCAACCAATATATTTATATTTCTGTAATTAAATCTCCTATATTATATTGTTGTCTCTCCTGCTGTGTTCCCTAGCTACCTCCATTTCCCCCCTTTTTTAGAGAGGTAACCCCTGTTTTTTCCAGAAAATAAGTCTTCTATTTCTGCCCGTTCTTTGCCCATTCTTTTCAGTGATTTACACCTGTCCTTCAGCTCAGCTCTTCCTCCACTTGTGATCCCTTCATTCACTTTGACCTGTTGGCATATTTTTTTTTTGGGTCATACAACTCATTCATGCATTTCTCCTCTATGTCATCTCATTTAATAAGTGTCCGTGAATTTCAAATTCCTGCACAGTCTCCTCTCTCCCTTCCCTTGCCCTCTATTTCATATCGCTCTTTCACCAGTCCTCCAGCTGCAGTGCTAATCCTCAGATCTTTTCTTCTGTCTGGCAACACTTCATCAGTAGGCAATTTCCATCGGGTACCTGTTCAAGATTAGGAAATATCCCACAGCTTCTGCATCAAGTCCTTTTCATGCCTGTTTATTTTTAGTCGGATTTTATGTATTAAAGAAACTGTATTTCTCCGTCCCATGCCTGGTTTTAATAGATGGTGGAGGTTTTTTTGGATGCGTTGTATTGAGTCAACAACAATCTGTGCGGCATGAAACTTATGTGAACTATCAAGTTTGTGCAAGATGATTTTGCCTGACCTTTTAAAGACATGTGGTGTATAAATTAGTTCTGTGAGTAAGAGATCAATTCAGATTGAATTTCCCTAAATGTAAAGAGAAAATTGTACTTCCTTCATCTCACCCTATAAAAACTTTTTTTTTTTCTAAATGCTCTTTATTTCTTTGCTTTTATAGTCCCTGGACTTTCCTCAACATTGGCTACTTCCATTGTTAAGTCTCTGCAGTTAACTGTCCATCAGCTGTGATTAAAAGCAGAAAGCTGCAGCTGGCTCAAATGCAGGCTGTCTGTTACTCAGCTCCCCTGGAGAACACTGTAAACTACAAACTGCAGCAAACCACAGATCCCACGGACTCTAAACAAGCCAACTAAGCACCAATCATTGCAACCTTGTTTTGATTTGAAATTAAGTGGAAATCTGAGAGAACATGCCACAACTTTTGGTATTAGTTGAAGTTCCCTAGATTGAGGAGATGTAACCCGACCAGATAAGTAAAACAGAGAGCAGATATAGCTGGTTTGACATGTGACAACACATCACTGACACAAATTTTTAGTGCTGCAAACTCATCTATGTATCAAGATTTTACTATATGTAGTGATTTTCCTTGATATATCAATTCCTAGAGTCAGAAGACTGCAAGAAAATACCAAACTTCACAGATTTTACACATTGAGGACATTGACTGCAATCTTCTGCTCATGGTGTACTTCAAACAAATTTATTTACCTTGAGTCACTCCCAGTCCTAAAGGTCTATTTATTGAACTGCTTTGCTCATGAAAACTGGCAATCAGAATATTTTATTTATGCATGCTTATTGCAATATAATAAAATAGAAGTTCATGCATCACATTGTTTCAAATCATACTTATGGATATTTATTTTTAGAATAGGTGCTTTGATGACAATTCAGATCTAGATAAAACATCTAAAACTGGACTCTTCTAACAATCATTCCTAGATTTCTTTGCTACATAATTTTGTATCTTTTTTTTCACTACTTTTACATTAATAGTCTCACAATTTTTTGGAATAGGACTAGAATATCATGTCGCAGTATGGAGACTATGCCATTTGTAGCAATAGGAAGGATTTAAATGAATTAGTGATGCTGAAACAAAGCAGAAGGAAGAGTTTTAAAATCACATTTTTTCAGCTGATGGTAAAATATAGCACAACTGAAGAATCATGGTTTTTACCGCTTGCTTATTTAGCTTCATTTTTTCTTTTGTAATGAAAATGCTTGTATTAATTCATATTTACTCTATCTTTTTTCTTTCTTAGTATATGAAATCCTGTATAATCAATGACACTGTCTAATACAGCAGATCTGTTCTATTAGCGGGATACCAGAAAGCCTTTTAAGAATATGCTGTAGTATAAGCTGCCACTTGCTTTCTGTTCTGACTTCTTTATGCTGCCTTACCACAGTTTTATGTGCTAATTTTCTGCAAATTTTTGTCTTTGAAATACACAGATTAACTTCATAAAAAAAAAGTAAGATAACATACCGACTGTGGGATTCTCAGAGTGATTCTCTTAGGGCCTTTCCCCTTTACCATCATGATTTGAAAAAACTTACATAAAAATACAAAGTGAGTCATGAGGGGCATTAGGGCTGTGACAGAAGCTTTTGTCTGACCTTTTGTGGGATCAGGGGATTTAAATTAGTTCTGTAAATAAAGAGCAATCCAGATAAAGGTACTTGAATGAATAAATAACTTGGAGAAAAAGGGAACCATTTTGCTCAGGTTAAAGCTGAATTCTTTATGTGTTCTTTATGCTGAGTTGATTTTCCTTTCCAAGAGAAAAGAATATATGATAGGGTAAAATCTTCACCCTTTTTTCTTTCATACAAGATTTTCAATCAAAGACTGAAAGAAGTGGGAAAATTAATTAAATTCAATGTAAAGGCTAAACAGTTATTTTTCATGTGTTATATTCTTGCAAATTCATTTTTTAATTCGGGGGGATTATCAGTTCCTTTTTAGCTAATGCACAACAAATGAATTTAGTGATCAGTAGGAAGTAGGAATTAGAAGATTTAAAAATGTGATAATGAACAAATTAAGATAATTCAAATAGGCAATCTCTGTTCACACAGAATGTTGCCTTATTTTTTATGTATCAAGTTAATATGGAACACAATTACAATTTTACTCATTTACTATATGATAAGCACAGTTAATTGCACAAGAAAATGAAGCAGTGTTTTGCAAAACCTGAAAGTCTTTCAAAGCTATCTGTTTTCTGCGATTCTCTGCCAGACAACTACCATTACTTAACTAAATCACACTTTTCAGTTGCACCTATTAATGACAATTGTAGATAATATGCTATCCAGTGCCTGAAATTAAGCCCCTGTAATGATAGTTTAAAAATTATATTATCTTCTAAGTAAGTAACTGTTATCAAAGAAAACAATAGATATTGGAGAGAGAAGACTCTGCACAGAAGACTGCATCTTCAAATTTAGTTGACTACTCTTAAATTTGCCCTAAAGGACACAGAATTAATTCCAAAACCTGTAGACATCTTCAAGCTATTTTATTCTACTATGAGACATTAAAAGGTTGGTTACTCTAACAAGATAAATACTAGAAGACCAGAAGTCCAGAACGAAACTATAAATTTGTATTTCCCAAAAATGAAAAGGTTCACAACAAAGCAGGTATTTGAGTCAGGATTTAATTTTAAGTATTTCCTTAACAACAGTCACCAGTCTTTATCATCTTTGAACTGTTGAAAAGAGTTTGTGGAAAATACCAGTGAACCTAAGGCTATGTTTATGGCAGTGAGTTAAACAGTACTTGTGAGTGTTCCCAGACACTGGAATATGACTGGTCTGAAACTATTAGAGCAGTCCCTGGCATGCTTTTGGCCTGTACCAACTAGCAGTCTCCCAAGCAATTCCCAGACATGGTCTGAGAGTTACAACATCCCACAGACCATTACCACCGAAGGATTTGCATCCAGCCACCCTGTTCTGGAGGCTGGCTGTGTTTGTTTACTGGTGTACTTGTAAGTCAGTCCATGCCAGCTGGCTTCTGTGCTTGGGAATATTCTTGGGAATATTCAGTTTTGTCTACTAGTATAGACATACTCGTCTCCCTTTCTCACTAGTGCTGAGGGCAAGTAGAATGCTTAAGAAAAGTAAAGACCAAGTCAAGGAAGTTTTATTCAGTTAAAATTACTTTTGATAACCAAATCCATAAGGATGAGGCATTTTTCAAGTCAGGCTGGAGTTACATTTAAAGATAGAATATGCCAATATTCAATGTTATAAGTAAGCAAAAATGAGTGCCCGCCACCTCAAGTAATGTCCTGGAAGCCAAGAGAACAGAGCACTAATTCTTGCTTCTGCATAGAGTTCCAATAGATAGTTCCTTCCATAGAGTTCAATTTTGGACAAATTGTTCACAGCCCAGTCTATAATGTCTAAACTGTTAGGCAACAGGATTATGCTTCCTCTCTGCCTCCAGTGCAATCTGTTTAAGCCTGCAATAAGATGATGATGCCCCAAAGCAGACAGCCAAGTACCCTGATCGTAATGGCAGCCCTAAAGAGATGATGATTTTAAATACTTCCAGCTGAATAGAGACAAAGTGGAAGAGCCAGTGGTTTCCATTTACACACTGAATGCTCTAGCCACTAGGATAGAAGGTACAGTACAACCAAAGTTTACTTTTTCCCTTCCTATTTGTAAGTACTTACTTTCACAGGACTCCTAGATACTTACTTTGCAGTCTTGATATAGATATGCAAGTCCCAAACAGAATGGATTTTCAGACGAATCTATATATTTCCAGTACTTTTGGGATAATTTTAAATGGCTCCTCAGAACATGATAGGTTTGGGTTATCCTAACTTTGCCTAGTCCCAAAATTCTGGGCTTTGGATTCCACTCTTAAGTCCAAATCTCATAAAATTTAATCATGCTGTGCTGAAATTATGGGCACCTAATTACTGTAGTAGCTCTGGCTTTTAAATCTCTGATGTATTTACACTGCCTTCATACTTGCAACCAGAGTCAAAGTACCCTGGAGACTGTCTGCATGTTGACTATCACTTGATTCTCTTCTGGAAAATCAAGGTGCCTCTCCACAATAGAAATCCGAGGCAGAGAGCAAAACTGGAGGATACCTTAGCTCCTCCAGGCAATATAGACATAGCTTCAGCCCTTTGGTTCTTTGAACTCAAACACAGATTTCAAGGCAGTAGAAACAAAGCACAGCTTTAATTCCTCTTGTGTGATATGGGGTAGCAGAGCTTTTCTACCTTACAGGGATCAGGAAGATAATGTATGTTACCATTCTGAAGTCACTCAGTAATATACCACGGGAGCCATACAAAACATGCAGCCAAAAACGTGAAAAGTTTTTGGGGGTGTAGGGGAGGCTGAATGATGGAAGCAATTATGGATCACTGATTCTCAGGACAGACTCACACTGTCCCAAATCCTAGTGAAAGCTTCTTTATGTACACCAAGTACAGCTGAAGGACAAGGTACTTGCAGCTCTGTGGCACAGGAGCAGAGTGGGGCAGGAGCCAGCAAAGCAGGCTGTGTGCCAGCTGAGTCCCCTAGTGCCAGTGGAATTCTCAGCTGGGAAAACCTGGCTGCCTTCCAGCCTTGCTCATTGCTCATCTGCATATACATATTTATAGATGTATATGTATCAGAACTTTTAAAGGAATAATTATCTTACATATGTCTTCTAGTTTGACTAAGATTTTTATCCCACATCATCTAGTATAGAATAAACCTGCAGATGCCTGATCTGTGATTACACCTCAGCTTTCACATAAACCACACTGTTAAACCATCATGCTGACAGAAATTTCTATGCCTCTCTACTCACAAAAAAATTTAAGATTAAATATCCCAACAGTGTAGTAGCTGAAATACCTGTACTGGAGAACAAATATAAGTCGACATTCCAAAGATCTTCAATAACAGAAAATATCTTTTCACACCTAGCACAGAAATAGGTGGGCAAAGGTATTGGCTAAAGGCAGAAAGGAAGAGGGAATACAAACCCGTATTTCATCATAAAAGTAGGTGTTCATTTCTTCCACCTTAAAACCCCCTTACTTTACTAGTTACCAGGTGTTTCTAATTCAATTCTTTTCATTAACTTCTTACAACTTGTTCAGCCAGCTCTGCAGACAATTGATTTTTATTACTACATACCTCAGTGACTTTCTACACCATTTTTTCCACTGACTGTACAGTTCTTCAAATCTCTTCAAAATTGTATTTTGTTTCTTTTTGTAGTTTAGTCTGTCTTTTCAATCAACCTTATCACTTATTTAGCGCATTCTTCTATAAAAAAAATATAACAGATATTGTATAACATCAAATATTTATATATACGGTTGCTGTTTTCAGAGGTGTGATTTCAAGGTTTTCATTATGGTGCTGCTGCTGCTAGTGAAAATTGCTGATAAGACAGAGAAATAGCCTGATTTTGATATTGTAATTACTTGACACATGAAAGAACAATATTTGAAAAACACTTTTGAATAGTAAAAGAGCGTTTAAGATCCACAACTAAAGACATCATGATGGTGCTGAAACTTCTTTATCAGATTGGCTTCATGATTAATTGCAAAGGCAGAGTTCACACTGACACCTGCTGTTAAGATTTCCTAACCTTTCCGATTATAAAACCATTTTCAACTTGATTGTCTGGGCTTATCTTTTCTGGGATAAGTGTCATCTTCAGAATTAAATAAAAGGTAATAAGAGAGAGTCAGTGTTTCAGATGAACTTGTGATTTTCAAGAATTACATGGGGGATAACAACTTGCTTACTTCACATGGACTCTCAGTTATCTAATTTTAAAAAATCAGTTATCTACAACCTTTGAAACAAGAACCTGAAAATCAGCATTTTCACTTGCTTTAGGTCCTTAGAAAGGCCACACTTTGCTAAGCTACAAATCCTAGAAAAATCAGATAATACTCACTGACATCAGTGGAAGGGTGTTACAATTTTGTATCCAGTGTCTTTGAAGATTCTACTTTCTTTTACTTCTGACAAATCACCAGGAGTAAAAAAAGAGAACTGGGGAAAGCAAAAGTTTGTAGGATGATGAGGACAGAGGTGTTGCAATGGGGTGTATGAAACAGAAGAATACACAAGCTTGGTATGATGTGCAATGCCAGTGAGCAAAGAACAAATATTAACAAGAAAAAAAAAAAAAATGGAAATAATGGGGAGGAGGATAGGAGGCAACAGGCATTTTAATGATGAAGTATTAAATCACAACTCTAATGTCTTGATACTTCTCTGATCTTTAAAAACTGCCATAATTTTCCATTTCCTTATACCTAGTTTTCCACAAAAATGATAAGACACTTTTGTTACTTCTTTAGTAATAAAATAATGATGAAGTTCAGTGCCAACAACCTAGACAGCCCAGGAAGATAACTCCCATGGAAGATGAGCCTGCAGTTGTTCTAACCTCCCCCATGGAAAGTTGGCCTCAGGTTTCTGTGCAGTTGACTGCATACCTGGAAACTGAGCCCAGACATATGCTATTACAAAATCATTTGTTCTTCTCATAAAAGTAATATTACTCAATTCAGGAAATATTCTTTATAACATAATTATTAAATTATTAATTTAAATTAAATTACTGGCATCCCTAAAATTGTTATTGTTGAGTGCTCGTCTGCTAAGACCTACATATGAAATTGTTTTCTTTTTAATTAGGATGATTTAACACCTTGTTCTTCTCATCATCTCCTCCGAATAGAATTTAGAATCAGGAAGTTTGGTGTTTTGACCCTGAATTTACCCCTAGTTTACTGTATGACTTCTGAAAATTCAGTAAATCCATCTGCCTTTGTTGTTACAACATCTATAAAATAAATATAAGTATACATGATCTATGAGCAACTTACAGAGCTTTCCACATATACATTGGAAACTACATTTTGGCCCGGGACAGCAGATGCTTAATGTAAAAAAAAACCCATAACTGATATTAGTAAAGGGCAATCCTCGGTGTCTTTCTTTGATGTAACACAGCTCAGCATTTACACTTTACTTCCCCTGTACTGATGGCTTACAACCCCAGCATTTTATGGTCATCCACCACCTAACTAACACTTCATTAAATAGAACACCTGCAGTGATTTTAACCACAGCCCACCGCAATTCAGCTACTATTGGTCTACATTAGACCTGCAGTCATAAACTGGTTGGAAACTACCTGGTTGTCTCAGTCCTATGCGGTTTTAAAATAGATGTACAACTGGTTTATTTTTAATATTTAAATAAGGAATAATATTAAAATAAACAACTGATATGAGGCTGACCGATGTATTTTTGGGCTGGTGTATTCCTCAGAATCTGATAAAGATTATAGAGAAAAATTAATTCAAATAGCTTTCCTCCTGATGTCAATTGGAACCTAGCATGGGTTTCATTTAGTTTAGAATCCCAGAAGGTCCCAGAAAGCTTCATATGTAGTAGGACTCTGAAATATATTAAAATATCTATGCTTGTAATTTACATTTCAACAAAACAGCTAAATGAGTTAAAATGTAGGATAGCTGAAAATTTGAAAATGTAAATGAGTATCAAAATAATTGTATTTGATTAAAAAAAATAAAATGCTTCAGTCCAGTATTTAGCATTGAGTTGTGGTCACACACCTTGCCAAGTCTCTGTACACAGAACTGCTGAGCAGCACTCATCAAGTCCTTGGATGCCCTCAGGGCACTATCAAGGGTATTCTGCTCAGTATCTTAGTATCTCTATTTCCCTATTTTTCTGAGTTTTACCCTTTGTCTTTTCCTTCAACTCTCCTTTTTTATTATGATCATAATTATTTGTGGCTTAAGTAATCTCTAATATAGAAGTTATTCTGTATCTCTGATCATCCTTGTTGACCTTGACTAAATGTTCTTCAGTCTCTGGTACTTCTTTGAGGTGGTAGGGAAGGGCAAGACCAGAACTGCTCAGCACATTACAGATAGGGCAGACCCACAGATTTACATTATGGCAGAGTGACAGTCTCTCTTCTGTTCTTCATTCTTCTCCTAATGGCTCCTAATATTTGATTTACTCTTTCAAACACTACAGAACACTGAAGTTTCTGTGTGACTATCTATCATAACTCCCAACTCTCATTCCAGTCAGCTCATGTAAGTGAAATTAGGATTTCTTCTCTTTATGTACATCACCGGACATTTATCTACACTGAATTTCAGCTGTCATTTTATCGCTCAGTCACCAAGTTTTACTACCCTGAATAAATCGATATCACCAAACTTGATTACCTCACTGCTAACGTGCTTTTTAGAGTAATTTATAACCATGTTGAACAGCAAAGGCCCTAGCACCGATCATGCAGAACCTCATCTGTCCCCACTTTCTACTGTGAAAACTGACCATTTATTCCTGTCTTCTCACTATTTAACTATACAAGGGTCTTCCCTCTGATGGTGTGATGCAAAGTTTCCCTAAAAGTCTTTAATAAAATACTTCTCAAAAACCCGTTGGAAAAACCAAGTAAGCCACATAACTGTTGATACCACTTCAGAAAATCCAACAAAGAGATAATTTCATCAACATATTCAGTAACTCTGGTTTTTAGTTCACCTGCATGGTATAGATATCATGTTTTAAAAAATGCTTAAAAGCTTTGTAGTTCCCAGGTCTCTTTCCAAAATTTTGTAAAAAGTTAGCTTCAGATTTTCAGTTGTCCTTGGGTGCCAAGGCAGCTTTGAGAAAGTTACTACTGTCATGTTTGGGGAATCATTAATCTCTTTTAGTCTTTAATTCCTCTTGAACTCTCTCATGAACACATCTTGTGCTGGCAATATGCTGCTCTTTGTGTGCTCCATTTGCTCCAGGTGTGGTCTTCTGTAGCCACTTCCCTTTCATGTCATCCTCTGAGGAGTATCTCACAAAGACAGCTTTAGGTCAGAACCTGCCCCATTTCTTTTGCATCGAGTGCTGATGAAAATAATTAATGTAGCTCCTCTGTGATGGCCTAAACCTCCCCTGAGTGCTCCCCTCATACCACAGTTGCCATCCTGGTCCTTCAAATGTCAGCTTACTTTCTGCTTTTGTTATGTTTGAAGAAAGATTTATTGTTACTTTTGAATCCTCTGAATTCTTCTTGTCTTCTTTTACATGTTACCTGTGAGAATATAATTTTTTGTCTATTTTTTAAATAGAGACATAAGTTTTTTGAAGAGTGTCTCCTTGCTTTTGTTATACTTATCGCTTGCTCCTTAGCTATGTGGACTTTCTCTTGCTTTTTCCCACACTTTTCTTCATAAGCAGGATATGTTGGCCCCATGCTTCCAATGTGGTGGTGACCTTGCTTCCCTCATCATGTATCTTAGAATTTAAACACTTTGCCACATTTTCTTCTTTAACTGGCAGCCTATTTGATTTTTCTGTGCTCTGAATGATGCATCTGAAATCCCATAGCATTACCAGTACCACAAGTTCCATTTCAAACCACATGCTCTTCTGAACCTACTGGCTTTCTCAGCACAAGCTCACTCATGACACTCCTGATTTTAAGTGCCAGAAGCTCAGTTTACTTATGAACCCACTCATATGGCTTCCCTATATCAAAGCAATGTTTCCAAATCCCAGTAAATCTGACTCCCTCATTTTTGCAGCTTTATTATCTGTCTAAGGGGATGGCATTTGTGTATGGCATTGGTATTATTGTGCTTGCCAAAAGCATAACAATATATATCTTTTAAAATGGGGTTGTTTCCATAATCTATTTCAAGTATGGTGTGCCCTCTCAGACAATTGTGGCGGTGCAGCCCTGGGTGACGAGCTGCAGAGAGAGTGGTAGCCAGGAATTTTTTAAGTAAGAATAGCCACCAAATGTTTCTTTCACAAGGTGCAGCTACATCCTCAGAAATACTCTGTACAAGTAATTCTCCTTCACATGAAGTAACCCTGTAAAAACACAAAACAAATAATTATATCATATTGTTTGCTATTGCACGAGTTTCCGAAGTTACAAGACTATGAACATGAACATTCAGATACTTATACTGACCTAGAAAAGTTCATGGTTAAGTTTAAGACAGGAATATTTATATCAGATTTTTCTAATAAATGCAACATATTTCTATTGTTCAAGGAAGTATAATTGCTTCCTTTCTCACCTTCCCTCCAAGCACATAGTTACTTATTTTCATGTTTTCTCACTGTGGGCTCATTTACATTACCAAATACCTTCATGTGTGATGTAGTGTGGGGGACTCCCATCAGCAGGAAAAATATATGCATGTGAAATGATAAAAATCCTTTATCTATCTATCTAAATAAAGAATACTGGTTACAGAATCTAAGATCTCTCCCTTCCTGAATGAAGCTGAAAAACTTTTTTCTTCCTCAGGATCAAACTGTTTAGCCTAAATTCCTATTTCAGCGTAATTCCTATGTATAGTCTAGCTCTGAAGTCTGTAAGTTTGTTTCCATTAAAAATTTTTTGAGAAAAACAATTCCTGTGCACTTGACTTGTCAAGCTTTTATGGTCTATGCAGTACGCAGATACCAGGGCTCAGTAGCATGTCCAAATACAGGGAAATACAATAGATTTGAGCAAACGCAAGTAAGGTCCAAATACAAAGATTTCTTTTCCCTCTTAAAAACATCCTTCACGTCAAAAAAATGATTTTCCAAGCAGAGTCCTCATAGTGAAAGAAATATGTAAAGTGTAATTTCTAGGAATGGAAAGCTGTATTTCTGAAACTGCTCTGCAGTGAGGGTCTTTATCTGGGGAGGGCAGAATAAGGTTCTGAGCCTGTACTCTTTCTGTCAACATTTGAAACATGCACATGTTTAGTGAATGAACAAGTTTAGTCTTGCATCTGTGAGAAATCAGGAAGTCATTACAGGCACAAAGACAATTTGTTTAATAACTCAGTGTTCTTCTTACAACAAAGTGGATGTAGGAATGCATTTCAAAAGGCATATTTTGGTCATTACTTGTAAAGACTACTACATATTCCAACAGCATCTCCATATACAAAGAGAAGACCAGGGCAGTTCATGCTTTCAGAGGCCTTCTTGGATTTTACATTCTTTCAAGAACTAATGAAAAGAGTTTTTTTAAGAAAACCAAACAACAGAGGTCAAGAATTTGGAGAAGACCAGTACAATTCTCAATTACATAAAGTATCTGAATTCTAGAACTGTTGGATTAAAATAGTCATAGATAGCAAAAAGCCTGCCCGAGAACCCACCCCCAGCACCAAAACCATCAAAAAGCAATACAGAACAAAAAAAACCCAAGCAAATTACAAGATCACATTAAAATTGCTCATGGTGTACTATGAAGAAAAAATAAGATGATGGACAGACCTTCTGTTTGGGGTCATACACTTGCAGCAGAAGAAATTATCATGCCAAAACTTGTAGTCAAGGGAAAAGGAAAAAGCAGAGGGGAAAGGAGAGGAGGAAAAAGAAAGGGGGGAAAAAAGCAACATAAAATAGAAAACATAAATCTTAGCCTATCATAAGACATCAAGATGAGGCACACAAACAGGAAATTAAATGCTAACTACACAACAAAGCATCAGTGAACTTAGTAGGTTATGAAGACTCCTATATTATTACTTGCGACTAGAGAGCAAAATTGAAAGCACAAGAAGATAAAGATTATACAATGCACAATCATAAAACCACAAGAACCACGTAATAATACACTCCCCCCCCAAAAAAAAAACACAAAAAACTTGCAAAATATAAAGAGAAAGCTTACAGGCTGCAATTTCATGTAGTACAGATAACATGGAAACTAGTGACATGGAAAGAAATCACGACACTTATTAGAGGTTTCTGACAAATGATTTAAACAGATCCAAAAATTTAAAAAACCCAACACCCAATACTACCTAGAGCAGATGATGGACTGTGGCATCCCTGCAGAAAGGCTGCTGGAAGATCAGCAGGTTGTATTTGAAGGACTGGAACATCTTCCAGGCATGTTACACCTGCAAACAGAAAATGCAGTTCAGCTGATGGACATCCTGCATCACAGGGCATACATTACAGAAACAGAAGAAAAATGGGACAATCAAACACAACAGAAAAGAGAAAGCTCTGGTCATAGAGCTTTAGACTGATCAATGTGATAGTAATTGCACACTTAGGAAAGCTGCACAAGAAAATGATGTTATCTGTGTTTGTTTTTAAACATGGAATGAGACTTTAAATCCCAGTGTAGGAGCCAACCTAGATAAGACAGTACTGTAGGAATTCATAGGAATCCAATTAGAGCTCCAACACCACCAACAAATGTAATTTCTATCCTTCAGATGATCCATGTGAGTTAGTGGCCAGATGGCAGAAGGTGAAAGTCACACAGACGTGAGATATCTAAGTTCAGTAGCAAATATTAAAAGAAGTTGCTGGTCTCAATGCTGTTCTTATTTGATTAGCTGTCCTGGTCTCAAAATAGACTAAGATTTCACCTTTAATACAGCTGTACTATCACAATATACTATAGTACAACAGTATACTACCTCATTAAACTGAATTTTCTCTTCAAATACTGAATTGCACATGCAGCCTTATGGCTGCCAATGAGATTTTTATGGATATTACTCAACTGGTTAACAGTGTTTTCATTTACCTTTTCAATCTCCATTAAATGTGTGTTTTGGTTTGGGTTTTTTGGTAATGAGTGTAAACATTAGATTTTTACAGAGTATTAGTTTTTCATCAAAACACTATTTTCCACTAGAATAGTGCCTTTAGAAGCAAGTTGACTGCATGACATAGTTGACTGTGCTGGAAACCTAAGTCCTTTAGCCACACGAGGAAATCAAGAAAGCGCAGGAGGTACCCTTTCTTGATAAATAAACAAACCAACTAAGAAAAGCAGGAAACGTTTATCTTTCCTTGGAAATTAATATGTTAACACTGGAAAACTGCCTCTTTAGTGAAATCCTTCATACAAAATGTATACTGCAGTTCTCACAGCATATAATTTTACAATTTCATACATTTAAAATGTAGACCAGGTCTGTTCTAGCTTTTGCTATTATAGCAGTTTGAGGGCAGACTGTTGCCTTTTATTGACCCTTTTACATTACTGCAGGTTCTATTCCAGGTTATGCCCTCTAACCATAAAGTTGCTATTCCCAGGACAGCTTATTTCATTTTGGCAACAGCTGTAAGACAGTCTTCTGTTTGCCTACTCTTTTGCGCCAACAGTTGGCAAATACGGTGTTCAGGCCCAGTCAGATGGGGACTGGAGCAACCTGGTCTAGTGGAAGGTGTCCTCGACCATAGCAGCAGGGTTGGAACCAGATGACCCTTAAGGTCCCTTGAAACCCAAACCATTCTATGATTGTACAAAATTTGAGGGTATAGCTCTCAAAACACCCTTCTATGGAGGCCTGGTTATACTCTGCATCTAGAATATTGCAATGGCCTTTATTTCTCTCACTTCTGACTGAGCACAGAACTGCAGAACTACTTTGGTAGATCAACATTTTCACCATGCTGGGAAAATTGCAATTTTTTTTTCTTAAAATGTCATTGCCTAAAGTCAAACCATGACACACAAAAATAAATTCATTAGAAGTATGTTTGTTTCTAGTTCACAAGCATTCAGACATGCAAAAATGAAAACACAAGAGTTCAGAAAGTGTTATGCTTATTTAAATGTCATGATTTTAAAAAAACTGTGGAGGGATTTTCCTATCTGGAGTACTACACATCTACAGCTTTAACACTGGGAAAGTACTGTACTGCCCCAGCTTGGAAAACATGGACAGACAACTGAAACTGTAAACAGTACCTTACTTAGTAATTAGCTTTACTGAAATGGTTCGCTGGATTTCACTAATTTACCTTAAAAATTAGCAGCACATCTTGTACCACTAGTTGGTAGTAAAACCTGTAATTCAATTTGTTCTGTGGCCTTGTGTTAACTTTACTCCCTCTGTCACTATATTTTATCTGTAGGTATAAAATAAGCATAGCTTTTGATGTTGCATATTTTAAGGTATGCCACTATAGCTGGTTTTTTTCCTAGAAATTAGTGATATCAGATAAAATTAATGATAGAAAGAGTTAAAGGCTAACCCTCTTGCACTCTCTGTATTACACTGCAGATTCCATTTGGGAAATAGATCCACGTTTCCTTTGCAGGGACAGCAGAGCATGAGTAACAGTCTGCTAGGCTCTTGCCTGAGAAGGCACTGGGTTTCAGTGCTAGGGCACACCCCAAAACTGAGAAGTTTCATGTGTATTAACTCTGGAGTAATGCCACAGACTTTAAAGAAAGACTGTAATAGGTAATTTTATTATTTACAAAATACAACAATTTAAAAATATATTGAAATATCACCACTTCTGCAACTCCAGACAATAGAAGTAGTGCAACAGTTTTATCAATGCATGCGGTGCCTTTCTTCCAGAAGCTGGAAGGTGCAGATGAAAAATACTGTGCCAATTACATAGACAAAGAAAGAAAATTATACAGAGATTAAACAGCTTCAATAGATTGAAAATGGCTGTAAAGTTAGGCATATGATATACCACTGAATTTCCTTATTAATGAAAATTTTCCTATATTCTTCAACACCTATTCCATATACTCTTCATAAACTACTTGTCTCCCAGTATCCCAAGCTTCCTGAGGCTTATTATGCCTTTTGTACTTTTATGCAGAGCTAGTTTTGTACAGAATGAGAGTGGTGCAGAAGTGTTACAAGACTGATAGGCAATGACAAACACACCATGTAAACTTGAAACAGATGATGAACAGACTTTTGCAGTACAAAGTTAACCATGATTGTATGTACTGCTGCTGAACACTGAAAGACATGCAGGGAACAATAATGCTGAAAAACTAAAGTAGAAATGAAAGTTGGCTTTTGTATTGGACTTCAAAAATGAAGGACAATTTTCATTAGTATCAGTACAGACAGAACTTGCCTGCACATACAATCCCCTTTACATTCCTGTAAAGTGTGCATCAGTTCTTTTCAAAACTGGAAATAAACTCAAGATTCAAAGTTCTTAATCCTAATGCAGAAGACCTCAAAAAAACTCCCCCAAAACCCCCAACCCCCCCCCCCAGGTAATCCTTACAACAAAGTTAGAACAAAATCAGGATACATATGCAAAATACCGAGCTTGTGCAAAGTCTTTCTAGATACTGATTCGGTTTGATTTTTTGGGTTTGAGTCCCGTTCCTGGGTCTAACTGAAACCACACAAAAAGCTGTCGCCTTGTGTCATGTACTTGTAGGCTGTAGTTCACTGCTACAGCGACCGGAGAGCTCAAGTTTTTGGCACAGGACTATCCTACAGCCACCAGAGGCCACTGCTGTTCTTTGCCTTTTCCCTGCGTGTAACCGGGCTGTAGCGAGAAGTCAGCTCTCAGGAGCCCCAGGCAGTGGTCACACCGGCTTCAGTGCTCCTTTGCATATTTATATGCCAATGCTGCATTTCTGCAGAGAAAATTAAAAACAGTACACTTTTTAGTGGCGGATAGAATAAGAAATTATCTAAATATTGCTCACCCAACCTTAGCCCTCAGGAAGAAATGAAACCTTGCATTCCAAAAATCTGATTTCATTCTCTGATATGATTAAATTTGTTAGCTTAAGGCAAGTGTTTAGATGTAATTTAAATAGTTATCTGAAAGGCTCTAACTTAAGAAATCCCCCCACACACACTCATTTGCAACAGAACAAGATAGATGAATTAACAAAGTGATAATAACATTCAAGGATGATAAAATTACTATGTAATGCTTTGCTACTAGAGTTTTTAGGTATCAGTACCCAGCCTGCCCTATTTTTTTGATCAGGGATCTGAAGTACCTGATTAATACCATCTGCAGAGACTGCAGAAAGTGACGTTAAAGTAACAAACGTAATAAATGAGGACAGGATCATCCAGCTTGGTTAACTAAGACTACATCATATGAAATGTGTTTTAATACAGGCTACTGGAACACTCTATAGTTCGTAATTAAGAAACTGGTCATGTGCTGGTGTATGGGATGGGGGAGAAAAAAGGGATATCCTGAAAGCAACTTGAGCATTTTAACAGTTTAGCAACTAAGCAGCAGCAACCTGTTTCAGTGGAAATGGGCTTCGGATCAGTCCTTGGGCATTAGATTTGAATAGCCAAAAAAACCCCAAGAAAAGGTAGTTTATCACTGCAGGCAATATTCACATAGCGTTTCCCTCAGTACAGAAACATACCCTTTTAAAAAGAGCATTTAGAAATGAAAAGGTGCAGAAAGAAAATGTAACTCAGAGAAAGCTTTAGAATTTTAAATACATCAAACTATTGACATCAAGGGAAAAGATTAATGACGTTACACATCAAAAGTAAGCCTTTTGTATTTTTATTTAATAAGAAAGATGTGTAATAAAAACCTTATCTTAGAAGCTGAAACTATGAATTCAAAGACGACATGGAGCAGTGTCTTTGGAGGCAATAAAATCTATGAAGTGCCGAACAAGCTGTCAATAAAGCATATACCACTTCATTGATATCTTTCCAGTGAGCACACTTTCACTGCACACAAGTTACAAGGGGCAGAATCAAACACTATGGCTTATGACACCCCAAAAAATCGCTATTAAACAAACCAATGATCTTTTATGACAACCCCTATCAAGATCTGGAGAGGGTCTTCTGGCAGGAAATGATAGAACAAGGGGGAATGGCTTAAAACTAAAGTAGGTTAGATTCAGATTAGATATTCAGAAGAAATTGTTAACCCTGAGGGTGGTGAGGCACTGGAACAAATTCCCTGGAGAAGCTGTGGATGCCCCATCCCTGCAAGAGCTCAAGGCCAGGTTGGCTGGGGCTTTGAGAAACCTGGGCTAGTGGGAGGTGTCCCTGCCCAAGACAGAAGCTTGGAACTCCATGATCCTCAAAGTCCTTTCCAACTCAAACTGCTTTCTGATTCTCTGATCTCTGCAGGCAGCACATGGTTCAGGCAGCAGAGCTCAGGCAAGGCACAGCCAGACCTTCAGCAGCAGCAAACCACGTCTGCCCTGGAGGAAGATGTGTTCCAGGGCACCAGGTGAGCCCCATGTGCTCACGTTAAGCACACCTCAGCTTAAAAAAAAAGAGTAATTCAGGGAGGATGCAGGAGGGGATGGCAAGGAGCAATCCCCTGCAGGGAACATAATCATAGGATATGCCGAGTTGGAAGGATCACCGAGTCCAACTCCTGGCTCTGCACAGGACCATCCCTGAGAGTCACACCATGTGCCTGAGAGTATCATCCAAACGCTTTTTGAACTCAGTCAGGCTTGGTTCTGTGACCACTTCCCTGGGGAGCCTGTTCCAGCACTCAACCACCCTCTGGGTGAAGAACCTTTTCCTAATTCCCAACCTAAACCTCCCGACACAACTTGAGGCCATCAACCACGCGTCTTTGGCCAAGCCCCGCCAGCTTCGGGGCTCTGAAAGCGACACTCCACAGAACCACAGAATCGCTAGTGTTGGAAAGCCCTCTGGAGATCACACAAGCCCAACCCCCCTGCCAAACGCGTGGTCACCCAGCGCAGGTGACACAGCAACGCGTCCAGGTGGGACGCTCCTGCTGGCTGGATGGCTGGCTGGCACGCAGACCCGCCGTGCCGGACGCGGAGCTCGGGAAGCGCAGACACCCCGTCCAGCCCCTGCTCCGCATCCACCGCTCTCCGTCCCCGCCGGGCGCCATCGCGGCCCCGCCCGCCCTCGCACCCGGATGTGCCGACCTGCCCCCCCCCAACGGCGGCCGGGCGGGCGCATGCGCACTGTGCGCCGCCGCCGCCCCTCACCCGCCCGTGCCCCCCGCCCGCCCGCCCGGCCCCGCCGTGAGTTCGCCGCCTTCGCCTTCGCCGCCCCGCTCGCCCCCCGCCCGTGCCCCGCCGGCAGCGCCGCCGCCCGCCCCCCGCCGCCCCTGTGTAGGGCCGGGCTCCCCCGCTCGTCCCCGCCCCTCCGTCCCC